>JAVJGI010000064.1:52063860-52217437 GCA_035590275.1 Ibycter americanus
CCTCACGACCAGAGGGACATTGAGGGGCTGGAGCGTGTCCAGAGACGGGCACGGGGCTGGGGAAGGGGCTGGGGCACGAGTCCTGTGAGGGGCAGCTGGGGGAACTGGGGGTCTTTAGTCTGGAGGAGGCTCCGGGGGGACCTTATCGCTCCCTACAGCTGCCTGACAGGGGCTGTAGGCAGGGGGGTCGGTCTCTTCTCCCAGGTGACAAAAGGCAGGACAAGAGGAAACGGCCTCAAGTTGCACCAGGGGAGGTTTAGATGGGATATTAGGAAAAATTTCTTCACAGAAGGAGTTGTCAAGCATTGAAACAGGCTGCCCAGGACAGTGGTTGGGTCACCATCCCTGGAGGTATTTAAAAGACATGTAGATGTGGCACTTAGGGCCATGGTTTAATGGTGGGTTTGGCAGTGCTGGGTTAACAATTGGACTTGATGATCTTAAGGGTCTGTTCCAACCTAAATGATTCTGTGATTCCATGATTGTTTCATGGTGATAATGTTCAGAATTGACTGTGTTTAAGAAACAGAGGAGTGCCCTCCTCTTTTTTTCCAAAAAACTGCAGGCTCTACCTTTTTTTTTTCTTTTTAATTTCTCATAGAGTCCTTATTAAAGAAAATAAATGTTAATTGGATGCCTCTAGCAGTATAATTAAAACTTTCTGGCTCAATTAAAGTATGCAGACTGTCAACCGCTACATCGTGAGAGATTCTGCCATTGGAATATGCAATGCATTCAGGGGAAAATGTCCCAAAGGGGGTTTACTTTCTTCTAAGTAAGCATAATTCATGACAAAATTTAAAGAAAACCATGAAGTGAACTAAAATAAACAAGACACTTGTACATATGAGTGAATCTTACTAATGTTCAAGCAAAATTTGATGCCGTATTCCCAAGACAAGGCATTATACATTTATATATAAATAATGAGATATTATATAAAACAGACAGCATTGGTATCAGAGCATCTGCCTTGCTTACTAATGAGGGTAAGACATTGGAGTGAGTCATGTTGCCAAGGAATATGTTCTTGTGTGTATTTCTGAGAAAGATTTCAAGATCTGGGTGTTTCATTTAAAAGAGGGGGGTTGGAAGGAAGAGGGGAGTATGAGTAGGTGTGTGAAACATGAAGAGGTGGGCAGGGCAGTGATGTGCAAATGATTGTTCTAATACAAATTATGCTTTCATCAGACAGTGGAATAAACTCCCTGGTCAGGTCAAGGAGAGTGAAAATGGTTCATTTATAATAACTTGCAAAGGCTGAAAATTGTTTACATAAAATGACAAGAGAATATGAATCTACCACTCAATTCTCTGTAACAGTCTTAGTCTTTTATTTTTCTTTTCTATTTTCTTTTTTTTGTTGTTGGGTTTTTTTTGTTTTGTTTTTGTAAGTGACCCTGGAATTTGTCCGGTTTTCTTCAGAAAGGAAATAAACTTTGATTTACTTTGGTTAGTTGTTTTCACTGTACACAGACTGAAGATTCAACTATGCCATTGAAGATTTAATAAGAAACAAAAAGCAATGCTATAACATTTGCTTTTTACTTTTTTGTGTTTATTTATTCAGCTCAGGTCTGCAGTTTGTTTAAGACTAAGGTCTGCAGTGCGTGAGTGATTCTGACATAGGTGAAGGTGTGATTCTGCACTAAGTGAGTAAATTCAAACATCATGCTGCATCTTTTACACAGAACTCTTCAAGTAGATCTGTCTACCCAACTGTAAGCCATGTCCAACATCTGTATATGTGTGCTTTGGGATATTCTGAGACTCTTAGTGAGAAGGTGAAGCAGGGATCCACCAAGATATGATGGGGTTTAAGTCTTCTGAATCCCAGATAAACAATTCTGTTCCTACTGTCAACCAATTCTTTTGTTATAGCTTTGCACATGCCATTCTGCTGCTGGATCTTCTGAATGCTGATCCTAGCATCCGTATTAACCAACCCTTGCCTCTGGATCCCTAAGTAGGGCAGGTTTTAAAGACTTGTCAGACAAATCTAAAAACAAAAAAATTGTTTGCACTAAGCCACTCAGCAATTGCATGAAAAATCCTTCCTGCTAATAGACCCTTAATATATAATGGGTCTATTGTGACTGTGACAAGTAGTGCCCATAGGCTCACCTTCTTCCTTTTCTGCTTAGATAATAATAGCAGTACTCAGGTGCATCAAGATTAGCCACCTGGAGTCTTCCTTCATCGGGATGGTGGCCTAAGTCAGCTGGCTTTGTGCTAGGCCTCATTTGGTTTAAAAATGAGTTGTTCTCCAACATGACTCATACCAAGCAGAAATAACCCTTTAGAATGCTTAATAGTCTTTCTCTCACTAATTTTATTTAAAGATCTCTGGTGATTCAAATTTAACTGTGCTTCAAATCTGAAACTTTTGCCATATGGGTTTCCCTGAGTTATTACGTAATTTCTCATAGGCTGAAGGACCTCAGTTATTAACATTTTTTACTTGAAGCAAATTTTTTAATGAAGTGAGAAAGAAAAAAACTGAAGGAGATTGGGTGTTATTCATTTTATATTCTTTGAGAGCCACAAGGTTATGTGCCATCTTGTAAGTGGGTCGTGAGTTTATTTTCCTTCAAGAAGCAAAATGTCCCTGGAACACTATAGGGAAAATGGGTTTCAAGACTCAGTTCTAAATTTAGAACTGTCATTAATTGTCAGTTTCTGTGAGGATCACTGTTTTTTAATGATTGCTCATCATGGATTGCTTTCTAACTTATGTTTCCCCTTTGAAGATGTGTTTCTCTTTTGAGCTTTTCGGGACATAATGATCTTGGGAAACAACAGAAATGTCTTTGCCCTGTTCTAGGATGAGGATGATATTAAAAACTGTTGCTAATACCATCTGTAACTAAACAAAGCATTGTAATAAGTGAAAGTAAGAACAAGGCAGTAATTTTTAAATTTTTAATAGACATTATGAATCTGTTCAGGTTTTAACACCTTTATGTATTCTACTGAAATTGTTGTGTATGGAACTTTAAATGTAAGCTACCGCTGTGTACAGGAAGGATAAAAATAATGTTGTCAGTATTTGAACTTGAAAGACTTTTGCAGGTAGTATCTGTTACAAATTTCAGGTTATCCATTCCAGTTTTTTATTTCATTCATTACTCACAATTGCTTTTTCTGTTTTTACTATCTATGATCTTGCAGGGGAGAAAAGTAGTGGAAGTGCAAGATGTAGATCAAAAGATGCAAATATCTACCAAAAATGGTAAATTTTATAGAAAAAAGATATTTTTCTCTCTCAGTCTCAGAGGTGGTCAAATTAACAACAAAAATTCACCTCCTTTAAAGCAGCTGTGTGACTGAAAGAAATTTCATATAAACGCTTCGTGTATTTGGTAAGTTGTTCAGCAGCCTAATTAATACATTTTAATTAACATAATACGATGCCTGAAGAATGACTTGTGTTGTACAGAGGGGATTGTCAGATAACTGCAAATTGGTACCCACCAGTTTTTGAAGAATGAAGTGAAGCACAAATTAGTTCCCTTCAATTACGATTTTTGCAAAATTGTCCGTAGAAGCTCAGTTAGAGAATTTTTGTTTTGCCTTCTTTATATCCCTCCTCAGTTGCTTTTTTTCTGAGGTGAAATGTTGTGGTCTAGTTAGTCTGTTGTTTTGCAAACATTTGAAGCCAGCATTGTCCCTGAAAGGTGTAATCACAGTATCCCCCCATTCATTTAATCCCTTTCCCCATGCTGCCTTATCACTTGTTTTGGCACAAGTGTTTGTATGACCATATGGTGCATCTGATGGTGGAACTGATTCAATTTATTACTATTGTTTTTAACCAGATTTTTTCCAAACCAGAGTAGTTTCTGACTCATTTACTGTTCAGCTACATGGTCCCCTAAGGGCATCTTATGTAAACTTTCCTATACGCCCTTGTCAGCCTGGTCTTTACATTTTAATTTTTCTAGGTAATTTTTTTAGTTTGGGTGACTGGAAGTTATAAACAAGCCTTCTGTTTTGCAGTCAGTTCTTTTATTTATTTCTCTAATGTTCTAAACATTTCTTTCCTGCTGAGGAAAGAGCTTATATTCCCACAGAATCCAGTTTTTATTTTTCATTAGTTGTATTCTAGAACCCATGCTTACATATATATTCTTAGGGATTTTTACCTGTCTGTGCATTACTTTGTATTTATTCATACTGGCTATCAGCTGCAATTTTATTGTCAGGTCATGTTGTCTTCTGAGATCTTTCTGCAGCCCTTTGTAGTGGGTTTTACTTTTGATTATTATGAAACATTTAGCACAGACATTTTTAGTATTTCACCATATTTTCAGATATGTGTGTGTGTGTGTGTATATATATATATGTACATCTGTAACACAAGTCCAGGATACCTTCCTTTGAGACTTCACTGCTAAATTCCTTCATTGTGCTACTTTATAATAAATTTCTGCCTTTGCTTGCTTGTTTAACACTTGAACAAAAGGACCTTTCTTTTGCTTTCAAGACAAAATAATTTTCTTGCAGACGAAGACAAAGGGGTTTTTTGGCCTTTGCTGAGGACTGTCTGAAGTGTTTGAAAGACCACATATGCTATATCATGAGGATTTGTCTTCAAATATTTACTAATTCCTTTAAAAAATGCTAATATTGTTTGTGGTCCATGACTCATTTGTCAGAGCCAGTTCTTCCTGTCTTTTTTTGAAGACAATCTGAAGCGTATAAAGTACATCTGATTACTGCTGTACAAAAGTGTTTTCTGTACAACTGATTCATTTTGTTAAAATGAAAAAGCTGGGGTTTTATTTGACTGAAAACCTGCGCTGCACTGCACACCTGTGCTGAGTTGACAGAAGGGATGGTTCTTTTAAAGAATATCAGTCCTTATTCTGACTTGTAGCGATATTGAGCATGCAGAGATGCAACTTTTGTTGTTCTAAAACATAAATCCCTCTAGTAGTTTACAAAGAGAGAGAGAGCAGAGATACTACTGTGGGTTAGTGCAGTAAATCGAATCCCAGAATAAGGTACTACTAACCAAGCTGGTGACAGTCATTCAGTTTCTCAAAACAAACGAGAACTTTGAGTTTTAGGCAAGAAATCAGGAAATAAGGTTTAGTAGTGAAAATGTTTTGTACTGTATGTATCTGGGAAGATTCAGTGAGTCATATTATCACCAGTGTTCAAGTATTACCTCCTTATTCTACATCTGGCATGCTGCAGGAATCGGTGGATGTGTCTGCATCCTTTAACATGTCCAAGTTAAGCTTGGCAGATCCAAAGGTTCCCTGTGACAAAAAGAGAAGCAAGATGTTGAGAGAAGGAACAAATATGGAGGGGAGCACCCTTTCAGACAGCTAAGAAATAGAAATAGTTTCCTTTAATATTCTTCAGACTACACTGTAAGGATGTGATTGATTAATAGGGTAAAAGATTTCCCTGAGAGACTGTTCCCAGCTGATTAGAATTTTCTTCCAACTTGCATTGAGTCTTAGATGATGGTAATTCATCAGAGAGGTTGGTCTGGTTTTTAGTTGTTCAAGGAACTTTTTTTCTTGCAGAAGAAAAAAGAACACATGAAGAAGAAGAGGAAAGTTAATTTGAGAGACAGATTAATCAGGAGGAACAGAATAAGAGACAAGAAAACCTCACTGAGTGCAACAGACATAAGTATCATACTCCGTAGGTGCCCTTCTTCTGCTTTCAAAAGCAGTCTTTTAAGGCTCAATGGACAGCAATTAAACAAAAAAAAAAAGCAAATATACCAAGGAAACTGAGTTGAAAACCTAGATTTTCAAAAAGAGTGCATGTAGAATGAGGATGTATTGACCACTACAGTTTTGAGAACAGCAGAATTATCAGATATCCTTTGTACACTTAGTTCTGGAGAAATTTACTGTGAAAGCCTTAAATTCTGTTTTTATTTATAGTTTTTACAGTGGATTTAATGTCATTTATTTTAATAGTGCTTTGTAAGATTTGTATCAGTGCAACAAAAAATAGCTTTTTGTTTTGTTTATTGAAACTAATACTAAGGCGGTGTTATTCGGGGTTAAATATTCACTTAAATTTCCTGCTTTGACTATGTAGATGGAGCATCCATTAAGCCGTGCAAAAACATCAATATTCCATGTACAAGTGCATTTTGTATATGCATTCAAGTTTCACTGAAGTACTGCACCATAAATATACTTAAGACGCAAATAAAAAGGAATTTCCAAATACAGAGAAAAAACCTTTGATGATTAAGCCGGACTACCTCTGTCCTTAAACTTCCTTACTTCAAACCAAGTCCCACAGAAGAAACTTTGAGGAAATTTTCTCCCTGTGGTTTCTAGATTGGGCTCTTCTGTGATTACAGACAAAATCTAAATCGCCCACAGTGGAAATAAACCTCCCTATTAACCTTCTTCTAATTAGGGCCAACAAGATTTCTTTTTTTTTTTTTTTTTTTAATAAAGTGGGATCTAGTTTGTTTTCAGTTTGCTTGGATAGCTGCTTTATGGGCCTTGCCTTTTAATTGCTGAAATATGTATAGGTTAGATCCAGTAGCTGCAATATTATGATTACTGACACACTCGGCAAATTCAGAATCTGTTGACCTTCAAGTATATTGCAAAGCCCATCTGTTTGGACAGGCTTTTGCCTGATGGGGGGCCTTCTTTGTCTGATTGCAGTGTTACCCCTTTTGTCCTGTTAACTAAAGTAAATTTCATATGCCTGCTCATAGTGCTGTTCAGTGGCTAAGAGAGACTCTTTCCTAAAGTACTTTCCCCAAAAACCTCATGCATGTTTGATTGTAATGGATGACTGTCTCCGTCACTGACTGGAGACCCATGTAGCTGAAATTGTCTTCCTAAATGCAGGTTAAGGGAGAAATTTTGACAATTCCACTGCCATTTCATTCTTTTAATAGCTTTAGTATTGGCTGTCCCAATGCATTAATTTACAATGAAGCTAAACTGAATTAGTCATATCTATAAAAGCTCTTCAGGGTTGCACTTGTTATACTAAACTGAACTATTTCCAGCTGGTATGGCAGCTTGTGAGGTTTTTTTGGCAGAAATGTCATGTAATTTACCAATAGGTACAAAATAAAAGTTATTTCTAATTTGTTTTACAGGTCTTACTACCTCAACGATAAGTGCAGTTGCTCAGGGAGGTTGGAAAAGTTCATCAGATGCTCCCAATACAGTTCACACAAAACACCATGTTCAGCACTTTGCTGTATCAATTTGACATGGCAAATGGAACTTTCCTCAGGCAGCCCTTTATGTAGTGGGGTCCAGTACCTGTTCAGGCATATTATTATTTCAAGAAAATAAAAATAAATGACCATCATCTCTCCTTACACTCAGTCTTGGTCTGTCTTGAAAGCCAGAAAATTCAGTCATTGAGGCTTCATTTTTCTGTTTTAACTATTGAATATTAGCATGTATTTTCCCCTTCTTATCTTTGTTGATTATGAGGATATGAAGAGCATACCTGAACATGAAGAGCTTCTTTTGTGGGTCAGTTACAATGGTATTTAAAGTTATTTTTTTCTAGGTCTTAACAAATTGTGGCTTTCCTTTCAAAGTATTCTGTTTCAGATGCTTAGACCATAATTTTAAAGGTAAAAGTAGAGGATTTTGGTTAACTGAGCTAAGCTGAGGTCTGTTTAGGGGAAGGTAAAGGAGTTATTGAGGGTAAAAGCTACTTGAACATAACAGTGGGAAGCAGTATGTGTTTACTTCTCACAGGGTTACATATTAGTACTCCTGATCCCTATCAGACCTACCAAAACCAGCATTTGATAGTTCCTCCAGGTATTAACCTCTGTGAAAGTGGATGCTACAGTTGGAATTAAGGATTATAACTAAAATTACTCTTATTTAAACACCACATTTGTATCATGTTTACCGAAGTGTCTCTTATAAATTATTACTGGCTTGCGTATCCCAATACCAAAGACAATGTTTGGGTTTACATTCACCACTTGACATGGCATTTCTTCATGTGACCATGCATCTATTAATCTATTCTACTCTTATTTTACCTTCTGTTAATTCATCAACTGGCTTCAGAATTATTAATAACGATATGTTATTTTTGATGTCCAGTGTACTCCTAATTCTAAAGTGTAAATTTAATGAGTCTTCAGCAACTAATGAGGTGTCACTAGCCACATCAATGAAGGGTCTGAATTTTTGTTCCCAAACAAAAAGTCTCCACCCTTTTCCGAGCTATGTTAACATGAGTTTATTTAAGGTTTTTTAGGGGGGTTTTCATATACGTTTGGTAAAAGTTAAGCATACTTAGGTCCTAGTGATGAGTGGTTTCTTACAGATGAACTTTTCTATCCTTAGAGCTACATATAGAAATCAGTGAATCCAGGCATTTATGTCTATAACCTCAGAGGCTGAATAGGAGCTACTGGTTTGAACAATCATGCTTTAAACTGAGATGCACAAACTGAGAGTCTTTTGATTCAGCAGGGTCAATGAATAAAGTCCACAGTGATCAACGCAGTAAAGAGTGATCTTGGGAGCTGTATGATCTCAGGCTAGGCTTTATTTTTTTTAATGGAAGTCCTCGAATTCATTTTGTTAAAGTACATTGTTGCCCAGCGTTGTGCTAAGGACATTAGAAGCCAAAAGCTTTGATAAAGGACATAGCCTTGCACAACCTCAAACAGACTAGAGGGTTTGCATTCCTTAAATTTTATGAAGAAATATATTTAACAGTAATTGTTTTCCTCAACAACAGTTTTCACTCATTCAAAACTGGATAAAATAAGCTTTTCCCTCCAAAAAATTTCTGACGGTCAACTAAGAAATAGCAATAGTACCTACTTTAAAAGCAAAAAAAAATTAAAATAAAATAAAAAAAAATTATTCTAAAATCTGTTTCAAAAATTTTAAAGTATATCTACTGTAGATCAACTACATTCTACTAAAAAGATTCCTCTATCTTCACTGAGAGAAAAAAAAAAATACCTGGAGGCAATGGAGCACTACTAGGGCCTAAGTTATGATGTAACCTAATGGGAAACACAGTAACAAATTGTACGTAAGTGCAAATTTGCTCTAGAGATCCAGTAAACCATCTTCAGTACAGAAGTACAATTTTTTTCCCTTAGGATTCTTACGCAAGATGTTCCCCCTGCCCTCCCCCTCCCCTGCTTTTCCTTTATGTGTGGTAAAACCTTGGTTATTATACTGACTGGATTATATATTTTAATGGTATGCAGTTTCAAATACAATTTGAATTATATCAGAGGTATGTATTCTTTTATAGTCTAATAAAAAGTCCTTAACTTTCTGTATAGGAATCTGTTTTTTCCTGGCTTTCCAGGTACTTAAATCATAATTACTATTTTGTTATAAATATTTAATACATCATATATTATTTAATTTATCATCTTTGATTATTGCAGGAGGCTTTCACAAAAATGAACCAACAGAATGTAAACTTGTTCAGTTCTTGGCATTGCCTTTATTTTTTCTGAGAAATGGATTCTTGATTCTTGATTCAGGATTCTTGATAAAAAAATTCCTCTTTTCTAGTTTCCAGAGTCCTTCATCTTAATAGTGTAGCTTTGAAAAATCACAGCTGCTGTGGTAAGTACTACAGTATAAAGGAGCCAAGCCAGGGTGCAGAAAAATAGTATACTGAGAGCCAAAGATTACTGCCTTTTCTTACTAAGACTTTGCAGAAACTTTTATTTCTGTTTGAGGTGTATCCTTCCAAATAATAAATGGCAAAATGCATCTGTCCAACTGATTCTTAATCCAGCTGAGCATAGATCTCTCTAATGAAATCTGAGATTAAAGAATATGGTGTCCTGAGAAGTTGGAAGTGACAGAATGCAGGTCCTGCTGTTGTTGGTGCCTTAATTACTCAGGGTTAGGGATGACTACCTTACACCCCCATATGACTTTCTCAAAATATAGATCACACTAGTGAAAGGAATAATTTAATTCCTAGACTTGATTCTGAAGATTTTTCTTCACCCTCAACCCCAGGGTATGCTTGTGTGCAGTTTCATCCTAGTAAAAAGGTGCACATTAATATATTAGTAGCTGAAATGCTGGCATCTGAAAACAATATCCAAGTCTGTGTGTTTGTATTTTTTTACAGTGTTACCCTCTCAATTTATGTGCACATCAAGTCACAGCTCGGTCCTGAGGATAAATTTATTTATATATTTATATAATATATATATTTTATATACATAATTATATATATTATATATAAATATATAATATAAATTTACTGCTGTTCACAAAGCCTTGTGTTACATCTTAATTTCTTAGAGATCTCAGATCTTAAGAAGATTGTACTGTTGGTGCTTATAGCATTTTGCAAGTTAGGAAATGTATGGTGTAAGCAAAAGCTCATTGTAAGGTGTTTCCATTGACCTAGACTCTTGTCAAGCACTTGAGGATGAAAAGGATTTGCCATCACCAACCACTGTCCTTGTTGAATGGAATGATTTATACCTTATTAGTACTTTCCGTTATTTCCAGGTGTTGAGATTGAACCCTGGCTGGTGACTAAGCACCATGCAACCATTCACTCACTCCCCCCACAGTGGGATGGGGGAGAGGGTTGGAAGAGTAAAAGTGAGAACTTGTGGGCTGAGATAAAGACAGTTTAATAGGTAAAGCAAAAGCTGCACATGCAAGCAAAGCAAAACAAGGAATTAATTCACTACTTTCCATCGGCACGCAGGTGTTCAGTCATCTCCAGGACAGCAAGGCTCCATTATGTATAACAGTTGGGAAGACAAACGCTGTAACACTGAACCTCCCCCACTCTTCCTTCCTCCAGCTTATAGACTCAGCGTGACATTTTATGGTATGGAATAGCCCTTTGGCTAGTTCGGGGCAGCTGTCCTGGCTGTGTCCCCTCCCAGTTTCCCGTGCCCCTTGAGCCCTCTCACTGGCAGGGCCAGAGAAACTGAAAAGCCCTTGACTTAATATAAACATTACCCAGCAACAACCAAAAATACCAGTGTGTCATCAACATTGATCTCACACCAAATCCAAAACTCAGCACTGCACCAGCTACTAAGATGAAAATTTAACTCTGTCCCAGATGAAACCAGGACACCAGGTAGTTTCTCTAAAGCAGATAAATGTGTTGAACTAAATAAAGGCTTTGAGAGCTATATGTATGAAAGTGAAAAGGTGTCTTTACTCTCAGCTAAATGACAAGCATTACATGCAGCTCAGGTTGTACCAGTGAACATGTCAAAAGAAAGTATCCACTTTGACAAAGGGAATATTTCTGTAGTTGTAAAATAGATCCCTTTTTAATCATGTCTGTTGTTGGGTCTAGTGAAAATACCAAACATGATAGTGAACAAAGAGTGAGGTTAATAACCTTCTTTTTCATCCTCCTTAATGGTTTGAAAATCTTTCAAATTTTTAAACATTCAGTTAAAGGTAAGAACACACGGTGCTATGTGCGTTTCTGGCTAATGTGAAACTAAAATTCTCCGCTTGAAGTGTAGCTCATAAGTGAGAACTGCTAGGATTTTCCATATTCTTCCTTAGTATCTGATAAAATTGTCCATTTTATGTCAGCCTACTCCTTTTTTTTACCTGGATTGACAATGTTTTCCAAATATTCACAGCCTTTGGAATATAACCACAGGTTCTTCAGCATGGTGGTTTAGTTCACGTGCCGTGGTTGTCAAGATACCCTTATAACTGTTGCTAACTCAAAGCAGTCATAATATTTGAATCTCTGTCCTTATCCACCTTTAAGAATAAATAATAAGCATTTAACAAGTTAAAAGCCTTTTCAAATCATGCACCATGTTAGTTATCAGGAATGACATTGTAGTTAAGACGTTGCACAGGGATTCGTAAGGTGTAAGTTCATTTCTTAGCTCTTCCATGTGCTTGCTGTGCTTTATTCAAGTTCTTTGTATCAACATTTTAAAGACAGCTAATGAAGGTTCATGTTGCTTAAATCATGTTGGCATTAACTATTACAACCTATACTACTTGTTTTTCCAGTTATCTTTATCAGCACATTTTATGGCAAGAGGCAAAACAACTAGAGATAATGACATAATCATTGTAATAGAGAAGTAGTAGTTCAGATGTAAACTATATTCTCAAAAGGTTATTGATTAGAAATATGTTTAGGAAACATATAATCTGAATTTATACACATAACGTCTCTAACTTACTTTTTAATCCTTAGAATTTGTGTCTCGATTATGGCTATGTAAAATATGGAACAGTAATCTTTATTGTCTCACTGACACATTCAGTCAAAGGATAGGTATGTATCTGAAGTGCAAGAATTTAAAGAAGCAAATCTCAGATTTTGTTGTTATTACAGACACTATGTAAGAAAAAATACTTAGATTTGCTGTTTCTGAAGTATTCTATACATGCTTAAAACTGTAATCACAAGCATATTCTGAAACATATCTTATTATAACAGTTAAGATCAAAACCAAATCATAGCCCAGAAAAAGGTTTTATACACAAAATGAAAGGCACATTTCTTGTATTTCCATGGGATCCCCTCTGTGAAGAGAAAATACACGAACCTCTGAACTGTTAATTTTCAGAAGTAGACATCTGTGACCACTAATGTAAGATTTGGGCCCTAGATTTCTTTATCTTGTGCTTTGTTTTATCTTCATTTTTACAGATATTTGAATAATAATGACGCTAATATTTGTTCAAATACTAGAAAGCCACCAAGAAAGTCAGTGATTAAAAAACATTTTACAATCGTATTTAGATTGATGTTCACTAATATATATTGTTACAGATTTTTTTTTTCCAAACTTCAAGGTTCAGCCTTCCAACGTTAGATTTACATTATCTTTTCCTGCACGCTATTGCCACTGTTGTTTCTTTTATTTCCATACACTTTATTATCTTGCTATATATTATTAAATCTAAGTAGGAAAGTTAAGTCCAAAACTTTTCCTATCAGTAAACATTTTTTTCCCCTATAAGATGGATTCAGAGCCTGGCTTTAACATAGCTACATCTTTTCAAGGTATTGAGGATGTTTTTCTGTACATATAATAGATCCAGCATTCTATCAGTCCTAAATATTTTAAATATTTTTTAAGAGGTTTATCTTGAAAATGTAAGGACAGAGATGAAATCCTGGCCTCATTAAATTCCGTGGAAGTAGGATTTCATTCTGTGTTTGTGCCCTATGAAATCCTTTTTCTTTCCCATTTATATATTAATCAAGTTACTGTCATGAAATCAGACTTACATAAAGAAAGCACATTATGGCCAGCCAATATTATAATTTGTGTATACAATATTGAATTCTTGTTCTTTAGTTTGACCAAAAGCTCATATTCTACCAGATGATCTGAAGTCAAAATGGGTCAGTTGGCATAATAAAAATATAATAAAGCACTGTTAAAAATATCTGAAAATTTCGGTTCTGAGCAGAGCTCTAGGCTTTCTTTCTCCCACTTTTACAACATAAATCATTTATGTTATCCAGGTGTGATGAATATTAAATGATCTATGGAGGAAATAATATTAACAAACTTCTTTTATTATTAAAATGACTGCAGGGAATTATGGTCAGTCACTTGAGTGAAAGATGTGTAAGGCAAAATAATAAAATATGGAGATTGGATAATAAATCATTTCAATCAGGTTTGAAAGTAATAAACACACAGAAGCTAAGAAGCTAGCACTTTGACTAATGGAGCCATGAATTTCCTGCTTCTTGAGGGAGTTTATTTCTTCCTTGTGCTGAACATCTAGAATTGCAAACATCATGTCATTTCATGAAAATATATCTATGTATTGAGAAATATATCTACTTTATTTTTTACCTATGGGCATTCACCTTTAATGGTAAGAGGATGTCAGGTTAGAGTGCTCCCAGATCCTTGTGACAAAAATCTTATTCTACCCAGCTGTTTCCTTAAAGAAATAACTCAGTGTTGTTTTGACTTGATGGCTGCTGAGCAAATTTACTTTCCAACAAAAGGTAGCACCTGTCTGATCTATAGTACATAAAAGGTAACATTCTGGGTTTTTTTCCTCATCATGACAAATTCATAGATCGGGATGAGGCACTGTTTTCAGAACATGCTTAATCTTCTGACTCTATTCTTTTGATGTGCATTATATAAATATTTTATAATACACAGTTGAAATTGTATAGTTATTTGGGACAGTAAGGGCAAAAAATCTTTGGCATGTCATCTGCTCTGATCCTTGTCTCTGAAAATGCTAGTCATTTCCTGTATGACAGGATTTTAACTATAAAAGTGGTTAACAACTTTAGCCTGCTTTGTAACTGCTTTAAAATCTATGACACAAAAAGTTTTCTAGGTTTAATTACTGTTATTACATAGTAAATGTGCCTAAAATATCCTTAATTTAATATTTTTGCTGAGTTTGTGGGTTGTAGTGCTTGCTTTGTGCCCTTTCATTTAATAGTTTATCTTCCTTCCACTCAAATAATTTTATTTTCTTTTTTAATTTATTTTTCCACAGCCTGAAGAAAACTCAAAATAAAATGGGAAAATATTATTAGAAATGTCACTTTGAGTCAAAGTTTCCATTCCCCAAAAAGCATTTGTAAGGTGAACTTAATTTTTGTTTTTCTTACTAGTCTCACTTTTTTCAGATAACACAGGAAAAGGGGTTATTTGCTTTTTTTTCAGTTCAGAATAATAATGGATTACAAGAAGCCCAAAGCTAAATACCAAACTATTCTATACTAACTTGACCTATGCTGATGGCAGGTCAGGAATGACAAATCCCACCACATCAGTGACCTTGAACAAATAAGCTTTACCCAGCTCACCGGGAAGTGCTTAAGGATGCCTTATGTTAGAACAAGATGTTTGTTGCTTGGCAATCTTCAATGGGCTGAAACTGCTTGTGAGCCTTATTTGTGTAACTTCTTTTTTTGTTTGTTTGGAGGAGGGGGTGGGGGGTGTTGGTTGGTTGGGGTTTTTTGGGTGCCTACTAAAAGCATGTTGTTAATGTGTTTTCTTAAAAGGATTGACTTGTGCTTTGTCCAGTAAGGAGGCCTAATCCAATGAGTTAAGCATATATCTGGGAAGTGAAAGAGGGGATTTTACTATTCGTACTCTGATTTGCATTACAGTTCTAGAAAGAACATCTACTTCTTTATATCTAATTTTTTTCCTGTTTGAGAAACAGACTATTACCTTACAGGCTGTTTAAGGTTTTGTCTGATGTTGGCAAACAAGTTGTCTCACTGCTGCAAGTATACAAAATAGAAAACATTACATCCTTAACCTTTTTCTGTTAACCCTGTATAGATTGGACCTGAGGTGGCTCATTTTGTTTCTTATGCCTTTCCTTTGACTTTATTTCAATGCCTATGCCTTTATTTCCTACTACCTTATATTAAGATGGCAGTTGGGTTTATAAATGGAAAATAAAGTATCCTTGTTGAATGAAAAGGTTATAATATGTCTGGGAGAGAAAGCTTATGACAATGTATGAGCCTATTCTGAGGCTGTCCATCAATGCCCTCATATTACCCTAAGGTCTCTAACAGTTACATCTTTGGCATGAAAATAGAGTCTATCCTTCCTGAGTAATTATGATAGAAGTATCATCACGTATAAGGCAATTCCTGTCAAGTCATTTACCCTTATAGAAAGATGTTTGAGATCTCCAGTCATTCATAGTTCTACTTCCTGCCTAATTTTTCTTACCTTCCTTTTTTTATTTACACACAAAATAACTGATTTTTTTCAGACAACTGCCTGTGACTTTTTCACAAGTAAATGACCCGTAATGTCTTATTATTATTTAGTCACTTCATTGTATAATAATGAAGTATAACTTGTGTTTGCATCTAAAGAAAATATAAAACCTTTTACCTCAGAAGAACTAAAAGACCAAAAATAGACAAACATCTCACTAATGGAAGACAGTAAGAATATGATTTAAAATAATTGTTTCATATGCTTTTTGAGTCTCCATTAGTTATTATCTTTGTGTGCTTTGTCCTAGCTACTACAAGGACATAATTATGTGCAGAAACTGTTGCCTTTTACTAAATAGAGCATTTGAGACATCATGTCTAATAATGTTCCCATCAGCTAAGCTGTGACTTACTATTTCCTGCACCTTGGAGGAAGAATTCAACAAGTACTCAGGTAAAAGCCAGCTAAAAATTCCTGACCAATTCTGAGTATTAGCTCTTCCTAGAAAGTGTCAGAGGGATGGAAGTGCAGAAGTGTCATTTGATGGAGAGAAAGAAGGGGCAGATAGACAGACATAACCGCAGAACTCAAATATGGGTCATATTTGGTATTTTACCATATTTGTGGGTATTTCTTTTAAAAAAGAAGTCCTGTGATAAAGTCAAGTAAATGACTGTCTGAAAGTTGGTGCAAACGGATTTTATCTAAATGTGTCTAGAGCGAGCAGTCACCCTCATATAATTCCATAGTAAGCAGCCTCAAGGTGTATGTTCTAAAGAGGAAAGGACACACCTCTTAAAAAAGTCTAGATCAGTTAAACTCTATTTAACAAGTCTTGTTTGGACAACAAAACAATGTGGTATGTGGTATGTGGTATGCTCTGATACTCCTGCTGATGAAAAGAGACTGCTTTAAAGCTGGAAGAGTAGCTGGTGGGCAATATGCACTGGAAGGTCAACTGCAGCTTGGTTGAAGCCTTACTACAAAACAGGATAAAACTTCAGACTTTATAAGCTTAATGTATTACCATAGCAAGAAGAGAGGACTCCAGTGCTATTATTTTTGCACTTTGGGAAAGAGGAAGCCGGTTACTGATTGTTATCCTCTTTTTCCTTCCTTGGGCATTTTCTTCTTTTGTTTAAGTAATGTTTTTTTAAGCCATTTTAGAGTACAACAGGGCTCACTGAGCCCTGAGACAGTTCAGTTTAATTTGGGGTAAGTTTTTCAGTTGGGCATTCATTTTTGATCCTCAGAATTGAACTTTGCCTTTTCTGCTTCCAGTTATGAGTTGGAAGAGGGATGTGCTGAAAAGAAATCTACATCCTCTCACTGTTTGCATTCTCTTGCCTTCAGACATCCACCAGTAAAAACTTTGGGGTTTATAGTCTTAGGTAACAAGGGTTATACTTTTTTTCTTTTCTCCAGTGAGTTTTTCTATCTACTATTAAGACATGCTTGTTATTCCTCCTTGTTCTTTAGCAGGTCTATACTAACACCAGCAGCTAACATCCCTGACTTACCTTCAGTGTTAAGTTTGTACAATAACTTCCCAGCAGGGAGCAAAGGAGAAGTCAGACAACCAAATCTTAGTCTTGTAAGGTTGTGCCACATGAGTCAGAACTAATTGTGGCTGATGACTACTTTAAAGGAAACTGTGTAAAATGTAAATGCACTGTGAACAGAATGAAACAGAGATCAGCAACAGAACAGCTTCAGGTGGGGCTGAAAGTCTGCTGAGGGAGTTTTGTTTGAGTCATTCCAGCTCCATACTAGGTAGATGGCTAATATATTTTGTGACTTTGTCTCTGTTCACCTTTTGCAGACAAATAGCTTTTTCAGGTATATCTTAAACTGTTCTTACTAGATTGCTTGTTTCTGTTTCCTTTTCTAAACCTATTCAGAAGTTATTTTTCTTTTTTACTACTTATTCTTTTTGTTCCCTTAAAGCAGCGTTCTGTTCCAGGAGCTGTTCACAGATTTTATCTTTTACTTTGGTCTTCCTCAGTCCTTTCTTGTGCATCTGATTTGTAGTTTTCACTGTTCTGTTCTTCTCAAATCCCAGTTCTCTGTCGTAATGCTCACCACTGCAGATACTGGATAAAACCCCCCTCTGTAAGAAAGGAAATAATACAAACCTTTTCATAACTATCCATGTCATGTGATGAGGGCCTGGAAATGAAATTACACTCTTGATAACACTCCCGTATACAATACATTCACTACTTTCATAATGCTTTCTTTTTCCTTTGCTTAAGAAATAGTTTTCAGAACTTGAGAAATCACTGGTACTGAAGCATCTAACTATTGCCTTGCAGCACTCCACAGTAGTCAGAAACATACACTGCTCTCCTTTGGTTAAGGGGATCCATTTAAAATGCCATCAGTATGCCAATATTCTATTTCCCTGTAGTCTCCTTCATCAATAATCACCTATTTCTTTGTAATTCATAACAACAGAGTAACTGTGATCCAACTTCTTGGTGAGACAAACTTAGCTCTTCTGGCACTTGATTCTTCTTCCCCTCTGGTGACTGCAAGATCCAGTAACCTACAAGATCAAGCCTTTGCAGAGGGAGTGCAGACATTTGTTGTCTAGCGAGCCGAGTATGTAAAACCAACATTTGCTTTCATATACTTTATGTTTGTAGGACATGTTCAAATGCAAGAAAGATTAATTTTCTCAAAAGAAGTTGATCCTGAGTTAATCTCTTTAGCATATATATACATAGAACATATATATATGTGGTTAAGCAATTATACTTTATTTATATATACACAAACACAATATAACATATAAATATTTACTTTAACAAATACCCCATAGCCTTGTCTTACAGGAATATAAATGAAGAACAGCAGCCTCTAAAGGGCTGTTTCATAAGACAGAAATAAAATGTGTAGTTCATGAATACATCATTAAGATACTGTTGCAAAATTTCTCTTGAAAAATTGAAGTTAATTGGATAATTGACTATTTATTTTTAAATGTAAGAAAAAAGTGTGGTGTTTTTTAAGTGCCATCTTGAGGGGGTTTTATGTTCTCTAGCTATATCATAATACTGAATCTATAGAAAAAAGTAGTAAAGTTAAATTTACAAAGGATCTTGGAGGACATCACACAGGATTAAGGCAATAAAAAAGATAAATAGAAAACCGCATAAATGTAACAATTTTGTCACTGCAGTCAGTCTAAATTGACTACTGTGTTAATATTTGTTCATTCACAATAAATACCAACAAAACTACTTCTGTATTTTGCTTTCTGGTTATAAATTTTTGTGATCTTTTCATTTATTATGACCGTTTCCTTTTCAAAACTACTAGGTGGAGACTCCAAAGCTATGGAGTCACAATGGAAAACTTGTGAAGCTGCTGTCCTATATTTCTGAGTGAAATAACACCTACACACACACTGGCATCATGCTCTACTGTCAGAACATACTATAACAGTGTCATTTTTAGTGTTATTTTTGCTTCACTTAATACCAAGAAGAACTGTCCTTTTGTTCATTAGTTTTAGTTTGAAAACCCAAACAGGCTGGTTGGGGGTGATGATTTCATAGCCTATCTGGGCCATTTGTTTCAGTGCTTTGCAGTCCCAGCTGTCTTCCCTGTTCAACTAAAGAACTTTGTTTTTCATCTTACCCTGTGCTGACAGGAAAAACTTCTTATTTTCTTCTTCTTTTAAGGTATTTGCTGTGTATATGAAATTTTATACTGCACATCTTCTCTTTAGATTAAACAAATCCTATTCCTTCAAACCATTCTTATATCTTATGTTTGCAGGTTACTTCTTATTCTTACTGCATTCCTTGGATTTTCTCTAGTCACTCCACTTATTGCTTAAGTTGGACACCGTCTGCAGCTGAGATTTTCCAGGTACTGCATACAGTGAATTGATTACTTTGCTTTTTCTATATCCCACAATGTTTTCCTTTCTGTCAGAAGCACAATATTCTTGACTTTTCTTTAGTTGTGATCAAATACTTGTTTCGAAGAAATTGCCTATTGGCAAATAGAGAACTTGCATTTATCCATACCACATTGCTTCCAATAATCTCATAATAATTTATTCTAATCCTGTCTTCTGATACGTTTTCAGCCTTCAAAGAGCAGTGTTGTCTGGGAACTTATATGCATTCATCTTTCAGGTTGATATTGTATCTTAAGATAGGTTGAAAGAAACAGCTCTGGCTCAAAGCCATGCCATCTTTGCAAGTAAATAGTCCAATTTTGCAAATGCTTAAGTGCAACAGTAATTAAAATCATTAATAGAATTTAATAACAATCCTTGGATGATTAGATATTTGTAGGATGAGGTTGATAAGAACTGATGGTAGAATGACAATAATAGCTTTTTTATTAATGATACATTCTTTTACATATTTGATGTTTATCACTAACACAAGTTTGTAAGAGTCATATTAAACAGACCCAAATAAAGAGTACATTAGTAGTAGTCCAGAAATAACAAGATTGACTTAAAAGACTTGTGCATCATCACACAGGCAATATTCAGGTTCTGTTCACAGTGGAAAGTCAATACTACAGTAGGTCATTCAGCTGCCTGATCTATTTGTAACAATGTTATACTTAAGAGCAAAGTATCAACCGCCTCTTAAAAGTAATTAATTCATAAACATACGCCTTTTGGAAGTAAACCCAGTAAAATCTGTCTACTAAACTAACCATTTTGCAAAGCCATATTAAAATCATTCACTAGATGCTTATAATAATAGTTATACGTGATCAGTCATTGTGTGTATTGCATTGCCATTTGTTGTGGTTTTTGTTATTCACCTGCAGTTACTCCATAAATTCTTTGAATTAGATTCACCTACAGCACCAACTGCAGTGGGATTCTGCTCCTTCTTGGCTATCTAGTTGATAATAAATAAACAAGAATACAATGATATGATAGAGTAGTTATTTAAAGTCCCAGGAAAAAGAAAGAACATGTTGAAAATGTAAATTTGACAGGACTTCTTAGCAGCCTGCAGTAAATGACAGGCTTGTCACTTGTGGTCATGGACTAAAATGACTAGCATCTACAGGGCTAAAAGTGTTAATAAGACCTTTAAAACTGACTTCCTGAGACTGATCTATTTGGCTTACAAAATATCATCAAATAAAAGAAACTTCTGTTATACTGTACAGATCAATAGATAGCTCATTGTTATAAAAAAATACAAGAATAATTCAGTATTGTATTTCAATAATTCCATTCAACAAAATCAGAACATACTCAACCCAAAAGTACATTTAACTGAGTCATGGTAGCCCAAATAAATTATTTTGTTACATGATGCTTTTATAGCATAATATGTCTTAAATACCCAGCAGATAACAAATACAGCTGATTTTCAGGTAAGATATTAGATGATGAGATGTTACAAAATATTTCAGACAGTATGGTCTAGTTCCTTGTGTGGAGGCTCATTTTGGTTTTTTGTCTTTTAAACAGGCCAGCTTTATTGTTTTTATAATACTTTCATTCTCAGAAGCAATTCTGAATTTGAAAATGGTATATTAATAAGGAATATTAGGTTAACCAGCACTGATCCCAGGTTGTTGGGGTTTTGGGGGTGGGGAGGTGGACAGAGGCTGAGTGGTCATTTAAGTCTATTTTAATCTACATGCATACTTTCTACCACCCTTGTGGAAAGTTCTCAGTGTCATCAATGTGCTGCACAAATACAGTAGAAATTGTCTTCTGCATTAGACCAGTCCTTTATTTGGCTGCCATTCTCTTGCTGACTGGCATTCTCTTTCTAACAGTTTCAAATCCAGCTTCTTCAGAGAAAGACTGAAAATCTCAGTCCTGGCTAAATACATAGTCCCAGCCATCTTTTGTTCTGATGTTTTCAACATCCGTTGAAGTTATTTGGCAATCAGGACTGTTTATGCATAGTTGCTTTGTGTTCAACACAGTGATACTGCTGTTATAGACCCTCTATTCTCCACGCCTCGCTGCATTATTACCACCAATCTAAACCTATGTCAGAATCAACCTGGCAAGAATCAACCCATTTATTTGTACTTCAGACAGAGGCAATGACCGCATCATCCTAGGTGTTAGGTAAGCTTCAACCATAATCTGAAATCATTTTTCTATAGTCATTTATGTCTTCATTTTTTTTAATTGCTGAGACCACAAATAAAGGTATCAATTAAAGGCATGGAGCAGAAGTAAGTGGGCATTTTATACATGCCTTTAAATATAAAACCCCCCTTATTTTATATTAACCAGTCATTTACAGGTAACAACTTAATTACAACCAAAGGTAAACAAGTTGCATTTGAATCTACAGTGGACAAATAAAAACTTTTTTCTACTTTGAGTAGTTAAATATTACCTACTTCTACATAAACATACAAAATTTATCTATTCATATGTGAACCTGTTGAAGAACAGAATTTTAAACTGATAAATAAAAGTAACTATTCTGCTTTTATACTACTCTAGGCACAGAGTCTATTTCTTCAACCATGTTCCTCTTTACCTCTCTAATCTTTAAAATGTTTGAATTATATTAAATCCTGAGAACTCTGTCTCTTATCCCACAATTTTAAATTAGGATCACTCATACAAAAATCTGTCCAAACTTCTCTTAGCGTATTATAAATATCTGAAACTGCATTCTGTGAATAAAAATATGATGGGAAACAAGAACACTTTACAAGTGATCAAAATACTTATTTGAAGGTAACAAATATCTGAACAATTTATTCAGACACATTTAGATACAATTTTCCCTTTCTGAAAATCTCAGATAAAGAGGTAGATGCAGATTTAACTATAAACATGAGCATACAGATAGAGATGTCGGTTGGATTTTGAACTGTTAGCAAAGAAATTATGATTTTTTTGAAGTCTCACCTGGAAAACTTTGTTGTCAACAGAGAAAAGCTTTCTGGATGTTTACCAGGGCTGATGATTTCACTGTTCCAGACCCAATTCAAATGAAACTGTTGCATAGCATAAATGCCTCTATCTGCGAAAGCATTCTAAGGATCATGTCTTGTATTTCACAAACATTTTCTGAGCTCCGAGTCACACAGCAATTATAAAACCTTGTGCAATAAACTAGGTCTACATCAGCTTCAGATATGCCTGACAAATGCAATAAATTACTGGTAATGGCTTCATGGAGCATAAGTTGAATAACAATGTACTTTCAGTTGCTCAAGTGTAGTGCTCTACTCTGTAGTCAGTCGTCCATTTATTGTATTTTAACTCATTTACGATTATTTGGTAATACAGAGATAAACACAAGACAGTTAGTAAGCTACCGTTTCAGGACCACCTCTAATATTCTCATAAACAGATAGAAGGGGACAAACCCAGGCATAGTGTTAATTTTCCTGCTACATATGAAATATGTTTACTATAGCTCTTTCGACAGTGAACCATAATATCAGTATGTTAGCCATTACTTTCACAGAATCTGCTTTTCTGTGTGTGTAATGGCTAGGAACAAAGTTCTTCCCTTTGGAAACCATCAGGGATGAATTTAGACCTGCTGACAATTCTCTTAGGTCTAAAGTATAAGTACTTTCAGCACAAATGGAAGCAGGTTTTTCATTTATACCATCAGGAAAACAATATATGTGTTCTGCTAAATTTGTATTTTCTAAAAGTTTTCAGATTGCACAGCTTCTCATGAGGCTACAGGTAAGTTTTCTGTGTTCTGTCTGTAAATTTATCCTTGTTCTCTCTCTCTTTTTTGTCTCCAGTCTCAAATATCTGGGAGGGAAAAGGTAGAGCGCAGCTTATACCTAGACGCATGAATGCAAGGAGTGGAAAATAGCTGAAAGTAAACAGAGCTTGTTTTTATAATTGTACTGGAACTGAATAAAAGTACTCAGCATCTACCTTCAGGAGAGCATCATTTAAAATTCTTTGAAATCTCCGGAAAGATTTTCTGTGAGATTTTGGGCCCTGTAGGCTCTGTAGTGGCTATCCTTACTTTCCCTGTGACCAAATGAAGAACAGCTCTATGATTGTGTACACTTGACAGAGTTATGCTTTCTCTGAATGAAGCACAAGCCTAGCATGCACATGTAAAGCACTATTTTGTAAAACCTAAACTGTATTAACACAATCCTGCTGCTTGGAATGGCGTTATTGTAAATGGAAAGAAGGAGTGTCAATATGAACTTCTGAATATTTTTTGTTTTGTTTTGTTTCTGTATATGGAAATACAACAGCCACCGAAACTGAACTATAAATAGCAAACAAAGTGTTCCTAAAATCATGAAGCAATCAAAAAAATGTTCAAAGTAATTTGAAAAATCCAGTAACCAAGAGCTATCAAACTCAAAGGAGTTTTAAAACACTTCAAAACACTCAGTGGCTTAAATAGAAAGATTTAGTTCTGTTATTTAAACAGTATTCATAATACAGATTAAGTACTGAGAGATTAGATATAGATTAAGACATTCAAAATGGTTAGCAGAGGGAGGAACTGCAGACTAATTCTTGCAAAGTAGAATAAAACAGCAAAGTTTAAGCAAGCGATATGACTACTGGAGTTTGCCCTGTCAAGGTATTCTGCAGGAACACAGAATCCTTGCAACATAGCTCCTTCAATTGCAAGGAAAGATGCAGAATTATTTAAGGCATTTATTTCCAAATTTTAGAAAGCAACTACATCAGAATGTGCGAATATATGGGTGTTAATTTGACAATGAAAACATCAGGCCAGAACAGCTATGTAAAAATACCATTCTTAGGAAAGAGTACAACAGTCTTCATCTTGATATTTCTTAACCTGTTAGCCTGAAAATCCAGATTTAACCATTTTATCAAAAACTTGCTATTTTATTACTTGGATTTTGCTTATCTCTCCATAGTATTTTAACTATTACTATGCTTAAGAGTATAAACTTTCATGAGTCATATTATTAGTAACAAAATAATGAGTAATGCATGATAATGAATGATGCAATCTACAAAGTTAAGTCATAGGCAAAAAAGAAATATGAATTCAAGGAAAAAAGTCTTTTTCCCATACAAAAAGAATTTTTGATACAAATCCAAATCTTTTTCACATTTGGTCATATTAGCAATCACCCCACTTCTACTATCAATATTTTTTCATAGGAACTTTAGTGTCAGGGACTCAAAGTAATATGCAGAAGAGGAAGAAGATAGGAGGAGGCTCCTCTGAGCATTCATTCTGTTGCTGACTTACAGTACCACTCACTTGTACTGGTAGTGAAATTTTTAAAAGAATATTTTTGTCATCAGAATAGTCAGGCCGTTTGTACAGTCAAATATCGTGATTGCAAATTAAACTACTAAAAGAACACCATGGGTTGGGAAGAGCTAGCCTAAATTTAGAATCCCATGAGGTGCTGTGATGCCTTTGAACAGCATCTGACATCTGTACAAAATTATAAACTTGGAGGATATTAAAATCAGTAAAAAGTAAAGTACTCTTCAGTTTAATTCACCATTATAGCAAAACAAAGCAGTACTTATAAACAGAATACTTACAGAGTTAAAGTTACAATAGCTTCTTATGTTTCTCAACTGATCATCTGGTCAAAATCCATCAGGAAGAGCACTATATTGTTGTACAAGAGATATTGCCTCCTTTAAAGTTCACGGCAATATAGTGTACTGTCATATGGGAGCTTTGCAAATACTAAAAGAAATAATTGTCATAAATTTTTTAGGTTTTTTCATTTTATGGCTATCTAGAAAATGATAATGTTAAGAAACTTTTGAATGGGTACAATCCGTTTTGTTTCACAGGCTCGTTTACTTCTTTTTACTCTAGAAAATATCTATGAAAAACTGAAAACCCTAGAACAGATAATAATACTGAAAGCATTTTCTTAGCAAAGACAGACACTGAATCAATTTTCTGATCAGGTTGATTTAGATAGGTAGGTTAAACCTGCTTAGTATTGGATTAAACCCTGTCAGACTTTTGGGTATTCAAATGTAGGTTTCCATCTCTTTCTCTGACTTGACAACTTTTTTTGATGAAACATTGTTTCCTATACATAATTCTGCAGTCATTTTCTGAGAAGGGTTTTACAAGTGTGTATAATGTTATGGAGGGTAGGGTCCTTGCCAACAGTAGATGGATTTGTAAAAACCGTAGCCATAATTTAGATTACAATTTATGAGAAAACACTTGAAAATGCAAATGTAAATAGCTCCTCAGTGAATGTTCACTTGTTCTTTATGAAAATATTATTTTAAAATACTTTAAAAAAAATGCAATTAGTATTCTGGAGATTTATTAGGCAACAAAATCACCTTCTTACCAAATGAATCTGGTATGAATGAAAGATGAAATTCAGGATTCCAAGGAAAAAACAAAAATGTTTAACTTTTCCTTATTTTTCTAATTCATCAGAAATTTGAAGAAAATCTAATTATTTGATTCTGAATGAATTATAGCATTTTTTTAGTTAATTGGTGAAATAAAAAATAAATCTTATTAACACATCCATCTTTGTGATATAATCTCTGTAATTTTCCATGGAGAAATTGGCAAATGACCAAGCCTTCAGAAGTTTTGTTTGATATAAAGGCATCAGCCAGAAAGCCTGAAAAAGAGGCAGTTATTGCTACCAATGCCTATAGATCTACATAGAATTAATAGATGATAAATGGCTTACTTGTTTGTTTAGTATCACTTAAGGACAAGTAAAATCAATTAAACAGCATGTCACTTAATGTCTCATCTCCCTAGAAAGAAACTATTTGTTGTTCTGGATATTCCAGCATGCCTTAAGATGATAGACTTTTAATTCAAATTATCCTAGTCACAGGCCTTCAGTCAAAACAGACGTTGGGAGTAGAAATGTAAAGTCGTCAGCTGTAGGTCATTTTTCAAGCAAGCAACTGGTAAGAGGAGCTGAAGCCGGCAAAATGAAAAGAAAATACTAGAATGGAGGAAACTGCAAACGCAGAATATGATGAATTATACAAGTCAGCTGAAGCAATAAAGCAAAGGAGGTCATAGTAAAAACTATGATTACAGCTACCAGTACTGAATGCAGCAACAAATAAACAGATCAAGCTTCTCAGCTGTAGAATGCAGAAAGTGTGATTCAGGACAAACAAAAGTAGCAGAAAACCTTGCTAATTCACCTCAGTCAGCTCAGATTTTAAAGGATAACGGCAAAAGATCTCCCAAAGGAAAAGCTTATCCACTGGGACAGACGTGGTCTTTATATTCTTGAATTAGCATTGAATTAAATACCAGAAGCATTTCTAGAGTATCAGAAGGGAAAAGTAGAAGGAAAAACTCTGTTCTAAAGTTTACGAGTGATTGTCACCGTTAGAGATTGTTATCTCATGAATTGTTAGGGGGCAGACTTGATTAGCTAGCGCTTCATGACTATGACATTCACAGGGAAATACCAAGTCGTATTTCTGAGCTTCCTGACTTCCTGCAATGGGCTCAAGCCAGAGAATCTGTCTCTGTCCGTCTGTCTGTGTCTCTCCCTCATCTTCTTTTCACACACACAGATACTACGTGCAGGCCAAGTCCTTCATTCTAGTGAATGTGATTGATTCTAATTCTGTGAATTACGTGTTATGACTCATAACTTGTCTTGTTTGCTTTAAAACTCAAGTATGAGTACTGTTAGCTATATAACACATCAGTTTTCTAAAAATAAATAAAATGATAACTAAGGTTGTAGACTTCACGGTTACTGGTGAACCTTTGAAAATGTGACTTATAACACTATCACTCAGGATTCAAAAGACAATTGCAAGCAAATCAACTGCAGTTGTTAATAAATACTCAGAAATCTTTGGGGTGTGACTCATGATTATTCAGTCTGAATATTGGTGATACTGCTATATCAATTAATTAATATTTACTTTAGTTCCCAGAAACTAATCGTGCCTCACGCTAGGCACTCTAAAGTCCACGGCCAAACAGATGCAGTCTAATAAAAGCGTCAGTAATCCTCTGCGCTAGCCTAGGAATCATCTTCAGCAACCTGAGCCACGTAAATTACCATTACTCTCTCTCCATTATATTAGTCCACACCAAAACGTTCAAACTATGATTCATATTTATCTTCTCTGGTACTGAAAAGTAGAATACATCCCTTTGTACCATTCCAGGCAAAGGCAATGCAGAAATAAATCTGAAACCCACTTGTTTCTGTTCTGAATTTGTCTCTAATCACAGATGGGCCAAATTTGCCTGTCAGCAAGATAGACCTATGTGCCCAGTGCTGGCAGCAGTTAGTTCTAGACGTACCTCGAAACCTGGGAGATTTGAGATAGATAGTTCAAGCTACGGGTGGATCACCAGCATTGAGCTAAGCAGCAGACTGTGCTCATGATCTGTGATTCAGTGAAGGATGAACTCAAGGTCAGATCTCATTAGTAATGTAGGCAATATAGCTTTTTGTTGTTTCTGCTGCTTCCCGACAGACATTCTTTTTTCCTTGGGGAAGAGAACATGGACCTGATTGAAGTATTTACTCTTACATTATTTGTTAACATATTCTTGCCTCTTTGAAATACACAAACTGTTCTGATAGTTTTGTAAATATTGCATTGCAGGCACAAACCCAGATTTTAAGGTTTGGCTCTGTATCTCTGATCTCTGTCCCTGCAGGGCATCTTACTAATGATGATTTGTTGTTTGGAGTTTAATTAAGAAAAAAAATTAAGCTTTACTTACTTCTGTTCTTACAATTAAATGCAAATAGGTTTAGAAGAACCTGTTTGGGTATGCTAAGCTGAATAATACCGACAATCCAATAAAAAACAGTAAGTATAAAAAGGCAGTTTAACTCCTAAATAAGGCAGAGGAGACAAGCTACACAACAGGCTATTTTATATTGTTTTGCAGGGGGTGAAGTGGTGGTTAATAATTACCTGTAAATATCATTCAAAATAAGAGATACTGAAAAAATTTCTGTTTTAATCAACTGTTCTTCTGGCCATATGAACAGATAACTGTTCATAGAGCCACAGGTCTTTAGCGTTTTCACTGACTCTGGTACATTTGTTCATTTCCTTTAGTTCATTTTTTCTTATACAATTCTTGGTTTGTTTTCCATTGCTTCCTTCCTTGTTGGGCTTGCTCCTACATCTAGATCATCATAGCTGACCTGATCCTGGACAAGTGCAGTATGAATACTCATTCTATCCTTTTATCTGTCCTTAAAGGCATGAAATCTAGCATATTATCCTACATGCAAATGCATATACATGCAAATTTCTCACGATGAACGTAATGAGAACTAGATGAAAAGAAAGCAAGTTTTAATATTCATTAAATTAAACATATGAAAGCCTTGCATTAGCAATTCTATCACATGGTCAAGTGTTATCTTAAGAAGTTTCTTTAATGGAACATCAAGGTTTCTAGTATGATTTTGTATCCCTTTTCAGCTTGGTACATTTAACATTTGCATATTCTCATCAAGATAAACCAGGCTGTCCATGTGACTAAAGTTGGGCACTTAGTAAATCAGGGATTTATAATGGAATTTTCAAACGTACCAAAGGAATTTTGACTATCCAATACAAGGTACTATACCCATCACATATGATTCCTGGCTATCCATTTAGAACAAAGCAAAGTTTACTTCTAATAGCAATTTAAAAACTTAACATTAATAAAACATTATATTCTGCACTAAGTTCAACCACTTATGGTATTTCATGGTTTTGTAAGCTAAAACCATATTATGCTAATCTGATCTCATATTGCAGAATTAATATGATTGCCTGGGAGATTCAGAAAAGATCTTTTTTTCCAATTAATGTTTTTCGACATTGTCTATTGACTCATTTTCTTTTGTTTGCTGAACAGTAGACAAGCCAGTAATGAGATATAGGGTGGCTAATTCTGTCATCTTCTATATGAAGATATGATACACTTTTTAGCAAGCTTAGAAAAATTCAGAGCACTTAAAAGGGCTGTGCAAGTTTTCTAAATTCACTTATAATAGCTACACCCATGTACATATCACTTTTCATTCAAAAACAGTGTCACGCTCATCCAGTCTTTCTCTCTTAATATTATATTTAATGCTAAGCCTCAGTGACTTCCTCTACCCATATCAGCTACCTCCCTAACATCATTCAAAAGACCAATTTTGTTTAGAACTGCATGCAGGCCATCAGAATTGGTTATTACTTACTATGAAATGGAGATTTAGATAATTAGATATTTTTACCTGGTGTGAATACCACACAAGTTTAAGTTATACAGGAAGGTCTGAAGTCCTTGCTTATTTCAAGAAAGACCAAATTAAATAATAAGAATAAATATTCACATTGAAGAAAAGGAGATGAACAACTCCTTTATCTGAGCAAGCACTGAAATGTCAAATCAAAAGAATGAAAAGGTTGCCAATTTTTTTTTACAAGTATGTTTCATTGATTTCCAAGGAGCAATGGACAAATTTTACTGTCAATTTATTGGCCTGTGCTGTTTGAATTAACTTATTGTCCACATTTTCAAGGGAGACTTTAATCCATGAATATTTGCATGTATCATACTACAGGAGTAATAACTGCTGTAATAAAATATTTTTTAAAAAAATTCAAATGCAGTTTTAGAAGAAAATTTGCAGTATCCATTAGAAAGTAGAACACTATCTGAATAATCATGAAAGACGGTTACACCTAATGAAATTAGTCCAGGTGAATTACACTGCTTCTGTAAAGGAGGTCTATACAGACAACTTTAAGTAGTTCACCAAAATTCTTCAAATACAGAACAAGCTACATTAAAGAATAAGACATCTTTACAGGCCTAGTGGAATAGTTACAGCGGTGACCACGGAAAGATAGACTTTCCTCCTAAAACCCTAAAAAATCCAATTTATTTCAGTAAGAATAGGATTTCTTCTTATTTCACCATAAGCATGTACGATAACTGGTTATCATTTGGTAACTTGTGGTTGACCACAAGTTGACCCTGGCTGGATGCCACATGCCCACCAAAGCTGCTCTATCGCTCCCTCTCCTCAGCTAGACAAAGGAAAGAAAATATAATACAAAGCTTATGGCTTGAGATAAGGACAGGGAGATCACTCAGCAATTACCATCATGGGCAAACGAGACTCAAGTTGGGGAAATTACATTTATTATCATTCAAATTAGAGTAGGGTAATGAGAAATAAAACCAAACCTTAAAATACCTTCCCCGCTCCCCCTTTGTGGGCTCAACTTTACTCCCGATTTTCTCTCCCTCCTCCCTGCCAGCAGCACAGGGGGACAGGGAACAGGGGCTGCGGTCAGTTCATCACACGTTGTCTCTGCCGCTCCTTCCTGCTCAGAGGGAGGGCTCCTCACTCTTCCCCTGCTCCAGCATGGGGTCCCTCCCACGGGAGCCAGACCTCCACGAACTTCTTGAAGGTGAGTCCTTTCCATGGGCTGCAGCTCTTCATGAACTTCTCCAGTGCAGGTCCCTCGCACAAGGTGCTGTCCTCCAGGAACAGACTGCTCCAGTCTGGGTCCCCTGAGGGGTCACAAGTCCTGCCAGGAACCTGCTCCAGCACGGGCTTCCCATGGGGTCACAGCCTCCTCTGGGCAGCCCCCTGCTCTGGTATGGGGTCCTCCCCGGGCTGCAGGTAAATATCTGCTCCACCCCGGACCTCCATGGGCTGAGGGGCACAGCCTGCCTCATTATGGTCTTCCCCATGGGCTGCCGGGGAATCTCTGCCCTGGCATCTGGAGCACCTCCTGCCTCCTTCTTCTCTGATCCTGGTGTCTGCAGAGTTGTTGCTCTCACATATTCTCACTCCTCTCTCTGGTTGCTACTGCTGTTGTGCAGCTCTTTCCCTCTTCTTCAATATGTTATCCCAGAGCAGCTACCACCATTGTTGATGGGCTGGGCCTTGGCCAGCAGCGGGTCCATCTTGGAGCTGGCACTGGCTCCATCAGACATGGGGGAAGCTTCTAGCAGCTTCTCACAGAAGCCACCCATGTAGCACCACCCACTAGCAAAACCTTGCCGCACAAACCCCAAACATAACTGCAATCAAGTAATGACTTTTAACTGTCCGCCTTTATTACAAAGTGGGTCAAGACTAAAGTTGTAAATTCCAAACGATACACTAAGGCTCACATAACTGCCTGCTTCTGCGGCAATTCAACCCATTGCTGTGTAAACACAAACTTCATAAATACTCTTCCATTTACAAAGGAAAAGAAATTCCTTTATTAACAGTGAATTCACAGTTAATTCTGTAATGGTAAATGTGTGAGTATTGTAAAGGTCTGGTAAATTGTGAATGAAATGAGAAAAAAATCTGTAAAAAATATTGAAGTAATCTGCCCTAGTAATGTTCTGACATCTAAAAAGTATTAGATATATTATGTCTTCATTAGCAAAGTCTAAATATTTTTTTAATGGGAAATCAAGGTCATTCCAACATCCTTGTGACAGTGATTACAGTTGCTCCTTTACAGTTACTTAGGAATTTTTAGTGTCCTTCCCTGGGAGTGTTCAGCCACCTCATTAAGATATTCTCAGAGAAACTAAGAAAAATCACCTGTGCCCATTCAAAGAAACACTTTAAAAACATAGAACACAGCTTTGTGCTCAGTAGTTGGAACTGGGTATGGCAGAGTGTTGTTAATAGTCCTTGTATGAATTTGACATGTGCTTTTGAGGCTGCTGGTAAGTGTTGTAAAATGTCTGGGGATTTTTGTGTCCCTTAGTTTCACTCCCCTCCCCCCCACCCCCACCCCCAAGCATGAAAATATTAAGCCTTAGCAAGGTTATACTATTTTGGTTTAACCCTGGTATTCTTCTGATGCTTTTTTTCCATCTCTACAGACCCCTTTTCACAAAAGATCAACTGCAAGTGGCTAAGAGTGCTAAATGACAAACTTGACGTGTAAAAGGTCAATAGACAAGGTACAAGACAATGTAAAATTTTCAGTAAATCTGAAGCTCCTTTTTGGATTTCACTAAAAAGGCCTGGAGAAATGTTCATGCCTCTCATGTTGAACTTGTGTAAAACCAACGTGGTACAAAAGCAAATACAAAGGAAGCTTTACCACTGCTAACTGTTACTGGTATGGTGTACAGAAGTTACTTATTCTGTGTATTGAGAGAATGCTTAACTAAGCACCTGCATTCTGAGCTGATACCTAATTTTTCCAACTTCCTAGGGATTAGACTTACTAGTTATAAAGAATAACTTCCTATTAAAGAATTAAACCAAGCCTGAGACTTGAGTACTTCAGCTCCCCTCTTTAAAAGCTCCTCCCACCATCCTGATGTACAAGTTAGAGCTAATACATTGCACCTGCTACTGCAGGGGTGCAGAGTGCCCTTTCAGAAGCAAAGCAAGTTACCTGGTGACTACGTAGGGAGTGCAGGAAAGAAACCTATAAGCGTGATAAAGGCTGTTAATCTTTATGTAAGCATATGAAATATTATGACTGTTGATGAGCAAGAAAAACAAGAGGGTGTAACATTTGCCTTGGCATATTGTGTGGAAGTGCTGGGGATAAAACACAGCAATGATGTGTGATTGTGTGTGTTAGTGATTGCACTTTATTGCTACCAAATCTTTGGAAGCCTTACTGAAATAACAAAGGACTATTTTGGTCCAGAGGAATCAAATACAATAGGCTAGTGTGTATGAGTCTGTTTCCCCTGAATGGGTATCTGATCTACATGGAGAGTAGTTTTGTTCATTTCCTAGATGAAATATAGTGAAAGTAGTTCAGAGACATGTAGTTTACTTGCTGGTTTTCCTGCTGTATGCTCACAAATTTATGGTAAGGTTAAGGGACCTGTGACTTAAAATGACAGACATGCACATTACTGCAGTACCATGGAAACCTTTTCTCTTTTATTCTCTCCAGAGGAAGAAAAACTGTATTACTTGTTCTAAAATGTTTGGTTGCAGTGTGCATTCTTTTTGTAACTGAGAATTTTTCCTATTGTCTTGCTTCATTAATCTTCACTGTTGAATTTGATTCGTTAATCCTTGACTGTTGGTTTACATGTCAAAAGTTCATCATTCACTAAATTGCTAGGTTGTGTGCTATGCCTTGTGTAATTGGTGCAAAAGCACATTAGCGACATTGAGATATCCTGGCAGACCCAGGAATCTACCCAGTGGAAACTACTACTAGTAGTGAGAGACAGTCTTGTCAACAAAGGAAGGGCAGCTTCTTAGCTGCTAGCAAAGCCACAGAAACACTGATACATCTGGTTACTTTTTTTTGGCCCTTAAAAGTGTGTATTTTGACATATGCAGAAAGACTGTTATCTTTGTTCTCTCTCTGTCTCTCAAACTGTGATTTACTTAAACTAAATTTCAAATGAAAGAATTTTGCTTTAGTATGACTGTTCACTAAAACACAGTGAAAGGTATCATTGATGTAAATGTGAGATTCCCTCTTCTTGCTCTAGTGACAGTCAATTATTAGTTATTGCTGAATATTTTTCCTCTACTATATGACACAGAAGTCACAACTGGTACACACCAGACCACAGCATCAGAATAAGTTTTATCTATTTAAGTATAAATGAGCTAGAGCAACAACAGCATGAAAAGAAATCATGCAGGTACATCTTGCTTGGTGTGTTTTGTGACCAAGAATATTCATGACCATTTCACTCATTTTGACACCAAATACACTGAGGTGTAGATTGATTCTGAAAGAGTGAGTGAAACGTCCAGCTCAGGTTTACTGTAAAATATGATTGTGGTATGCTATAGACTTGCTGTTGAGATATTGCTATTACAAAACACCAGGACCAGATTTTGGTTATGGATTTACTATTAGTAGAAACAAATGATGATTTTGGACACAACTGTTTCACTGAGGGATGATTCACTTTCCTCTATATAGCTTGGAGAGAAAATACTACTGGTATTAGGTAGACCCATGAATTTCTGGCTGCGTGAGACAACAGACTTTTTACTAGCCATTGAACCAAGAGCAGGCTGTATAATTTTGCAGCCTGAATGGTAAGAGATAACTTACTGTGAAGAGCTGATCATAGGAAATAATTCAGGATTGAGTGACCCTGATTTAATTCAGTTTAAATTTAATAGAAGCATAAACCAAATGGGTTAGTAATTACATTTTTTAATTATTTCAAAAGGGCAAGCTTTGAAAAATTAAGGGAGCTTGTCAAAGAATTCAGCTGTGGTGAAGAGCTTGAGCTCCTCAGTGTCGATCAAGCTTGATGTTTTTGAGGTTTTTGTTATTCATTAAAAATGCATAGCTTTCCAGAGTTGTCTTTATAAACTTTTGAATCTCTTACAGGAAATGGTTTCAAACCCACTGGATGAATGGCTGCTCAAGAGAAGAATATTATAAATACGCAGAGAGCCTGTAAGGAATGGATAAATGGATTGATCAGCAAATAAATCTACTTCGGAAGTCAGAAAGCTTAGAAAAAAGGTAAGAACTGGCAAAAAAATGTTGTGTTAAAATTAAAACAATGAAATCTGATAAAACTAAAACAAATAATGAAAGATTCATTCAGTAAAAACTAAATATACTATCTAGTTTCAATGGAAAATATGTCACTTGGTTTCAATGGAGGCAATGCTGAACTGGAAGAGGAGACAGGTCATTCCATGGTAACAAACAGTCAGAAGAGCCCTGAAAATTTGCTACACCGGGGCAAAAATTGAGGTTATTTTTTAAAGACTAAAATACTTACTGCATGACGTGGCATGTGCTATGGTAGGAATTTCTAACAGGTGAACTGCTTTAGAAACAGATATCTATTTTCCTTTAATATTGTGATCCGCAGCACAGATTTGTGCAGTGGCCTTCTTAATTGAACAATCAAACAGCGTGATTTATTTCTCATACTGTCTTGAACTGTTTAATTCCCTTGTAATCTAATGATCACAGGTTTTGCAGAGTGCACTACTTCCTCAGCATTCTTGCAGCATCTTGTCACTTCTAGGGAGACCTGTTTCAAGGGCGTTGTAACATTCCAGCTGTGTCAGGCAGGGAAAGACTAGTTAGGCTCTGAGTCATCACATTTGTGCTCTATGCTGTATTTTTGTTTGTGTGCTCCAGTCAAGTGTTCCAACATGTACCTGTTAATTACTTCAGCTCTTGATGTCCCTGGATTACATTTAACCTTCTCTCATAACTTGCTCTGTGGAAAATGGGTACAGAATGTTACAATTCTAATTTAATATCACTTTACAATGATCTTAAACTCTTAGGGTTTTATATGTTGTGCATATGAAAACTCCCCTTTGTTTTCCTTTGCCATAAAAAGGAACTAGTGACTGTCTGGTGAAAAAAAGAAGTTCCATGCCCCTATCAAAACAGGACGTAAGTTTAGCAAAGGCCCTTTGTTGGTCTTCCTTCTGAGCGTGATTTTTATCTGTGAGGTTTAATGGAGTCCTTCATGCCGGAAACGTCTTTGGAGACAAGTGAAAACAATCTGTCAGTTGCCATGGACATATCTATGTGAAAACCTTATATTTCTCTTTTACCATGTGACTGCATACTGATGTGTGCTATATAAAACAGACTGAGTGTCCTCAACTTAATTCCTAACATGCGCTGTGACATTTATGCAACTCCCTACACGGCTAATTGACACAGCTTGCTTTCATTGCAGTCTGTATCAATTTTGGCAATTTCTTGCAAGAGACATGGAACCACAAGCTCGGTGATAGCTCATAATAAGCCAGTATCTTTGCTGTAAAGATAATTGTGAACATGATTAAATGAATGCTGTGCCAGGGGGAATGGGTATCCTTCCAAGAAAGCTATTCATTTATCCTGTGGTGTCAAGCACAACAAACAAACTGTAATCAGCCTGAGCTTCTTGGGATTTCTGGGACTGGAAATTTCTCCTACAGTGAAAATTCAGTACACTCATATATGAGGACAGCAGTGCACCCTCCATCTTCAGGTAGCACCCTAGAAGTCTTAGACTAAACCTAGTCTGCTGTTTACTTCAAAAAATCTATCCAACCAGATGCTTCTGGATGAAAAGTTACATATTGTTTTATCATTATAACAGTGCTAAAAATTTAGATGAAGGGAATTGGGGGATACTGATAGATAGGTGTAATGTAGAGAATTCTTTTTATCTCCTTAAATTTTGCTATAAATAAAATAAATATATTATAAAGGATACAGGTTATATATGCGTTATGTATGCTATAAATCTAGTATAAATAAGAAATTAAATGGGAATAAACTGAGAAAATATTGCTGAATGTATCTCTAATAAATTCATTTGCTATAAAAATTATTTTATAAGGACACAACAACTGTGTTTTGGTGAAATGTCCAGCTGATAGCTCTGCTAACTTGTTCATCAGATACACTGTATATGGTGCAGTTTGGGAAAAGACTATTTAATTCATATTCATCCTACTCATTCTGGTCTAAAGGCAGATCTTGAGCTCATAAAAATGCTCAGAGCTCTTCTGAGGCCCTTGGAGGGAATGACAGGTCACACTGGTATAATAGTGGTTCCCTGAGATTTTGTACAAGCCAGGACTTTAAAGTGGAGGAAGTAACAAACTTCTCAGCCACATATATGTACAGCAATGCACTAGCTGCCCTATTACTTAAGTCACTGGCTGATCACATACAGCTAATGGTAGTAATATTCCCCCACTGAAATGCACGAAAGAACAATGTTGTTGATTTATTTTACTTTATGAAAACAGCTTTGGCAATATTCACTAAAAACTGTCACATAATTGTATTTTAAAAAAGAAAAATTCAGCTTACAGTACTAGATTTATTTGGTTAAGCATAGAGAGGAATTAAAAACTCATTTGGAAAAATATGAAACAACTGTAGTTATGTTGGAGACAATATGCCATCCTCTAGCTGATACTGTGTGAGTCCTAGAAGTCTGTATGACAATGAAGGAGAGCCTGCAGACCAAGAGGAATGTGTTTGTTCTTTCCTAATCATGGCTGATGGGATATTGCAGCCAGCTGGACTGCCCTATGTTGATGTTGTTGCAATAGCCTCATTAGGAAAATTGAATTGCCATAATGTAAGTATATTAGCCTCCATCTGCCTGGAAATTTCATGAACCTTTAGTGAAAGCACTGGAGTACTTGTCCAGAATCCGTTCTGCTATTTTGTTTTGCTCTACCTGTTAAAGCTACTTTGCTTTGATCTACGGACCACTGACGGGACTGAGAGTGACACTAAGCAGCCAGTTCTGCAGAAGATACGGTGAAAGGCTTGTGCCAAAGCTGTGTAGCTACATTGCAGGGAGACAGCATCAGCACTAGTGACCCTGAAGGACATGGAATGATAGGGTCATGAAAGCAATAATTCATTAATATGATTACAGTACTACCGTAATGTATTGAAAAGTTTCATGATTAGAGGTAGTTAGGTGTAAAAATGTCTGCTTCTGGCTGTGCACACCTGTCTGCTTTCAGCTTTGTACACTTGCAGCTAGAGGTGCTTTCCTCCTTTTTCCCTTTTGGAAACTTATAAGAGACTAAGATGCCTGCTGTGATATATTAGAATAGAGAATGTTCTAGATGTGATGTTGTGATTAACCAGGTAACTGTTTTTAAATTAAAGCAGAACTGAAATCTTTATCATAATTCCAAGATTATGGATATGTAAAAAGTGTTCTGGATTTGTTGGTGCTTTTCTTAGCTGCAGTTCAAAAGTAGAAGAGATTTGCATAGGCGTTTGCGGAGTTGTTTGCTCCTGCAGTAGAGTTGGTGTGTGGAGCATCCCTGTCCATACAGCAGTCCTGCAGGCCTCCTAGAATGGTAATTCCAGTTAATTAGGTTGGGTTTGAGATGCAGAATGCCAGGAACAGAAAAGGGGTTTTTGTCCTGTGTATTAGGAAAAAAGGGAGCACGAAAATGCAGTAGTATGTATATGTCTCTGCTCTAAAGTAGACTTAGAGTAGTAAAGGAAACTGTTAAATGATACGATGCCCTCCAAAAGTACAACTGTAGGCAGATCTGTAAGGCATTTCCCGCTTCCTCTGAGTGATCCTGAAAGCTTCCATAAATACAGTGGGATTCATCATGCCCTTCTTCTGCCAAAGCAAGACACTCCCATCAGTTTATGTAATAACATGATAATATTGTGCCTATTAAAAATAAATTGTTACCAAAACCATTTCTTAGAAATCAGTCTGTACATCCTGAGTTCTTTTCATTATGTTATTCAAGAATTTTTTGTAAATTCAGATCGTATTTTTAAAGCAATTACGGTTGTTTCACACCAAAAATGAATTACCTTATAAGTCAAAAGAAAAAGCCATCCTAGAATTAGTATTTCATAATGTAAAACTTTTCTGGTAAAATATTTTTAATTTGAGCATTTTTGATATACAGCTGAAATTTTTTTGTCAATTAACCAGCACTTATTAACGGAAAGGGAATTCCTTGAGTAAACTCATGCGTAACATGTTAACATTTGATTCACTGCAGCCCTAAGGCATATCAGAGAATGGATGGAACCATCTGGTAAAAGGGGTGGGTGTTTGTCTCCTGAGGGAATTCCATAGTTGCCCAGATAGGTCTCTAGCAGATCAGAAGCTTGTCAGCATTATGTAACCCTACCACTTCAATAGATTTTGGCACTGCACTACTTACTTAAAAAAGATTGATTATTGAAAAGGAAAGTCAACTTTATCTATCTGCTATGTGATTAATACAGAGGCAGGACCAGCTTTCTAGTTCTTTTGTCATTGTGATGTGGAACTGGAGGAGAGCTGTGATGTTCAAACTACATCATTACTATCCTTTTCCTTTCCCTGCTTTAACTATCACTCTTCTCATAGGAGAAAGGACAGAGGTGTGCTTCATGCTGTCTGGGCAATGGAAGGTCCTGTGTGCCTGCCTGAATTGTCTCAACCTTCTGACCAAACTAAAAGTTTGTTTACAACTGAAATTAAGTATACAGATGCAAAAACGCTTCAGAATTAGGTGGGAATGGATGGGCATGGTAACTGTGAAATAATTGGTTTGATAAGGTCAAGGTCAAAAGGTATATTTGAACATAAACTGTGCCTATTTTATGTAATTCAAAGGAAGTAAAAGAAACTTATGGATTAGAGAAATTGAAATCTAATTCAGTAGTACTTTTGGTGCCTCTTCCCTGCAAAAACTGGCTAACTAAAGGCTGCTTAAATTCAAAATGAAGTGGCCAGAACCTCAGAAGACAGTGATGAAGACATTAAAAGGAAATGTTCTACCATTAATATTCTGGAGTGTGCTCAACCTCACATCTTACTGCAGCATTTGCTTACAAAATGAGTGTTGATGCAAAAGAAAGGGGAAGAAAAAGAAACCTAGACAACTTATTATAAATAGTGAAGTTTAAAGAAAGAGACTTCCCTGAAGAAGTTTAGAGGCTAAACCAAATACTAATCCATTGGAGCAAGCAAGAAGTACTAAGACGGGCTAAGTAGTAAGACTAATGGTTAACATTAGTTATCTGTATTTTATAATCCTAAAGGAAGTGAAGGATGGGTAAAGACTTTGGTAATGGAGATCAAAAACCAGCGACCATCTTTCTTTTCAAAGATGCTCTTATTTGTTGACTTCAGCTAGTTATTACTGGACTGACACTGATATTAGTATTGAGAAGTAAATTCTACAGCTGTATTCAGTAGTAGAACACATCCCTAGTGCTTTTGCAGGCTCAAATTATTACATTTCAGTATTTTTTTTTTTAAAAAAAAGGGAATAAAAACATACATGACTTATTGGGTGTTGACTGAGAAACTTGTCCAACTGACACAAATGAAAATATTGGGGTGGGGTGTGTGTTGCACTACCTTTTACTGCAAAAAAAAATATTTATGTTATCTATGCTGTACTACTAGCTAAATTAAAAAAAAATCCAAAATTGAACAACCGTATTGATAGATTTTTCTAAAAAAATAGAGGTATTTCCTCCAGATTTCTGAAATAACCTGAAACAGAGCTAAATCTTTCACCATAGATCAGTACTGTGGCGTAGTAAGATTCTGGTAAAGAAATAATTTTTGTTAATTTGCATGTTCTCTTTGGGGTTTAATATTCATTTTAAAGCACACAGAACAGTGGTGTTTTAATAGCACTGAGATTTACAGCTGCACAATCACCTTTTTGTAAATTCATGGTGTTGATTATTGGTTACATCACATTATTGAGCTCCATTCTGATGCAATTACTTATAGAAGAAAGTATTTGTTAATTTACCCAAATGCTTTAAAATTAGAGTAAATTAAAGAAAATTTCAAAACAAATAAATATGATTTTTCGGTAATTCCGTTACTATTACTTTTAAACAAATATATACCTCATTTCACCTTCAATCACGAAATCATTTTCTGAAACTGTAAAATGTGTAACAAAGCACGTGTTTTGCAAGTACAAAATCCATTTTAACTCTAGTTATATGTCAGTGTCCCAAAGCAGAGAACAGAGCTGAATGTATAGCTCACGTTTTTCTAGTTGTTACAGTGAATTATAAAAAAAAAAAAAAAAAAAAAAAGTATAAAATCAAAAAATTACCAAAGAATCTAATATATCTATTCAGCTACACTAATTACTGTTGAGGAAAATTTGAATTTTTATGGAGGTATGGACAAGTGACAGATGCTAGAATAAATTAATAAATTGCCATAAATATCGTATGACTTTTTTTTTTCAAATTCTGCTTCTTCTACAAGTTTAGTAGAACAATTTTTAAACATTCTGAGAAGATTCCTAATTCAAGTTCAGCTCTACAGTTTTCACATCAGAAGTCTGCATCCTCCTCTTATCAATTCTGCAATGTTTAGGTCAGAAGATTGCTAAACCTCAATTCCTTTGTGATTTTATAATTATTTCCCTGCTTGCAAATAGGAATTATTTCTGTTTTTCTTTACATTGCAGTGACAGTTCTCATTTGAAATTTAGGTGTCTCTTGTAAAGGTCCTTATCTGCATATGACTATTAGAATTCCAATATAGTGGAAGGTTTTTCAGAAATCATCTTAAAATCTGGTAGTGTCTAAGTTTACCAAAGGAATAAATTTTTCTGCTTTTATACCAAATTTTATTGGTAATTTCCAGATGGTGAAACTGCCCCAGAGAAGGTTTCCCTCAGATACTGTCTTAAATTAACAACTGTGAAACTGATGGGTATAAGTCTTGCTTATTTCACTTGTCTAGGTGAGGAGAGCTGTCTAAATTTCTAGAGCAGTTACTCTGCTATCAACATGAACTTGCCATCTATATAGTATATTAAAATATTTCAACCATTGAAAACACTACTAAAACTATCAGAAGCTGACTGAAAATTCATATGGAATCATTTTTATCTGCAGTACCATTTCACTGATACAGAACTTACTGTAACGTGTTATACAAGCACAGAATAAAGAGATGATTTTTCTGTGCTTCAGCATCATTATAAAGCATGAATTCAGGACAACCGAAGTTATGTGTTTAGCTTTTAAACTTGGTCAATAGAACTCTGCTACCTCAAATTCTTCAACTACAGTTCATATACAGTTATCTTCTAGTTTTGACTTTAACTATCAAAAATAACTGAGCACTACGAAAATATTCAGTTTCCTTTTTTAATTTACTAGTTTTTCTCACTTCATTGCAAGCTGTTTGTCAGACTTTGAACTTGCAACATCCAGGTATTTGTTTAGGTATTTTATCTGAATCTCCGGAATATGCTCTCATTTGCTCTCATTCCTTATAGAACTGTAGATTTTTAATTAAAAACATAGATTTCCAAAGTTGTCTTTTAAATGTAGCTGAAGGTGTAGATAGGTAAATATCCATGCAAGCTTTCTAGATTCAAATTTTTCAAACTGTCTTTCATATGAGCTCTTCGTAAAGTGAAAAAGACAGCACAGTTCAGTCATCTATCCTCAGTGTTTATCCTTGAAGACTAAAAAGTATTCAAAGAACAAGTGAAATTATGTGTTAATGTCCTATTAACTTCTTCACTTCATTATGCAATTTGCTTGATTCTTTTTTATTAATAGTACTGTTAGAAAAGGGAAAAACAACCTGTGACTGTGTGCTCAGGCAGAGAAAGCAAGGTTTCAAGAGATTCCACACATTTGTCCTATTTACATTTCTTATTTTCCTTCAAGGAAATGTGTATAATGAATAGGAGGTACTGAAATCAATAAACATCCAATGACTATGCTTTAAAAAAGCAGTGAAGATACACTGACCATAAAACAAGGTTATGAGGAAAAAAACATGCAAAACTCTCGGAAGTGCTGTCATAGCTTCCATGAATTGGTGGAGATTGTCCATGTGCAACTATGAAATGTTTCTTTTCCAGTCTTTTATCACAGCCATGAGGCTCAATGCTCTGGAAAACAATTCCTCTATGACATGCAAATGCAAAATTTAAGTAGCCGAGAGTGTAGTATAAATTCATCACAATCCTTGATTTCATTTGTTTTCTAGGAGTTCAACTCAGGAAAATACAAAATCATCCAATGAATGAAACATATTAAGCTTTTGTCCTTGTAATCTTAGGGAATGGAAACCCTGCAGACAGGAGGATTCCTCTGTGGAAAACAAGGAGGAGTTTTTTGTTTAAATTGCTGTTGTGATTTGTTATCCATATAAGAATAATGGGCGGAATTTTCTTCCAAATGGCTAAAAGAACTTTTGTAATAAAATTATTAAAAAATACCAAACTACCAACATACTTCTTTTTCTAATTATACATAAGTCTTTTTGGTTGTTGTTTTTTTTTTTTTTTTAACCAGACATTACACAGACAGTTTCCCCTACAGCAATGGAAATGATGGGATTGAAGTTTCAGGTTACAGAATGACATCCTCCATATTTATTACTGCTTTCAAGCAATACGGGGCAAATTTCTTTGTAGATAGCTAGTGAATTTATAGCTGATGAGAATTATGGGTTTTCTGGCAGTGACCACACTACTGAAGGGGATGGGAGGATTTTAATGCCTAAGTCAAAGGCTAAGTGTTTCATAATATTGCTTTTTTCAGTTGGACCATACGTTCTTCATCGCATATAGCTCAGGACGTACTGTGAAATACTAAAGGCCTTTCTTTTTCCCTTTTAATATCTTGCCACAACTTGCAATACCACATCATTCATGGATTGTAGTTTAAGGAAGCCCACAGAAGAGCAAGGTTCATTTTCTATGTGAACTATTCAAGGCTTTCAGTGGATAAAATCTGACAGTTTTAAAAGTCACAAAAAATACAGTACTTGGTCTTTTTTCACAGAAGCTGTCCGGTTCAGTGAAAATTCCCAGCTCCGTCAGTGGTAAAGAATTTGTGTCAGACAGCAATGGTTTTGGGGTTGGTGGTTTTTTGCATATATATGTAAGTTTAAAAATGTCTCTGCTTAAAAGTTTATTTGGTTCTCTTAATTAGCACAGTTATATTGTCTTTTGCTTTACGAAGTTTTTATTATTTTAAAGTTACAAAAAGTATAAATATAAATTATGTCAAACTTCCAAACTAGCAAGCACTGTTACTTTTAGAGTGGGGGTTTTTTTATTTGTTTTGTGGTTTTTGTATTTTGTATTATGTTGTTTTTAACAGCATTTAGGTAAACTCATATCCATTGCTATCAATCAGACACAATATATCCCATAAATATTAGATGTATCCCCATACCAAGGATTGCCAATAACAGTAACTAGTGCTTAAAGATTCTCTAATATGTTATTATAATATATTCTGCAATACTGGATGATCCCAGAACAGACGGAGTTTTATGAATCAACTGCTCATTAAAATTGCCATGCTTAGCACGGGTGAAAGCAAGTTACAGCATCTTATATCTCCATTGATTCTGAGTCTACGCTGCCAATGGGAATCAATTTATTACGAGCAGACTCATTCAATACTTCATAGATATCTGTCCCCTTCTTCATTAGATATATTGGGAACGGTGAAGCAAATCATAGCCATAGAGAGAGCATTTGCATTATACCCCACTGTTTCGGATGACTGCAGCATTACAGATGCATGTCTTGTCTCTAGAACATGATTATGGACTTGCCTCCACCAAAGCAGTTAGCCATACACTTGTTGTCATTTTCAAAATAACACTTGTAGTTGTCCTCTGTACCTGTTTGGCTCCTTTCTTCATGTGCTGTGGCAGCAAGCAGTTTGGAAAAGTCTCTCACCCAGCACTTTAAATCTTTTTTTTTCTCCTGTGGAAGTTTCTGGATCACTACCTGTCATTGCTGATCTGTAAAGCAATGTGCTGCCAAATCTGTTTAATCCTTGTATTCCCGTGCACATGTGGGGGTGCAGCAACAATTGCATCATGACTTCTAAAACATATGTTTCCTTTGCAACTCTGTAATGAGAGACGTCAAAAAGACACAAAATATTCTACTGTTTTTAAATACTTTTGTGAGGTAATATTTTATTTTAATATTAACATTAGAAAGTAATAAGAATGCCATTTCTACATGGAAATTCTGGGTTTCCTACTGTCTAGCAACATCTACGAATTGCAGGTATACATTTTATATTTTATGTATTTTATGTTTTATTTTCACCGTTTTTTCTTCTCTTTAGAAAAATCTCAACATCTTTTTAATAAGATCTCTGTGACTTTTCTATCTCCTGCATCTATCACATCAGGTTGCCATGGCAATGCTACAAAAATATTCAGAATCACAAGACGTTCATGAATCATTCTAGCCAGGTTTCTGAAATTAAAGTTAAAACAAGTATCTTCAAAGTGACCCTGATGCCTATGTATCTCTTGAGACTTGTCACGGACGTCATGAGATCACTTCCCAAGACTAATGATGATGTCCATTTACAGATCTATATATGTACTGTACATGTTTGTATACTAGTAGAGCTTATGCACTAATTGTGCTTTAGGAGTTTTCTTCCCTTCTCCCACTCCAGCCCCCACTATTAAAAAGCACACGGTTTAACCACATGCGTATCTTCAGTCACAATTCAGTTTCTGTACAAAAGACAAACACAGAAAGGTCATCTCCTCTCCTCTGTTCCCCTGTCTTCAGGCATTGTCAGCTGTGCTGTGCCATTCTTTACAGATGCCTGCATAAGCTGCTGTTATAGCCTCCATTAACGCACGGAGGTTCAGCCTTACAGGCAATCCCACCGAGACATCTTTAGACTGTCCTTACTGCTAAGTTTTTCCTAATGTCCTACCTGTATCTTTCTTCCTGAAATTTATTGCTATGATTTCTTTTTCTGTTCTTACCACATGGCAAGAAGAGATTGCTCCTTTCCACTCCCCAGCACTCTTATATAGTGGACTCTTACCGTATTTTCTTGTATCTTTTTACCTCCCTGTGCAAAAAAAAAAAAAATCACATATTTAGGACCCGTTTCTAGATCTTATGTCATTCTCCTCGTTCTCTTCTGGGTATTCCAACTGATACTTAGTCCTTAAATCAGATCTAGAGCATCAGCTGGGGTTTTCTCAATCTCAGTGCAAGAGCAGAAAACCAACTTCATGTCGTTTACAAAACAGTTTCTATATCATAACATAAAGACTGATTTTACTCATTATCATGACATACGCTCAGCTAAGGCTCCATAATAGTACCTAGAACCTCTTTTCCAGAACTGTTGCCCATACTGGTTTTTATGTACCCTAAAATTCTTGCTAGGTATAGCAAATTTATCTTGCTCTTTTGAATAGTATCTTTTTTTTCCAGACCAAATCTCCTATTTGTGGAGATCAGTATGAGCCCTGAGCATATCTTCCTAACTACTGGCAATCTTTACTAGTCTGCAAATTTAATAAACCTAATCTTTATTTTGTCTGCCAGGACAATATGAAATTATGGACTAAGAACACACACTTGTGGAACCCTATTCAATGCATTCTTAAACTTTGATAATGCTTCTTGTCTGTTCTTTTTTAAAATTAAATGGAGAAGACATCAAAATTACGGAGAGCTGCCTCAAAAGCCTTGGAATCTCATCTCTCTGTAAGTCTGCTGGCCTGAAGTTTTACTGAAAATGGGATACAATGTCTGCTTTGCACTGAAATATTTAGACTGAGGCAAATATCAGGTATCAGAACCACTTCAGATGCGGTCGTGTGGAGCTCCAGGGAGGCAGTGCGGATAGTCAGACAGCTTTTCATGGTACCTGCATTGCCCTGATTAGACTGTTCAGGGAATCTGGACTGGACTGTAAAGTGCAGTTATTCAGGTTGCTAAGAAAATAAGGAGCTTTTGGAAATTTTGCTTCATGAATTTAAGTCCTACAATGTCAGTAAATTAAAATAATATTAAATAAAATGCAACACAGACATTACCAAGCTGGCTCCAGGAGAAAATTTAACACTTTCACAAGCATCTCTGTCTTAGCTATCACGCTGCAGTAGCTAAGTGGTTTTGTGATCTAGCCAAGCTTTTCTTTCCTCTTTTCCTGGGTTGTATAAACCTCTCATTTACTCGTACCATGGAACGTGTGTTCCCATTCAGTGCAGTATAACACAGCAATATTAAGTTTGTCTTAACAAAAGGAGAAATGCAGGTTATTCCCACTGAAATCAGGACTCCTCAAAGTTATTTCTGGCAGAGCTGTGGAATGTGTATGGCAACAGTACATGCAGAGTACATTGCAGTGTGCTGCATGCGTCAGCAGCAGTTATATTAGAAAATTCTAGAAACCCAAAGTTTTGAATAAACATTAGTGTCTCTGTTGTGTAGCATTCTTTCTAAACTAAGGTCAAAACCAGCACTTTAAACAGAAATGAAAATTAGTGTGAAGTCAGAAAGGAAGAAATCATAGGAAACAACAAGGAAACACCAGCCATCAGGTTCCAATTCACAAACCTTTAGCGCAGTTCCTGCGATACTGCTTTTCAAGACCACGTTTCCACTGAGGCTGACTTTGCCACTTTTCCTAATGTGTATCTTAGTGATATTGTTGTTATGAAATCTTTTATGTAATCCAGCAGAAAAGAGTTCAGCTGAGCTAATGAGCTGCTACAGAGCTCTATTATTTCAGAGGCTCCTTTGCCAGCGTCTCTTTTGAAAATGTCCTTTAAACCTGGGCTAGAGAAGCAGCTGTAGCTTCAATATGGTTGGTTTGCCCACAGCTATTGCAAGTAGTGCTTCTCTGCTACTCTTTTAGCTAGTATGTTTTCTGTCTGTGTCTGTGCATGTTGTGTTTGTCTGGAACTCTCCTCGTGGTGTGACTCAGGATTACACACATATAGAAATATTGCTGGTTTTTTATAGGGTTATTAGCCTTGGTTTTGACTTTTGTTAAAGATGCTCTGTTGACTTATAGACATATTGCCAGTATTCCTTATGTTGATCCTCCACTAGAATTCCAAGCAAATTAACTGTAGAGCTTTTATTGGAATTACAAATTTATTAAAAGTGATAGTATCCACATAAAAGGAAAAAGCTCCTCAAAAGAGAAAGATTGTGTTAGAGGACATCATCAAGATCTGTATCTCCTCGTGTGTTAATTATGTTTTAGAAAAAATACCTGATTTAGAAACAATTTAGGGAAATAAAAATCCAGAAGTGAAGTTTTAGTGTAGATTTCACTTAGCTCACTCCTTCATAAAGAGAAACTTCTATTTAACCCTCCAGTGGAACAATCTTTACTGGTACTGTTTTTTCTTGTGTGTTAGCATACTGAATAATAGTTACAACTGTAAAATACTGGGAAAGACAGTTGACCTAAAACTCATTATTTCTCAAAAGTTGAAGAACATAAACTTCTTTTGAAGATTTATTAATAGATGTTTTAGCTGAATTCAAGTCTGCATAACTTACGTTATTAATTTTGAATGAATTATTGAATTGACATAATGCTAGGGTGCCTGATGCAAAAACTGGTTCCTATATAAAATTAAGGAAATCAATCATTACTTTCTGTAAGAGTATGACTATAAATCCTTATTTTAGGATAAGCATAAGTTTAAAAGAGCTAATTTGAAAGATCAATAGAGTTATTACAGAATATAGGATTTTTTTAAAATTAAAGGTATTTTATCAGGAGACAGCAAGCCTTTGTATGTTCTCAGACTTATGTTCTGCAAAAGTTTTAATGTGACATTCCTTCACATGTTTTTTGCAGTGTACGCTCAAGATACATGCAGTGTGTCTGCAGACATTTATATCTTCAGAGCATAGTCTGTTTTGAAAACTTGCAAAGCATTTCAGTTATTAAAAAAATAACTTTTCCAAGTCTATCTTTTACATTCTCCTCTCCCTTTGTCTCAAATATATTAATTGTGTCTTTTCAGAAAGATGTAATTTAGATGTTTGAATTGCTAAGATTATTTCAAAGTTTTTAGTTTATCTCTGATATTTTAAATACGGAATTTTCTTTGAATAAAAATGTTATCCCTAAAACATGTTTTTGTAATCCAAGTGACTATTCTAATAAAATCTTTCTAATCTTATATGAAATCAAACATAATTGTCATTTGTTAATGTCTTGTCTTTCAAGGCAAGATTGCCTTAGGAGGAATAAAAAGGGGAATAAAAACATTAGGATGGTGACAAAGCAGCAGGAAAAAAATATACGTAGTACATTACTGCAGAAAGGTTGCTAGACTTCAGAGACAGCAATTCTAGACCATGTATTCCTGTTGATATATATATTTCAAAAACAAGGGAGAATAAATATAATGTTCTGCACTTGCTACTTTTGCAAAACACTATTTTATTTTATTTTTATAGTGGATGAGAGGAAAGATATGAAAAAGAACTTTACTAAATTTTGTAAACCTATAAGACAAAAATCTAAAATTAAGAAACCTAATGATTCTATCTTTAAAATGTAGCATTTTCTCATTTAAAATTTTCACTATCAATTTTTTTCACTTAAGTGGGTTTTGATACATATTTAAAAGCTGGGCTTTAAACAAAACCAAGTATGTCAGGACATACGTGAAAATATTTGGAATCTTGGTGAACACTCATCATCCTCTCACCCAAGAAAAACACTTCTACACAAACTAATTACAACTATATGCAAACCAGATTATAAGTTCCAGAAAATTATCAGTTACACTGCTTATAGCTTCCAGAAGCATGCGGTCCCTCCAGAGCTTCCACCTTCTTACAAAGAAGTAGCAGAAATGACATGGTCAATATGATGGAACCCAAATTTATTTATTCTACAAAGACTACAACTAGTTATCTTTTCATTGAACTTCCTCAGAGATGTCTGCTGCTCAAAATGTTTTGAATATCTCTAGCGAAAAAAGGGATATGAGAAAATATTCATACATTCAGCAGGCTTACACAAGTGTGTTCTTACACAAATCATGTCCTTTGAAAGAAGAAAAATAGAGGGAATTTAAGATTTCCTATAACCTCCAAAGATAATGTGCCTGCTTCACTGCACCTATTTTAACTTTCTTTCACCAGCTAAGATGAATTGTATTTTTCTTCGCAGGACTGAGCAGGTAGAAAGCAAGTCCCACATTTCAGAAAGGCCAATCTAAAATATCTAGATTAAAGGTTATTGTTTCTATGGTATGTGTGTGTCTATATTTTAAATATATAGATTCATACTTTTAAATTTATTCTTATCTATTTTTTTATGCTGAAACCATTTGTGCCTAGGCACAACAATATATACATAGATTTGTAAATCTGTAAATGTAAAGATGGAGTATATTTATGCTCTGTGTTATAAGAACAATCTTACTTGCATCATAACATGTCTCTGTTATTTACTCTATTATTTGTGTTCTTTGTCATAACCACAGTACTGATTCTGCTACCATATAAAATTATCTCCGCTTCTATTCAGCATAAAGGTCTTTTTGTATATGAAATAAATAATGATGTCTTATTACCAAATAGCTAAAATCAGTAACAGAGATGTCTACAAGTTATCCAGCTCTCCTGGTTCATTCTTTTTCTTGTCCAGCTACAGTTAAGAATATAAAGGCAATGACTACAGAATTGCTTAGTTCTACTGACAGTACCGTGTGTTTATTGACAACAGTCAAAACACAGATATCTCTGAATGATGTCTGTAGCGATATCCCAGTATCTGGAGACTTCAGTATTGTCTGTGTTCTTTCTACACATCAAGTGACTATGCTTATGCTCCGATACATTCAGCAGAGTTGAATCATCAACATAATCTGTGATTCATGATGCTGGCAAAAAACTGAAATGATTCTGAACCGTCTTCAGGTTAAATGAGCTTCTTTGCCCAAGTTTTAACAGCTAGATAGAAACACACAGGTAGAAACCACAAGAACAGTCTTCTTAACTCAGAAGAGAGTTAAGAGAGACCTCAGGTTTTCCAATAGTTTTGTTTCTCCAGGTGGAATGTCTGATTGGGTTTTTTCCTGCATTTTTCCAAAATCCTTGGTTGTGTTTAATTCCCTTATATAAACCTTTAAGGGATTTGCACACATATAGGTATGTGTTGGAGGAAAAGGGGGTGGAACGGGTTAGGACTGAAGGAAAGAAATATCCTGGATTCATATAATCCTTTGGGGGGTAGGGGGAGAGCAAGCTGAGAGTTCAAGGAGTTTTGAATGCTAAATAGCAAGCAGTGCTGCTTTTGTGGGATTTTATAAATTAGTTCTGTAGTTAGTTATGCATAACATGCATTTGTTTTATAAGTTTTACCTTAGTTGCTTCATCCATAGAAATTTTCATCATTAAGTCTAGCTTCTGGTTCTGCATGTATTGCTTCATCTGCTACTCAGCAAGCAGTACAGGCATCATCATTCCTCATCCCTAAGTATGCTTGTATCTGAAGTGTCTTTCTTGCTTTCCTTATTCTTCATGAATTTAATTTACTGCCCTTTAGAATGTCTTCTAAATGGTACCTATTTACTCAGCCTGTTGTAAATTTCTTGTTATTTAATAGGCAAATTTGGGATCTCTGATATTTGCCATATTATAGGCTTTCGATGTTGTTGTTGTTGTTCTGTAAACTCTCATTTCTACTGTTAAAATTTATTAATATCTCACAAACCTGAAAGCTAACTGAAAAAGGGTGAAAAAATACCTTATGCTGTGGTCCAAATATTGCTGCATGTATTTATATGAAAAAAAATCATACTACTCATTTTTCAATTTTACATCCAAAATTCACATAGAACCTCAACTGAAATATTTTGTTGGGGCAGGCCCAAGGAAAGAGGGAAAAGCACGAGATGTGATAACTCTAACAGGCAGTAGCTCAAAGGCTGAGCTGTGCCTGCTAGGCAGTTGGATTAGCTCTCCGGACACGAGAAACAACAGCCACCAATGACATAGTATTTACAGAACATTATCTCCTTGAAGGGATATAAGCATAACCCTGATATATTTGGCCAAGTATTTAGCTAAAATTGTCAAGAGCAGCTGTAGATGTCTTCAATTTCAGTGATTGGTAGTCTTTAAATGCATTGCTATTTTGTTTCTTCGGTGAAAATGGGTTGTTTTTTCAGTTCCCCAGAGCTGCTGGAGCTGATGTTTTTAAAATTAGGCCAATTTTTTAATTATCAACTTTAAAAACAGGTTCAAGACCCCACCTCTATGAAAACTTATGCTGAAGCACTACTAAATTCTGATAATACCATAACCCCAACGTACTCAATGTTACTTTTCTTGTTTGGTCCATTTTGGTGGGTAAGGAGATGTTGTATTGTACTTCAGCATTCTTGCATATCAACTAAAACTGATCTGTATTTGCAGTGGTTTATTTGATTTGTTTCTTGACTTAAAATTTTGTTTCTCTTGATTCAGTAGCCTCATGTATTTCAATTAGACCCGATATTATATTTTCATATATTCTGACACAGCAAGGGATAATTATAGTTATATCATTTTGTATGTTTGCTGGTATAACGTGGCTTCAGTAATTTGTTCATATATCCCTGAATTCATAGAACACAGAACTGAGTTTGACCCACTACGTACCTTCCAAAAACCTACTAAATATTTAAGTGGAAATAAACATAAATGGAAAATCCATCTCCTGATGATTTATCATCAATTACTCTTGATAGAAATAGTATGCACATTATTTCTTAATTAGATTAGTTTGTTTAAAATTACTACCCACATTGCTCTGGTTTTAACTTTTTATTTCAATTCTCTGAGGTGTTTTTATGTGAAGGGTTGTGACCATGGAAACACAATTATGGCTACCTTGGGGGAGGGGGAGGGGGGCAGAGAATAAAGTGGGTGAGCATATATCGAAAACATAACGGTTAATTGGCCCTAAATTTGGGGGGAGGTGGGAGGAAGGGGAAGCAGGGATTGTTGTTTTTGGAAGCCTTTGTGTTTATTTAATCTGTTTTTATTTTATGATGTATTGTTGGAAAGGAAAATCAAAACCTTACATATTCTTTAAAGAAATCCGGTACATTTTATTGTGAAAATATTTGGATTTTGTTCATCTGCTCTATGTGGAGAGACACTTCCAGTGATTTTTCTTTCTTTCTGCACAATATTGTGAAGCATAATTAACTGAAGAAGGTGTTGCCTCTGGTTCTGTTTCTGTTCTTTTTGAATGCAGAGATGTAACTGATAGAGAAGCTTTAATGTTTACTATTTCATCACTACACTACTAATATCCCAATTATCTATTGACAGACTAATTGATAAATGCACCACTATATAAATTTACAGTTCTATCCGTCTTCACACCCTTACCAATCACAAAAAATTGTTACTGAGTTACAGTCCACCACTCTTTACCCATCTGCACTGAGTCTTTTGGATATACACCTAGTGGGGAGTCAGAATTTGTGAAGCACGTTGTCTCCAGCACCACAGCGCACGTGGTCAGTTTTGTTATAATCTGCTGGTGTTGGCTCTCCTACCATTGCAAAGGTCCCGTCTACTCTTGTTCAGTGACCAAAATAGTTCAGTGATGAGTAAGGTTCATTTTGACCCTTATTCTAATTTTTTTTCTGTTTCTTGACCCTCTCATTTGCCACCCTTGCATCTTCCTTTCTCTGCCCCAGTCTGCTCTCAGATAAGTATCCTGTCCTAACTGTTTTAGTTAGGATACCTGTTAATCCTAGTTTTGCTTAAATCCATACCCAAATGTAATATTTCTCATGCTGTTACCTAGGTAATCTTGATGTTGCAGGGTGTTACCCTGTGACTGCCTAAGTACTGTTTGCCCAGTAAGATTCTGCTCCAAAAACCCCTTTTCAACCTTCTGCTCCGTACTGGTTACACGTTGTTTACTTTGCATACTTCCTAATACATCTGATTCTGTGTTAGCTTTGGTCCCTCTACCTTCCATCTTATACAGAAACAGTCTACATACCACAGCAAACTCATCACGATATATGCTTTTCCTTTTTTTTTTTTTGTGATCACAGAGTATCCTATGATGCTTAGGATGCATTAATTAAAGAATTAACACATAGGAGTTTAATCACAAATTAGGCAAGATATTGTAATCTCGACTATGAACCACCATGAAGCTACCTAAAACTTGATTCTACCCTCAAGGAATTTTGAGTGAATTCACAGATTGCATATTAGGCAAATAATTTTGCCTTTTATAGGTTTATATAGATATAAATATGTGTTCTATTTTTTATTATTTTTTTTTAATATACACTGTAGATTTAAAACCATGATTGTTTGATTTGTATACAGAAACAGTAGATACAGTCCACCTGTCCATATCAATACTGGGGTGCAGGTACACTCTGCAGGACGCCATTCACCAACTGTGCGCCCTGATGTCTGTGAGCATATGGATAAAGAAAAAATAGGAGTATTTTTGAGTAATAGAATAGGATTTTGACCATTCAGTCACACTTCAGTAAGCTATATCCACTTATGTAACAAATATTTTTATCAAAGCCAGAACCTTTACAAGACTTGTATTTCCTGTTTCACTGGTGTTTTGTACACAGATATCTAGTTTATAACCTATTTTTGTATTCTTAAACCCTTACTTTTTTCAATAGAGGAGTATTAGGGAATATGATCCTTTAGTTATCTTTCATGGTCCTAGTTACAGATTGAAAACCATTCACTTTATCCATTTTTTTTAATTGATGCAAGTTCTTAGCTATTAAGGAACTTTGTGCCCGTCAAAGTATTTTTTCTGTCCTGCATCAATCTTTCAGCATTTCAGTGATTTTTTTTCATTCTTCATTACACTCTTCTAGGGTTCATATTTGCCTCTTCCCTTTTAACTGAAGCTCTGAACATGTCTGTAGGTCTTTCTCAACTTCAGCCTTTCCACAGTCATTTAGAATGTATTTCTTGCATTCTTCCAGATGTATGGTTACTCTTTAAAATTCCACCAGATTTTTCAAAATAATGGAAAATTTAACTTTTAGAAATATGTAACATTTACTATTCTCCCTCTGCTTCTTCAGACATTGTTATTTTCTATTTTCTAATTCTCTCCTGGTTTAGAAAATATTCCTTCTCCTCATCAAATCTTTGAGGCTTTGGCAGAAGGTTGCAGAACTCTGCGAGAATTGTTTCCATATGTTTTCCCTTTTCCCCTTTCCTTTTCCCCTCATAAATATTGTGTCTAGCATACCGAGCCTTAATCTGAGCTGATGCAGCATCCTACCTCTGCAGCACTGAAATATATTCCAGTATTAATTTGCACTAATGTAGAAAACTAGTACTAAATTTGAGCACAATGAATGAGAGTGTAGTAAGTGTTAATTTTAAAAAATAAGTATTAAAATACTTTGACAGCAAAATTGTGGATGCAGTATTATCTAGAGAGCTATAAAGAAGTTAGCTGAGCATGCAACAGTTAGAAATATGAAAAACTCTGGGGAGCAGGAAATGTACATTTTCCATTTTATTTTATCATAACAAAATGTAAATGCTTCAAATGAGCTACTTAGATTTATATTTTCACTAAAAGCCTATGGTAAGCCTCTTACTGCTTTACAATTAAGTTGCATTTGGTAATGTACAATTAAGAAAACATTTTTCTAGTTTGTAAGTACCTCTTACTAATAATTCCCATGGTAAAGAAAAAAACATTTTTTCAGCCTAAATGTCACCTAATTTTCTGACACAAGTTATCTAGCAGTCTGCGTGCATGTTTTTCAGTATCAAGAAACAAGATGCTAAAAATGAGAGGCAATCAATTTTGCCTGCCTGACTTGGAATCTTTTCAAGGCGGGAGGATCTAACTTTATTCAGAATGTGCTGAGTACCAACCTACAGAAATTTGGCTTGAAAAAAAAGGTTGCTTTAAAAACCCCACAACCTATCATAAATATATGTCTTTCTGTTTGTATTTACAAGATTTAACAATATAGACGGTGATCTGCTTTAATTTCAACTGAGAAAAAGGAATAAAGGTCAAAATAGTAATACCACTCACAAGTTTTGCTAGCTGCATTGTAGAGCATTAATTATCTGACAAGGCTTTAAGGGTCTGATCCAAGTCCATTGAAGTAAATAAAAAAGATATTTTAATGTTCTTATGTGATTCAAAAATCACAGGATCTATTCACAGTAAAGATCAAAGATTCTTTTGGATGTTTCAAGCATCCTCTTCCTCGTCCCCACGCCCCCCTTTCTGTCTATGCTTTAAACTCTCTTCTGGGTTTTTTTCTTTTTTTTTTTTTTTTAATGCAAACTGATGATTCATAGTGAGGACTAAGAATATACTTTATTCCTTTTTAAAATGACAGCACTAGATTCTGAAATCTGGCATAGCTGAGAAGGATGTACTTGACCAGAATTTAAAAGCTACTGCAGATCTATGTAGTATGCAGTGGTATTTTGGGGGGGTTTTGGGTTTTTTTGAATCCTGCTCTCTTAAATGGTCTAAACTTTTTATTGTCAGGTATGATTAAATTCCCTTTCTTATTTTTTAAAAAGAGGATAATGCAGAAATGCAAATGAACTGTTGTCTATATTTTTTATTTTAATTGTGAATGGAAATTAAGAGGGGGTAAGCTTGTTAAGTAAACTGCCTTGGTTTTGGGATTTGGTGGGCGTTTTGCCCTTTCTAATCTCAATGAGGAGCTGTTTTACAGAGCTTCACTCACTTTCACCACATCATTAGAGTATATGCTTTGTGGAGTCAGTATTTTAAAATGAAAGCCATGGGATTTTCAGGGGATTGAAGTGTTAATTCATCATACTATACATCCATCTGTTGGAAAATAAGATCATAAGGAGCTCTGGAAAGAAATGACAATTCTTCATTGGTACGGTTTTTTTCTAAAGGGTCTTGGGTTGAAGCATCTGTTCACCCAGTCACCATATTCCAATAGAGACTGTCTATTTTTCTTTCAGATGTGATAAAACAGAATAACCCTTAGTTTCCTGAAAACACCCATGGCCCATTGGACTGCGTGTCTTGTATTACCCTCCCTTTCTGTCGTAAAGGCTTTGTCATATGGTATCCAGACTTAAAAAAAAACCCCATGATTAATAGATTTGCTGGGACATACTAAGTGCTTGGCAGGAAGAAAGAGTTCAAGAGAATACAATCAAATCTTCATAAACAATCAAATTGGTTTTGATTAGGGTTATTTTTATTCCACTGTTTCTAGTGGAGGGTAAATAATAAAATGACCAGACTACTGTTCCAGGGAGATGCTGTGTTGCCTTAGTGTATCTTTAGTCCTCTTTCAAATGCCAGTATGTCTGAATGTCACACGCAGAATCGTCTTATGAAATGCCACTTCAGCAATTATCATTTGCAAAGAAGGAAGTGCAAAGAAGGAGATGAGAACTGCAAATCAGTTAGGCTTTATGTTCTAATTAAGGTTTTGATCAAACATTCAGCTATCTTTCCTGATCCCTGCTGCTAGATATAGAGGCGGAGAAAGCCTTGATGTGAATACAAGGAAAGGATCTTCCCTTGCAGGTTATCTAAAGAAACAGGCCCTCTTCTCCTGAAGAAGTATGCCTCCTAAAATGCAAGGCTGCTGCAGCCCAGGGTAGCAGGCTGTACCTGGTGCAGACCACTGTCTCCAGGGCTGGAGCCTGGGTTTAGGGCTGTCTGCCATATTCTGGACACAACAGCACTGCCCCGTCCTGCTGTGGTTTAAGCGCTCCCCTGCCTTCATTACCCCTTGTGTTCTCCTTTCCTGCTGTGACACTGCATGAGAAAACAAGCTCTTGTGAGGTGGGGGTTAGTGAGAAGGGAGGTACTAAACCACCCTGACTTTCTTTCCCTCACACCTGGAAATCCTGATACGATTAGAACGTGCAATTTGCACTGTATTTTTCATTTCTCTGAATACCTTGTAGTGAATGATCTTAGAAGATTTGAGATTGGAATTTCAGTGGTCTTCCAGTTGGTCTTAGATTCTTTTATGCTCCTCAATCCAGACATACAAACATCATGTTGCGTATCTCTCCTCACAGCAACCTATAAGATTCAGTAATGATGTTATTTTCAGCATCTAAAATGAGGTACAGGGAGGTTACAGAAAAAAATCACTTAGCTCAGATTAATCACATGCCTTTAAAATTAGCCAGCAGTAGGCAGTAATAGGTGTAAGGACTGCAACAGAATTCTGAGAGGCAGAATCTCAGCCTACGTGTTCAGCCCAAGGTCAGATGGAAAGTCTATGATTTACACACACAATCTAACCTCTGGACAGTCCTTTCCAATTCAGTCATTCCAACAGGCGACTGGAAGTAAGCCACAAACACACCCAGTGGCTGAGGTTAGTTATTTTGGCTGGAACTGATGCAAGGAACATCACATATTGCAAGGCAAATGCTCTCTGTTAGCAAAAATCAGCAAATTTTCATGTTCTGTTCCCTAAAAACTGTACCTGAATTACATGCATAGTTTTATGGTAGTTATTCCTGATACATGGTATTTAAAAAATCTTTTGAAAATGTATTACGCTGCCTCTGTATTCCCCTCCCAATTTATTCCAGCTATGTTAACAATTCTGAGACAAAAAAGAAAACATACCTGAATAAGCTTCTCTTTTGCAGATAATAATCATCGTAGGACACGCTAAAGAAAATTCAGTAGAGGAAATCATCATTGTGGGAAAATTCATTGGTTTAAAATGCTGTTTACTTTCTTTTCTCACAATTTAAATTCACATTTTGAAAAGGAAATCATTATCCAAAATTATGCAAAGGAAACTTCAAGGTGGAGGAGAAACCATAAGTCCTTCCCAAAGAAAAATAGAGATGTTGCAAATGCTTGTCTTAGTGGGAGAAAGATAATAGAATTAGAGAAGAATAATTTCAATATAGCGGTTGTAGGATGTGTACTTGGTCAACTTAGACGTAAAATTAAAAAGAATTGGAATCACAATTAAGCCATTGATAACTCTTTTTGTAATATAAAAAAATAATCAAATGTTTGGTTGTACAAACAGATGTTAGCCATTTACAGGCTCTGAACTAATTCTGCCCATGATTGCACAGAGTAAAAACCGGCTCTGTTGGAGCAGCACACATGGACAGGTTATGCTGAAAGCGAAGGCTCACTTGGTTGTGCTGGGTCACTGAAAAGTTACAGCTGTTGCCAGAGCATCCCGTCCTGTGGGAGAGTTACAGTGGGACTAGACTGTAGACTGAAGTCATCAAACCCCAGAAATCTTTAAACTGAAGCTTCAAGATTTTCAGTGGCAGCATGCCTTACCCTGAATGGGAGCTGCAACTAGTCACAGCAATCTCGGTGTGGGGTGCTTGTACATGAAGACCTGAATCTGTGCTCATGGCTGTTGCATCTGGAGGGGTGGAGGAGGGAGAGCGCTCTCTGTCTCAGGACCCATTTTGTAATGGGACCAAAACAAAGATTCCAAGTCTGATATTCAAGGCACAGCTTCAAACTTCTGTATTCAGGCTGTGGCAAGCAAGGGATGCTTAGTACATTTGACTCCTGTAATTTTTAACACCACCGTTCTTGAAGATGGCTGCTCACGCATCAGTGTTGTGTTTAAGTCCATTTTACAGCAGTTCAGAAAAAAGTGGACAACTTTAGCTCTTTTTTAGCCAGAGATGAAAGCAGGAACACTATTGATGTTGGCAGTTCCACAAATTGATTAGAAAAGGACCACTCCATTTGTCATTTCTTAGAAGAGGCACAGGGCAGATTTATCTTAGTCACAGGCTGGTTGGGTAATGTGACTAAAAGCACAGCACATCAGAATATTCACCCCCTTAGGGTTTTGATATTTTCTGGGTTGCTTTTATTGTTGAGTTATATTTAGAATGTATTTTACTGTGTATTCACAAGTATCTGTTGATGTGCATGAGTGTTTTCACCCTGTTTGAATTGGTTAAAGGATGATTGATTCGATTGGTTAAAGGATGATTGATTATCATTTTGAAAACTATGAACAAGCAACAGAATTATTAAAACTACTTAGAACTTATTTGTATGTCAAATCCAACGAATGCTAGAGGTGAAACAACAATAAAAGGGTTGTTTGCATGACTTATGACATAGGCTATTAATTTGCAAACACAAGTGCTTCCACTGTGAGGATTTATTGTCATTAGTGTGCTGTGCAATAAATAGGAGGGACATTAAGCTAAAAAGATTTGAAGTTAATACAGGCTTGTTGCTTCTTGTAGAGTATTTATAGCAAATAACATGTCATTTCTTAAAAACTTTAAATAATCTGAATGTACTGTGAATATTCAAATGATATCTAATGTTTAAACCACATTGCCATCAATATAAATAATTTATACATTGAAAACCATGGGAAGCAAACATCAGTAAGTGATAAAGCAATCACCGTCTTTATAAAGATATTTCATTCTACCTTATATGCAGATTGTAAGACATTATTTGATGATCTGATATTATCTGGCACCTGAAGGGAAGATGTTATTCTTTCAATAGTAGATAAATTAAGCATTTCCTTGAAGTGGTCATTTTTCAGCAACGAGCTGTCAGTTAGACTTAGCTGAGTTTTTCTAAGCAAAATAATGCTTAAAATTTAATGATGTGATGAAGAGTCTTTGGAATTACTTATCTAATGTATAGTGGAGTACTGAGCCATAACTATTCTCACACCATAACTGACTGGGCTTGCAGATTCACTGTATGTGCAGTACTCCTGTATATATCAAGTACACAAAGACAGTTCTTTTAAAACTCTGAAAGTACCCTCTTTTGTTTTGTATGGCTGATTTGGTAAGGGATTAATTGTAAATCGAAACAGACATAAAAAAGAATCCCTATTTTAAAATATGGTCTTGATAGAGTCAAAAACCTGAAATATCAGGTTTGCTTCTTGGATTCTAGCAAATAATATCCTTAGCCTAGAAAATAATTCCACTGCATTAAACTAGAGATGCAGGCATTTTATTCCTGCAATTAGTTTCGACCCACATATGGCAAAACTTCACGAATAACAAGCCAGTTTTGCTTTAACTTTCAGGCTACTGAGTACACAAAGCAATTATTTCACTTCTTCATTGCACTATAAGCTGCAGTGATACCAAAGTCACCTTAACATAATATGGTACCAAAGTCACCTTAACACAATATGAAATAATTTTCAGTCCTATAGTTGAAAAGTTTTGTCCAGGAACATAGATACTATATGTAGTTTTACTTTTTTTGTATATTAAGTGAATATTCTCCTTTTAATTGAAAATGAATAGACTGACAAAAGTCCCCCGATAACATTTCAGGTGTAATACGAAGTATATTCTATCCTGACTCACCATAAAGCTTGGGTGTAGCCTCTTTGTCATTCTTGTTTAAGTTCTTGGCTCATCTACCAAAGAGTTCAATATGTGTTCCAGTAAGTACCATTAATGATGTGGTTATGGAGATGCGAAACTAGAGTGCGACTCCTCAGAGAGCACCTACACTGTCAGTCTGGCTCTGTTTATCTCCTAGGATCCATTCACTTACCATTATACCGTCTAATTTCCTCCCTGGGCTCCCTCCTGAGGTGAGCCAGCTAAATCTCTCTATGGGAATCCGGGCACAGTTGACCGCATAGGCTCAAGGGTTGTTCCAGAGATGCTGAACATGCTGCCCACAGCAACTTTGGCTCCTGCTGCCCAGGGTTTCCTCAGCTGCTGTTGCAGCTGTTTCAAAGTTCTCACACCCCCTCCTGCCCCAAAGCTGGGCATTTAATACTCACTCAAAGAGTTACCCTACACAAACACTTTTACAGGCTACAATGTGGAACCCTCACAATTTTAGGCAATCGAACCAAATAAGAGAATACAAAAATAATTATCTTTTGCTGGGCCACAGGGATGACGTGGCGTGTATGTGGGCACAGCCAAGTCTGCTTTGGAAACTAATAGCTATGGGCAAGGTGAGCACGAGACCATCCAAACCAGCTGGTCCTGGCACATTTAACAGTCACAGTGGACTGGGTAAACCAGATCCTTTCAAACTTAGAACTGGATCTCCATCTCTCAAATTTTCCTGTTTGAAAGAGAGAAATGAGCTCGCTGCTGCAGTCCTGTAGCTCGATGCCAGCACAAGCACCCTGCCTGAGCACCTGAAGCTGCTGCTTGACTCAATTTCACAGAGAAGCTGAGAGAAAATCAGTAATGTTATTTGGTCAGGTCGAAAGAGGCTTGAGACATGGTTTTAAAGCAGTTAGGGATTAAGTAAACACTGACAGTTTTGATATCTGATAGAGAAAATGTTCCAAAGGAGGGCAAACAGAATATCAGAGACAGATGGATAGAAAATGCCAGTAAGGGGGTGCTAAGGTAAGTGAAGATCGTGAGGAAGAAATATAGCTATTAGAAGTCTGAAGACAGATGACAGCTGGTGAATTTTGAACAGTCCATGAAGAAGAAAAGCCTGAAGACTGTATAAGGGTTAATGACATTGATAGAAAACCTGAAATGATCTTGTAGAAATCCTATTGGCAGAGCCTCTAAAACTGAACATTATATTTTCATGAGAATCCTCTTTGAAATGCACAAGTGGGCTGAAAGAGAAAAATATGGATATTTTGCTAAGTGTAGAGTAGTATATCAGAAATATCAGCTGATAGTTTACAGTGTGTGATGGCCTCAAGCATAAGCAAAGCCATATTAGTGAAATGAAATCAGTTAAAGCCAGTGGGACTGTGGTGGGTCAGAGGCAGGCCCCAAAAGTACAGCTGAATTCCAAATTTCATTTTGAAATATTCTGGAAACCTAAGAAAAGCCAGCTTCATGGGACTGTAACTTACATTACAAAATTTTACGTGGGAAATTTCTAAATTATTCCAAAAGTAAATGCAATGCTTGTTGAGATAGAAAAGAATTCAGGATGTAATTCTAGTCACATAAGTCTGCAGAGTATAAGACTAGAATAAATTAGGTTGATGGAAAGAGAAATGAAAATGACATGAATGGTCCAGATTCTTTGATATCCCAGACATTCGCCTTGTTCCCTGTGGTCATTCCCACAAGCCTGAGACTGCAAGCCTGCTGTAAGCGATGCCTGCTTACTGCTGCTACGCTAGCCAGAGACGTACGACCCAAGCTGCTTGTGGTCTGCTTCTCAGTTACCGTCATCCAGGCTCATGTCATGCAGCCACAGTGTCGCACACTTACACTCTCTCTTTTTCTCCAACAAATCTGGGTTGAAATCCAACTGGCATGGAAACTGCTGTTACAATCGAAGGTTCGTATGCAAGTAAAGGATTGGAAACGTGAACAATACTGTGGCAGGATGAGGCACTTTCCCTTTAGACTCCAAATATATTTTATGCTCATTAGCCAATATTCAGATCCCCTAACATTTGCCAGTTTCAGAGTTAGGACATGTGTAGGAATACTGCTTTTAAATTCTTGGTCTAAAGTCCAGCTAGCTATGTAGTTACTCTAGACATAAGTTCATCCACAGTAAGGTCATTTTTGTCATGTCTTTTTTTCCTTTTCTTTTTGTTTTCTTTTGTGTGTGTGTATGTGTTCTGTTTTGTTTTATTTTAGCTGCCATTGATTTTATTTGCTGTTTCTTAGGAGTCTGGAATTTTCATTGCCCAATTTATGTATCTCACTTCAACACTAGCATTAGAGGCTCAGTAAGCCTTGGTTGTTTCTATGGTAATTGGAGTTGAGAGAATGGCGGACTTGTAAAATACGTTACCTGAACTGTCCTTTAGAAGTGTTTGTTGCCTCAATCACCTCAGTTATTTGCCTGAAGTCAGTAATGTGAATACTGTCCACTGGTCTCTATTTCAAACATGCTGTTTTCTTCTTCCACAGTCATGAACAAAAGTAGCAAGAACTTGGCTTCCTTCAGTCAAACCTGAGGCATTCTGGAGCAGAACACTTAGAAACTGCAGAATCGTGTTTCTTTTGACGTTTATGGCTGGAATGTTATGTCAGCTACTGTGTCACTTTAGAGCCTTTTGTTTGTATGCCATGTAATACTTTATTCAGATGTGAAACGTACCATTAGTGGGCAAGATGTTGTCACTCTGTGACTAAAACTTCCATATACAGGAGCATTTTCAACATGTTTAATTGTTTCTGAATAACTAATATGGATAATTTTATTTCCATTTACATTTTCATGGTAATGAACATATTTATTCCATGAATTGCTGTGACCCTCAGTAGATGCTCTTAGTATTGCACTCCTTAAGCATATCCATAACTTTGAACAGTTCTTACTATTCTTTTATTCTTTTGCTACTAAGAATCCTTTCTGTAAGTATTATAGAATAGAAAAAATCTTCAGGGCATTAAAGTGCAGATGCCCATGTGCTACAACACTGGAAACTTTAAACCAGTTGTTGGCATAGATAAAACTGTTTTTTTATCTAAGGCTGGAAATGCCATGGAAATGCGGCCATTGTCAGTGTGATACAAAAAGATGCAGCCTGAGAGTTAAGGAAAATCACTGCTCTTTCTGAAAAGTGTGATACAGATGTGCAGATTTTATCAACAAAGTCACAATTTATGTCACAAAGAGCCCAATTCTATCAGTTATATTTTTGTCCAACTAATACTTCAGCTTAGAGAAGAAATAGATTTCAGCAAAAAAGAGAGAGAGGCAAAAATTGAAACACATTCTAGACACTAAAATCCTTTTTTCCTCCTGCTAGCAGTTTCTGTGTATTATATGCATCTAAACTGGCCTAGAGCATGTATTTCTAGCAGCTATACTATGGAATCTGTGGATCAAAAATGTTAGGTAGGAGGTAAGATGGGTTAGCTTCAGATAAGTAGAGAAAGTTCCATTTCAAAGGAATGCAGAAGTTTGGGTACAGAAGTTGTCAGGCTTTGTCTCTGCTAACAGCTGTGATACAGGAATGAGGTGGTAACCCATTATGAAGTAATTTTGCAAGTGGAATGCAAACTTCTGTTGACATCTGTTCAGTCCATAGTTTCTAATTCATTGATTAAGTGTTCACATTCCATATCTTTCAAGTGGCTAGTAAACAGTAAGCTAGTTAACTTCTTTGTGATCATAACTAAGGTGAGCTAGGTGACTAGACTTGTTAATTTTAGTTTTGAGCATCCAAAGCTTCGCTTGCGTTTGTAAGTGTGATGCTTGTAAGTGCTCCATACAGAGCAAATGCTTGGATCAAGTTTTATAACACCCTTCAGTATCTTGAAGCAGACTATTGTCAGTTAAGCACTGTGTAGCTTCTTAGAAGGTGTAACGTTTCCATCACTGCTTCACTGAATGTGGAAGCATAACGATGAAATTTTATCTGCCACCTCTACTCTACCGTAGGTCTCGTAGTGCTGTACTCACAGTTGTGCAGCGGCAGTGACTTCAGGAGTCACAATTTTGCTCCATTTTTATCTCAAATTGGTTATGCAAAACTTTTAGGATAATTTTCTTAGATCGTTAGATCCTCTGTCCACTGTCTACTACACCTGTAGTAACACTTCTGAAAGAAATATCTATGTTTATTCAGGATGTGTAGATAGTTACTCCTTTCTTTAGAAATTTTGCATGAAAGCAGACATGTATACAGGTACCTCTTCCTGTGCGTGAACACCATAATGCCTTTCCTCTCGTTTGGATTTACTCAAGTAGGCTCAGAAAAATCTTTTTTACAATTGTATATTTTGAAAGCTATCTTTTCATGATTATTTGCCATTTCTTATTGAGTTATCTAAAGAGGTGTTATATGATGTCTAAAAGCCAGATGGCAGTTTCTTGCTATCAGGGAACTTTTCCTTTCTAACAAATTCTTTGTTTCAGGGACTTTTTATTTTCAAGTTTAAGGAGAAGAGAAAAGAAAATGAATTCTGAACAAGCTGAAATACCATAACCTCCAAGGTTGTGTCTGTAGCTAATTCCGTTTCAGTGCTTTCTCATTATCACTTAGCCTTTGTCAATTAAAATGAGTTAAAACTCGGTTACCAAATAACTTTTTTAATATAAATTTGCATTTTCTGGATGTCTCTTCTAGACATCCAAAATTTAGCCATTTAGTTTAGGCACCCACTATAATCAATGGGGAGAACAGTGTGTCTTCATAAGCGATTTGTCCTATGTCTCTTGGATTCTAGCTGAGAATGCAATGAGTCATCCCCCAGAAAACACTTATCTCTTTCCAAGTGACAACACTTACAGTGGTCAGCTTAGTTGTTTAGACTCTAGTGAGATGAGTATTCTCACTGTATCTATATTTATTTATTTATTATAAAAATGCAATACATATAAAAATGCAATCCGTACACATGCATAATGCATACAGTGGCACAAATCTGTCAAATCCTTCTGCATCTGGCTTTTCTGCATTTTTACTTTGGACATTCTATGACATTACTTTAACAATAATAGAATGTCCAAAGAAATTTCCCCTCATACAGTGTTAAATTGTCTTCTCCTTTGCTTACATAACATTACATCTGATGAGAGAATAACTTCATTTAATTGATACAGCCATAATTTTACTGAATATTACTGGTCTATTCCAGATGAGGAATACGGGCCATTTGATGTGTTGCACAGCTAGCCAAAGCAATCCATTGTCTGTAGATTATGTGATTCTTTCATGAGCCATATGGACTTCTTATTTCCCTCTTAATGTGACCTGAAATAAACCAGACTGCAGTAAATAGAAACATACCTGAGGATTTTGCTGTTTTAGACTCGGTAGGTAGATGTCTAGATCTGATTGACACTTGGATTTCAATTCCAACAACAATTCTGACAATAGACTTATTTCCTTTCTGCCTAAATTACAAAAAGATTTCCTGCAAAATAAGCTTGTTGAAACACTTCATTATCAGTTGCATACAAATATTTAAGTTGAAGGAAAGCTCTACCATAATGCTTTGACAAAAGCTGATGAAGCTGATGTGTTCTTGTGAAACATTTGTCTAAACAACCTTTCCTGACACACAGCGGTTTGGTTAGAGAACTGGCAGCCTCCCCCTCCCTCCAGCAATGAAGTCCCCACTAATGTGAATAGTTCCCCACAAACGAGATTAGACCTTCTTCTTCCTTTGTATTCTTTCTAGTGCTTCTAATGAAATCTTTTGGTGTAGGATTCTTACACAGACAGGAGTTGAAAAGATTTCCATCTCCATTGCATTTAAATCTGATAGGATATTTGCATAAAATTATGAATTGCATTCTTTTCTTTTGAGACTTTAGTATAAAGCTGGCCATGCCACAGGACGGGAAGAGCTGACTCACTGCTCTAATTATAAATCTAAAGACTAATTAACCTTCCATGACTAAATTAAATTCCAAAATAAAAAGAACAGACAGAAGCCTTTAAACAAAGATTTAAAACCCACTAGAATACAAAGTATAAAATATATTCGGGAGGCTGGTTTTGGATTTGACATTGATGAAGATGTACTGTATATGCAAATGGTACATGCAACACTAGTTTGGGAAACAGGCATTCAGAGCTTAACAGCTGGGGCAAACTGTCACAACTAAAATATAGTACTGCAAGTAGCTCTGTACATTTCTAACAAAATTCTTTCCTGCAGCATTGCTTCAGATCACGATTCAGTTTGTTTATTATTTAAAATTAAAATGGATTAATCCTATTTTTATGCTGCTGGAGAGCAAAACCCACAGAATATATGATTCCCAGCAGCTTTTTTCTTTTTTCTTTTTTTTTTTTTTTTTGAAGTTAAAGAAAACTGCCTAGTATAATTGACAACATCTTTGTGGACTGGGGAACAAAATTCCATTTCCCTCACTGGAGCTGAATCAGCTTCATGAGTCCAAACAGCGATAAAATTTTCCATCTGTCCAAAAAAGCAAACAGACCTGATTCTGAATGGATGAATAGAAGACAGTTTATTGCATATTTTCATTTGTTTCTATTGCAATAGAACCTTAATTTAAGATTTTAGTATGTCTTTGAAATACAGTCATGGATAAATGAATAAGGGGTTGAACAATTCCTTCTTCGGTCTTCCCTCCAGGTTTTTATTCCCACAGATTAAGACTGAGTAAACACCAAAGATGTAATTAACAGCCACTGTCTCTGTCCTCAATTACTTTGAGTGCCTGTTCACCATTATTCCTCTTGATACTCTGTTACATGACTGCTAGACACTGCGGATTTCACCAGTAATTAACTCCTATGAGGACAACTCATAAAAAAATCTAAATAGGCTCACATTCACATTGTTAATGTACAACTTTTTGTGAGTTCTTTAAAAGTCAGGTATTTAGAGGAAAGGATCAAATTAACTTGCTATTCTGAATCAATACAAAAGTTTTGTATTTTGTTGCTGATTTTGTTTTAATTATGATAATGACTATAAAATATCAACTTCTGCTGCAATAATTTGCCTCAAATATGTGATTCTGCTTTCCCTGGATAATGAATTAAAAGAAAATATTGACGTTTTAGGTAATAACTGTGTTTCATAAGAATGTTGTGCTGATTTCCTCTGAACTAATAGAGATCCTATTAAAAAAATCATCTTTCAACAAGAAGTGCCAAAATCAGATACTTTTTTCAGAGACTGGTTATTTAAAGTTACTAATAAAATGAATCTGGACAACAGAATGTATACAATTGAATACCACTGAGGAGGACTTAACGCACTGTCGTAGCCATTACACTGTGGGAGGGTTACAGTGGGTATTCCTTAGCTGCAGTTAGGGCTTCAATAGCCTCATTCTGAAGTCATCGGTTACTTTAACTTCAGTATTAATCTACTATGCTGCTCAATATCTCTGAAATTCAAGTTAATGATAATATTAAATACATTGTTATTTGAGAATAATTATTATTACTAACATTATTACTTAAGAACTAACTCATCTGTTGCTTCAGTATATCATTAAGCCCTGATGAGTTATGTTGTTATTCTTAATGCTGGAAAAAATCATGTTCAGTTTCTGTAGGGTTTTTTATTAGAAATTATTGCTTAAAAATACTGGTTTAAGAATGGAAAAGAATACAACATTTCTGATATGAAATATTACATCATTACTAAGTACATTATTAATACATCTACGTAGGTTGAAAGGTATCAGTGAAGTAGTGTCTGATTAGAATGGAAAGCTCAATTAAAACAGAGATACCCCTGCACATTAGTTTGGTGAATTTAATTTTTTTGTATGATATTGATGTTTATAATAAATTTCACATTAATGGTAATAGAAAGACTGAGCAAAAATCTTCCTTTCTAAAATGATCATGATTTTAAAAGGTATTCTTACTTCCCAAACTGAAAATTTTACTGATAATGTGACAAAATGGTCATCTTAGCTGTGCAATATGCATCAGATCTGATTCATTACCCTCCCTACTTTATGGGATAAATTCTCACCTGCTAAATTAATATACTTATTGAATTCAGCAGTCATGGTCATTTGCATGTATGGAATCCAGTTTGGCACTTACTGCAGACTTCTTTAGTTACAGGAAATGCCACATGCAAGTCTTGAGAGCTGATGACTAAGGAAAAATTTAGCGCTAGGCTGCCATAAAGTCCAATTCTTTGGTACGATGCAGTCCCACTGCTATCCTGCTGCTGGATGCCACTGCACTGCCCAGTTCAGTATAACACGGAGGTGCAATAGCCATGGGAGCCAGCACCTGAGTCCTTGAGAGTTTATCAAGAATTTGAGAAGTTTGCACTTCTTGAAACAGTTCCTTCTCATAAGTACCTGCTTTTAGACTCAATGTGCCTGGAAAATCTGCAACTTAAGTGTAGCATGCACTGTGTAATAATGCAATAATAGCATGGGTTTGTTCTTGAAGCCACATGTGAAGAAACATTGCTGGATACATAGAGAGAATGATACTGTGGGGACTGGTCCAGGGTAGGGTGGATATACAATATTATTATTTATAGATTATTGGATTACTGTAAGATATGAGTATCTGTATTGAGAGTTAGATTCTAGGTCTAACCAATACAGAAAATCATTACTTCAGAGACCATATAGACTCTTGTATCATTTGTATTTTTGAAACCTGTTTGCTTAATAAAACCCACTGATTTTGTTTGCAGTGTTCTCAGCATCTTCTCAGCGTGTTTTTTCAACAAATGAACAGCTCATTCTTAAATTAGAAGTAGGCATAGAAAAAAATCAATAGTAGATGAGGGTGAGAAATAAGGAAATCTGTAAAGATATGGAATCTGAGGCAGATATAGGTGCTGAGAACCTGAGACCTAGTGGAAGAATCCAGTCTGGAGGAAGTGTTTTTGCAGACACAGTGACTAACGTGATGTGATATTGTTTAGAGCTTGTCAAACCAGGTGCCTGATCTACCCTTTGCTGACTTAATCCATGTTTTATCAACAAGGGTGGAGACAAGAATGTGCTACATACTATTCAGTTTCTTTCAGTCTCGGGTAGTTTGCTGAGGACAGTAAATGTCTCTGGACCTGATGAGGTGATTGTTAACAGTGAAAATATCAACCATCCTGTCTTTCTTGAAAAGAACTTAATAATAATATCTAAGCAACAAGCAGTATATTTTTTTTCCCTACTCTGAGCCTGTAATTTCAATTTCTGACTCTAGTACTAACAAGAGCTACTTAGGTTTCCTGTCTTTTGTTTGTAGTAGATGGAAACACAACCTTCTAATGTGCTTATTACCTAGGCTTTTATCGTAATTATCATTTCTACTTTGTTATTCAAAAATCAGATTATCGTTCCAGATTTTGATTTTTTTTCCTCCTTTCTGACTTGGCAGAACAGGATGTTGGTTTCTCCCACTTTGTGGTTTCTCTCTGTTATCTCCTGCTGGAGAGAAGATACAGAGGCTGGACAAACCAAGCAGCCTGCTGTGCAGACAGGGGCATCTCCCCGCTCCCTTTCTCACCTGCCTGCTCACAGACAGCCTCCCTCTTCCCTTCCCTGCATCAATGCTGGTGTTTGACCCACTTCTGAGCCTACTTGATTCATTAACGTAGCAGAAACTTTTTTTTATAGGATAAATTTTCTAATGGGTTAGCAAGTTATATCTTAGAGGAGTACCAGATCAAGGAAAAGGGAAGGAAGGAGAGGGTGAGGGAACATCTCCCCTTTGGCAGCTGTGATCCGTTTGTATGTCTTGCAATGCACTGTCAACTTCACCTTCATTTTATTCAACATTACTGTCCAATTAACATAATTCTTATTATGCTAACTCTATTACAAACATTTAGTACAAGAGAATGTTAGCTCTGACTTTGGCGTGAATATGTGGAGCATGATCGCAAAGCTATAGATCCCAGCTGATGAGCAGCCCTCAAGCACCCCTTCTTCCACTAACAATTTTCATTTCTTCAGTTTTGGTACACCTTTAGTACAGCCTTTTGAGAAACTTCACAGTGAAATTTGTGAAGAAACTAATTCAAATCTTCTTTTGTACAAGTTTTTTCTCCTGTTCCTGCTCATCAGTCCTACACGCAGCATTACTGACTGAACTAGAGGGTGACGAGGGGCTGAATGAATGGAAAAGTGTGAACGTGGTAGTGACACCAAAAGCTAGATTTATCAAACTACAGCCTTCAAGTCTTTCGTAGTCAGTGGACTCTGGCAAAAGACTTAGCTCTTAGGTGAACACTGGAGGAAAGTGATCATTGTAAGAACTGCTAATCTCCTACATGCAAAACCTGAAAATATGATTTCATTGACTGTCTTTTATTTAAAACATAAAAAAAAGAGTCAAAGTTCCTCAAAAAGAAAAGGTTAAACCAGATTTTCAAGACACCTCTGCATTTTGTTTTCAGCTTCTTAGCATCCCAGTTGGGATTAGCTCTTCAAAGGAGATAAATTTCCATGTAGATATCAATTATGGAACAAGAATTGCGATCCAGCATCTCCCAGCTGGACAGCATGTAGTAGCAGCTTTACAACTCTACCCCACAGCATGTTTACCTCTACTGAAAATTCAGGGCTGATGTTACATGCCAAGCACTCTGGGGAAAGTGAGCCACAGTACTTCCAAATGGTTGTAGTCTGTTTTGAGCCGAACACAAAGTAGCCACCTGGCTCAGAGAACAGGTGTGTGTGTAGTGTAGATGTAAAGAGAGAGTATGCCATAAGCAAATGCTATTTTATAAATAGACAGCTATATTAATGACAGGGGATACACTCTTTCATTCAATACGAATCAGGTACAATGTGCACTGCAGATCAGAGTTAATGAATTACTTATTTGGCTCTAAATAAAGACAGAATTTTTCAGCCTGAAATTCTGATTTTTGCCAGATTATGCAAGTCTTTTCTCTATAAAGAAAAAAAAAGAGAACTGGAATTCTCATTGCTCAATTAGGCAAAAACTATGCAAAAATTTTTCTGGGTTTTGTCTTTTCTTTGATTTTCTTCATGATGAAAAAAGTTGGGGACAAATAATACAGTTCAAGGGAGTTCTGTATCTTGATCTTTGTTCAGCATTTACACAATAAATATTTTCTGAAACACATTGAATTTTCATTTTGTATACCAGATTTTGTAGAATCCCTCACTATTCTTGCTAGGCAAGAAATCAGTTATTCTATTTTTACACTTTTAGCAATTTTAAATTACATTTGTTCATCTCCATGTTTGCAATGAATGTATTCATTGTTGATTTTAATTGAAATTCAGTGATATAAATGCATAATAATAGATTGAAGAATTAAACTCTGAGTTTATTGTAAAAAAAAAACAAAAAAAAACCTAACAGCACAGACACTTGAAGGCCTTCCAATTTTAAGAAACAAGTAAAAGTCTTGTTGAAAGGAATAGGGAGTTTGTAATATATGACTATATGTTTAACAAAAACAGGTCAGATTTTGCGTAATGATCACGTAATATTGGAAGAGTGCATTAAAGTGTATGTATCTGAAGTTATTTTAACAATATCAGGATGATTTTTATTATATGATAGGCAAATAATTGACCAAATTTCAACAACTCAAATAGTCTTTACATTGACAGTTGAGAGTGGAACAAGCAAGCAAAATTAATCTGAAATACATTTGTTAAATTTCTTCTCTGAGTTCTGAATTGGTTATACTTTGTGTGTGCTCAGGCCACATATCTTTGAAAAGAATGTTGTGTACAGATTGCAGGTTGAATTCAGAGTAATTCTCAATACTCAGTCCAATTAGAGTTATGTGTTTTGCTTGACTTTACTTGGAATATGCCATTCTCTCTAGAATAATGCTTTTCTGGAGAAATGAAGAGATGTTCATATCTTATTTGCTTTAAAGAAGTGATAGGTGTGAAATAACTCCAGAAATTCTATTCCAAGCTGGTTAAATAGCTAGCATTTACACCAAAAGAAACACAGCTCGGTGGTAGCCTTCTCACTCACTGTGTTTCTTCCTGCAGCTGCACCACGGCTTCTATCAGACAGAAGCAGCCTGAAGCACTGGGCTGGTTTTGTCATCAGTCAGTGGATTTTTGTGGAGGGTTTGTTTGATTTGTTTTTTTGTTTGTTTTGTGGGGGTTTTGACTGGCTGTATCTGATAATGAGGAAGAGAAGACAAGTGTCTTTATGCCACGTTACTTCATTTGTCATGAAATATAAACGTATGCTTGGCTTTAACCTTTCATTGTCATATCTAAAGATTTCATTCAGGAAAGTTGTTAGGCAGGGTGTAGAGAATGCCTGTGAAGAGGAGTACTCAAATGTAAGTCTTTCCTTCATCTTTTGGTTCCTACAGAAAACTGAAAAGACAATCTTTTGCTTCCTACCTTGTGAGTCACTTATTTTACTACAAAAATGGATATTCACTATTGGAAATAAAAGTGGATATTCCAGCCTCAAAATCTTTTGCACTGGGTTTCCCACACCTGAATTGTAACAAAGGAAAGCAGAGAGGGAGGATTCAAGCAGGTGGCTCCAGTTAAGCAGTAATCCCTCCTGAATAAGAACTGGGAGGGTGCTAGGCTCTTTAAAAAAAAAAAACAACAAACCAACCTACCTCCACCCCTCCACTTCATCTAGAGTGTTCAGGAGGAACAGGAGAGAAGGAAAGTAAAAAAAACTCAGTGTGGTTTTATATTGAAAAGAAGAAACTACATTCAGTAAGGAACTGAAAAGAAGATGAGTGCTATAAGGGGAGAAATTCTTCCAGAACAAAAACTCTGTGTAGTCTAAGGTTTGTCTTTCTGGAAGATACTTTATCTGCTGGAGAGGTAAGATAACTCAAGCAAAGTTTTTTTGAGAAATTTTGATACAGGATATTAAGAACTACTTTTTTTTCCCCTGGGTTCTGTTTAGAAGCAGTGTTCAGAGCATCTTGGTTACCCTAAATTGTAGGTTGGTGCTAGCTGCTTGTAAACATCCAACTAAAGTTGTTGAAGTGGTTGTGTTGTAAGGAAGATCTTTTCGTTCATTTTGATATGAAAATATTTCATAGATTAGCTGAAATGTTTGGCCCAAGCTGTAAGTAAAGGTGGATGCTGAATGGGAGTGGGTTCCTGAGTCCGGTACACTTGCTATCCTTCCCTGAATTTGAAGTGTAAAACAAAATGAAGATTTTGTTCAGAGAACAAAAAAATTCTTACAAAGGTAGGCCCCATACTTATAATTCAGTTGTATTGTTCATTAACTGGAAAACCCAGAGCTTAACTTTCAGAAGTCCTCAACAATTGTGATAATACTGTATCTCTATCAGCAATAGCTACATGTGACTTGTGCTGGTTTTCATATTTATTTTTTTTTACATAAGTTGTATTTCATAGCACTAGTGCAAAGGATAAATATCTTTAGCAGATATTTGATCAATAAGAAGTAGACTTGGTTTGGGTTTTAGGTTTTTAGATGGGTTTTTTCGGCATTATACAAACTTACAGGCCTTAATAGTAGTCCAAGGAGTTCCTTGCTGTCTTATTGCTGAGGAATGTAGCTCTCTTTCCTGATCTCTAGTTCAGTAGCAGAATGGCGGTTTATTATTTGCGGGTTTTACCTACGTTTCATGTTATTCCTAGGCTGTGCTTAAATGGGAACTTAAACAGTACAGACTGAAGCAGGTAGTAGTCTCTTTGTGCTGTTTGATTTTCTCAAGACGTTTAAGATAAAAAACACCCCACCCCCATATTTGGTTGTATTAGTCCAGTGATCCAGAAGCAAGCTGAATACTGGACCTCAACACTGGTTCCCTTGGGCCAAGCTTTAAGGATAAGCCTGTAAAAACCCTTTCTGTGTCCCCGTAAAGGGACTTGTTCTACCACGTCCCCCATTTTCTCCAGTGCAATCTTTGTTGCTAGCTGCAGCTGATCGGGTTTATCTCAGATTCTTGGACTGGCTGTGCTTGGTAGGCACCCTTTGAGCTGCACTGGAGTTCGGTGTTCTGTAGGACAAGGCATCTACTATGTGGTCCTGGGGGTGTGTATTTGTTTCCAGTAAACTGCTGTCTATGTCAACAACTTGGTGTGTAAGATCTCACGCACCACGGAGAGACAGGAAGATGAGACATCCAACAACACAGAAATAAGAGTCAAAACTTTCTTGTCAAAAGAGTTAAAATTTATCAACTGATCAATCCAACAGCAAGGTTATATTACTGTAAAATCTCAAACCTTTATCCTAATGTGGCTATGTGTTCCTTCACAGAACTTTTGCAATCCAGCCCTCAACAACTATGTTCCATAAGACTGTTGCCATCCTTACTATTCTATCTTGTTTGAATAACTTTAATTTCAAGAAAATTTAACTTTGCTTTATTTTTAAACATTTGTACAGGTTCTTGCTAAAATCGTTTACCTTTCCGAAGACAAAATTTGTTTTTCCTTATTTTCCTCTAGATGAAGATCTGTACCTTTGAATTTCAGTCTCTGATGCCTAACATCAGCTGTTTGTTTGGCAAATGTAGGTACTTGTTCTTTTTAAGACTTTTGCCCTAGATCATGGGCTGGGTGCTTGAGGACTAGCATATTTTGACCTACCTCCTGGCTCTGTGTTTCCCTAAGAATAGAAGTTCATTCTCTTTGTCCTTGGGCACGAAATAAATGCCCCAAGCTTTAAACAGTGTGTGCTTTAGAATATGCAGTGAATTGAATAAAACCAAAGTGAACACACCTTGTAGAAAACTAGTAGCAGTCCACCTAAATAAGCAAATCCCAATTTTTAATTTGTAGAATGTTTTAAAATCTTTAAGCTGTCTCAGATATTCTGTGGCTAATTTGTAAGGGGAAATATGAAGTTAATTCAGATTCAGATTTCTAGGAATTATGGAAGCTGCAAAAGCTTCCATTAGAGAGTTGCATTGCTTTGCTTTGGGCAAGACAGGGACTCCAGATGGGTTTTTCCAGGCCCAGGTGACTGGCCCAAGGTGGGGGCACATTGCTTCTGCACATCTCCTCTTCCCATAGATAACACTTAAATTTGTCAAACTAGCTTGCTTTGGACTGTTTGCTGACTTCTCTTCTATTGCATGGTGCCTGTTCCTGAAGATACTCTTCAGTCTTTGCTGGTGGATATCTCAGTGAGTTAACTGTTGGCAGACGCTATAAATTATCCCATGGGCAGAATAGTGGTTTCTTTTTTATAAATCAAACAGTGGTTTGCAGAATTTAGGGGAACAGAAAGAGATCCTGCAGGGGAAAATTCTTAGTTAACTAATGTTAGCCCTGTGCGTTGCGCCTTCAGATGTCTAATCCAGTTGTCTTTTGTCATTTCTGTATTTTGTGTGTCCAGTATACATGCAGGGACTGAATTTTTTTAGTACAGAGCATAGAATCCTACTAATGGGAGGGAAAAAAAATAAAATACCATTCTTCTAAATACAAGTTGTCAAAGTTTCAATGTCTTTACAGGAGTTTAGGCTAGGTCAGCCTGCGTTGGATGTGGAAAACAATAAATACTTCAGCACCGAACAGTCAGTTCTCTGCTGATGTGCGTATGTTAATATGTGCATTTGTTGTGAAGGTTGTACAGCAGCTTTATTCCTCTCGGTTCTGTATTCTCTAAACTATGACTGATGGTGGCCAAAGCATGCTGTGTTTCAATAAGCTTTGCTTGTAACCTGCTAAGTGATGGCTTCCCATTTATTTGTAGGATTATAGGATTATGAAGATGATCATTTCTCAGAAACAGCCCTCACTCAGCAGAGTTGAGAAAAAGACTTTGATGGAAACACTGCTGCCTAAAAGGGATAGAATTTTGGTTAACATCCACAGGAGTTGTAGTTGACAGATGATAAAATTTGACTGACTGTTATTTAGTTACAAAAGAAAATGCTCTACAGGTGATATTTTTTTTCTTTCTCATTTTGAATTAACAATTAAAAATTAAATGCCTAGGGATGAGGAATCGAAAACTTCACCCTGCAAGAAACAGTGCTTTTCTACTTTATATCCAGAAAAAAAATATTAACTTATTTTGGAACTTAGTGTAACTGGAAAAATTAGCTGTAATTTGAAAAAGGAGAAAATCCCAGCTGGGCCCAAGGATCTCAGCAGCTCCAGCTTGGTAGGAAGTTTTCCATTTCTGTAACACCTTAAAGGTTTTCAGTCTCTCTGTCATTGCTTTATATTGCTTATAAGGACTTAAAATAGTTCTTAAATTTAGAACATGCAAATATACAGACATATATTTGAAATATTCAGGATAAACTGGCTATTTATTTTCTTTCACTTCTTCTATCAAAGGAAATTAAGGTAGCAACGGAATGGTACTTTAATAATTCAGTAAGCAGACTCTTCTACATTGTGGTGCTGGACTGCAAATTCTGAATGTCCTACTTGTTTGTGTGTAACATGCTTTACTCTGTGTGAGCAGAATATCTGAGGGTTCAGTGAGATTTTTCTCTTGCTCTGAGAAAAAGGTGGCATAATAATGTTGTCTGTTCACAGCAGCTTTGTTGCAAAAAGCTCAGAATGATGTTAAGATCAGAAGCCACCATGAAAATGTTACTTTTACATCCAACATGTGTCTATCATATCTACTTCTGTTACAAGAATATTTATTTTTTTCCCCCCTCAACTATCAATGGTTCAGAAGACAGTGAGCTGGAATCTAACTTACTGCATCAAACAAATCATTCAAACCATCAGAGAAATCTTAACTGCTTACTTCATGCACCTATGCTAAATGATCATAGTTTAACAATTAAAAAAAAAATGGGTTGAGAAAACGTCATATAGTATAGAACTTTGTGATGCCCTCTTTAATGCCCAGAGTGCAATGTTTCAATGAAAAATGGTCCCTAGGCAGTTTTAGGGGTGGCCCTTTCTTTTTAAAAGGAGGTGAGGCGACAGGGAGGCAGAAGAATTTTATTTTTTTTTTCCTAAGAAAAGGGAAAAGGTTTTAAATGTATTTGAAAGACGTTATAATCTGATATCACAGGGCTGAATCTGCAAAACTGGGAGGGAGAAACACCACAGACTCTTAGTGTTGCTTTTGGATTTAGCTGTAATTCCTACTTCTTGTTCATGCTGTGATTACTTTCATGATGCCCTCTGTATGAAAAATGTTTGCTGCAGTGTTTGTTATTAATTTCCTCTTTCTGGCTGGTCATCTGACTGCTGTTCTCATTTTATATTTCTGGCTTTATGGTCAAAAGTTTCTTCAACCGAGGAAGTTGCTTTTGCTACGCAACAGCGCAAACTCCACTGGAGGAGCACCTGCGCGTCTCTTGTTAATGATCTGGTTTTACATCACCTTTGCTCTTTGCCAGTATTGCACAGTACTTCTGCATGTGCTTTTTAAATCTAATCCAAAGAGACTAAGACCAGGGAAAAAAGCATAGTCTTGCCCTTAGCAATATGAAAGGAACTGTAATACAGGTGTCAGAAGCAAAACAGTGTGAGGGGACGTGGACAACATTTACAAGAGGCATGTTCTCAAGTTCTGCTGTAACTATAATCAGACTAACATTTGCATCAGTCTCTTCCTAAATAAGTTTGGATTATTTTGTTTTCCCATCTTTGTGTATTCCTACAACATTACGTACATTGCCACATAATGGCAGATGGTGGTTCAGAGTATTGTTCTCTTTCCTTCTAGAGACTTTTAAGTCATTCATTTGTAATTATTTCCTGTGGTGCTCCAAAAACTTGCATGAAACATAGACTAACTAAAATTAACATTTATTCGATCACTTGCAAGACATTGTTCTCTTCATGAGGAGCTGAAGCATCCTCTATAGTTACAGCAGCTACCCAAGTGTGAACTCAAGTGAATTAATATTCTTGTAAAGTCAGGTCCTGGTTACAGTATAAAATAAGTTAGCAACAAGATTGTGGCTGTCATATTGTGGAAACTTCATACAGCACACGTTACTTACAGAATACTTTGGCAACGTTTTATATTTTGCCAAGTATGCTTGGCATTTCTCTGCCTCCTGTCTAGACAGAGGCAGCTGGAAAAAAAATGAAGAGAAACAAAACTGTGCTTTAGGGACTGATGGCCACAAAGGCCTGAAGCTGAACTACAAAACTGTGAAGCATTTGTGATACTCTGGTAGCGCTAAAGTACTTTAAGAATTGGTTTGGCATTTAGAAGTGACTGAGAGAAATATTTCTATTGTTGGATGTTGTGAACTGAAAGGTAGAGAGAAGAACTGCAGCAACAACTATCTTAACATAGGATCGAGACTGTGCAGAAACACTTTTGCTCTCCTATGAACAGATGGAATGCAGTTGTGTGATGCAGCCTTTTGCTTTTGTAGTGTCACTCTCACGAAATTACCCTCTGAAAATTAATACATAGGTCAGGTCATTGAAAAAGAATATGGTATTTGCTTCCAATAGTATTGTTTCGAAAGATCTGTCTATCAGACAAATGGTTCGCTTGATGCTTTCTGCTAAGAGTTTGAATGGCGAGATATTGTGGTTCCAGGCTTAATATCTGTTACCCAAGACAAAGGAGACACTTGCATGCTAGATGTAGTTTTAGTTAACTTGCTGATCCAGCAGGTTTTTATGGTGGCATTCTACCTGAGTTAGTTTTCATATTAAAATGATACACATTTTTCCCTTAAGTTAAAAGATATTTTCATTACATCATATGTACCCATGTCAACAAAATCAATTTTTTGTGGTCTACTTGTATTTTTCCTCCAAACGAGAAAATACTTTCATGGGTATCTGAATAACAGTTTGAATAAAAAGAAACATGTTTGGCTTGCTAGATGGCTTTATTCACCATGACAACCAGTACATTTCTATTCTATTGCACCAGACCTTTTCTAACCTCTATTCATCATAGTATTGTTCAGAAATGAATTTCTGGGTTTATATATACACTTTTTTTTTAATAGCATTTAGGAACAAAGCACACTCTCCTTTTTATGAGTGGACATCCAGATATGTGAAACCCAACTAGGATACATTTATAGCAGGCTTTACAGGATGCTTGTCTGCTGAAATAGAAGGTCATTAAAATTCAAGAAAGGTTAGAGAAACTTACCAGTTAATCTGTAGCGATCTGAAAATGAGATTGTCAAGTTCAACACCCACTGTGAGACTTGGCATTTAAATAACTTCAGTGCCTCCTATCTAGAATTGGAGAAAAGCTAGCTCTTTAAAGGTGAGTGCCTTATCATTCAGTACAAATGCGATGAGACTTGAAGCACAATGTTGCATGCCAATGTGTCATTGTTTGGGTTTCAGTGGCACAAATTCCAGTTATGTACCAGTAAGACACTACCCCGCAAACTATTACGTGAAGTACCTAGTCTACAGATGATCCCTGCCTAAAATATTGTAACAGCAATAAGAAAAAACACCGTACAAACTATGGGACTAAATAAAAAGGGGAAAAAAACTGTAAAGATGTGGATGTGAACTGATATTTTGGCGTAAGTTTTTCTCCTGACCTTTTTTTCTTAATCTGGGCTACTTCAGTTAAAATGCTCAATAATGGCAGCAGTGTATTAATAGATGACAAATGAAGGCTCAAGCTGCTTGAGGAAAAATGTGCAGGCAAAATAAAATGTTATAATCTACATCACAAATAAGCTGCTGCACCATTTGAATTGTGGAGATTTTTAGCTATTTGTAGGATAAAAAAAAAAGAGCTTGTCACTTCCATAGTCGTTGGCTGTTTTATGTATTGTATGCATGTACCTCTTGCATCTCATTTTTAAACCAGTAACAAATTAGTTATGTAATTCAGAAATTATTGCTTGATTTTTTGCTGTGTAAATGTTCCCAAAAGGATTACTGTCACAAAGCATCCATAAGAAACCAAGTACCCTCCAAAAGCGCTGGAATACTTATTCTGCACAATACTAGTGATGCTGAATAGTTTGAGTTTTTGCAAGAACTGATTCTTGCCTATGTCTCTAGTGAAGCCAACTTCCCCTCCCGTGACTCCATCTAAACCAACAGGTTTTGGTTCTGATTTTTTTTAACGCCCCCTACAGAAGCCAACCTCTTCTCACTGCATATAATCTAAGGAAACTAGATAACTGAGGTTAATGTAAATAATCTTCTTTCCTAATGGTCCAGCCAGTTAGTAAAGATTGACTGGTGTCCCTACATGCCATTGTGATTTCCCATATAGAAAAGATACGTTGTGGTGAACATTGGCCCCTAAAGAGAATTCCAGAATTATTTTTGTTTTAAAGGCAATTGTTCTCTCTGTTATTTGGGGAAAAAATAAAAGTTTTATATCTTTTTCTCTGTAAAGATGGCATGAAAAATGAGTTCCAGCTAACCATTAAACTAATTTAATTAGCAGGCAATTCGCTTAAGAAAATGAAGGAAAAATACTAGAATGTTTTTCCTAAGACTTGATTAATGATGCCTTCAAAACATACATGAAATCACCTAAACATGCTATTTTTTTTAAATTAATCTGTTACAGATACTTAGGACTTCTTATGAGATACAGCTTAGCTGTTTTGGATAACTCTACATAGGGTATTCACTCTCAGTGTATGTTTTCCGTATTAGATTATTAATCTTTATCATTATCAATCAAGAAAAAGGCAGATAATTCATTCAGTAAAATGACTAGTTCTGGTTGCTGTCTTAAGTTTTTTTAGAGGTTACCATATAGATCAGCTACCCAGGGATCTTTGTAGGTCATCTTCACTCTTTGCAAAAAAAAAATCAGCAGCCTTCTCTCCACACATCCAAATTTTGCGCAACAAAATTACCATGTTCCAGATCTTTTGTCTGAACATCTCATACTTCTCTGTTTCTGTAGTTTGAACACATAATCTATTAATGGAAAAGAATGCATTTTTCTTCTGAAAAAAGCAAGATAGTTCGTATTATACATCTGAGCATGTTGCACAGGGGCGACCAAATAGGGAAGAAAACAGTCAACAACAGGTGACTTTTGTGATAAATCACAACCATCCAGCTTGTCTTCTAACCAGGAGTAACATGAAGAATAGGTACCAAGTTCATCCTGATCAAACATGAAAGCAAAACTACTTTTGCTCAAAAGTAATCGGAGAATGTCGGTACATCCTCTACAGTTTCTGAAAGTCCAGGTGGTCATAAAGGAAGGGATTTGTTTATAATTCCCTGAATTGTGTATGAGTGCGTATGTAAAATATGAGGTTGGTGGCAAAATGTTTCAGAAAAATGCTGTCAGATTTTGATTGTTCACACTAGTTAGTGGAGTTGTAAGTTAATTCAACATTATTATGAAATAAAATACATTGCTGTGTAGTCATCATGTTATTAGTGTAAAAGCACTGTTGGAATAAATAAATATCTCCATAGAATCCTATGTTAATCTTATCCTGTTATCCTCTAGTAGCTGTGCAATTAACTTGTCTTGCCAACGAACGCATGGAGCAGGCTAAAATATTAAATTCAATAGTGTAAGTTCATAATGTACCAAGTTGACATCTACTGCTGCCTCTTCAAATGTGCTAACTATCTGCAAAAATCTGAGTACGTGGACCCTTAACTGGATTATTTTTAATGAATGTTTAGATAAATCTCGAATCAAAGCTTTAATTTCTCTAAGACAAAAATGTTTTCACTTCTCATAATTCTGCGGTTTCTTCCTGGTGTGGGTAGAAGCGTAGAATTTTATGGCTTTATTTTCAAGGAACATGGATTTTGGAAAATTTAAAACATCTTGTTTTGTGAACTTCCTGTTTCTCTTCAGATGTTCAGAAAACTTATAAAAACTGACTATCCTGATTTTTAGATTTATCCAGGCTTTCTATCTGGGGGCTGTATAACATACAGTTTACTATGTCCTGACAGAAGACTGGATGTCTCCTGTGGTAAAGGGACATCCAGCTATGTCAGGAACTAGTGTGCAAAACAGAGGTTAAATCTTTCAGACAGTGGTTAAGGACAGAATACCTAAGACTTCCTGTGTTTTCTTGGGGAAGCAGAGGTGATGTTTTTCCTTTTCTCTCTTTATTTATGTATCTATTCATTATTTTTATCAGGCGTGGGAGGTGTCCATTTGATGCACGTGGGCAACTGGTAACTCAATCGTAAATAGGGGCTTAGGGTCCTTTGAAGTCACCTTTCACGCAATGAAATCATGATCTAGGGTTGTCATATCTTTGAAATAAGAAAGCTGTGGAGTTCCCATCTTCAACTACTTAATGGGAGGTTATGGAACAGTAAAAAGATTCTTGGCCTTTCACTGTACGCTTCCAAAAAGAGGCAATGGACACAAGTTGCAACATGTGAAATTCTGCTTACACACTAGGGAGAAATAATTAATTGTGATAGCAGACAGACACTGTAAGAAGTTGGCAAGAGAGCACAGTAGAATCTCCATCCTTGAAGGTATTCAGAACTTCGCTGGATGTGACTGGGTATGAGAGAGAGCACACTGATATACAGTGGCCCTGTCATGAACGGGAGGTTGGACCAGAAAATGTCCAGACGTCCTTCTAAACCTCACAATTGAAATATTACTGGCCTTGGGATCATGTGTGTGTCGGGAAAACATTTGCGACTGTAAGGTGACTCACAGATCCTGAGGATGCTTGCTTCCCGAGTGCCTTAACAAGCCAAACAATTGGGAACAAGGTACCTTTCTACTGCAGCCTGCTTGTAATTCAGTCATAGTATGATTTTGATAAGTACATACCATCAGATGAATCTCTTATGTAATATTATTTTTAATGCATTGGAGTTGAACAGTCTTACAATTCCTTGATATTTAGTTCCTATTGGTTCTCTTAAAGTAACATATTTCCCTGTCATTAAGCTTTTCTCTATATATAGCCTCCACTTTCCTTGTCATAATCTAATGCTGTTGTTTCTAGTTATGCTTTGTGTACCACACTAAGTAATCCATTCCCACTTGGATGTTAATAGCCTAAAGATATATTATGCCTGATATATTATTCATTCTTGGCCATTACTTACCCAAACAAGTTGCTTGTGTTGGTTTTTCTTATTTTTTAACCTGCTACAATCCTCTCAACAGCAACAAAAAAAGGTGGTTTTTTTCCAGCTCTACTTTATCTTCTTTTTCCTCCAAACTCCCTCTAGTTTTTCCATGTCTGTCTTATCATACACTGGCCAAAACTAATTGAAATGTCTTCTATGTTATTTAAGAGAATACTCTTTGATTTGTGATAGGCAGTTTGAAATCATCTTGTTGCTTTTTTGGAGGCATATTACGTAGCAAACAGATGCCAAATTTGCTGTCTGCCATTACCTGTAGACTTTCATCTTCCAATATGATTGCTTTTACTGAATATAAACATTTCCCTCTCGGGGATATTAACTTATATTTTTCCACAGTGACTCTCATTTATATGCTTCTTTTTAGAGGCCTCGTTGGAGATCCATACAAAGGTATACAAACCAGATTTTGAATGCTCAAAGGTTTATCCTTCTTTCAGAAAACTTGAAGTCTGCGGTGAAAGCTGTGTTTGTTTTGACTTCACCTGCAGAAAACTGAAGATGTGATTGCATGACGTGCAAGTTAGTGCAGTTTTGGTCTGGTTTTGTACAGATTATCTAAAAGTGGTGGTGGGGGGGGTGTCCTAAAATTACAGACACCTTTTTTTCACCCAGATACTACAGATTTTCTTTCAGAAAGGTTTCAGAAGATGCTGATGTTAGCAACACAAGTCTGTTCTTATCGGTGAAGTTTGTTTAATAACAAATACCAAGGATGATTAATGTACTCCATAATATTTTCTCAGAATCTTTACATGAGGGCTGCAAAGGCAACACTGTTAAAACATATAAAGACCAGAAATGTATTTAGCTTAAAACCAATGAGATTGCTTCATGCTGTAAACAGTTATGATTCTAAAAATGTCTTAAGATATTCAGACCTTAACTCTGAAAGGCAGCGGCTCTAGCTGGCAAAGCGCTGATATAATGCATTGGGTATTTTGTACTTTATAGCTCTTTCCCTCTTCACTGTGTTTCAGCAATTTTATTCTTATTGATGTTAGGCAGAATTAGATTATTCTGGGAATTTAAAAACCATTTTGTGTTAGCAATTCACATAAAACAATCTGAAACTACTGAAAGGATTATTATGTATCAGATACAATCAGTTAAATATACTACAACAACCAGTAAAAAATAATCATTATATCTACAGCTTTCTAAGCTGTGTGGTTAAAGTCAGACAGTTACCTTTTTCCAGGACTCTTTGCTAATTGTTCATCATTATATGTGCTAAATAAGAGAGATTTTGTGTGGTCTCCAGTCAATAAGCGCTGTTTTAAGTTCATGGGAATTCACAGATGAGGCGCAACTTTGGGAAGTATCCAAAGCTTTCTAGTTGTCTAGAAATTGTTCTAGACCTGGACCTCTGAAGGAGATTATGACTGTGAAAGGCTTGTTATGTTTGTATATGATAATCCAACAGCCAAATCGTCAGGTTTCTTCTGCCTGATAATAACAATCTTATCGGAACCTATCAATTGTCCTGAATGCCAGTCCTCATAGCAGTAATTACTCATGATCCAAAAATCATTGGAGGGCCATGCTGCATAATAATGGGCTTTTTCCTAGCCTTTTTCTGTAAACATATAGTTTTGTGCATTTTAGAACATGAGGAAGGTTTCAACGTTCCAGAAAATCCTGTATGTTGGGTTTGATATCTCATATTCAGCATATGAGTAAACCTTTGTTTTCATACAGTCTCACTGCAAATACCCTTGTTAAGTTCATTGAACTGTCAGAACCTTTGAAATGAAACTTGTGTACTAGGAAAGAAAATGACTCAGTTCTTTAAATTCGCCTTGTACATATGTATTCTACTGCTCAGAATTACTTATTCCTACTACTTGATTTGAATATCTTACTGTTATGCTAACTTCAAGAAATGGGAAAAATGAAGTGAATTCCTCAGTATATCAACATGGAAACAGTTGTAACTTGCATCAGCGTGGTGTTACAGGTTTCAGTTAATTCTTATAAGTAGTATTAACCTGTAAACTCATACCTCCTTATCCAGAATTCCATTTGTCATTGTGAAAATCTTTGTGCAGTAAGTCACATCAATGCAAACAGGTGTAAACTGCTCTCATGCTTATTCAGTATCCCCACAAAAGGAGGGGGTGAAAGGCAGGGGAAAATGGGACTTTCATACCTGCTTTTTCTATAAAATATTACTATTGTAGGGAAGTCAAATAGGAGAAAGATTATTTGTTATTCCTCCCATTAGTTCCATTGAGTGCCCTTTAGCAGGCAGAATCTTAAAACAATGTATTGTTTTGGGTTTTTTAAATGCAATTCATGATTCCATTGTAGAACCTATTATTGTAAATAATATTCTGTCAGAAAAAATAGAAAAGTTCAAGAGAGCTTAGGCAAATTATACAAGAAAAGTTCACCCATGACTATAAAATCATGATCTGAATGCATCTTCCATTTTGGGAACTGCTGCGCAATCAATGCACACAGAGAGAATATGCTGGAGATGAATCACTCCTTTATTGCCTCGTTATTTATGCTGTTTACCGTCTCTTATTGATTCAGGTGGAACCTAGGCCTCACTTTTTCTGGCAGTTGTTGTGTCTCTAACAGTATAAGTACAAATTCATGTAGCTACATTGTTGTGATTAAATGGTATTAATCCATAAATTCAAAAAGGAATCAAGAAAGGGAGAGCTGAGCTATTGAACAATATGTAACCTGTTGTTGAAAAAGTGTGAGAGATGACTAATAGAGGGCTAGTGTGTCACACGCTATATGTGAGACTTTAAAGTTATCTAGGGAACTAGAATTTATTAAGTCTGGTCTCCATACTGGCCAGATAGGTAGAATTAGTGGACGTGGAGATGAGTATGAAAGATGGGGAGAGTCCGCAAAACTTCAAAACTGGAGTCATGACTAAAAAAAAAAAAACAAACAAACAAACCACTATTGACATTCTGTAAGCTGTCAGCAAGGAAGTAATTTGGAAGATCCAGCTGAGGTACTCTGTTTTGAGTGTTAAAATATATTCTACAAAGTTTCTCATCAAAGAATCTCTGGCTAAGCTGTCACAAGATGAGTCAAGTGGACAAAGGAGAAGCACAGGGTAAAAACCAATGACTAGTTTTCATGGGGGAGAAAGGTCTCAACAGTTCCATCATGATCTGCGTTACAGGATATGCCTGAGAAAGAAGCAAAAAATTGACAGTGAAGCAGAGAAGGTAGAAACGTTTCCTTTCCCTGTAAGAGCAGGAGTCCTCAAAGTAATATAGCAGATTCAGAGCAAAATTAAATGCTGCCTCGTGTAATGGGTACTTAAAACATAGAAATTTCTGTTACACTGAGCTATTAGCCACTGTTAAAGGCCCAGTGGTGCTGCTCTTGACCCACTAGCAAGGCTCCTTTCAGGAAGGATGGAGAATAAGAGCATACACATGTAGGGAGGGGGAAAATACTGATGATCCATGTTCCTCATTTTAAAAGGAGGAGGCATCCCTTAAAACTCCTTCCATTCAGATGTTTATATCTGCCATCACAACCTTTCAAAGTCTATACTATGGATCAGATTTATCTATTTTTGGCACTGTAAGGATATCAGAATAGGTTATCTGTAGAAATGATCTTCATTAACTTTTGTGGGCCAGCCCTGCTTGATTCTTGATAATTCACACTTGGTTTCATTCTTATGGACTCTAAATTGATGTTCTTTTAAGTCACTGCTTTTTGTCTCTTAGGGTCTCTCAGACTCCTCTTTTACAAAAGTTTATTTTCTTTTGCTGTGGGTGCAAAGATTGTCTTTACATCATCACATAAAACTTCCAGCCTCCTCTTCATTAAGAGCGAAGACCAGATCCCTTTTTGGGATAGGTTTGCTTCTTGGTGAGGATGCTTTCCAAGTGCATATGGGCTCAAGGTTAGCAATAATGTACTAAGTCTTTCTGTTGTACCCAATTCTAACTTAACCAGGGGAAAACCCAAAAACTGATGTCATATATATACACACACACACTGATGTCATGTATAGCTTTTATGTTAAATTATAGCTTCTGTCTGATTTCAGAACCATATCATACTGCAGCTTCTTTATGTTAAGTTCACCATGGTACGTTTTTGTCAGCCTTCCTATTTATTTGCTGTTTCATATATTCTTTGCTATAACGAATACAGAGAGCACAGCAAAATATGCATTAAAAAATTACTAGTCTGTGCTAATTAATGGGCAACTGTTGTGTGCCTGAATTCTTAATAACTAACCCCTGCTCAAACAGAGGTCAATTTCCAGAGTGTGTATTCAATACAGTGCTTGATTATGTAGAGCACTATTCTAAGAAGGCTTCTTACTTAACACTCAATTGAAGATGTTTCAACTCCTTAGTGATCATATTTGCCTGATTTTTTCCATTGTAGGATATGTTCTTTTTTTATTGTATCCCACAAATCTATTTTTTACTAAGGAATCTGAGGCTATTCAAAGGAAAGCTGTTAAGTGTGTTAAAAATACATAGGCTAACTCGAAACAGTTATTCAAATCCACCTGTGTTACAATCGCTTCTTTATTTCCTGAGGTTATACAGTAACCTGAGAAGTACAATTAAATTTTTTTCCAAGCAACTGATATTGTACAAAACCCATATATTTTCATATGTTGCATCATTATAGCCCAGGCCATGGAAAAATCTGAGCTGTAAATGTATTACTAGTCGTTTTTTAAAGATCCTGTATTTCATTGGACCAGTATTGAGTAGAAAAAATTGCTTGACATAGGTAATTACTCTAATCGTGTTCACCTTTGGAACCTGTTAAATATTTGTTTACTGTCTCCTAATTCTAAGTAATCACAGTAATTGCTCAAAAATATTTTGGTTTAATCTGGCTAACTGCTTGCTACTATAATCACAACAAAATATTCAGGGTTTGGTTGGTTGTTTTTTTAAACCTTGCCCTATTCACTTGAAGAGAAGGGAGACGTGGTTCTCTCCTAGCATAATATAGGCTATATATAAAGCAAAAGTATATCTAAAAGCCATCATGGTCTTAAGGATAAAAAAAAATATAAAAATTATATAACTAAATGATTTAGATGAGTTCTTTCCCAACTGTAAAACATTCAAGTGAAAACAACCACTGAAAACTGGCAGTGGCTACTACTGTAAAATGTTTGGCTGTACTGTAAAATACTAACTCATTTGTTTCAGAAGAGCAGTACAAAGAAATGGAAAATATGAGGTTCAAGGAGAATAAATTACACCTGGAAAATGCTAATATAAAAGATAATTGCCATCAGTGTTTTAAACTTTGATATAATTGTGCATAAGAAAGTCTCTACTTTGTTCTCTACTAAAACTTTTTACTTTAATGTCCTTACAGTAATTGTCATAAACACGCAGAATGTGAGTCAAGAAGGCAGAACTATTTGTACTTTGTTGATAAAATAAGCTTTTGGTATAAAAACAGTGCAAGCTGTCAAGTGGCAAATGTTGCCATTTGTCTCCTTAGCACCTGGCTAATGATCCATGACAGAAATATCAGAGCTGAGCGATAACTGTACAGTGGCATAATCTGGCACCATGGCGCAAGCTTTAAACAGAGACCTTCAGTGATGTGTTTTAACCACTGCGCTGAAGACTAACACTGAAAGGGCTTTCCTGTCCAGGTGAATTACTCTGGGTGACAGAAACAACTTACAAAGCTCTAAATGCATTGCTTGGCCTATTATTTGGAAGATCTAACTGTGGAATATTAAATGTAAATAACATTCTGAAAGGTATCGTTAGGATCATGTCTGATTAAGCCTGCCTATAAAGCAAAGGGTGAATGATTGATAGACTGAGTTTTTCTCCACGCTGTTCTGTCAGGCAGTGAGATAACCAGATAAGACTCATCATGATTTCAAGACACCTCTGACACCACGTTTGCTATTCTTCCTAAGTTCTGTCACTTCTCAGAAGCTAATAAGAATTGTATTTAAACAGTTAATTTTAGAAGAGCAGACTCTGCTGAAGGATAAAAACTTTCTGTCTTGATGAAGTGGTTAACTTCTGCGAAGGTCTAGCGCTGCACAGGTAGGGAGTTATGGTTCTAGATGTGCTGTTCTTTGGGTTGGGTGTTTAATACTGTGTGGACTACTAGGCAGTTTCAAGGGGGTTGTCTGAAAAAATATGCTAGAGGATGCAAAAAGCATATCTTGTACTACCTAATACTTCAAGTTAAAGTTCAGCTAAAGTTCCCACTTTCATGTATAAAAACTGGCATGTTTTAGCCCAGTAGTAGTGTCACTACGCGGTTGTGAATTGATTTTGGTGCCCAGATGTTACTCCGTTTATGAACTCTGCACATCTGTCTTGATAGCACCTGCTTAAATTTGCAGTCAAAATACTGGAGTTTTTGTTTTGACCAGCTTACCCTTGGAATACTTCCTTTACGTGTTAAGGACATTTAGTATGTTTTTTCTGAAATTCTATTACTTATTTTTCTCCATGAGTTGGTTATAATGATCCTTTTGTATCCTTAGCCAGATTGATTGTTAGAAGTTTTAAATTCTCTAAACCAGTAGAGTTGTGTCTAGTTATATTAGTGAATAAAATAGGATATGTATACACCAAATTAAAAAGCAATAGATTATCTTCCTCAACCTATTTACAAATCTGCCATGATATAAAAAGAAACATCTTTTGGCTCGGTTTGCTTGTGATTTTTTCCTGTGTTAGTTTGATTGAAATTATGGTAGTTGTCTCTCGAAAATCTTAAGTGCCCTCTTCCACCAGCTCAGATACTCATCAGACCTTGTCATGGTCTGACATGGCTTACTAAACCAGCAAAACAAATTAGAGAATGTTCCTCCGAGTTAATGAGCTGAGTCAGCTCAGCTGAATGGTATCATGGCCATGCAGATGTGAGGTAGAACTACATGGCTGTGAGCAGACGTGGTTGAAAGGGTCAAGAAGAGTAAATCCTCACCACATACATGTCAGGGAGCTAGTAGATCTGGTCAGTCTCATATAACTTGTCACACACATAATGGTCTCTGCATAGGTCACACGGAAGGGTGACCAGGATCAGATCATTTGGGTTACAGAGAAGAAAAGAGTGCGCATATGTCATGGCCATTGGTTTTGTTCCGTAGACCTGTGTGGAAAAACTCAAATATCCTGTTTAGTGAGCCAAGGATAACAAACTGAAGTGATATCCTCTAGGCAGTACTAAATTGTTCCTGGAGAGTATCTTTTTCCTTTTAACTAAGGTGTTCAGAGTTAATTAGAAGGATGAATCTAAGCAGCCAAAATGTCTGAGTATTATACACAGCCTTTGCTAATCATTATATTTTTACGTGGTAAATCATAGGAGGATTGCAGTGATGGGAATATAAAAAAATATCTAGGAAAATGACACAAAAATGGATTCTTTAAATGTTTAGAGATTATGTGATCTGATCACTTTTTAAAGGGGGAAAATAAACATGGAGTGAAATGATATAGAATTGCTGTAGCATAGGACATCAGTTGGCCTTTAAAGAACTGGAGAATTGGTGGGAGAAAGTTCTCTTGACATGAAACCATCCATTTGAATTTTTTGAAAGTCTTAGATTAGGTTTACTGTGAATTCTCACTCCTGCCTTTGGCAGGTTGTCATTTGGATTAGTCAACTTCATTTTTCCATTTCTGTACATATAAGAGGGTTTTTTTTCCTTTTTTTCCCTGTGATTTTGTTTGTTTTATTATTATTAGGTAATATATATGGAAACACCAAGAGTTAAAAAAGATAAATCCCTTTCTTCCTGCCTCATAGAACTGGATGTAACCAGGTGATACACTGCAGCACCTAAGATTTGGGTTTGGGGGAGAGGGTGGGGGAAGGGAGGTGTTGACAGACTCTGCAGTTTTCTGACTTTGAAACTGTGCTTGACTTTCTAAGCATGGACTAGGGGTTGCACATACAGAACAATCCTTTTATTATTCAAGGTTAAACAATTTTTTAAAAAATCTAAACAATTAAATCTGAAACAAAATTTTGTGGAACTCCTGGCACATAATTAAATTGCCAGTGCCAAACTGAAAAGGACACTTATTAATTACACAAGTTACACTTGTTAAACTTCCTGCTTCCCTGTTTAGAAGTTAAATGTTTTGCTGTTCTTAATTATTCCTGTCAACCAGGAGAGAGAACTGCAGGAATTATGGCACTCTGGGATGCTGTCCTGGTATTCATCCCCTGTGAGTACCAGATGACTTTGGTAGAATAGCTTCTAAAGGGTTCTGTGTATGAACATTCCTGTTGATCAAACTATCTTTTGGGAGAAAAAACAAAACATGAAGAAAATAACCAAAACCAAACAACAACAAAAACCCCACGGCTCAAACTAGAAGAGCCCTCCAGCCCCACCCAGACTTATGGCTGCTTCTTTGTAGAACCTCTACACATAAACAGTATTTACCAGCAGATTGTGATTTGTAATGATAATCCTGCAACAATCCAGCATGTCATCAGAGACAGTACTTCAAAGCTGCCTGTTCTCGAAGGCAGTACTTGCAAGGGGCATGTTTAAATATGCCAAGCAGACAGGCTTGACCCTTTCAGCCACAATGATTACCTGCTTGCCTGAGATAATGCTGAAGAGTGATTGACTAACAGAGGCCAGAACAGAGAATCAATTCTGTGCTAATGAGCATGCAAGGCTATGGGGGGAAGCAAATAGCACGCAATTGGTTAGGTTAAAGACAATATTAATCTACTCATGGTGAAAGGAGAGAGTGCTCCTGACCCTGTGAAATGCATTATGAAAGTTAATTTTTTATTTAAGTGTTCTTGTATGTCTTAATCGACTTTTGCTCTTGAAAGTTATGGAGTCCCAGAGTTATTTATTAATAATCTTTGTCTTCTACGCATATTTTGATTGAGCTCCTGCAGTCCTAGTGTATAACCTTTCATTGTGTGGACCAGAGATACTACTGTTAAGCTAACTCCTAAGTTATTAGCTTGGTTGAGAAACATTCCCTTCCATTGACAAGGACAGATGAAGCCTCTGTGACCAAATTAATTTGAACTACAGCTATTTTGGACATACGTTTTTTTCCTAGGCAGTGTAAAGGAGATCTAGATCCTGTAGACTGACATGCAGAAGTTGTGTGATAATTGAGATTTTTACTTGCTTTCAAGATAAAATAACTCAGAATGCATTAATACTACATGCTCTTATTTGTGATCCCATCTCTTACAGTTAATATCTCTAATAGCCTTCTCAGAAGCTACTATATTACTATATCATGTCTGCTCAGAGAGGTAAACAGAGTGTGGGATCCTCTGGGTGAACACAGCAGGCTGTAGATCAGACACGTTGGGGGAGCAGAGACTGGGGCTCCCCACAAGGGATTGTGTTTCTTGATGTTTTCTAATGGTGTTTGCAGGTGTCTGGTAGAAGATGGGAGACTCTAAAGTAAGAGGGATTTGGTGCATAATAACACTTCTTGTCTCATTCGTTGTGCCAATCCCCACCCCAGACTTGGCCTGCTTATTTTTCTTTGGCAGTGATGAATTTCTAAAAATAATCACAGCACCTGCCTCAGAACCGTTGGCAGAGCACTCAGGCAATGGTGCTCAGCTCACCTGGCTGAGTGACTCATAGTTTCCTTGTAAGGTGAGAAATAACCCTGTTCTCACTAATCATTAATTAGATCCTCTTTTAGCTGTGATAAACACTTATCACCTTGACCGAAGGGGCAATGACTTGATGAAAGATCTAGAAACATGGCTTTTCAGCTAGGGTGGCTCCTGGATGCAGACTGTCCAATGTGTGTAGTCTGATACTGTGCACGCATCTAACTCAAAAATGAAGGCTATGAATCCCAGGTGACTAGCTATTATTGTTGTCTTTCATAAACTGACATCGTTTGTCTTGCAAACCTATCCTGTTGCCTATTAAATATCCGTTCATACTAATAAAAGCTGCAGTTATCACTGACTGCTTCCCTGGCTCATAGCCTCAACCACAACTTTACGACAGCAAGGTCTGGTAAGAGCATCTAATCAGTGGTGCTGAGGAAGACGTGATCACCTTAGGTCAAGGGCGATGATTCAGATAATGCAAAGATGCTTTGACCATAATTCAGGTTTCTTCATATGTTCTTTCTTCCACTGCTATCAGTCCATCTATTTTCAGCTATGTTGAGCAAAACTATGCATTTAAAAGGTATTTCTTGGGTTTAGGGGTTTTTTCCTAAAACTTCTTCATGTATATGCAACTATAGGAGAAACAATTTGTTGACTTGTTAGATTGTTAGAGAAGTCTGCGAAGTAATACTCACCAGGTCTAATTTAGTTGGACCTGTTTAGCTCAGTCTTGCAGTAATAGATGGGAGATCCTGCTGTGAAATACTAACATATAGTGGCAAAATCCAGTCAGATGTGGTCAGTAATCTCTTTGGTATGTGTGAAGAGCAGAAGAGGGTGCTCTGCCTATGTCTTGCAGAGTCAGCAATGTTTGTCTAGTGTACTATTTCTTTTAAAAAAGCTATGAAGATAGAGCAACAATGAGAATAGAAATGCTGTGTAAATAAAGAACATGAATGTCACAAAGTAAAATCTTAGATGTTCTTCACCTGTAATTTGTGGTCAGTTGTTATAAAATACATTCCTCCCTCCTGCTCCCTTTCCCCTACCTTCACTTAGGTCAGTCAACAGTCGAGACACATAATTCTCACAATCTTCAAGCAAGTGTCACCTGCATCTCTCCAACATTATGCACTTTATCATAAATGTTCCCCTGGAGGCTTACTTAATCCTTTACAGCTGAGCGAACCAAGACACTGTGGACCCAATTTAAAAAATGCAGGGTTACAGCTCTTCTTGACTGAGTGAGAAATATTTCCTCTACTCTGGTGCTGTAGCCGTTTTCTAAATATAACTAGGGTGGATTCAATATCTGAATACACCCACCTAAAAACATCTACTTGTAATCTTAGTTTTTAATCTACTATTTAGTAGATCTGTACATAGATAAATTTATTCCTTTGTTTTGAGGGAACAAAGAGAATTGGGAAAATTAAGTAGGTGGAGAACAGGGCAGGGTACAATAAGCCGTGGGGAGAAAAAAAATCTCGAGAAATAAAGTTTTTAAACTGTTACACCATAGCTGTTGGCTAGTACTATAGCTTCAGCTATTTTTCCTTTAAAGGAATATGAGATCCTGTTTAACGTTTGCAGGGATGGAAGAGTCTCTCAGTGCAACCTCTAGTTTGGACTCATACTGTGTGAAGTGGTTGCCAGACAGCTTGTGATCATTGGACCAGACTAGGAGGTTTGGAGGTTGATTACGTGTCTTTTGAGATCTGGTGTGTGTATAGCATCCAAGGCCATTTACTATAATACAAGACTTCTTCGCAGAATTTACTGGGTCATAAGTCACCACTTTGACTAAAACAGAAGGAAATTCAGTTACTTCACGCTTTAGAAATTATCTTTTTAATTGAAAGTTATTGGTTTGGCTTCATTAATATTCTCATAATATATTAAAGATTAGGAAGGATTAATTGGAAACTGTTATTATGCTATGTATGGGAGTCTTGTGCTCAACACACCTTCATGCTGATGAAATAATATCATGGCTGGTTACAATAAGAAGAAATGAAATTCGGATAATCCATGGAGTTGATTTAAGTGTTTGAAAATTGCCTTCCTCTAATGAAAGTGCAAACAACACAAACCTCATCAAAAAAAGCTTTCTGCTGGCTCTTAACAGTCCAGCTCAGACACACACTCCCATGCTCTCGTGTGTGCTCTCTCTTTCTCTCTCGTATACATATAATATACGTATAACTGTTTTGGATTCAGACCCACAACAATTGTGCTTATATATACTAGCACCAAAATCTAGATTCCATCATTAATGCATTTGAGCTGAGCTATGGAAGGGGTCTCTAACTGAGAAGCCAAGTACCTTTGCATACTCACTAAATGACTGCAAACTTTGTGCTGTTCTTCCGTCACAAGCAAAGCTAGCATGTGGATGTCAGATGTACTTCCATTATTGTTGTCACCACCTTTTTGGTCACAGAAAAAACAGATTACTGAATTTAACACCAAATAAAACCTATATCACTGTCAAATTTTTTGTTTAAATGCTTCAATGCAGAAATAACACATACAGTCACCGTATGTCCAAGCATCCCAAGTTGCGTTTCTTGTATTGCTGAGCTTTTTTCAAACTTAAAATTTCAAATTTAAAAAGTCTTATAGTTCAATTACTGGTGAAAGATAACTTTTTTATAACTAGACTGATTGCTAATAGTTTTTTTCTTTATTGTAAATAATCTTAAACAAAAATTGTTTTTTCAAAATAGTGTTTCAAAACTCTCATATTAAACTAAGTTCAACTCTAATTTTCCCCTCTTTTTTTTTTTCTTTTTTGGTGTGCACTGTAAAGTTATACTTTTATCTACCTGGCTGTAATCCAGACATTCAAATTTTTACTCTTTGTCTCTCCAGTTAATCCAATGAGTAGAAAAATCCATTATTCCTCAGTTCAAGCATTATCATCCCAGGAGACAACCTAAGCTAGAGAACTTCAAATGCGTCTATAGCTTTAGTCTGTGAAAGAATTCTACTCCCTGGCTGTCTGCTCCAGATCTCCCTGTTCACATTTCCCATACCGTGTGGCAAAAAGGGATGCTGTGTCTCTGCCTTAACTATTATGTTAACAGTTAAGAAGTTAATGAAGGTGTATTTTGGGTACTAATGTGCCATAAAATTAGTTTGAGATGTTTGTGTGTGTGTGTTTCAAGACTGTGTTTAGAAAGGTGATTAAAAGTTGCAAAAACTGTTGGGAGTTGGGATTAACAATAGAGCTGGCTGAAATGTGGAACTATTCGGTAGTCAGAAAACTTTTCTCGCCAGCTGACTCAATTCTGACTTGAAATATATCCGGAAAAAAAAGCCTTTCATTGAACATTCTTTTTAGTAAAAGACCCGTGGTACTCTTCAAGCAAAATGTGCCGCCTGCCAGGCAGTGACTAGAACTGATGTGCCTTCAGCCAGTTTCATTAGGGCTTATACCAAGTAGCAACGTTGAGACTAACCAGCCTTCCCTGTCTATTTGTGGTACACAGTCAAAGCCATTCATCTTGCATCTATGTTTTCAACGGCTGCCTTGTTCCATGGAAACGTTAGCCGATTTAAAGATACTCCTGTGGTGTGTTTTAGACTAATCACCATTTTCAGAAATTTTGTAACTCTCTTGACAAAAATAATGTTGCATGCAGGACATTATACTTTTGTTGGAGTGCGGCTGTAAGAGACATATCATGCAGAAAATGAGCAAGATAATTATTCAGCTCTATTTGGCAGCACTTAATCCCTAGCTGAAACACTGAGGTTTTATTTTTTTCATCTAGCATATTAAAAAGCAATTAGATGCATAAGAATACAACAAAAATTAAAGATGGAAGATGGGATCTATGAAATAAGGTGTCTAGAACCATTCTAGACAGAAATATCAAGGAGATATGGAACTGTCTACAGACATTTTGAGGGAGGTTGTTTTGTTTTTTAAGGAAACATTAGCTATTTGAAGCTTTTGCTTCAGATGAAAGGTGAAAGGTAGGTGAAAATGGTTGCTCTTTGTCAGTGACATCAGAAAAAAAGTAATTGACTTAAGGATCTGTGAAGAAAACTTAAACTAAATTACAGGGAAATTTTCACCTTTTTTTACTGCTGTGTATTAATTTCAGGAAGGGACTATAGAGCCATCATCTGAGATTCTAAACGTGGACTAGAGAACCAAGAATTAGTGTAGACTTCTCTTTTGGGGCTGGGGAAGGGTGGGAATCCTTCTTTTCTGTTCTTTGCTATTTACTTCCTCCAAGACCTGGGGAAAGAAAATGTCTCTTATGTCGTACAGGGTTTGCAGTCACAAGCAGTTTTTATTTCCTCATTTCTCTACCAAAGCTCAAACAGACACTGAAATACTAAACAAGCCCAGGTTTTCCAAATATGAAATGCATTCCAACAGGCCCTGTTACAAGTAAGGTGGAATGACTTTTCCAATAGAATCAGATTATCTCTCTTGCTTTACTATACCTATTTTTCATCATTAGTACCTGTATGATACTACTTTTCCCTGAAATTCTCACCTTCAGAATCAGTCAGCCAGTGATTTCCTGGACTCATGGAGAAAACTGAGCTCACATCTGCTCTAAGAATGATTAAAGCCACTGATACTGCAAACCCACCACCTTTTGATATCACTGGATAGCTTTAAAAAAAAAGAGGGCAATGACGTAGTACAGTGAAAAATCAGAATGTTTATTTTGCTTATGAAAAAATACAGGAGGCTATCTGAGTGTTGATCACCTGTCTGAAATGAAAAGGATGATTACATTAGAGAAAATTTCTGGAATTTTGAGTTCTATTATTTGGCAGGGGGTAGGGATCATCCTGCACTTGAACACCAGGCTCAAAAAAAAAATGAAAAATAACCTTGCACTTGGGTTCCTGTGGAGAAAGAGATGAGAGAAGGAGGAGGAGGGAAGCATTCTGTCATTGCACATCAGATTTCTAAATGAATTTTTGAAACAATATTTGCTTTATTCTTTCTGACTTGAGCTAATGGGTTGAAAATAGCTTCAGAATATACCATTCCTTTTCCAATTTCACGTAGTCACAAATCCTTTATTAGACAGCCGTGACCTTTACCACTCCAGTAAATATTTTTTTGCTCTTTTAATTTTGCCTTACAGCAGATACTTAGTTTGGTGTCACCCACCACTACATAGAGCATGATGATGAGCTTTTAATTGGTTAATAAGGAATATACAGAATGGAAGTCTGCATTTGAATTAAAACACTGAATGTTTTCAGCCTGCCTGGAAGAGGAGTTTTGATAGTCTGTTTGTTGTCACCCAGGTACAATTTTTATCGGGAAAAGTAGATCAAAAGATGCAAATGGAGTTAAAAAAAAAAAAAGTAATAGTGCAAGGTGCCTGGAGATTATAATCTGAAGCAGGAGCGGGTTTTTTTAATCTAGTATTCCAGTGTGTGGAACTGTCCCAACTAAGTGACCGTGTGTTCTAGCCTCTTACCGCTCTGGTCTGGCAGACAGTTTCTTCTCAGGCTGCTGTTTTTGCTGGTTTTAGGTGGAACTAACGTGTCCCAGAACAAACCCTTACTCTTTCTGTTCAGAAGTAATATTCCAAGCAGTAACCCAATGAGACCGAAGACTGATTTGTTCAGCACTAGCTCTGACACAAGCAGTGTGATGGCAATGAAGCTGAGGCTGTGCAAATGGACTGGAACTGGTAATTTTGTCTGCTTGAAATTCAACAGCAGGGAGTCAAATTTACATGGTCTCTTAAAGGTAGAATGCAGGATAAATATGGGTCAAAAGTGCTGAACTTCTGGGACATTTCCATGAATTCTTCTAACTAATACCAAGCAAAGAACAGAGAACAGATTTTCACTAGGCTGTAAGGATTATCCTGGGGAGTGGGGAACTTTTCAAGGTGTGTATTGGAGTGTTTTATGGGTTTTTTTTCTTATTCCAGCAGATTTACATATTTTTGCAGAATTTTTTTAAAAAAAAAAGAAAGAAAAAGTCTTTTCTAGAGGCCTGTCCCATCAGCCCTTCCTCTCAGAATATTGTCTGAGAGGTTATGTCAAATGCAAAGCAATCCTCAAGTCTCTCTTGCTTTCATATACTGAACGGCAATTTAATTTCAACGAAGGGTGTATTCTGGTTGCAAGTATATCGCAAACACTGAAACCTCATTTTCCAGCGGCGTTTAGAGGAATCTCTAGATGGATATAGATTTCAGAACTTAGACTAACTGAACTGCTTTAGTAAAACTTGGTTTATATCTCCTAGAAAGGTAATGGTTACTTGAATCACCCACAGAGGTGTCTGATATCTGTTGCAGGCAATAACATGAAGTGTGAACAGACCCAATTGTCCATTTATGAAATGCAAATGCATTAGTTCATTTCTTTTTCCATGAGTAAACAGAATTCATGAACTGAGGAGTTTAAAGAGTATGCATTGATGTGGTTTGATTATTTAGTGTATTTCTTTACATCAACAGATACACCTTTCTTTGTTACACTGAAGGGAAAAATAAAAAAACTGGAAGATAGGTGCAAAACAATTTCAAAGAAAATCTGGAAGTGCTTCAAGCTGTTCATGAACTAGATTTTAGTACACTTCGAAATGGTGGATAAATAGTAGGATTATTTTAGACCCAAGTCTTGAGGCAACAGCAGAGTCCATGCTGTGTTTAGATTGCAACATGACAATAATCACAGGCACAATTACACAGGCTGAGAGTAGCAGAGGATCCCACTGTCTATTAGGGTAGAGCCAAATGTTGGGAGCATACTGAAGGGATTGCCCAGAAATGTCTGGGAGGTGAACCAATGAGTATTAGCACTAGACATATAGATGACTGTGTGTACGTGCAGCAAAGTATTGCAGAGAAAGGGAGAGATGGCAGAAATAGTTTTGAAGATGAAAAAGTAGAAGTAGTGTTGTACTGGGAACATTACAGTAAAACCGTTCTACGTGCTGTTGGACTACTGACATAGAGGTCCAGAACCTGCCTGCCAGCTGGTTCCTACTGTTCCTTGTAGGGTGGAGTTTATCTTGGTTATGGAGCCTAGGTTCTAATAATGAAAGAGGGGAGTGCAAGAACTATATTCAAAATCATATAGTTGAGGAAAAATGCATTGGATTTTTTATATTAAAAAAATACACAACTCCAGATAGAAATATCTGGAAGATATCTGTGGTGGGTTGACCTTGCCTGGATGCCAGGTGCCCACCAATCCACACTATCACTCCCCCTTCTCAGCTGCACAGGGGGAGAAAAATACACTGAAAGGCTCATGGGTTGAGATAAGGACAGGGAGAGATGGTTCACCAGCTACCATCATGGGGAAACCAGACTCTACTTGGGGAAATTAATTTATTACCAATCAAGTCAAAGTATAGGGTAATAAGAGATAAAAACCAAATCTTAAAACACCCTCCCCTCAACCTTCCCTTCTTCCTGGGCTCAACTTCACTCCCAGTTTTCTCTACCTCCTTCCCTTGAGCGGTGCAGGGGGATGAGGAATGGGGGTTGTGCTCAGTTGTCTTTGCCTCTCCTTCTTCCTCACGCTCTCCACCTGCTCCAGCATGGGGTTTCTCCCACAGGAGACAGTTCTCTATGAACTTCTCCAACATGAGACCTTCCCACAGGGTGCTGTCCTTCAGGAACAGACTGCTCCAGCCTGGGTCCCCCACAGGGCCACAGGTCCTGCCAGGAACCTGCTCCAGCACGGGCTTCCCATGGGGTCAGAGACTCCTTCGGGGATCCACCTGCTCTGGCGTGGGACCCTCCCCAGGCTGCAGGTGGGTACCTGCTCCCCCGTGGGCTCCATGGGCTGAGGGGGACAGCCTGCCTCACCATGGGCTTCCCACGGGCTGCCGGGGAATCTCTGCCCCGGCACCTGGAGCACCTCCTGCCCCTCCTTCTGCATCTGGGGTCTGCAGAGCTGTTGCTCTCATGTAGTCTCGCTCTTTCTCTCCGACTGCTGTTGTGCGCTTTTTCCCCTTAAGCACGTTATCCCAGAGGCGCTACCACAGTTGTCGATAGGCTCAGCCTTGGCCAGTGGTGGGTCCAACTTGGAGCCAGCTGGCACTGGCTCTGCTGGATGTGAGGAAAGCTTCTAGCAGCTTCTCATAGAAGCTGTCCCTGTAACCTCTCCTGCTATCGAAACCTTGCCGCACAAAGCTTATACAATTTTTTAAAGTAGAATATAGACTCAGTAGTTTTGCCTTAAATACGTTTACATCCTGCACAGTTTTTTTTATTATTAAATGGTCTAAAGAAGTTGACCAAACAGGAAGATGAGGGAGGGAGGGGTTACTGAAGCTGGATTTCAAGGTAGAAAGATTAGATGTGAATTCAATATGCCCACTGTAAATTTCAAAATCTAGTAATAGACCAAGTCTGCCCATTACGTGTTTAAAAGGGTCTATTTTGTGCCTTACTTGGTTCCATCTCTCCTTTGTTGGGAGCAGTTTAGGACTACGTAGGTGACATGCTGTCACCTACTTCTATTTTCTGCCTCTTGTCTGCTTCTCCTATGGCTCCTAACATTGCTTCCACACCACTGCAGTGCCCTCCTCCTTTTCTGTAGTTTTTTTTTTCTAGTTCTAATTTGGTATTACTTTTCATGGTTTTGCATTTTATATCTTTAATATTTTAGGATTAGGATCTACCACATAATTTCAGCACTGTGTCATTGAAACTCTTGTTTATCAGCAAATTTTCTTTGCAATTACAGAATGTTCACAAAACTGCCTCTGTGGTCAAATATAGGTCTCCTTTTCTCTACTAAAGATAAGTTTCAAAACTGTGGAGCACATGCCCAATATGATGTTGTGGAACCTAGCTGAACTGAAAGGCCTTTTGGTGAGTTACAAATTTCCTCTGTGGTTCTTGAGACCCAGGGACCACAGTCAAGACTAAGAAACTCAGGATCTTCCTCCCTGAGGAAGCTTGTATTTTATTCCGCCCCCTCCCTGAGGAAGAATGTATTTTCAGCAGGAAAAAAGCCATGGATCTCCTTCACCTCACGTAGGCCTGACCTCTGCTTCTTAACAAATGGCTTTCAGTGGAGCTTCTGGACTACTGTTCTTAGGCAAAGACCATCTATGCATTTTAGTCCACAAACATCTGTAACGGGAATTACTTAAGGCCATGAGTACTGTCCTGCCCCCACTGAAGTCAAGGGAGAAGGTGCTGCCTTCACTTCATACCAATGACACAGGCACTGCACAGTTTCTTTCTAAGCTACTTCCCAACGTGAACTAATCTTAAAGTGCTTCCAAAGGCAGGTGAGCATTGTCACCCTCTGAACATAAAGAGTCAGTAGCTTGCCTTTGGTCTAGTGAATCAGTGTCAGAATTCAGATTTCATGAAAACTGCTCATCTTTGGCCACTGTGCAACAGTTTATGTTCTCTCGGGCAAAATCGGATAGTTTTGTGATACACCTATCTCTCATTCTTCTTTTTCCAAGCAAAAAATGATTACCACTGCTGTTTTCTGCCACATTCTCCATCCCATAGGATACCCAGCATATCAGGTAATGGGCATTATTTTCACAGTGAATTTGTGTTTGACTGTTCATATGGATGGTCCTGTCAAAGATTGTTCACAAAGCCAGGCTTCCTGGGGGAGAAGACACAGGAGTCACTGACTGAACTGTGAAGATTTTAGTGCATTTTTTACAATGCTTTTGTCACATAAGTCCAAGAAGACTTGATTTCCAGTTCTCATAGGCCATTTTTTTTCTTGTCCTATGAACAATGTGATTCTATCAATGTCTCATTTTTATATCTAAGATATCTTCCTCAAACAGTGTATGCATACTGCCCATTCAGGAAAAGTAAAGATGCCTCTTACTGCTACATTCTGGAAATCTTTTCTTTCTGTGTCGATTTTTTTATTTCACTCTGAATGCTATGTTAGAAACAGATGGCAATCTGTGATCTTTTATGGGTGTTTGCACATCTTTGTTTTGTTTTCCAAGGAAAGCAGCTTTACACAAATATGTTGTGTATAACTGCAGGCTTGTCTGTCTCAAATCTAATAACCAACTTTTTGTCTTCAGCCAAATTAGAAGAGAGGGGGCAGTGAAGAAAGAAACAAGGCAAAAGGAGTCTCTTAAAAATGAAATGTCTATGATTTTGTGAAAATTTTTATCCAGAGACTGAAATCCTTTGAATGTTTGGTTGTGTGAAAGTGATGGACTGAAGGGGTTACCTCAGAATCAAGTGGACAGTGATCACTTTTACCCAGATTGATGGTTGGGCTTTTTTCCTGTGTTTTTCTGAAATGTTCCTGAGTTATTTTTTTTTCCCTTCCTCCTCCCTATTTTCTTTATTTTGTGTGAACACATCTTGTTTCTGGGTTCTTAGGCCCTGAAAATGTGTGCCCTTGGGATACTTTGAAAGGGAAGATTTTATATCTGGCCAGTAACTCAAAGGTTTGCAAGCCTGATGAGATTGTTGATTTGTTTTGGTCTATTTTATTTTTTTTTTAAATATCACCTGTCCCTCCCAAGAAAAAAATCAAAACAGAAACTGTTTTAGAAGCAGAATTTTACTTCTTTTATACAGTCCCTTAGTTGCCCTTTTTGGAGTAAAAAAACCCTTGAACACTTCATAGGTTGTACCACTTAACAAGAGGCTGCTTGTTGTCTTTTCCATTCTGTCATGACAACTTTGTATGCAGAAGTGTGTCTGGAGGAACGTCTCTTTTGATGGATTAATTATGGTATGACATTGTGGGATAGCTCATGTGACTGGAATGCCATCACGGATGGCTATGTACTTTTTAGGAAAGACAGGCCAGCAAGGAGACATTGTGGAGTTGCTCTTTGTGTGAGGGAACAACTGGAATGTATCAAGGTCTCCCTAGTGGTGGATGCAGAACCAGGCAAGAACTTATGGGTAAAGATAAAGGGGTAGGCCAACATGGGGGACACTGCTGTGTGTGTTTGCTTCAGGCCACCTGATCAGGAAGTCGATGGGGCCTTCTACAGACAACAGGAGGTAGCCTCACCATCACAGGCCCTGGTTCTCATGGGGGACTTCAACCTCCCTGATACCTGCTGGAAAGACAACACAGCCAGACACATGCAGTCCAGAAGGTTCCTGCAGAGCACTGATGATAACTTTTTGATGCAAGTGGTGGAGGAGCCTACTAGGCGAGGCATGCTCTTAGACCTTGTGCTCATAAACCAAGAAGGGGTGGTTGGGGATGGGAAGGTTGGGGGCAGCCTTGGCTGCAGTGACCATGAGATGATGGAGTCCAGGATCCTGTGTGGAAGAGGCAGGGCAGTAGGCAGGACTGCAACCCTGGACTTCAGGAGAGCTAACTGCGGCCTCTTCAAGGACCTGCTTGGAGGAATCCCATGGGTTAGGGCCCTAGAAGGTAGGGGGGTCCAAGACAGCTGGCTAGAGCTGGCTAGATGATCTCCAGAGGTCCCTTCCAACCCTGACCATTCTGTGAGTCTGTGTATGTTCTGGCGTGTTAATGCTATTAAAAGATATGACCAACAGTTAAGATTTACTTTCAGGTCTGGGTGCACCACACGTTTTTTTCTCTGTTTGTAGCTTTTAGCATCCCACCTCTGTAGTGCAAATGATACACTCTGCTTCCAATGAGGAGAAGTTAAAAGTTTGTCTGGCGTATGCTTCTGTGTCAGGAAACTCAATTCTGGCTAGAGCTTCCATGCACTTTTCACATATAAATAAATGTGATAAGCAGGGTGGAATTTTGACCCCACTGTGTCACTAACCAAGCTGCTAATTTTATCAAAAGAAGAGTTCATGACTAGGCTCGTTGTTTCATACGCCTGTGTTGTATATACATCTGGACACAACCTTTATCTTCATTTGTTAACTCCAAAAGAAAAAAAGGTCTTCCACTCTTGATTGTCCAGTGAAGTGAGACAAACATGTCATCTTATGGTTTTTTTTGATTGTGATTTTTTTTTTTTTGGTAATACTTACTGAGGTTTGCCTTTCTTTGATTAGTAAACACGAGAGTTCTGATTGCCTGCATTTCTCCTGAAAGGGATCTTTAAAGATGCAGAATGGAATGAGCTGAAGAATATAGAGGGACAAGGTGGCAGGAGTGATCTTGGGCCCGTATATTGGGTCTAGAAGTCTGTCCCTCTCCCTCCAAGTTATCTGAGAACAACGCAATGAAGTGTTGCTATAGTGGGAGAAACTAGATTGGAATGAAAGCAAGGGATCACTTTAACTTCTCTTGTGAACCAAATTTCTCAGTTGATAATAACTGACTTTCAGATGATTTGATGCATCTCAGATGGAACATATTAAGAATTTCAGGACTAACATTCTGAATAATGTTAACGTAAAATCTTTCCACCTCTCTCTTTGTTCATGTTCTGCCAGGACTCTAATGTTTTGTATTGTAGTCTGTTTCATTTAAAAAAACAGTGCCTCAGTACTCTTTTTGTCCTCTGAACAGAGGAGCAAGTGGCAAATACTTAGTTTTTGTTACCAGTTAGAAAATACCGTGTAGTATCTCCCTATTATTGCTGAAATATTACATGATGGTTAAAAAAAAAAAAAAAAATAGGGTACACAAGCCAGTTCTCCAGGACTGGTTTTCCTTGATAAGCAAAAAGGATTTTACTGTAAGTTTCTGAATGCCTAATCCTTCTCATTATGCATCGTACTCTGTTTGTTATGGATGAAAAAGGAGAAATGCATCCTGTTTGGATTTGGAACACAGATTGCAACGCTTCATTAGTAAAGCTCAGTAATGCTGATTATCTTAAATAGTTGTCATGGTATAAAGTATGTAGTAATCTAAATCAGTGATGCCAGATTCTGGGGAGGGGGGGTGTTCTTCCAGGCAATGTGGCTACACGCAACCTATTCCAACTAGGGAACCTTGTCAGCAGGTACTTATTTCAACAGTATTAGAGCATGAATACCTCTTCGGCTCTGTCTTAGGTTTATACAGCTCCTCAGAAAATTAAAAGTTTCTGCAAAAATGAGCAGGGGCATAATCCTTTGGGCCACAGTGGATGGCAGGGTCCATTTTCCTTCTTACTGGCTCAATAAAGGAGGAGACAGCAGAGAAAAGACAGATAAAAAAATACCATGAAAAATCAAGTATTTCATCTGGGTTTTCTTAGTGGCTTTTGGCTGGGAAAGCCTTGATTTAATCATGATTTTTGGATTGGTTTGTGGTCTTTGTATTAAGAATTTTTTCCTTTTTAATAATCTTTTTGTCTGCTGATTTGTTCTGCCATCCCCATTGGTTGTTCCCTCCCACACCCCTCTCTAGTGTGCCTGGTTTAGGATCAGGATGTGCACAGGCGCTCTATAGGTGGGACAGAAGTAGGAGATTATCAGCAAAGAAACAGCAAAATTGCTAGTGTGTCAGTCGATGACAGCAGAAACAACAGCTCCCTGATAGATTGGATAAGGCAGAGAGAGCTCACAGTGGCAAAAAAAAAAAAGTCAACATGTCCTTCACCACCAAATTAACGTTCACATTTTGAGTTTATCATCTGACATTTCATAATCCCAATTTGGTTGCATCTTACACTTCTGCACGTCCAACCATAGGCACAACAGAGATATTGTTGGCAGATTCTTAGGTTTCCTTATTTCTGGAAGCGTGAGCTTCTGGCATAGAAATACAGGACACTGCATATGGGATTCTATGGAGCTTTGTTTCCTCTTACAGCTGTTAAAAACTGTTCTTTTGTTAATGTTATAGAGAACAGTTTCAAAAGTAATAGCGACAGATTAAAGTATATGCTAAAATCTGTTGACTAGGATGCTCTTCCAACCTAGAAAAGAGTTCGATACATGAATCAGGCCAAATTGTTTACTACGACAACAGCAAATTTTTCAGTTTTTAACCTTATTGTTGATGTTATGCATCTTTCAGTAGTAGCTCTACACACAGAAAGATTAATATAATGGGACTTATGAAAGGACAGATGTTCCTCCCAGGTGTCATAAATATATTTTAAATGAGACTTCTATTCTTTCTGTGCACAAAAAGTTTCTGAGGAGGGGGGAGGAAGAAGTTGGTAATGATCATGATTTTTATTTCTTAAAACATGCTCAGTGCTCTGTGAGCAGTATATTCAGCTGGAGAATCATAGACAGTCCATAGGGATTGATTGCTTTTGTAAGACTTGAGCCAAATCAAACCATATCACTTATGCATTTACAACACATCAGATAAGGAAAGTCTGAATTTTCGTTGTGTAAATTTCAAACAAAGCAAACAAATCTGCTGCTGATTTCATGCTCGTAAAAAATAATTTGTGCTGTGGGATGTATGCATTTTGAATTTATGTGGGATGTTTGTTTTCAAGGTATCTAATACTTTTTCTAGTTTGTGCTAATAGAAGTAACTTTTAGGTTTTGAAATCCTGAAGTAGTAGCTACCATGGTATCTGGCCTGAAATTTTAATATTTCATGCTGTACTACAGTGCACTGATTTTGTTTATAGCATTTGATCATCGTGTCAATTTACATCTAGGGTAGAAGAAATTGGCTGGCTATCAAGCAATAAATTTTAATAGGTTCACCATCTGCATCATTTGATATGGCATTCAGTGATTTTTGTTCTGATGTGACAAACAAGTTATCATTCTTTAGGCACTACTGATCTTCAGTTTTGCATGACTGAACTAACTGCATGTTGCTCAGTCCCTGATGTCTGATCCACACATTAGAGCAACCTCTTAGAAGCAGACCTGATATGAAATACCAAAATGACACAGGTATACTCTGCAAGAGCTACCGTTTCCAAAATCTTTGCTATGTTCAGAAGTTAGTGTAGAAAAGCATGTCTGTCAGGAACTAATTGCCTGATCACCATTCATTAATGGTGCGCAGGGATTCAGACAGATTGAAAAATGTGGAGAGGTGATAGAAATTCCGTATCATGATTGATAATCCTAAATAAATGGCTTGGATTTTAGTGCATGCATCAGATCCTTGTCTGCACACTTTAACCATAGGAACACTCCCAGTTAGAGAAGGGCACTGTTTGTCAAGGGAGTGTGACTTGAAATCCCTGCCACATTGTAGGCTGCTGGACCCCAAAGCCTGGGCTTGCAAGGCAGCAACAGCAAATATCAGTACTGTCCGATACATGTGTACCAGAGATCTTGAGCATCTTCCTGTACAGGATGCTTTTGTCTGTTACACACCTGTCCTGATCATTTGGTCCATGCCTCTAAGCCCCCTATGGTGCTTAGCGTATGTTGGGGTGGTAGTTTCCCTCTCACTCTAGATTTTTTGGAGGGGTTATCAGCCAGCTGCACGTTAAAGTCTTTGGAGAAAGTGTGTCATGGGTTTTCGTTGAGCTTACCACTGAACTGTGCATACTTCTGTGCTGTAGTTTTGTGCTACAGCCTTCCCTTTGTCCCGGGTTAACAGCAAAATAGGATGTGCTGCTCTGTGCCATGTACCTGGAGAGCATCAGAACCAGAGGAGAATAAATCTGTAAATCTCTGGTGTCTTTCACCAAAGGACTGAGGAAGACAAAGCGGGCAGTACAATCCGGACAAAACCAGCAGCTGTGTGCGTTGCTCCATATGAAGTCGCTGTTTCAGTTACCGCTCTTTCTCTTGTTACTACATCACCGCCAAATTTTACCTGCATTGTCATGCAACAACAGAGGCTTCCAACTGGATTTTTGTACTTTAAGTGACATCTAAGCCTCTTGAAATGTAATGTCCAAGAGCAGCATTATTCAGCAGTCAAAGAAAGAGTTGGCAATCTCCCGGTATATGAGACATTTTATCCCTCATGTTTATTCTTCCTCATCCTAAGACAAGTCAGAATCCAGTACACCCAGATAAACAGACTTCACACAGCCTGCAAAGACTGACAATGATCGTGCAGAAGAGCAACAGTTAATTAAGAAACATTATTTACAGTGTTGCCCTGCATTCAGAACTGACAGTTTCTTTCATTTTACTGCTTTTTATATATAAAGAAACTTTATTTGTTTGAATATTATAGAAAAAAGAGGAAAGAAAACAAGGGAAAATAACAGGTTGTGATAATATATTGAGAAAGGCTATAGGAATAATACAGAAAATGGAGAATAAATAAAATACATAACCTTGTTATGCTGAGACTTTGACAGTGTTTGCACAATATTTCAGATGAAAAAATTGGGGAGGGGAGGGAGATGAAAGGAAGACAGACCTTCATTGCCTATAAGCAGCCAAATTTCTGTTTAAACACTACAGTGGAAGCTTAAGTGACTAGCATGGAATGGAGCAAGCAGTCCAAGTGCCCTATAATCCCCGAGGTTTTTTTGCCAACATCAGCTGGCAAAAGAGGGAGAATCAGTGTCCTTTGTCACTTTACTTTCAAATTGTGGCTATCTGCTGCCCATGACCAGCTGTCATCTTGCAGCTTTCCTTTGCTTGCTGTCAGAGGTTGAGTGGATAGACTCATGGAAAAATTCTCAATCATTAAATATTCTCTGAACTGTAACTTTGTGTATATTCAGATTTAAGCAACTAATTTCTTTTAGATAACCCAACACTGCAAACTCAGATAATACATGTTTACAAGTCATACAATTACCTGTAGTGCTTTTCTTTGTTCTTAAATGGATAGATATTTCTACATTCCAGCCAAGATGCAGTGAAAGGGTTAGTTTTTGATCTTGTAGCTCTGAAGGAAGCCAAGTACAAAAAATTTCACATGGTTAATGCTGATGAATAATTTCTTCATGTTAACAGAGAATAATAAAAACATGACTCATTCTAATAAAGATTTTTTTAGAGTAGCATAAATGTATGCTAACATCAAAGGAATCTGCCACAAGTTGTTTTACTTACTAGGATCCAGTGTTATTTGTTCCATGTAGGCACATAAGGAGGTGAGATCCTTTTTCTTTTTTTCTTTTTTTTTTTTTTTCAGTAAAATCAAACCTCATTTAAACTGTTTCATACACAATCTGATAGCATTAAAATGCAAAATTCTGCCAGTAGGTTACACCTATGAGCTTTACGTGAGGTCTAGAGTGCTTGTAGATTCTTCACAGAATGAATATATTCCACTGTCGTCACACCACCTTGATTTCAAGTTCTTAATAATTAAACCAGCTGAAGGAACCCGGTCCTATTAATGTCAAAAATCTATCAAAGAGACAGAATGATTTGCTAGATTTAAGTTTCTAAACTTTCCTTTTCTCCCCTTTTTTATACTGTACTCAAAAGTTATATTACGCAGTAATTACAGCCATTTGCTGTGAGAAACAGGGAAGGGGGGAGCAGATAAAATCTAGCATGAACGTGGCAACAATTTCTTCTCATTACACTGATGACTGTCATTCAGTTTCTCAGTTGCGTGTTCTCCTTGCTTTCACCTTAACTCCTGTGGTTCAATTTTGAAACAAGAATATGAGGGATGTATATTTTTAAAACTTAGTTTCTGTTTCTTCAACATCAGGTGGGTTAAGTCTTTTTAGTTTGGCTACTAAAGATGATTTGGGGAATCTTATGCAAGCTGCTAAATTGTGAAGAATTGTTGCCTTTAAACGTATTTTTGTATTGTGGTAACCTATAGGAGAATCAGCCATACCCTTTCTTCCCACTGTGCTGTCTAAAACACAAACCTGTCTAATGAGCTTACAAATACTAAACCAAAATTCCTCGTGAGCAGGATGTGAACTGATTTCTGAGTCCATGAGAGCATGACTGGAAACATTTAATTGTACTATTAAGGAAAGAATCATGATATTTTTTTAGTTTGGTGTGTATGCAGGAAAGACCTTAGATCACAGCTGCTGGAATACTGTATATCTGTGGTGCTTATAGAAAGAGGGAAATTACAGTTTGTACTCTAAAAATGGCTCATGATGGTCAAGCTATGATACTTTTTATTGAACATTGTTACTTACATTAGCTGAACAAACAATGTTAATCAGTTTTGGCTTCTGGATTCTGCATAAAATATTCTAGGCATAGACACCTTACCAGTGCTGACTCTATCTTTTCTTTTTTGGTTTTTTTCAGTTGAAAAGCAATTGCTGCTACTGGCACTGCTTCCCTGGGGCTAGGCTCCTGTATTTAAAATACTGGCTTGTCTAACTCTGCGGCAGACATGCTGGCAGGCAGGCAATATTAGCACTTCAGTTGCTGCAGATACCCTTCTGATACTGTTGGTTTTTTTAGACGCTGGAAAATTCATCAATGATTCTCATGTAAATAAGGTCTTATTGGCATGTTCTCCCAAATTATAGAAATGTTTTCCTATTTTCACAGATGTGATTATTGATTAGATCTTTGAAATCCATCCCATACTATGATAAGGAATAGCATAAAAGAATGGCAAACTTACTTCATGGCACTATGTGCTTCATCTAACATGAGAACATTTTTACATGAGTATTTTGCATATGCATGTTTCTTCCCATCTAAAGTGAATTTCTGATAAGGAGTTTTTAGCTTCTTGCAGCAGGTATGCTGACACAAAAAAATTCCAGAAGGTGATAGTGTCTCATTTCTGTCAAGGATATTCTCAAGTATTAACAAATTCCAGCTTTTAACAATCCCATAGAATAAGCAAAACAAGATAAAAATTAGTACAGTTACCATTGCAAGTGTTGCAATCTACGTCTCATTATGCTCCTCTTCTGTACCTGTGCTTTATGTCACAAATATGTGTCTCTCCTTAGACTAAGGTACTCTACAAAAATAAAACCGCTCAGAGGTTTCTACTTAGCAGAATAAGCAATAACATCTATTTGCCAGTCAGCTGCTGCATGCTGTGATCAAGAGAAAATGGTCAGTTCTCATAAGAATGTTGATTATTCCCCAACTTTAGCTCAAATGACTAGTTGCTGATTATATTCTAATATGTTAAAATGCTTTTTTCCAGTATTTCTGTATTTAGAGAGAGTAGCTGGGGCAGAGGGTGGCAGGAGGCTATATGTTTTTATAAAGCAGCAATTGGTTGTGGTTCTGTACCGACTCCAGTGGGAGTTCCTCAGTATTGGGTGGTGATTCTTATCCACATAACCTGGTCCTGCCATAATTTGCTGTATTACTCTGTTTGCACTGATGACTTTTTACAATGTATCTGGAAGTGAAGAAAAATATAATTGTATAATATAAAGGACTACCATCAGTTTGAAATGCTGATGATTGGGACATGTAAACATGCATTCATCAAAGGTAAAAGACTAGTGAAATATTAACTAACACATGATAATGGTTTCAGAAGGCTGTAAAGGTTCTTGCTGAAAGTAAAAAATCCCTGGTGAAACACAAGTTTATCGTCCTACAGTCAAAGTGAACTTGGTGGCTTTCCATTAATTTTCCTGCTCACTTCAACAATACCCAATCCTTGAGAAGGTAATGGAGAAAGATTCTGATTTACAGAGAGCTCCCCTCAAAATTGAGAAGTAATGCTGTGCCACGCTGAAGTAAACATGTAATCTCCTGTAACAAGCACACATAGGATTGCTCATCCTTGTTGAGACTAAGTCTTTCATGGATCTCCACCAAAATTGATTTTGATGACTTGCATCATAAATGTTGATTAACACGGGTACTTCTTGTTCTGCTCAGTTGAATTAAATGTTCTTACTGTTTTCTAGCTCTGCAAATAATGTTAAGAATCGGCCTTTTATATACGTAAGTGCAAGTTGATTACAGTGATATATGGCAGATGTACATACATTTTCAGGTAAAAGAAAAACAAGTGGACCATGTTAGTGGCTCACAGCTTTGTGAAAAACAAAACTAAAGTAATTATTTTCAACTCATTATGTAGGGGAAGAGGTGGAGAAAGATGAGGCAGGATTAAAATTCGTATTTCAACCTCTGCTATAGACCTCAGCTGCAAGTGCAGTGCTGACTTTCTGAGATGGGCAGGAAGATCTGCATATCTCACTCTTTCTTAGCCTAGAGGAATTCCATCCTACAACACAGCCCAAACAACATCTGTGTTAATTTTTTTTTTTTTTTATAAAGTGTGTCCATTCAAAATGTTGGGGACTTTTGTTTGTTAGTTCTTGTGGTTTGGTTTTGGTTTGGGTTTTTTTTTTTTGTAATGAGATGACAACTGAGAAGGAGGACTTGTCTTTTTTCTTCTGTTCAAGAAGTATCTCAATGAAAAGGCTTTGCAAAGAATAGAATCAGGTCAGGAAGCTAGCACATGATTACTGTAACATCTTCCCATAAGGTGTTCCTTCATCGGGAGATGTTAAAGTGGAACTAAATTAACTCCTATTGTTGTAGTTGTGGCAGGTTCAGGAGTGGGGGGAGTATTTAAGTTTTTTTCCTGTTTTGATAGGCTGGAAATGAGCAACTCTGCCAGTCAAATGCACACAGGAGGGGTAAAGTCTAATGTTGCCAGCTTGAAAGGACCTCTGCACTTCAGAAACAACGTATGGTATACCTTGTGATAAAGGGGAGGGAATGCAACTGGAGACAAATGAAATTTGAAACTTTCAGCTTACTTGTCCTAAAAACTTTCAAGCCTAGCACAAAGTTCCCTTTGAGTCTACTGCTATGCTTTAAAGCCTGTACTGTGTTTCAGGATGAGTGGTTCACTACATATTATCTCTTAATTGTGGGAAGAGTTTGGGGATGGCAGGAAGAGAGAGACAAGAGTGGCTTTGGTCATTTGGGTTTGACAGATTTGAAAATGGAGTTGATATTGAGGCAGATCATATAAATAAAGATGGCAGAACACTTAAGGCAACTCGGTGATGTTCAATGTGTTTACAAACTTTTGGAAAAATCCTAAAACCAATAAAACACCACCGAAATCTAAAAACCCAAGGGACCACTGTTGGAAGTGGTGAAATCACTGTTTTGGAAATGCCTCTTATCTCCTTGTGTTGTCTGCTTCCAGTAAATGTTTGTCACTTAACTTTCAATGGCTGGAGGAAATTTCTTCTGCTTTTATTGGAATAGCTCTATGCTAATTTCATAATGGCAGGCATAAGTCCAAGCACCCTGAAAGTGAGGGATACTGATTTGTCTGGCTATAGTACCAACTACGGACCTTTACTGAATCAAGCTGTTAAGAGCTCATGCTTTAGTTCTATAGGTTTCTGATTTGAGAGATCAGAGTCACCGTTTGGGTTTAGAATTTTGTTGTGACTATCACAGGTACCGTGTCAGTGTAACGTGTCCCCATAGTATCCTTAAATATGTTATGAAAAACCTTCAGCAATGCTACCGCACACAATGATAGAACAAAATAAATTAAACTAAAGCATTGGTGAACAATGTTTTCATGTGTTTGTTTTCAAATATGCATTTCCCTTAGGAAATTGTGTGTGGCTTAATGGTGCTTAATTCCACAAAAATATTTACCTCGGCAACCACTGGAACACTATACTCAAACTTGCTGCAGATGACTGAAATAATGGTGAGGCATGAATGTTGAGATAATATCTTTTTTTTTTTATTTATTCAGTTATAAACAGTACAGGTGGGCAGCAGAGCTTATGGGCAAGTAGTGAGCCAGAAAATCAGTGATATACTATGGATGGGATAAAATGCTGTCTGTTTTCTTGTAGGAAACATATTTGCTGTGTGTCATAACAATGTAACCGAACACTTTTCCATGATCTATTTAAAATCTTAGATGAGACATAACCGATAAAAAGAGGACAAGAATGATTTTGAATGAATTGCACTTAAGAAAATCTGGCTGGATATTCTACCTCTTCTTCTCCAACTATAAAGTTATGGTTTAAAAAAAAAAGGTATAACAGACTGTCTGATTAATAAATTGCAATCAATTGCAATGTCTAATTATCTCCTTAGGAGACTTGAAAAGAAAGTAATGGATGAAGCATGCTTTTCTCTCAGCATGAGAAGAGCTGGCTAGAACAGCTCCATAGCTCAAAATAAACAAACCTTTGCTATAAGTGGGGAAAGGAGCAAAGTCTTAAATAACAAGTGTGCATCTGATTTTCTTTTTCTTGTTTAAATCAGGTAAAACCAAGAGCATGATGTTTGTATGCAGATAATTGAAACAGTGGTTTAGAGATAAATGTCTTTAAAATTCTCTCAGAATCCCAGTATAGATGATGTTTCTGTACAATATCCGAGAAGAAAAAATATTGTGAAGTATTAGTGGGTCTTGTTAGAAGTTTGACATATACAGTAAGTGGTTTATAGTTCCCAGTGGTCTAGATGGAACTGTTAAAGGAGTCTAAGCTCATAGTCCAAGGGAAAATGTCATCAAGTTTTTAAGGTCATTGCATGCTTACTCTATAGGAAAAAATTCTCAAAATATATCCCCTTTTATTAAATACAACTGATTTTGCCAAGGCTTTCTCTCCTTTTTCTTCCCAACATACCAAAAAGGGAACTTCTGAGCTTGAAAATGAAATCCTGCCTTAGCTCTTCCTGAGTGGTTTAAGTTGACCTGTTTCATTTTGCCTTTTTCAGTCGTTAAGGGGTAGACATATGGCCAGTTCTCTTGTGATTCCGAGACGCCTTTCCAAACAGAAAAGACGGGAAGAATCTGAGAGAGTTACTTAGGATAGCAGTCCATGTAACAGTTGCTGAAGGCTACTGTTGAATGGGATATGTCTTGTCAAGCTTCTGTTTGAGGAAGAGTTCAGTAAGATACAACGCGTCAGTCTGGAAAAGAAAGGATTAAGTGATTTACAAAATCATAAGAAAAATCAGGGACGCAAGAGTAAGGGGGCATCAAACAAACCTGCAAGGAGCAAAATTCAAAACAAAAGGAGATATGTTTTCACACAGTGAATAACTGGCCCATGGAACTCCTTGCCAAGGATGTTGTGGATGTTGAAGTTTAAATTAACTTGATGTAGGGACTAGGCAGATCAACAGCAGAGATCCATTCAAAATCAGGGGTGCGGGGGAAAGGGTGGGAAGCAGTGCTGAAAGTAGGGAGAAGCTACAGAAGGAGAATCTCATGCTTGCCCTGCCTTGCTGTTCTGCTGCTGTTGGAGACATGCTGCACTAGAGGGACCTTTTGCCTTACCGTGCCTGTTCTTATTTACTCCTTAGCTTTTGGTACATAGATTGGTATAAACCATAAACAGTATCAGAACATGCTAATACCCTTGGCTAGTAAATGTTATAGGTGTTTGATGAGTGCATGGGAGCATACAAGGCATTCCTTCTTTAGAGATAACAATCCACTGGGGAGAGGTTGGATAGACACTTATAAACGTTATGGCTGATTCCACTGGCTGACATGAGTCTTAGATCTCAGCTGAGAAACAGTAAATTCTGATGCCGTTACTGATCAGAAGAACATATTCCATTATGTTACACCTGAAAACAGCAAAAAGCTAAGACAGAGGTCTTCAGAGAAAAATCTAGCTGGACTTTCTCTTTAAGGTTTCCCTTGAAATCAAAAGACAGTATTTTTCATTAATATTCTTAAGTGTCTGCAGAAATAAACAAAACATATCACCTTGAAAGACTGAAAGCTAGTAAGGCTTTTTACTCTTTGGATTTTCTTCATTCACAAATCTCAAAATCCTGTAGAAAAATAGGTAGTCGTTAGCTTTCAATGCTGACTTAAGAGCTAACTAATCCACTAAAATTTCTCAGTGCGCAACTTACTTTGTCATTCAGAGAAAACAGGTCTGTTGATCTTCAACCGTTGTTCACTAGACCTGGAATTATTTTGAATACTTTGATTTAATGTTGTAGATGCTTTTTTTTTTTAATCTCTGGTGTGCATGCACACATACACAAAGACTGCCAATCTACATGTCTATTCTGTAGCAAGCAGCTCTTTGGTAATGTGCTGATGAAAAGATAGCAATTGCCAGATCTTAATTAACTGGCAAGAGCTTTCCTGTTGATTTCAGTTGTAATCTCTGTTAGGCATTAGAGGAAACACTATCAGCTAGACAGGCGTAGCATATATGCCACGTGATAAGGACTGGTTTACAAACCACGATCATATTTCTGCTGTTCACTGTACTAGGTAATTCTTTTCTGAACATAAGCAGCCTGGCACAATTGATACAGAGCTTTATGTAGTCAGTTTTCCTCAAGAATGAGGAAACAAAGTGATTTAGCTGCATTTTGGGCTCCACATGCTCTTCTGTTTCCCCATTCTATTATATTTATGGTGTCCATTGACCTTCCAGTGTCCCTGTTGCAGAGCAGGAAAAACTGTGGGTCACTGGAAACGAATGTTGCATAGGAAAACAATGAGACAAATTAATATTTTGGTTGTTTTCAGTTTTAAAGATTTTCTCTTGAAACAGAAATCCTAAAGGTCATGGCGTATGATTCTTCCACTGTAAATGCCAATTCCTACCCTCAGGAATCTTGCTGTTCTGCCGTGGCCCATGTACATCAGGGACTGCCTTTTTTCGACAGCATTCATGAAAGGAGGCAGAACATTTAGGTGGATGAGTTTTCTCTCCTCTTAGATTTACTTGGGCAGAAGAGATGCCCACTTTAAATTCTTGTTTTAGCATGTAAGGCTCCTGTCATGGAGATCCTGGTTATAACCTGTATATGCTTTCCTACGGAGAAGGAAGGCAACCTTTCGCTACAGAGCTCTTTGTCATACTATATATGATATGACGGTGTTGAGGAAATGCTCATAAGATTCCTGGAAGAGAGCTAACAAAAAATTGTATATGGACACCGTAGGCTGAACGGTCTTATTTGTCCCTGTTGCTCCTGATAGGCATTAAATAATCATTTGGGTGACACTAGTGAGAGCTTGGTTTAAAACAAAGGATGTTCTTTTGTATTAAGGCGGTTATGAACTTCTGGAACTTGTTGCCGCAGGAGCCTGAGGTGGCAGACAGGCAGACAGTATCAGCAAGTTTTAGAAGGAATTAGACAAATTCCTTTTTGTAAAAGGAGTAAATTGGTAATTACTTACTAAAGGGAACTAGCAGCGACGTATGGTCTGGGACAGCTCCTGCAGCGGGTGGGGGTGCAAGGGAAGAACGAGGCCAGTGGACTGTACAAAAGGGCAAAGTTTATTTGCTCTCCTTAAGTGTCTTGTATGCCCCTGTTCAGAGCAGAATACGAGGCTTAACTGAGTAATGCCTTATTTAATAGGGCATTCCTTATGTTCTTCTAGAAAAAAATGTGTTTTAATTTCTCATAAGAAAAAGTAACTGTGAACCGTGAAAGATTTCTTGCCTGATTAACTTTGGGTGCAAAGATATATTTTGACACATTCTCCTTTACAGCAGAGCCTGGGTATTGGATCTGTTTCAGATTGTATCCTTTCACTTCAAGTAACTTATCTCCTCACCTTAAAATGCTGAAGAGTGCACCCTGAATTTTTTGATTCCATAACATTTGTGAAAAAGTCCCACAAGAGTCCCCAGTGATTTTGCGATTATTTTACAGCAAGCTGAACACTTCTGGTGCTTTTAGTCCATACCTGTCTCTGGAGATCAAAACTTACATTTGAAATGTAACAGATTATGCTTTTTCATCCTAATTGGGGTTCTCGAGCCTGAGCTAGTAAGACCCCCATGCCCTGTGTCCAGTGCTAGCAGAAGATGCTAAAGTGCCTTTACATGAGGGAAAACATGCTGATAAAAACCCAAGACAAAAATAAGCCAAGCCAGGGTTCAAAAAAAGTTCTATTTCAAGGGAGTAAAGATACTAATCGTTATTTACCTTGAGCGGGTGGAGCAGACGAATTGCTTTTGCTGTTTCCCAGGCACAAACAGAAGTTAAAAAAGAGTAAAAACCTCAGTCTCAGATAGAAAATTAGTAACAAAAGATAAAAGTTTTCCTGAAAATTGTAGCGATACCTCTGACAGACAATGAATTGCCTGCCAGTGCCTAGCCATTTGAAATGTTCTTGCTTTTTGTAAACAACTCCTCCCTGAGCATTTTTGTTTGCTCAGAGACCAACTTGGAGCCATTCATCAGGAGGTGTGCCATGTGTCGCTTTATGAATGCCCAAGTACACATATTATGTAACACCCAAAAAATGCCTTGTGTTAGGTTGTTTTAACAGATGTTTTTTTTTTTTTTTTTTTCCCCCCCAATCCCACTCATTGCGTTATCTTATCAGACCAGCTTTATGCTCTTTTTTTATAAGCTTCCCATTCAGGACACACAAAGGATCATGGAAATCTATATATGTTGCTTACCTTGCTGTTTTTCCTGCCCCCTTCTCTATCTCTTCCCAGAATCTCCCTTTAAACCTTCTCCCTTACCCCTATTCCCACTTTTTAATTCAAAGACTTGAAAGGCAAAGTATTCTAGCTAAAGAATCGATGGCTCTGTGCCCAGCTGTCATCTAACTCTCCTGTTCTCCTGGCAGTGCTGTCCTCTGCTACAAGGTCAAGCTGCTCCCGACTCCACCGCTGACTTGTAGCGAGAGGGAAGGGAGACAGAGTGATAGTGAAGAGGGCTTCCTGGAAATAACTGCTCAATAAATTTAGCCAAGTGCTAAATTTATAGGCGAGGGAGGAGGAGGAGGGAGTGTTGGATTTTATTCCTTCCTTTTAATAAAGACAAAGGTTTGAGCTTTGATTTTTTTTTTTTTTTTTCTACATAGCTTTGCATTTAGTTGGGGGCAAAACTACCTTTTCTTAGAGCTTGCCAGCATTGCTGTAGGCTTTGCTTCTTTCAAGGGAAGAGAAGAAAGCTCCTCGACTTTGATGTGTTTTTCTGCGTTAGTCTTGGGAGGCATAGTCTGACTGGGGAATTCAGCTGAGTCACTAGATTCAGGAGCTGTTTAGTATTTGTCCTCAATTTTTCTCTCACAAAAGCAGACAGTACAGGATTTTCCAGTGATTCTAAATCTACATATCTTTTTTGTGTACTCCCTTTGGACACTTTTTCTCCTAATATCCATTGCCCACCAATACCTTTCATTCAGTGTCCCAGTTCTGTTGCCCTTGGATGCTTCTTTGACTTTTCTCTGATGTAGGGAGTGAGGAAGGAACACAAAAAATTCATGCAGTAGAGACTTTCTTTTTGTTTGGGTTTTGTTTTTCGGGTTTTTTTCTAAAAACTTGAATAAAGTCAGTGGCTGCAGTTCTAGGAATATCTGAGTGAAGACTAGTCTGCATGCAAAAAGCAGAGGGAACATATTCTGCTCCCATGAGCTGGCCTTGGCAATGTAGGGCAGAAAGCTCAGTGCAGCACTGTCTGCTCTGACCTCCTGGGATGTGAGATCTGCACAAATCTCAGCAAATGGTGACGTTTAAATATACCTATTTTATTAATATTCATGGGGAAAAAGCAACACGGGATTGTTCAGTTACATTGAAAAATTAACATTTTCAACATTTATTTTATCAATTTCAAATCTGATTTTTTTTTTTTTTTCAAGGATAAGAAGGCAGAATTGTCATGTTTTGTCTTTATTTTTCATTTCTTTCTAAAATTCCTGAATAGTCATAAACTGGATGAAAATGCATACAAAACCAGAAGTATTGTAGAAAGTTACAGTACACACACTCACATCAGAATAAAATCGTTATTCGGTACCAAAATTTCTGTATCTTGAGGAAGTCTGCCTCATGGCCAGTGTAAATAAAAAGTCACAAATTTATTTCATTTTGAACATGCCTTTGTGTGGTATGGGGGTGTTGGGTTTTTTTCTTTTTCAGCTCTAAATATGAAAAGCTGGTTTGGAAAGAAAAAAAAAGTAGAAAAAGAAGCAGAGCAATGCATGCTTCGGTTAAACTAATGATCTCAGCAATCTGGGGCTGTGTGCTGTACTGTCTCCTGTCAGACATACAAACAGCACATCTTAAGGAAAACTCAGAGAAACATTTTAACATCACAGTTTTCAGATTATCAATACTGTGCATCTGGGCTTGAAACAGATAGCTGTGTGCCCTTACAGAATTAGGTATTCTGAATGCTGCTAAAAAGAGTGTCATCTTTTAGTTACTCATTTAAGTATTTCACTTTATATTTTAGTTTTGCAGAATATTTGTTTGTTTTGCCTGTTTTTCTAATGGTATTGTATGCTTTCTGGTTTTGAGAGGATATAAATAGTGAAATATACTATGGGTTTTGATAAGTTGATTTTTACTTTGCCAGAATTTGGAAACATATTTATAAATATCTAAGCAGATGTTAGGAATTATTGGAACGAAAACAACAGATCTGTAGCTTTCCAGAGTATTTGTCCTACAATATGAGAAGTAAAAACAGAAGAAAAAGGCATGTGCATTGATCTTAATTTCAAACTTCTAAGAGATATAGGCTAATGTAAAAACTACATTCAAGGTGTTTCTGGTCAAGTTAAATATCAATACACTATATGTTAATGAAGAGAGGGATTTGAAAGCAGGAATGGATACATTTAATGAGGATATAAAATAAAAATAAGAACGGAGGAAACAGCAAATTTTTTGTGAGATTCTGGGAAACAAGAGAAGAGGATGTTAAGGAGATGGTATAAGTTTTGGCAGAAAAATTAAGTGGAAATCCTTTTTATTTTCTTCAATTCCACAAAAAGAAAGAAATAGAATTTACCAGACATTAAAACTAATAATGGACTTTTTAAAAGATGATAGATGATTTTAATGAAAGGATGCAGCTGAGAGGCAGTGGCTTTTCACAGGCACTGATGTAACTGAGGTGAAATATACAGCATTTGGTGTCCAAGTATGAGACACGATAGTTTGAAAGGAGGTGGAATGGGACAGATTCACAATGAGCAGAGATAAAACAGGCTTTATGGAGTTGCAAGTAATGAACTGGGTTGAGGATGGTTAGGATGAGTACAATGAATTGCCACTGAATCTATGTTGTGATGGATATTACTATTAACCTAGCCAGTTTAGGCAGGAGTAAAAGCTTGCTGATGCCCTGCAATGCTAGCGAGCTAAGAGCCGTGAAAACAGACAGTAACACTCAAGATTGTGTGGGACTCTGAAAAATGATGACAGAAGATATTAAATGATCATTTAAGACACGGGAGAGATCATTAAAAGGCAATACAGATGCTAAATAGAACTTGGATTTCTGCCTCTCCCCTCTCTCCCATACTCTGAAATGACAGGAGGCTTTTAAGGCCAGAAATTATGATGAGCAGACGTTTTTATAGATACTCTTACAAAGATGTTTAAAGAAATAGATCTTCCTTATCCTAGTAATATGAACTACTTCACACCTACCCACACCTCAAAACTGCGATTAACCCTGCACCACGCCAAATATCCTCCTTGTTCCAGCTACCCACACTTACTGCAGAACGTGGGGTGCTGAGTTTTGTCTTCTTTAAAAAAAGGCAGCAAAAGTATAAAGAAGGATAGTGGCATAAACTGTCATAACCTGTTGAAAAGATTGACTCTGAACTGAAAATACAGACAGCTCCTCTGCCATCTGTTATACCTGGAGTTATCTGGCATATAGCTACAGCAGCGTCAGGTGGAAAAACTACGGGAGACATTCTAAGGTCATAGATATGATAAAAACAGAAAGAAAGGATGCTGTGTAGGTGTTAGATGCCAACGATGGTTTCCTGATAAATACCAGTTTGATGGGGAGAAATAAAGGAACTCCCATAATGCTAAAAGGAAGTACAAATAGTTCTGAATAACCACAGAGGGGATAAGAAGGAAAAGTGAGCTTAAGCCTCTGCTGTGGTCCAGGGACAGCTGCCAGCTGCAGGTATGTTGACAAGTGAGGAGATTGACTCCTGCAATATAGACTGACAGTCTAAATGCCTTCCAGGAGACATTTGTAGGAATTTTAAGGTCTACTAATCTCTGAGGGCTTGGCATCTACTCATCAATGATACAGCCATAGCTCTGGAAGACATTTGTCATCCTAGCAATTAATTTAGCCACAAGACTGCCTGTTTAATCTGTTGTCATTGAGTGGGCGTCCTGAAAAATATAGCTATTACCTTTCTTTTAGTCTGTTGCTACTCTAAGCAAATTTTGTATTTGTTCAGATAGTCTCTATCAAACACTTTTTGGCTTGTTTTACTCATGTGCCTGGTTTTGTGATATTGTTTGTACAAACTTGCAAGGTCAGATCCCTGCTTATGAGCAAAGGATAAGCTGATCACTATTTGCCTGATACTTCCAGGAATTGAACTACATACGAGACTACCAAAAGGAAAAATTAGCTTAATTTTTGTAAGTTCAGCTAATGTTAAAATCAACTATTTAAATACAGTTGTAGTAACAGAGAAAGGTGAATTCTGGAACACAAAGTAGGGGGAAAGGTATGGTAAAGCAGACCTAGAAAAGAGGGACGATGGCAAGAGGAAGAGATTCATTTAGTTCAGTATTTTTCTGAATAATAATTACATTTGAAAGGCCAAAGAACATGCACTCCTTATGGTCTCTATGATTGGAGAGGATATGAAAGTGTTTGGAATTTGACTTGACAAGTTTAATTTCTAAATGCAAGTCTATAGTGTCAGAAGCTATCAAATCAGAATAAGGTCAGCTGGGTTCCACTAATTCACACTAACTGTGAGCCACACTCAAATTTGTTTTTGTCAGTTGTGAACCTGGATCAAAGCTCATTTTACAGACAGAAATCTCTGTCTATGGAAATGACCTACAAGTCAGCAATAGAAAGGTAGTAAGAAAACTCATTTTGTTAGTTTTGATCTAGCTGTGGCGTAATTCAAGGAACCTGGGCTTGTTCCTGTAACCACATATGTTAGGAAAATACCCAAGAAGATTTAATGCATGATTCCACTTGCCCTGGACTGGTAGTTAACTTTTGCGTCACCAGTGAACGTAAAAGCAATATTTACCATTACACTAAAGACAACTAGTACTTTGAGGCTGGTTTTCTGACAGGAAGGAAATCCATGGGCAGTAGTATGAAGGACTCAGTTGGCTTTAGAATGCCTTTTGACTCTTTCTCTCAACCCGTTATGTTTCGGAACGTAATTGCTATCTAACTAGGATTTTATGAAAAATACCTCCTTTGGAGGTAACTAAGAATATAAAGCTGTGGCACTCCATATTTATCAACATTACTGCCCTAATATCTTTTTGTTATTTTAAAAGCTGTATCAGAGAAAACTCCAGTATTCCACTATACTCCCTATCACATGTAACGGTTAAGGAGTTCAATGCAGAAGCAATAGATGATCAGTACAGGAAATTCCTAAAGTGCTGATGCATACAGCTGGACAAATGTTATTTTAGTAATCAAGTGGTCTTCCTAGGTTTGCTACAGCTGTTTTCATTATACCATAGATAATTTTAAAATATTTTGGGGGGGAACCAATCTCTTTCTTAAATTTATTAGTTTGTTGTTTGTGAATTGTGCTTTGTAGGTTTAGAAACTCTGGAAAACACACAGTTCTTTTCTAATCTTGAGCACTTAAGTTGCTAAATTAATGGTAAAGTGTTTTGTGTTTGTTTCTGTAAAATAAACATTATCTGATTATTGTTCTACTTGAAATCAGTTGACTGTTTCATATGAATACTGCCATGAATATAGAAATATACATTCAGATACCCTTACTGGTAATAAAAACTAGTGGGGCTGTTTCTTGTGGAAGAAAATCTCCGTAAGACCTCAAAACTGGTTTTGCATCTCTGCAAAATATTTGTAGCTCAAGAAAAAGACAGGTGAAAATTCTTACCACTTCTAGTTGTTCATATTTTGATTTATTTAGATTGCATCTGTGCTCCCTTTTGTTCTGTGTAATAAAACTTGTATCTTATATAAATCTAAAAATACTGTGTGGTATTATCTGAATCAGCTCTTATCCTACTTAGGCACCGATTTCACTTAGAGAAACGTGTATTTTTCTTTCTAATGTCTCCTGATGACAGCGGTCAAATCCAGAGTTTTGGGAGGATTGTCTTATGTTTTGGATGGGCTGGCTAGTACTGAAGTTGCAGTGATTTGTAACCCAGCAACGACTTTATCAGATTTCTGCAGACATTTTCAGCCGTGGCTTAATGGTCATAACTGTGTACTAGCAACAGGGATGCATGTGTTAATTTTACAAGCGTTTGAAATTAATTCATTCATTTGAAATGAATTTCAACATGCTGTTGAAAATGGTTTATTATGTAATTAAGAAGAAATATGCCACACTGAAATAAATAGCTTCGTATTGACATCAGTGAGTCAGCTGGAACTCTACCCTCAATGCTCTGTTAGTATTCCCTTTAAGGAAGCTTGTTGAGATAAGTGTTCATCTTATCTCAGGTATTATCTAAGCGTTGTGCAAGTAAGGAATTGCCTGCCCTCTTCTTCTGGGGCTCCAAAAAGCTGCTATCTCTTGTTCTCATTGATTAGGACTAGAAGGAAGTCTTGGCATTACTGCCTTGAATGGAAACAGTAAAAGAAGGAAATACAAGCACTTGTTTCAGTTTGCAGACTGAAAGGATTTAGACAAGATTCATGTAAAAGTCCAACTAAGATAATCATAAAGGAACCTCTGAACTTTTTACTTATAGCTGCGAAATGTGGTTGTATACTTGGAGATTAAAGACAGCTGCCCAAATGTGAGAGAGGCTCTCCTAGTACTTTTGCTTCATCACCTTCTGTACTCAGCTTACTCTTTTACCACATGCAGAGAAAGAAAATCCCTGAAGAGCTTTTTATAAAAGAGGGCCAGTCACAACAGATCACAATTGTAGTGCAAATAGTGTTTATTTAATTTGATTTCCATGTACCCTTCATTGTCTACTATCTTTTACATTCTCATTTCCATCTGGAAGGCTGGGAAGGCAGCTGGCTTCCCAGCAGACACCAACTCCACAATTAGGTAGCTGGCAGGCAGCTCGTGCCTCCCTGTTTGTGGAGACTGTCTGCCTTGCCGGACCCGTGGCACACTTGCCCACTCTAATCCATTTGCACTAGGAACCTGGCTGCACCTACTGGCCCTTGGTCAGGAACATAAAGGGTTCAGTTGGCTCTGTAACAGCAATAGCGCTGTATACGACCAGGCATTAGAAAACATATGACTGCAATGATCTGAAGCCAGTTTGCTGGGTTATCTGCACTCCTCATTCACCTCAGAAGGAAATGTGTTGCGTATCTCTTTGTGGCATACTCGGACTGTCTCATTGGGATGGCACGATAATACTTTTCTTGTCCTGCTGACTGTAAATCAGGTTCATGCTCCTGAAGCTGATCCTTGCACACCTTTCTGGTGGGATGTTTCACATTGGCTGCAAGCTCTGAGCAGCACTAATCTTTGAGGCTGTTTTAAAGCCTGCTCAGTCCTTATGAGAAGGACTCCTTCACTGCTGCTTTAGGTTCTTATAGTTCAGAAATACTATGAACTTTAGTTACTGCCAAAGATTTTTCTGATGTTCAAAACCCCTTCAAAGCTTTACTGCATTTTCCTTGCTTCTCTGAGAACCAGTAGAGCATGATGCGTAGCTGCTTGCTTGTTCTGATGTTGGCTTGCCTACAGATTAGAGAAACAAGAAGTTACTGTTCAATGTTGAGGGAGCTAGATGATTTGAAAGCTAGATGATTTGAAAGCTAGATGTAGGGAAATAGAAGTCAAGCAACAAACTCATATAACACACACACCTGGAGCATACATATTGTATAATACAGGATTGATCAGCCCAAAAATTTTCACACAAATTATGTGAACTGAAGTTATTTTAGAACTGATAATTGTGGTTCCTGTTGCAGTTCCTAGTTCAGCATTTGGTTGGGGGTGGGGCGTGGGGAGTGGATTTGGTTTCAGGGCATTTTTTGCTAGTAGCCTGTGTTCTTTCCTTTTCTTCTTCCACTTTCCTGTGGTATTGCAGAACTGTCCAGCACTCAAAGAGTGCCAAATTCAGATTTTGGGACCTCTCTTACAGGCTGTGCTTCTCTTCTTCAGCAGCGTCCATCCCTATAAAATATTGCACATAACTTGGGGCCTCTGAGCTACCACCAGCCATGCTACCTTGTTGTTAAGCAAACTGTTATTTAACCAGTGCTAATGAGTTCCAACAAGAGGATGTGCCAACACATTCAGAGGCAGATCATAGAGCTCCATGTTCCATCACAGACTGAGCATTTCCTTAGCCCTAATGATGAATCAGGATGGAATCTGCTAGGTAATGTTATTAAAAGTTAAACTTTTTGGGTTTACTGTATTTTTGATAGTGGGCTGCTTTTGGCTTTTTTGCAGAAGGTCCAAAAATAAAAAGATTAAGAAGGCAAAAATCAATAACAATTAAGAGCCTTATGTTTTTGTCTTCTAGGAAATCCAAACCAAAGTTCAGATTTTATTTTCCCCATCTCCATTTTCTGGATTCAAACAACAGTTATCTAAAGAGAACATAACATCTTGTACACATCCGTTACTGACACCAGTTATTTTTATCTTTTGCTTTCTCCAGGAGGCAAACAAGCCTTGTTATCTTCATTGTACAGAAAGGAGCTTCAGGCAGGGGAAAGGGAAGCCTTGGAAAATTCAGTAGGCACCAATCTGCTTCTTAAAGCTATCCTGTAACCAGACAGCATCTGCAGCAGGGGTGGACGGCAGATTCTGTGTCCATTCCTCAGTGTCGTGCCTTTACTTACTAACCATCCTTCTAGCTTCTTTACTTCGCCATAACAGAAACCTCATTCTCTTGCTTGCTTACGGTGAAGGAGGAATAGAAAAAGGGGAAATAGTAGGCTGGTTCTGGAATCAAATTCTAATTAATTTGAACGCTTACAGATTGTTATGCCACCAAGTGCACCTCCTCCTTAGGCAACATAGGTACAGGTGTTTTCTTTATGCTATGACAGAGGTCCTCCTGTGAAGTGCTTAGTTTTCAGAGCATCTGATCGGTTTCCTTAGTTTTTGGTTCTGTAGAGCTAATCTAATCTTAAGAAGATAAATATTATTTCATTAAGTCATAGTGAACAAAGCCAGAGCAGTTTCTGTGGTTTTTTCATCTTTTCTGGAAAGTGTCATGAAACCTAACACACCAAGAAAAACTCAGATTATCATACCCTTGATGGCAATTCTTTGCCAGCCTCTTTTCCTGCACTTCCTGCAGCAGAGGTCACCAGCCATATTCCAATGTATTCTAATCATTTTGTCCAGAAACTGATTTTCTTCCCCTTCATGCTTCAGGAACACCTCGAGGTGGTTTCCACATCCTTCAGGCAGATATACTGTGTGTGTTCTTAGAAGTAGCATCCACCTGGTGTGTTAGAATCGCAGTCTTAACGTTCTGGCTGATGCTACAATCCTCCAGCTTTTGATATTGCATCTGCCTAGCAAAAAGAGCACTCCAGGTATTACTTGGCTTCAGATTTTGTTACAAGATTTTTTTTCATCTTCCTGTTGCTAATTTGAATGTCTTGGCCAGATTCCAACACAAGTAATTACATTCTGTCTGTCTAATTTTCCCTGCCATTTCCATTGCAGATGTTATTTGTCACTACTTGCAAGAGTGCTGAGTGGCACTGCTGTTGAATTTCCAAGGTATATTTGGGTAGTGGAGAAGAAAATTGTGCATGGAGTCCAAAAGGAGTTTAGCTTCCGCCCTTTGAGATTAGATACCACAATAATCCATTTTTGAGTGGGGAAAAAACAACATTTGCGTCTGGCACATTGATGCCAAAAGTGGCATACAGAAAGATTTGTTAGCAATGTATTCTTTATATCAATTATTTTATTACCAGAAACAAGCCAGATGTAGAGTTGTTATATTTGAACATCCATGACCCAGAGGTCCAGGATTTCAGATTCTTATCTAGTTTAAATTGATAGGTCCCATTTAATTAGCCTTAGTTCAATTGATTTATATCAGATAAGGCCCCAAACTTTCAGACTCCACATTCACTTTTCGTGATATCCGTAACCTCTGCCATTGAAGACCGTAGTCTCTAGGAATTAACTTTTATTTCACCAGCTGCACAATGGAAATGTATTAATGTCTGTGTTCCAGAAAACACTGAGGTTCTTGCAAAATTCCTGCACACATATATTTGGTTTCTGTTACGTGAAGTAATTCAGGAAAAATTACATCAGAGGTGAACCGGAAAATTGGTAGGTGCAGAATTTAGCTTTAAGCCTTTATTGAATCAGTTAGGTTACTTACTCATGACTTGCTGTCCTTTATTATAATAATATTTATTATGGTAGTCATTTATTATGACGTCTCTGGATTAGTTGGATTTAAACAAGTTAGATTTGTTCTCTAGATTAATCTATACAAATTCCAGAAGTGGCTGAATCGGAATAAACAGATATCACAAAGGTGTAGCACTGCTTCGTGTCATTTCTTCAACTTCACAACCAAGAATTTAGTGTGAGCTGAAAAGCTTTAGCTTCTTGTACTCAACATGGGTTTATGTCTACAGTTTCTTCAATGATAGTCACCCTCTAGGTAAAGGAATAAACAGGTAAAGTTGCTTCTCTATTTAGAAGAGGGCTGAACAATCTTCTTTTTTTCAAATGTCTCCCTGGGAGTGGAATACTTGTGCGCTTTTACCATAAGAGCCATTTCCAGCTCAGTGGCACAAGAGCAGGTCAGCTCATTAACTGACCCTGTGGCACACGAGGTCTGCGGGGGGAAAAAAGGCACGTAGAAATTGCTTTGGCATAGCACAAACTTTTCCATTAGATCTGTACAGTGTCTGATACAGTCAGAACCGCAAACAGCACACAAATGAATGAACTCTAACTTCTGTGCACACAGGGTAACGAGTATTATGTTCTTGTTACGAAGCAGCAGAGGTAAGAAGATCTGCAGTGCGCTAAATGGGTCTACCTTGCAGATTCCAGCGCGGTGCAGGGTGGCAGCTCAGCTGTTCGCAGCAGTATGGCTGTGGCAGCAGGTAGTGCAGTGCAGAATAAATCACCCTGCTCAATATCTGTGCCACGTTACATAGACCAGGGCCTCACAAAAGGCATTTTGCAAGGAAAATCTTTCATTGTGCCCATCCTGCAAGAAGTACTGCATTGTGGGTGAATTTTGTTCCGCAACTTGACTTGGGAGTCCTGACTTGGGACTTGCTTTCCCACAGGTGCTTGGGATGAGTACATACAGATCTTCCAGGAGTTAATCTCCATCTGCTAAACAAAGCCAGGAGTACTTCACATCTTCACGTTTCATTTAAAAACTATTTTGGAACATTTTAGGTTACCTTTCTAACCTATTCCACTGCACTAAAAAAGTGCAGCATGAATACTGCAAAGCATTTTTCATTAATATTAGTTAGATTTTTTTTTTGAAGTGATGTCACTTGACTGTTTTAGAATCCCTTTCAAGTTTTCACAAGTATTCAAACTAATAAGGCAAGTTGCTCCCTGCTGCCCCCTCAAAAAAATCTTATAGAAAGTAAACTTTTGTGTCTGTGTTTTCACTGAGAAGGTGAGTCTACCTGTTAAATTAAGGGGAATTGTGAGGTTGCACAGTATAATCTCTGTGAGATTATAGAAACTCAGGTTATAAATACTTTATATATGCCTCAGACCAAGAAATAATTACAGAACCTTTACAGAAAATGTATTTGAGAAGTGTTTCCTCATAGGCCCCTCGGAAGTGAATAAAGGTGCAATTAAACAATTCTGGGGTACCTAACCTACTATACTGTGACTATGCCCATTTGACAAACTGAGGCACAGAATAGTTTAAAAAAAATTCTTTAGATTTTAGACCAATGCCACTAGATTAGCTGACATGGAAGTCTGTCTGACCCAACACCAATAATATACATAGGAATTTTCCCGTTCTCTTTCGTGATCACAGATACGAGACCTTAAAAATGGCACTGCACCAATAGTTATGATGAATACCTGTTTTTCAGATAGTCTTTGGGGGAAAAAAATCCCCCAAACCTGGTATAACCAGTACAATTAATGGAAACATTACAGAATTTTGTGAAAAAATATTTTAAATTATGTAAAAGTTAATTGGCAATTATTTACTTGTTGTAACAATCATATGTCTTAAAAAATTAGAATACCAGGAAGTTTTCTAAGTATTTTTTTTTCATTACACACAGTTTGCTTCCTTCTTTAAAAGATATTCTTTAGGATGTCTAGTTCTAACTACAGGGGGTGGAAATGCCCAGTAAGTGAACTGTGATGGCCTTTTGCTGTACCTTCTGCCAGAGCCAGTATCTCAGAGGGAAATACAGACTCGCTGGCTTAAAGGCTTGTACAGAAACAGACTTGTACTACTTATGTAAGTACTTGGTAAGATGCTTGTTGTGATATAACTGTTCTGCTTCCCAAGGCATTAGCTGTTCTGCTGAACTGTTATTGCATTACGTTGTGTCGTGGAATATTTCTAACTAATAAAAGCAATATAATTTTGATAGTCTTTTCTTGGATATCAGACTACTCTATGGGGTATTCATTAATGTGCAAGAGTGGAGCCTGACTGGTTGCCCAAACTTCCCTCCTTCACTCATTTAAACCGGATTGCATATATCTGCAATTCAATGAAGAACTTGCATAAAATTAAATTCATGCACCATATTAGTTTTCTCCTGCATCTAGAAGCTCTTGTGAGAAATGCTTTAATTAAAGAAGTAGTACGATGGCTCTAATTTCAAATACATTGGTTAAAACTTTAGAATAGACATGATACTCTTCCCTGCTCTGTAAAGAGAAAGGAAAAAAGCGATGAGAGTGAAACAAGAAGAAAACATTCTCTCTTGCATGTCAAAAATGATACATTGGATCTTGCAGCAGGTATTGCTTTGTACTTTTGCTCCTGAACAGCCATTTACATAAACCATAGCTCATGTTATTGAAAACAGTTGTTTTGAGAGTGATGATGTGTGGATGGATGTTTTCCTGCATTTGTTGGGTTGGGAGCTTCTTTTCTGCCATTTGCCTTGGAACTGGAATGGTGCCTAAAAAGCCTTTTTGTTCACTGTAGCCTAAGAAAAATTCGTGGTTTGTGTGGCTTTGATACAATTTAATTTTGTTAAAAAGGTTTACCACTCACCAAGGAAGCACAGTACTTCTGCATTAAATATTTTCCTCTATGTAAAACAGAATACAGCTGAATTACACCCTGGAATAGCATCACGATTCTAACTCACCCCTACAAAATCCCAGGAAAGTCAGAAGTAGAACTAAAATGAGCATCAGATGCTTCAATCTTTAACTCATGCCAGAATGCAAAGCAAATGCTCTGAAGTCAGTCCTATGACTTTCAGCCAAGACAGATCAGAGGGTTTACAAAGATTTTTCATATTTAGGCCCTATTCCAGCAAAGCACTTTACAGGTTGCTACAGGACTTCAGCATATGCCTGTGTCCAACACTGTTTTGTTGTCTGTAGATAACCAGCTATAGTTTCCCTTTCTATCTTAAATCTTTTCTCATTCAAAGCTGATCACATAAATACAGAGGCTAAAGATGAATATACAAATGGGATATTATTCAAGCTGATTTATTTATTAAGTAATTAATTCTGGTAGGTTCCTAACTAATTCAAGAGCCATCGGAATACCCTCTCTTCCTCAAGGTTTACAACACAGTTTGGATGTAGTGTAGGGGATGTGAGGCTGTATCGTATCTGTGTTGTTCTCAGATCATGGTCGTTCCTGTTGGATCATTTTCCTTATATTCCCTGTAATGAATGCACTGTCGAGTTCCACCAGGGAGCTGCAGTGGAATTGCTGTTAAATAGATCTATAGTAGTATAACAGATTTGCAAAGTACATCTTGTAGGGGCTAGAATTGATGAACTTCAAATTTGTTGTCACTGTTTATCTTAAGGTACCTTCTTTAAGTGACAATTAAAGCTAAGGTAATTTCTAATTATGCTCAAGGAAGATTAGAGTGTATAAAGAAAAAAGGAGGAGGGAAAAAAACCCCACACCCAAACAAAACAAACAAAAAAAACCCCCAACCAGAACTCCTTTTTCTAAATGTTTTTTTTCTAATAAATCATTATATCCCAGTGAAATTTTTATATGTAAAATTTCCTTCTGTCATAGCATACTTGGACTTTCATTTGCAATTTTAACAATTTCCTCTTTAAAAATCATAAGTTTTTTGTTTTATTCTGGGGCAAAGATTACTGTGTTTTCCTGTATGATGGAACAGGCAGTTTCCTTTCTTGGCAGAGTTGCTATGAAACTTTATCAGTTACTGTTTGTAGATAACTCTGAAGCTGAAAAGCAGAAGCTGGTTGTGAACAGCAAGGAACTGTCATTTTTTTGACACTGTAGGAAATAAATCCTGGAAATGCTGTTCTCTGCTTATCTTGCTATGGACAAATTTGTTGGGTTTTGTCTCCTGAGTACTACTTGGGCTAGCAAAACAAGCATATTAATTAAGGCTGTAGTAAATGACAACAGTTATGAGTAATTACCTTGAAATCTTTCTCATATGCCATAGCTTTCAAAAAGATATCGTATAGCATGTCTTCAAAACAAATAGCCTCAGTAATTATTTGTCCGTATTTTGCCAGGTTTGTTAAATGGTTCAGCAGCCTGATTCTGGCAGAACGAAGCACATGCAATAGAAATGTAATCATATATTTGTTCTACAGGTTTGGCTGTGCTTCTGCATTTGTAGAAAATTTAATACCCATTAAAAGAACCCATCCTGATGCATATGCAAACAGCTGTGGCTCTGCTGTGATTCTGAATGGGCCTATTTGCCATGGTACTGTGAAAATACGCCAGAAAACCCACCCACACTGAAAGTTCTGCTCTCCAGTCCTCTACTTGTGTTCCATCAGTTCTCAAACTGCTTGGCTATTATAGACCAATGGGTGTGACAACCATACTCTGTTTTAAAGGTATTTATAGTCAGTAAGTGACTTTTTACAGAAAGCTATGGAAGCTAAAGCTGTGCAATGTTCTGTCTCTGCTACAAAGGATTTCCTTCCTTGTACGCGGTATAAACACCACAGTATCCACCAGCGTGCAGGTCTGATTAACCGCATTGACTGCTGCAAGCAGGCAGCCCTGCTCACACCTAGATCGTGCACATCAGACTTTTCAGAACTCAGTCTGAGCTTAGGTGAACACATTTATCGATCTTTGATGGAGACCACAGCTCAGAATTCTTGTTTGATTAGTAAAGGGAAATAATCTCTTCTAGCTTTTGAAAATCAAACTGAACAGTCTACAGTAAGGATAACGTTACAAACCACCAACTTAAAATGATGAAAACATAGGAGTTTTTATAGAAACTCACTGATCTAGAGGTGTTTATATGACAGGAGGCTCTAGGATAGGCTGCCAGTTTTTAAAAATCTGCCATTCTTCCTACATGTCCCAAACTTTCCCTGTCTTCCAGAGCCAAATCTCCTTCAGTTCTTTCTTTTTCCTTTCCCCCAAACAAGCTAATAATAAAATACAGTGTTTCCAGGATTTTGGGAAGGGGCAAAGTCATCTTTTTTCTTTTTTTTTTCTTTTAAGCATACCCTTTAGCAGTTCAGCTTAAATCTGCCTTCTTATTAGGGGGGCAGGGAGAGAAAAGGTTCTTCAACGCATCTGTTTACACATATTCTTATCTTTAAGGATATCAGAACAGAACTTCTGAGGGGATTTTTTTTTTTTTTTTTCTTTTTTAAATACAAGCTTGTTAAGACAGTTCTCTCTAGTTAATGCCAGGGAGCAAGAACTCTTTTGAGCATTACAACATTAACTGGGTGTTATTAACAGTTAAATTCCTTAAGTTTCTGAGCAAACATTAGCAAGCAATGTGAGGAGGGTAACAGTCAGCAAGGTATTTGCTTCCTCCTACCAGCTTTGGACTGAAAAATTCAGCATAATATCAAAAAAAAAAAAAAGCCCTTAGTGCAACATTCCTGCTGAAGCCCACACATTAACTGATCCTTTTCCGACACTGACAGCTGGGAAAGCACAGCCAGTCCTTTTGGTGGGGCTTTCAGTAGCCACTCAGTTCATCACCTCCATCTTCATCTCATTACTCTGGGCCAAGAACCCAGAGAGAAGAAACAGTATAGAGAATTCTTTGAGCTTGTCTATGAGGGAACGGGGAATTCCAGGAGACGCCTTGTTTACAGTCACAAACATGGACTTCAGCCCACTTTGCAGGTCTGATCTATTAACTACCAAGCAAGGGAAGAAAAGAGGTTAAAGGTATCAAACTTCCCGACTCCTCCTTTCTTCTTCCTAGGCACCACACACCACTTTATTAACAAGGGCAACTTTTGCAAAGTATCCTAAACTTCATCTTTCACCCTTCATCCTTCCTCAAAGGAACAAAAGATCTCTTTTTCTTACTTCTGAGCAGCTAAGGAAGCCCTCACCAGTCCCAGTTTCATCCCACATTCTAATAAAGTCAACAAAGTGTGAATACCTTGTGCCTCTGAATCTAGCTCACCTGCTCTTCTTAACTGTGGATCGAGGTTTCCCCTTCAAACAGGGTCTTTTATTTCCAAGTGCGTGTTCCAAAAAGGTAAGAAAATTCTTTTGTTCTAGTCTTATCCCTGTTTGTCCTAGTATTTAGCTATGAAAGTGCCAGGGGCTAGGACTCTGTGAAATACATGGATCATTTTATATCTAGAAAAAGGCTTCTCTTCTCTTCAGGCTGCTCTAGTTCCTCTAGTTTGAACCAGAAAGTTGAGTATGGAGCTTTACTTTGCCTTTTGCAAAATGTTCTGGACTTTCTTTTGCTGAAACTCAGTTAGTGCAGCTGCTTAATTACCTGTTTCCAAAATCTGAGAAACTTTAAATCTTTATCCCAGCAGGAATTGCATTGAGATTAATATTCTCAGTAATGAAAGACAAACAAGATAGTGTTTCACAGCAGGATGCTTCTTTCTATAGGGACAGATATTCCACCTGGTTATTAATAGTAAATGTTTTGTTGGAAATAGTATAAACAGATTTGTTCAGAAAAGGGAAATGGTGCTTTGGTTAATTTTTTTTTTTTTAAGTAAATCTTAACATATTACCTAAAATAGAAGACTTTTACAGATCAAAGTAAGTCACAATGTCCCTCATCCAAAGAAATTATCACCTGAGAACATGACCCAGTCAACAGTACCTGGATCTAATTCAGCTCACAGAAGTAGTTCTTTAATGTCAAAATTTAAAATTGACTACAGTAGTATATATATTGTTTTGGGGGTTTTTTTTTAGTTAAATGATTACTAATACTTCCTCCCCAGACACGTAAGTATTTGCACTGATGGCATGAAATAAGAAGTCTTGAGGAAGACCCTAATGATTATTTCAAAGTCCAAATAAAGTACCCTAATAATCTGATACTGTGAATCTTTTTAACAGTGTCTGGAAACCTGCAATTGTTTGTAGGTAAAGCATCAAGGGTTTTGGTTTGGGGTTTTTTTTTTAATTAGCATTTAATTCATAGGAGGCTGTATTAAATCAGTTCCCAAAAATATATTCTCTGGGGCAATTCTACTGTGCAAAAAAATGAAACAATGTAAAATATAATATATTTTATATATAATATAGAAAAATATAATATAAAAATATCATCATAGGCTGTCACATTTTTGTGTTAAAAATAAGCCTCTTTACTCCAACAAAAATTTCTGCATTATTTTAGATTTCCAAGTTTTTTAAATGTCCACCATCCAATTTTAATCTAATTTACTACTTTAAAAAAAAAATTATCACCAAGGCTGAAATTATGCTTGCTATTTTTCTAGCTGGAACTGGTTGTCGTTGTTCAAACAATGAAAATGTAGAGCTGTGAGAATTCCCCTGTAATGAAATTGTTTCCTTGACTGTATAGCTCCCATTATAGTAAGCCAGTTTGTGCTCTCCTTCCAGATAGAAATAGATATCTTCACCTAGATTCTTTCTCTTAATTCCTTTAAGAGACAGATATGTAAGTGTCTTATGACCAGAATCTGGCTGCACCAAGTTGTGTTCTTACATATGGCTTATGTTACAGAGGCATAAAGGACTATACTGAAGCCAGCTAGCTGCTTTCACACATTATGTTATGAACTGTTCGTTTCAAACATCTTACTGTTCTGAGCTGGGTTGTCAGAAAGCAGAGACCACATCTATAACTGCTAAATGCATATATTAATCTGAAAAAGAAGTTCAGGGGAAATACTGATATTCCATATAATTTCAGGAGTCAAGCCAGACTTTTATCATCTTATTTTGCAAGATTATTCTCTTATTATTCCTTTTGAATGCATTTTTAAATACACTGGGAAGAAATACTAAAAAACAAAGGAAAAAAATGCTGGTAACAGTGTAATATGACAATGATCTTAAATCTAACCTTGTCAATTTTAGAGAGCTTGACTACATCTCTTTTAAAGTTGAAGGGGCTGAGGTAAATCTGACACTGATTTTTATCACTAAACAGCTAGCATTAGGGTCCTGCTTTTCAAGACAGGACCAGGAGATGAGATACTTTCCTTCAGTTTGCCCACTGACTGATTTGCACCAATACTTAACTGTACCTCATGATGCTTCTGGCAATTAGTTGTGGAAATATGACAGGAAAATTTTGATCTGCGGATTCACAAGAAAAAAGTATTCTCCTGGTAGGTAAAAACTGGAGCTTATTAAGGCTGGTGCAGTGGGCCACATGTCCCCATAGTAGGTGTGCTAGAAAGAATAAGTGCCTACTGCAAAAAGGTTGTTAATGATACAGCAGTGTAAGTCTACTGGGCGCAATGTACCGGGGAGACTGTGCCAATGAAATGCAGAACTCTGCTGCCTGGGTGTATAGAGAAACATAATGAATAACTCTGTAGTCAGCACACGTTAAAACATGCCATTTGGCTTGAGGTCCGTCCAGTTTGTATGTCTGTCCAACAATAGCCGTGAAAATTTTCAAGAGTATTAAGAATATTCAGGGAAAGTAAGAAAAAAAACCTGCAATGTATTTGTTTTTATGGTGACATTTATCTTAAGTTTATTTTTCCTAAATTTTAACATCTTGGCATCATGTTTTCATAAACCTGATCGTCAACGTCTCTTGCAGATGATGAGAATGGTATATGGATCCCACTGTTACCTACCGGTCTGAATGCTTTCCCTTCTCGTTATTACAAAAAGCCAGACTGTGGCTCTTTCCATCTTCTTGACGTCAGGCAAGCCTGGAAATTGTGGAAATTCCCTTTTGCCCCTTTAGTGCATGTATAAACACTGACTACTTTGAAGTGCAATATACTCACAGATTTCTCCACGAAGTAGATGAATAAGCCCTCCATTTTATGGTGGGGGAAACTGAGGCATCTGGCATAAGAAGCTGTCCACGTTGCTACCTCTGTAGTAGGCCCAAAAGTGGAGCCTATGAGTACCTAGTTACTGTAGCCCCATTCAAGCTACCAGAGCTTGTCATCTTTAAAAGTTACAGCAGGATGGTTTCCTATGCATAAAAGTACTTAAGTAAAACATACAGTACTTCCACCTCTTCATGCCAGCAGGGTATCTTCTGTTTTATCACTTGTTTCAGTTATGTTAGTGGTTATCTCCAAGGTGAGTCTTTGGACATCTTTTCATTAAATAATGTGTAGCTGATTAACACTTAGAATCAATTTTGGTGAAGCCTTCTTTAGATTCTCCATATACTAACTATTAGATGGGAAGTAATTTGTTTTGGGTTTGGGACTTTTTTTTTTTTTTTTTTTGGGGGGGGGGAGTGCACTAAGAAAACCTACTTCCATTTCTGAAGTATTCAGTAGGCTAAATATGCTTCTCGTCACCCATTCTGATTTCCTGATATAGTTCATATACAATTTCTCTTCTCCCACCTGTTCTCAGTCTCCTCTCCCCTACTCCTATTTCCTATTTATAGGAAGCTATTCAGGAAGGGAAAAGGCAGTAATCAGCCAGCTCACAACTGGGAAAGGAAAACAAAAAGAGGAACTGGTGGCATTTCTTTTAGTTATTTACTTGTCCTAATTTTTCTCATAAGCGTCAGTTAAGCAGAGCTTTACAAAGACACTGTTGACTTCCCTATTGTCTGTGAGACTTTTTCAGATAGAGAATAGCTCCAGGGCTACCCTAATCTCCCCAAGCCACTCAATTAGCATTCGACCCATTGTGAGAAGCCTGTGCATTGAATTTTCAGTCACCTGGACCTGGCGGACATCTGTGGATGATGAATGTTTGCTTGTTCTCACGATACAGGGGTCCTGAACAAGTGGACAGCATATGTACCATAATTTCCTGGCTAAACACTGCAGTTCTTTGCTAATTATTAAGGATGCAGAAGCCTCCTTCTCTCTCCCACCCTGTCACTCCCCCTGCCTCTCTCACTTTCCTTATGTCTTTGTTCTGAGCAGCAGCTTCAGCAATGGAAGAATGGCAGTTTAGATGCCACAGCGTCTTACTTGATTGAAGTGGGTTGAGTACAATATCCTTTCGTTCTGTTATATTTACAAACCAGAACAGCTGAACTCTACATCAAAGAGCAGCCAAAACATTTCTTCTGTCACTTCACAGGCACAGTATCTCACCAATGTCTGCTTGTATAAAGTAAGCAATTAAGATTGCATTGAACTCCTCTAAAATACTGACACACCTACTTTGGGCTCTAGCTTCTCTTAGATCCAATCATCTTAATTTAATGAATTCTGTGGTTTGTGTTTGTGTTTTGCTTTATATATATAGATATATATATCTTAAACTAATTTAGTTTGATTTATTTCTGGTCACTTCTGTAATTAAATGTACCTGGGTAGAATGGGATTTTTAAAAATGTTAGACAGACTAGGGCAAAAGGATGAAAGGACTTTGACCCAAGGCTTAATTTCAGTCATATCCTACTTTTAATCTTTTCTTCTGTTCTCTTAAAAGCAAGAAATATATCCTAAAATATAAAATGAGGTAGGCATTAAGGGCTCATTTGCAATCCCCAATGCACAACCAACAGAACAGCAAACTTGCCATTCCCATGTGTGGCTTACTAGCATCGTGACAGCTTGCAGGATGGCAGTGGGGGGTGAGATCAGTCTTTGTCTTGTAGGAATGGGGAAAAGGCAGGCAGTGGAAGAGCTGTGGGTCCAGCCCCCCACCCCACTGCTCTGATCCTAAACCGAGAGCCAGACTACGGAGTATTAATCTGGTTGCCACACTTTGCTTCCCTGCTGGGATCAAATTGCTGTGCTTACTCCTATCTGGCTTCCATGAGAGCTGTGCAGGCTCTGCCCAGTCTCAACCTGATGGGATGGCGGCACCCACCTTGTCACTTGGGGGCAGGCATAACAACCCCATCAAATGTCCCTGGAGTATGGCAGGGATTCACCAGCCAGTGCTGACCTTGCTCAGTTTTTAAGTCAGCTCATCGCTTAAACCTTTGTAACTGGTAGACCCATGTTTTAGCATATTCCACATGTGCACCAATGCTTCAAACCCAGAAGGCTGTAAAGAGTGGATTTCAATGAACTCCTTTTAATGTGGTCTTTTGGCTGTGGTCAGAAGTAATGCACTCCATTTAGAAAATGTTTTAAATACTTTCCATGTTCATTGTGAAATAACAATGTCCTCTGATTAAAAACCCGTATCAAAGATGAAGGGGCTGGAAGCACAACTTTCTCCAAAGAATATTTCAGGTAGATTTGAAATGGTATCAATAAGGGTAAAGAAATGACCCATGCACAAAGATTTTCCTCTCTGCTCGATCCCTCACTGAGCCGATACATTTACACACCCCAGACAAACTTTTTTCTTTCAGAGGGGTTTGTGTTTGTGCGTGTGTGTGCATGGGGCTGAGGGTGCCGAGGGAGGGGTTAAACTGCACAGCAGTTTAGCCAGGCACTGAGCTCCTTTGACGTATTTAGATGATTGATCTTCTCCATTTAAATGAGTTTTCAAAATTACACACCTAACTTTTTGGAGGACGCACAGCATGTCTTATTGTTAAAACAATAACTTTCTAAAGGTAGTGCTACAGTGCCTTTCTTTGTGTCCGTGAAAAAATGCTAGTAGCTGGCTTAAAACCAGCAAGGTTGGTGCAGATGACTGTGGGCACAATTACCACTGCTCCTGCAAAAACACTGCAATCTGTCCCTTACCTTACAACTGACCTGCACAAACAATGCATCAATCAGAAAGCAGATCTGTCTATGTACTTCCTTGTCTGGCTCGCATTGCTGCATGGCTCTGATCATCGCAGTAGTACGAAACCTTACCTAATCCACCTACTGTCCCTCCTCTTTTCTCATTCATTCTGACAGTGATAACTGCTTGAGCCTTTCCTGTCATCATTTGCCCTTGACTCTGCGGAAGAGTTTGGAGATCTTTCAAAAGCTTGGCCTGTTGTCAGCATCACACTGTGGCAAGGAAATGGATGGTAACAACATACAGAAAGGTCTGTGCTGTGGAACTTGCTCTACAATTAATTCATCTGCCTGAAAATTAACAATCCTGAATCTGTCTAGGAGCATAAACATTTCTGAAAAGAAACATGATATTGAATGGGGTTTAAAATATCTCTAGGACATAACCATCAAGCAATGAATTCTGTTTGTCTGTAGATTATTACACCTTATTAAAATATTTTCCTTTGCAGTATATCATACAATCCCATAAGTCCACCTTTGTTTAGAATCTTTGCCTCTCTTTTTTTTTAGATGACATTGCAGGTTATTGCTGTTTGATGCAGTTGGAGTTGGCGTTTTAAAATATTCATTTCAGATCAGAAGTGATGTATTTGCTTGAGACGTGAGTGGTTTATAACTGCCAGCATTGACTTTAAATTTAATGACACAAAGAATGTCACGTACATGTGACACAGTCATCATTCCCTTCATTGTAATGCAACTTTGTGGCACAGACGACATCATTTGTATGCGAGTTTCCATGCAAATAATGTCATTTGAATCCTTTTAACAGGAGATAATGACACAAAATTCCAGGAGAACAGGGAACAGGCCGTGAAATAAGGACTTTCAAGTGACAAATGGCAAGTTACCTTCCTTATTTACATTTCTCTAATTTTTCTCCTTTTTCTTATTGCTCGAGGCCAGTTGCACCCAAAGGAATGGTCAGGCGGGGATTTAGAGCTATAAACACCTTCATGTCCCACTAATACATAGTCTGGATAGAGGGGCACTCCCACTGGGCTGCACTCAAAAGTTGCTCTGATAGTTTTATTCCATTCAAAGTTTTTAAAAAAATAAATAATAATAAAAAAACTTTTCACCTTTCACAACAGAAATGTCACCACCCTTTACCAGTACAAGCTCAATGCACACAGCCACAATCTCAGCCCACCTGGTAGAGGCCGTGAGTACCTCAGTTGCCACTCTTTGTCCTGTCTTTATCTTGTCATTCACAGTACAGCCAGATTTCTTGGGCTCCTCCAACATCCCGTCCCCCACATTATCCCACCGTATTTCCCACAAAGTGAAGGCTTCATGCCCTCCCTGGCCCTTTTTTGTACAGCCACACCCCTGCTGCGGTGAACTGAACGCTTGGCTCCTCCAGACGGGTTCCTTCTCCTCACCTTGGGAAGTTGCCTGCAGCCTTATTGCTCTGAGGAGGTCACATGACGATAAAAACTGCAATGTCCTGGGCTTCTCACCCCAACACTGAGAAGCAGAGCTCTCTGTGCCGTCGTGCTTGGGACTGATGCATAGGCAGTGCCTTTGGGATAAACCACATTCAGTTAGTCCTTGTTTATTGATTCAAGCATGTGTCTATTTCTAAGTGAAGTGCATCATTAACTGAATGAAAAAATAACACATAAAAGCACAGCTTCCCCCCCCACCCCCCATGTAATTTTACCAGTTTTAAGTACAGTGATTTGTAGCTAACACTAGTGAGCAGAAGCACTATTTTGGAGTTTTTCTCCACCTCCCTCCCTGTTACATTTATGCACACATATCTTTCTATTCTTAGCTATCTTTTGAGCAGAAGGCTGGTGATGTTGCCTCTCTTGCACTCCGCATCCTGAGATGGGATTTGACACAAGGAATCAAACAGTTGATCTATCATGCCCCTCACAATGTTTCCAGGGGTGCTTGATGTGATGGTGCCTGCAACGGAAGATGAAGCTTTTCCTTTTGTCCACTAGCTGCATGTTTAAACACTGCTCTCCTCTATGGACACATATATTGTCCATAAGCAGCCACATTAGGGGCTCGACATGGCAAGTCTCAGCATTCAATTTGCATAGCTTTCTGGCACAAAAAGTAGCTTTCCCTACGGAAAGCAAAGGGGTCAGAGGATTACATGGGAAAGGCCGTTATTCACTAAAATGGGTTTGCCTGTTATGTCGTGTCTTTCACAGCTTTAGGCTCCAAAACTTCAAATACAGTGAGAAACAGTCCTCTTGAGGTAAAAGACAAGGGTCAGCACTGCCTCGTCACGTGATGAGACAATAAATCACTTTCCTCAAAGCGGTACCTGCACACTCCCAAACTTGAAGCTATTTTGAGTGTTTACATGTTGGGTTTTTTTGCCAAACTTTTCACATCCATGCAAGAAACATCATCTGCGCTGTTTGGATGGTTATCTCACAGCACTCACCGTGTTCATTGGTAACTGGTCCTCTCACCTGCTCACACAGTGCTGCCTGCACATGGAAAGAGGCAGCCCATGGGATGCCCAAAACCTTCACGCTGACATCAGTGTCACCACTCAGGTACCTGTAACTCCTGAGGCATCAAGAACTCCTGGAAACACCCTGCCAACCACGATAGACCAACGTTTGATTCCTTGTGACAAGTCCCATCTCAGGATGCAGAGCGCAGGGCAAGCAACATCAACCTGTTGGGGAGGGAATGGCTGCCGCATTGCTGCAGTTCAGGTGTTGAAGTCTTCCAGTTTTCTCACCAGATGCGCTAAAGTGATGTTCATTGCTGGGCAGAAGAGGAAGGAGGTACAACCTGACAGAGCCTGATCTTGCTGCATTAAACTACCAGCTGACTCTATGTTGTGTAGCACATTTGCCTTGCAGCATGCCCCAAACCCCAAATATCCAGTGTGGAAACTTGGCAAGATTGCCATGGACCCCTTTGGTATATTAATTGAAGTTTTCTTCCTGGGGAGGTCATGGATAGGTGTAACCAAGAGCTAGAGTTGCAACTTTAAAATACCTCATGTACAGTAAGACCCCATACGTGCAATCGGTTTTAAATTGGAAGCATATGAAACTCACAGATTTCAAGGCAGAACAGTGTATTTCCAATTTTAGCTTGTAGCACTGGGGCAAGTGCTGTAAATTTTGAAATCTGTGTAACCTGTGAAACACATCCATTTTTGCTGTGGAGATAACAGCACAGAGCAGCTCATATGCACCAAACTATGGTAGCGTAAAGCAAGCTGATCCTTAACCTACAAGTCTAGGAGCTTCCCCAGCTGCTGCCTGCACCAGCCTGTACATGTAGGTTTCTCACCAAAATGCAATTAAAAGTGCCCTTTTTAAGGTCCATATGAAAGAGATACATGCTGCCTCTCAATTTTTTCCAGACTTTGGGGTCAGACAGTGACCAGACATGCAAATAACAGTCAAATTATACAGGAAGTTGTCAAAAGGGTCCTAGCACAGGCAGAAAGGACTTTTGACCTTCCTGGGTGTCAAAGGTCTGGTTCAAGTTTCTTTATAGTAATCTGTAGCTATGGCAATGAAAACAGACCCCTTGAGTGAATCAGTTTGTAGATTTTGCTTTGAAAGTTTCTTTGACTTTCATATTTGAATTGAATTTTAATTAAAAAAATTGCTTAAAGCTATAACCCAAGAAAGACTTTATTTACAATAGAAAAAGAACTGAGGCTGACAGCTGTAAGGGTGGGCTCAGGAAAGAAAAAAAAAAGAGGGTAAAGAAAAATCACAATGATGCCTCTCCACACCAGAATAAGACCAAGGTTTCTTTTCTTCTGTCTCTTTCTCCCTCTCTCCCTCTCCCCAGCCACTCAGGGAAGAGGTTACCTGCCTGCACACTGCCATAGAGCCTAAAAATATTTTCAGAGATGTAAGTAGCCTGTGAGAAAATCAGTAGGATGTGCTGACAATGTCTTCAAAGTCAGACAGAAAAAGAGAAGGCTAAAGGCAAATTAAAATGGTTTGCAAAGAGCAAAAAAAAAGGGCTGGGTTTTTTCCTCCTCCATGGCCACTCGTCATAATCAGAGCCATCCTTATTTTTTTGTTGTAGTAGTAGCTGTTGTCTTGCAGATTCATTAATGCAAGCATAGGAAAAGATTAAAAGAGTTTAGATTATGACACAACTATCGATATTGGTGCCTGACAGCAATATTATCACCTCATTGATATAAATGCTGAGCATAGGTGATTTTAAAAGTGTGACTGATTAAAGCAACATAAATAGCGGTTCTGGCACTAATGCTGTCAAGCATAAATCTGGGACCTTGACAGTACCGTGTGAACCCAGCCTCTGACTGGTCTGAAACCCTCCATTTATGCCTCATCGAGAACATGCCTGTCACCTCTCTTTTCCCCCCTGTTTTTAACTGAGGACAGCAAAAATATTTTTTTCTCTTTTAAGTGGATAGTATCAGAATATTGTTCCTTGGCACGTACCATATTTTACCCAGTGATTTTTTTCTTCTTTAAAGAAAGGAGAAATGGTAGCAAATGTTCTCAGTAGTTGCCAAGACTGTGCTGGAGAAAACCTGTGAGAAGGAATTTGATGCTGCCATGTTTTGTAATCAAGGCAATGTTCATCATTAGGATACTACATGTCATTTTTTGCTAGATGTCTTTCTTTTCCCTCCTTTGAAATTACCTGCTGATGGCTACCTGAGCACACGGAGATAATCTCTATCGTGCAGATGGCCTGTGTACAGTGCACCATGTTGCTGACCCATCAAATATATTGGGTGCATGCAAGCCCTCTCTGCAGCACGTGTAACCGTCGGTCTCAGGTATATCAGGATCAATGTGTATAAATTTCCAAGAGGAAAATTTGGGAAGAGGCTGTGAGGCTACACCCCGGTTTGCAGTCTCCTCCAGGCCAGAGCAGCTCGGGTGCACAGGGGTAGCCTCAGCGAGTGCGGGCGGGGATGGCGGGCACAGCGGGGAGCGCCCTGTGCTCCCCTTGCTCCACACCTCGGACTCAGCCGCTCCTTGCCCAGCGCTGGGCGAAATTTGTGCTCGAGACCAGAGGCATCCACAAGACATATCACACACTGACATGGAAGGGAAGCATTCAGCACCCAGGTGGCAATACCATTTCCTCCATGCGGCCCAGGAGGCCTGGCCAGGCCTGGTCAGGCCTGAGGGAACAAATGCTTTGGGCTGGAGGTAGAGCTGGGCTGCAGACAGCCGTGGGGAAACAAGAGATGGGTTAATGTTTCTACATCTGCTCTTGCGCTCTTTTTCACCTCAGTAGATACAGAAACAGAGACCCACAGCGTCACCCATAACATACCTGAGCTGACAGGGTAGGAGTGGAGGTTAAGAGGCTAGTTTTCTATGAAATAATCATTCAAAGCTGTCCAAAAATGTATTATAACAGGGCCTGTTCTTTATTTCCCATTGCTTTTAAGATTGGGTTATGGTCCTACTGTTTATCACATTCACCCTCCAAAGATAGCCAAACAATTGAATCAGACACCCAGATTACAACAAATACTGGAAACTGCAATATCTGTGCACCGTGTGGTACAGAGGAAATGGTATTCCTGGGATCACTAGTTCTAATAAGAGGGAAAATGTTGCCTTAAAGTAACACATACACACACCAGGTTCTTTATAGTGCAAACATACCATCAGGTATCTGAACACACTCAGTTCAGTTCCATGTAAAGACTTAGTATTTACACTTACACTTTACAGCATCATTTCTTTGAGGATCTCCTGATAACCTCACAATTGCAACTGAAATTGTGCTCCCCACGCACCCTGGAACAGTCGCCAATATTCCTTTTTTTGCATATAGAGAACTGGCTTCTGACCTCCATTATGTCACAGTGCTCAAATTATTTTAGTGGAGTAAGAGACCTTGTAGTGATGGGGACTTTTGGGCTGTGATGCTGCACAGAGTGAACAAATTTTTTTTTTCCTTTTACACTTTCCCAGTTAAAATTGAATACTTTGTGTGTGTGTCACATAAACAGTCTTTGAAGACACCACCCAAACTACCAGGGGAAGGCAGGGAAGGGTAGAAAATAGTTTCATTAAAAACAGCTGTGATAAACAGCTGCATCAGAATTAACTAAAATTTCTAGATATTTTTCATCAAAAGAAAGGAAGAATAAGAGCACACTAGGACTGCCATACTCCTTTACATGCTCCCCCCCAATCCAGAATATTCTTCCATTACAAAACTCACTTGGGACACTGAAGATTCACTTTCAGATCTCCTTAGTGCCTGATATGGTGCACTGATTTTAATCTAAGTCTCTTCCACTTCTGTGAATAACCACTGAGTTACAGGTTATTGTAGGGGCTAATCTCTGAAATCTTCCTCTCACAAATTCTATCCCAGAGGAGAGAAACCTTTTCAGCCAATTGGTATTTTGGGATGCAGCAGAGGAAAGAATACTGAAAAAATCGTGAGCTGCTCCACTTTCAAAGTTTGAGAAAATTAAAAAGGACCCTCCAAACCATTCACATCTGAAAACCAAAGGATAATCACTGCAAATCATGGAGTACAGAAAAGAAACCAACCAAGAAACACTCAGTGGCTGAACCTTTAGACCACTGGTTTTAAAACCTAGATCTGTGTGTTTTAAAAACACTTCCCTTTACTTTCAGTTTTGTTAAAAGTCACTGATCAGGAAAAAGAGAAAATTTAAAATATAACACATGACTAGTGTTCAAGTACGTGACTGACTATATTTTAACTCAACTAATTTCTGCTTTTATTTAAACATAATTTCTGATTTTCCTATTTCCAATGCAAACAAGACATGGTCTGATGCTTTCCAGACTGGTTTTTTGGCCTTTTTTTCCAGATCACAGTGAATGGAAGATTAGCAGGAGCTAGCCTCAGTCAAGGCATGTGAATTACATCACGGTAGCTTTGGACTAAGAGGATACTCAGAGCTCTTATGTTTCTCTCCTTTCTGTGTTTCTCATGTCTCTAAATTTTAGAAGCAATTTAAGTGTTGCACCCTGTGATTTTAATAACTGATAGTAGCAATGTGATTATACATATGTGGATGGAAATTCTTTATAGTTGTCTTTTTTCTTCCTGGTTCCTCTGAGTCAGGCAGTCTCAACTTTATTGATACTGCAAGAAGTTGTCTGTAGTTGGCAAGCTGGAAGATTAACACCTGTTTTACACCAGGCAGAAAGTTAGTGAGAGCAAGCAAAAAACAATATGCTTGCTTGCTTCCCCCCCGCCCCCTCCCCGGCCTTTTCTTTCTTTTTTTCCATGTACAGTGGCTAATTGCAGTTTTGGCAGACAGCGTGTGATAGGATAGACCTTATTTAAAGTGCCCTAAACAGCCTTCCACTAAGCAAACAGTAATCAGGTTTCAAGGAAATATTTTTGCTTCTTGTGCCAAAATAGAGAACTGATCTTATTCAAGTAATCAGGGGTACTAAACAGTGCTTGGCCTGGTGGATTTGTCTACTGTTGTTTTGCAGAAGGAGAGCTGTCAAGTACAACCTAGGCTGCTACAACTGCAAGATTCATCCTTTGAAAGGATGGTCAAATCCAAACACACACTGATTAATGTCAGGCAGAGAGCCCAATTCCCCAAAGTACTAATTTTGCAGCTTGAGGAGTAGCAGTGGTTCTGTGTGTAGTTCCTGTAAAGTGGAGGAGAGTGGGAAGCCTTTTAATTTCAAACTTAAATGAGAACTTAGAAATCACTGCCCCTCCGTTAACCTTTATTGTAAGAATGTACAATTTGCAGTAAGCAAGAGTGTGTATAGCTTGTAAGTTCCCAACCATCTGATTTCAGCAAAATAAGCAAGTAGGGTAGTATTTAAAATAAAATCCGAAGTCAGTGTCTTAATTTGAGCCCTGAGAAAAGCATGTCAGGCACCTTGCAGTCTTCTTGATCTGTTTGATGCTCTAAGTATACAGAAGGATGCATTTAAAGAGAGGCATCATGTAAAAACCAGACTAATAGACAGACATTAAAACTGAGGGGATTAAGGGTTTCCGGCACTGCTGCAATTCTTTCCACAGTTGATTTTATTCTTTCCTTGCTTTTTGTAAATAACTGTCAATAGAAGGGTGAAAACTGATGGCCAATTTTTTGGTGTAGGCCTGATTCTGCACCAGTGCTTTCTGTGGGAGCAACCTTAGGTGCTTTGGGACAAATCTAAATCTCACTGAAGTCAGCAGAAAGCTTTGACTTTGGTGGGTGAAGGATCAGTTAGTTTGATTAACTTTCCCACAGTATGTGTTTATCTCTACAGGTCTCCAAGGTCAGTGTCTTTCTTGTTCTGTTCTTGTTCTTGTTCTATTCTTAAATACTCACATTATCTAGTATTTAAGCATATTTTCACTATCTTATTCCAGCACAGCTCAGACTTCTTTTATTTTTTACTTCTTTCTCCATCTCCATGATTATTTTTTCTCCCAGTTCTTAATAGCTGTGAGATCTCTACCTTCCAAGACTCCTGTAGGAGGCTGTTGGTAATATCTCACTGCAGTAACTTAGTCAGAGCCACTAATACGCCAGCTGAACCATCAGAGATGTCTGACCTTCCCCACTTAACAGGAACGTACTTTTGATCAGTGCTCCTTGTTTCAGTCAGAAATTTAAAGCTATGGTGATGAAAGCGAGTATCTTTTTTTGAGGAATGGCAGTAAAGGAGTTATTAAAAAGATACCTGCCAGGGAAAGGGAAAGATTTATATTTAACAATCAACAGATTAAAGTTAATGTTTGCAGTAGCTAGAACTGGAGAAGTAGACTTCAGTTCTCCTCCATGCTGATGCAGAACCTACTCTCTTCTTGTTAAGGGCTTGCCAAGAAACTTAAGGTAAATCACTAAAAGGCTTAAGTAAGAACACATTAGTTTAATGTGTTAGACTCCTGTGCAGATGCTTTTATTCAGAAGCCGTCTGTGTTTGCCTCAGCTTCATCCTGAAGTTATGCTACCTTACTCAAAGGCCCTTGCACCAGCTGTCTAGATATTCTTGATGACACAGAGGGCTAATTGGGAGCATTTCAAAGTTCTGTACAGGTCTTGAGTAATATTACAATAATTTGACATTGTAAAATCTGGAGATCTAGACCGCTACAGAGCTGCTCCTTTTCATAGACTCACTTTGCTCATGCTAAAACTGGTCTCTCACTTGCGCTGATGGTGGTGTAGACTATGAAGAAAGATATTTTTCTATGTTGACATTTATTTTTTTGTGTTGAAGAAATATTTTTTTTCTTGCAGGAACAACCTTTCTAGTTGCTTCAACTTTCTTTTCTGTGAGGAAGATATGCACTACCAAATCACTTCTGCTGGCTACCTCCCTGTTCTGACTCCTCCTCCTTCCAGTTCTCCTCTTATACTCTTCTCTACTGTTTATCTCCTGCCTATATTTCCTGGTCAAGGTGCATTTACCTTAACACTATAACACAGTGATAAGAAGTGGGCTCCCCAGTACCTCCTGCTTCAGTCTGAATTTTTTAATACTTTCAGAACGCATTACCAAAGCTTCCTACCTTTGCTTACTGGGAGCAGTATTTAGTCATTGCAGATCCCAGACAATGGGATCAACAGGGTTCAGCAACCACACTCTGAATGCAGACACACGTTTTGTTTTTGATGTGGCCAGAAGCAACGTGAGGCAGATGTGAGAGGTGTGGTTTTAGCAATCATCTCCTGCCTAAGGAGATCTCCTTTTAGGTTGCCACTCCTATTTTTCACCCAGCCATTAAGTGTCTGTGAGCAAAGAGTCTTTGTCCAATGTCTGGCCAAATGGCCAGAAACTGATCTTCCAAACCATTCTCCTGAAGTTTTTTTGCTCAGACCTTCTTGGAAGAAATCCTATCAAACACACAGAGCAGAGAGGTGAGGAGGAACTTCCTAGTCACCTCTCAAACTCCAGTCTCATATGACATTTGTGTCCCTTGCAATCTCTGGTTTGTCGGTTAAGGTGATGTCAATGCAACCACTGCAGAGCCCCCTTTTGCTTCCTAATGTTCCAGTATTGACATTTCTGTGCTCATTTTGCAGAGCAGATCTCTTCCTGAGTGCTCCCACACCCTTATGTCTACTTGCCTTGCTTTTGAAGACCAGCAGGGTGGCTCAGCACACAGGACCTTGTGGTGTGTGTCCTCCTGTGCATGCACACTGTCCTCCCAGGAGAAGCACAGGGAGGGCAGCAACAGCAGGAAACTGCTGTATCTCCCTCTGAAGTCAGGTTAAGGCAAATGGAGTAAGATGGACAATGGGGGAACCTTTTCCTGCCAAACAGGTGAGCAGAGGACGTGTGTAGTGACAGGTATGGGAACATGTGCCATAGCATCTGGAGGACCAGGGAACCTATTTGTTTCTAGAAATTGTTTTTCAACCTGTCCCCATGACAGCCCAGAGGTGGTACATTACTGCAGGGGCACAGCTTATTGAAGAGTCACCAGCACTCACAAAATGTCCTTTGTCCCCTAAGAGTTAAGGCGAGAGATCACCAACACTTTTCTTTGTGCACAGAGGGACTCTCAGTTTGAGGAGCACCACAGAGCTGGGATTTCTTCCCTGAGCGAGGTGTCAGTAAGAGGATATTATCTCCAAGGGTCATTACTTCCTATCCATGTCCAATTTTATTTGTTCCTGAATCTTTCCCTCATATCTTTATTAAGTTGTCACTACGTGTGACAGAGATGAACATGGTCTCTTTTGCGAGCTCAGTCCTCAAAGTGATTACTGTGTCGGGTCACGAGGAGTGTGATTTGTGTCTGCATTCATTCTGCAATGATAGGATATGAAATCTGTTTTCAGAAAACCCATGTCTTCAAACTGGCAGTGAACATTTACATACCATGTGCTGCAGCCTCTGTGTTGCCTCACTCTCCTTGTGGCTCTCTGGAAAGAGACTTTCGGAAAATTATCTCAACTGAGAGAACTGACTCAGTCTATTGGGTTTACAGACTGTTTTTTCTGGTTCAGCAGGAGGCAACTGTTCCAAGAAAACCAGGCCAGAATTCCTAATCTTACAAGTGAAGATTTGCAAAAGAACACTTTATAGACATTAGACTATTTTCATTAAGAAATCAGATAAAGGGATATCAAAATGACAAAATGACTTTACTTCCAAACTTGCAAAGCTGCTTGACTCTGCTGACACTATATATGTGAGACTACCTCTTATCTAGCTGAAGCATTCTCAGGAACAGAGAGAGTGGTGCAAGTTAGAGCACTACTAGGTTAATAGGAGCATAAATTAATGTTACAAAAGCTTAAGGAAAGGGCCAGTTAAGGGCAAAGCGATACACTTCTTATAGACTACAAAATGGCAGCTAAACCCAAAGAGTTTTTACCAACTATTTGCTAAATACCCATGAAAGTTATATCCTTTAACATTAATTTAAATGCTTAATTACCCACCTTCCAGCTGAATCCTTGCACTTGCATGGAAGTTATGTGGCAATGATGACTATTAACAGTCTTGCCATTGCCGAAGAGCACAGCTAGATCACAAAAGCTTCTGTCCTCATCTGTTAATTTTTTCAGACCATAAATTTGCCTAGAACCCCACACAGATTTTCCCATCAGAGTTTCCTTCAACACCAACAGCCCACTGGTCACTTCACCCCCATGGCTGCAGAAGCCATTGAGATTTCCTTGAATAGCTATTCGTTTCAAGTGTGAAACGCAGTGTGAAATCAATGCTTAGCCAGAGCCCTAGCTTGCAACTGGGTGATGAGCATGGCATTACTTGTGCTACCTCTGCAATCTCCTTCTCTCTCTTTTTTTTTCTTTTTCTTGAGCAAGAAACTGTCACTGAATGTTTCCATGACACACTTGTTAATACAAAAATTCCTGTGTCAGTAACGTGATCATGAGAGCAAGGCTGCCAGTCAGACCATTGTCACACCAGATTGTAGGCATGGTTTAGTCCAAAAGTTTATCTTTTTCTTCCTCCCTACTCCTGCCACATCATGATGTTGCCATTCTCTCTTTTATCAACATATAATTTCCAGGTCTTTTACTGTGCATTTATGTTCCTGTCTTTCTCGGGGGGGGGGGGGGGGGGGGGGGGGGGGGGGGGGGGGGGGGGGGGGGGGGGGGG
>JAVJGI010000064.1:52217537-52232129 GCA_035590275.1 Ibycter americanus
ATGGGAAGTAATTTGTTTTGGGTTTGGGACTTTTTTTTTTTTTTTTTTTTGGGGGGGGGGAGTAGTTCATAAATTCCAATTTTATCACCCAGAGTACACTCGTATGGGTTTCAGGACATATCTAGCTTTCAGCTTACTGGTATTAACTCTGCCCTTTTGAATTCAACTGGAATTGAATAAATGGATTAAGAAGTAAAAATCCTTACCTTAAAACCTGCTTAAGGCTAAGAAATGAAGATCCGTGATTCTGCTGGTTACCTCTGGCACACTTGCCTTTAGCATTTTGACTGTTCAAGATGAAAGTCTTACAGGTAAGAAGAAGAGGCAGTTTGCTCGCTATTCATAGATTAGAAGCTTGATTTTCAAAATGTGGATATATAAGTTGTAACTTGAAGAATGGTTAGGAAAAGCATGCCCTATAGATGGGCTTCCAAGCCTCTAAGCAGTTAAAAATGCACTGAACCAATTCTAATCAAAGCCATACCCTTTAAGTAGTGAGGTACACTGATTGCATTTCACCTTGGCTTCTTAACACAAGCTGTAGTAATAAGCAACTTTTTAAAAAATTCAAATTAACCAATGGCAAACAAATATAATTTAGTCTATTCTGAAAGTGTCTCTTTATGCGTGCATCACAGATGCTATTACACAACAAACCACGTTAATGATTTTTTCCAATATTACCTTAGAGAAATAATGAAAAATATTAATGGAAATTTGGGGGGGCAAAGACATTGGGCTGAGAGTAACAGGAAATGACCAGAGCTTTTTTTTGTTTCACTGTGGTAGCAAGAAGTTGCTTTTCTAACAAAAATCTGAGCTTATGCACAAAGGCATAGCACAGGAAATATTCGTATGCTATAGAAACAACATGAAGAGAGGAGAAAGATAATACAGCTTATAGATACTATAGCTTGTAAGTACCACAATCTAGCATTTAAGACATTGGGTGTTTTTTTTCATTCCCTGTTTGTTGCTCCATTTAATGCTGAAAAGAGAATACAACGTTGCTGTAGTTTTCATAGGTAAACTTGCTTCTTCAGAACTAATCTGTTTCAGAAATACTCATTACTGGTTAATATTCAGCTGAATATACAGATGTTCATGAACAGTGAAACTATATGCACATACACATAAATAATTGGTTATATTTTGAAGGAGGTTTTGATGTAATATGTATTTTGTAAGAATTGTAATTGAGAACTTAATTGCTACTCAACTTAGTAAAGAAAATCTCCAAAATCTTGAAGTTTACTAAGCCATGAAGAAGTGTACTTTTCGGTTACAATGTCTAAGCAAGAAAGTGTACCGATACATTTCTCTGAGCAGTCTCAGCAGTCTGTACAGTCCACTCAAGTAGCAGTCAGTGTCTCTGAAACACACTGAACTAATTACTTCTTTCAACGGTACCAAGAATATATACCATTTATCAATATTACACCAGGAATTTCACCTTTCCTGACAACTGTTTCCGAGATACTTAAAGTGAGATTTCCAGATGGAGTGGTAGTTGGTCTTTCAGTCAGAGATCCTAGGAATTTTAAATTACAGTGCCAGGTAGATGATCAACAAATTTTATTGGACAAGAAGAGGAGAAAATTTCTGAGTACCACCAGGCAAGTTAGTTTACTGAGAACTTACCTTAAATGTGTGGATAATTAAGATTATTTTGGGCATTTTCCATTCCTTTATCTGTGTGCTGGTTATGATGAAAAGTAAAGGATTATCCAGAAGTTAGTTTCCTGTTGCAATCTACCTGGCTAAGGTCAGGGAAACAAGCTGTGATGGACCTTTTCAATGGATAAAAGATCAGGTGACTAAAACTTATTTAAGAAAAAGCATGGAAAAAAGTTTTCAAGACACAAAACCAACAACAGACTGGGGTTAGGCAGTATAAAAATATGATTCAGGGACCTTCCACCCTGAATCAAAATTCCTATGGCCAAAATTGTGACACAAAGCCCCAGTCAGATATGAGATTGTTCTGCTCATTCAGATTTATTCAGAAATTGTGATGGGTTTATTTTATACTGGCTAGCTATGTCTATTTTCTGCCATTAGCACAAACTCTCCATTGGTTATTCTGTTCAATTTTATAGAAACTACTCTCATAATTTCTGTCAATTTTTAGGCAATAAAGTTTCTTAAGCTCTTTGGATAGAACTGTGTGGTAGGAATACAATTATCTGTAAAATGTAGGTTGGGCTGCTAAGCTATATAACATTCTGGTAGTGTTCTGTTAAATTTCTTAAAGTCAAGGAATTCCTTAAAGGCTCAGTAGAATGATTTCTGACTTAAGGCTGTACGAAAACAAACAGGATATGGCCTAACAATTTCAGAGGAATAAACTTCTCCAGGCTTATTTGACATGAGTTTTGCACTTTTACTCTTTCATGACTGTAACTGATTTTTTGAAGACTTCAGAAAAAAAATGAACAAACAAAAAGCCAAACCAAACCAAAACAAACCCAAAAAAATGATATAACAATACATTATTTCCATGTAATTGATATGGAGATGTAGTTCTCTACTCTGTATAAAAATAGTGTACAGATCTCTATGATGCCAACTTAAGTCAGGTTGAAATACTATTTATTTTGGTGGACCTTATAGGCTAAATCTAGTTCTGGTGCACTTCCAGCGAAATCATTGGTTACTTTTAAGATTAATTTGGCCAGAATAATTTGACCTTAAAATGATTTCTAGAGAACAGCATTTTATCTTCACCATCTCCCTTTAAACAGATAAGACTGCTTAAATGACACTAACTTTAAGATTTGTCCTTTTTCTCACTGCATCCTCTAAGTAGTCACTGCATATGATAAATCGATTAATAGTCACTGGTTTTAATCTGCATGAGATTTAATGAGACTTCTAAGAACTTGCATTTTATTAACATATGGAAAGTTTCCTTCTATATTTGTGATTCTTTAAGGTAGTTGTTAGTGCATATCTGAAGCGTTATTTCATGGATGAATTATTTCTTCTTCTAACTTTGGTGCCAACATTTATCTCCATATGTTTGTTACAGAAACAGTCAAGTGTTTGACTGAAGGCTTTGTTGTCAGCGACTCACTAGTTTCGGAGAGATCCAGCTTGTTTCCATTCTAGGTGAAGCCACAACCAAACAGCAATTCGGTTTTCTGTATGCAGGCAATGTCTAGGCACAGGTGTGACAGTCAGGAGCAAAATACAGAGACTAAGCTGCAAGTAGTAACAGGCAAGACTTTTTACAATGTGTTTGTAGCCTCTATTTCCTGTACTCATAGGGATGGATCATCAGCACAGTTTTCACGACTGTTTGACCCTCACAATACCCAAGATCTGTAAGACTGACAAAATGAACACTTGCAACAATGGTCTTGTCTGACCCGAATTAAATCACTGGTACATGTGTTATCAAATTTTGTGAGCTGACTATACAGACATGTGGTTTTGTTTAACAACCTGCACATGTTCTTGAAGAAACAGAATGCACACATTTTGACTCAGAATGTCCCATGCAAATAACTATCAAGGATGGTTAACTGAAGTAATTGCTGCTTAGGATAAGGTGACTTTGAAGAACAATTACGTCCTGGAAAGTAACAAAGCTCTTGATCTGATACTTGTTTAACAGATAGCCAAAGATGTGTCCTTAAGCAAACTACTTTCATTATAATACTAAAAATCATAAAATCATACCCCCTGCAGCAGGGACCCTGGCCCACAGAGACCCTTCCTCAATGAGCATGTGGAGTTAGCCAATACAATTGTGTAACCATTATGTAGATTACTATCCAGTCAGGGTTAGAGGGTTGCAAGTTAACAAATTAATATTCATGTGATAGTGTATGAATCTGATTGTGGAAACTACCAAGGTGTGGCAGTCCACCTAGCACCCAAACTTGCCCCACTTTGTATTGAAGGTAATATCTCATATTCTTAGACTTTTTCTTTGATTTTGCACACCGGGTAATGAACTCATTTTTGAGACAACACATGCTTTTCTCTGAACTGATTTTATAGATGATGTTTGCTTGATTTTAAGCAATTATGAAAACAGGAAAACGAAGTAACTGAGAAGTGTTGAAAGATAGTCAAGCATATTCTAATGACTTTTTTGAACTTTATCTTGTAAAAGAACTTCCATAGATCTCAGATCATAAGCTTTAAATGCAATGTTCTATTGCACCAAAGCAAAAATTGTTTTTCTTCTGTGCCCTTATTAACACTAGCGATTAGCAGGGAAAAAAATACTGAGGTAATTTAGGAGCGTTGAAACACCAATTTCAGACACTCAGTTTGAATTCCAGTTTTGGGGATTTAATTTTTGAGTCACATTTTCAAAGCACTTAAACACAAACATATTTAAAATCATGTTTTCCTCTCTTAATTTTAGTGGATTTCAAAATCCATGTGGCTCACCTTTTCAGATTCCCAGGCTAACACGTTTATTCCCATATAATTTAGCTAGTGCATGACGGAAAAGTCAAAAAATGGTCAGTTATGCTCTTTTGAGAGACATCCTTCCATTCGCTTAGAAGTACCTCAAAGCTGAAAACCACTCTGGAAAGTTAGAACCCAGGTCTTCTAAATTTCAAGTCTTCATTAGACAGTGTTGTCTTTCAGGGAGAACCACTCTGACTGTAGTATCCTACACACATAAACCATGGTTATTGCTTTTTAAATGCCACTCCTCATCCTGCACTGATTCAGCAGCCATGTGCATAGGGTAAATGTCCTCATAGATACACATATCATATTGTATATTTACTCTGCCAGGACTCTTGCCTTTAATCTATTCTTTTTGACTTTCAGTATGTCCCTAGCTCTGATTCATTCCCACACCTCTTTTCACTCAACCTCTGATAAGGTCCTTCTTTTCAGAGGTATGAGGATTTTTCTTACATTTTACAGATCTCTAAAGAGGTCATGACTATAAGAGGAGACAAGAACCTGGATTGCTGGACTCCTTCCAAAACTGTGCTTTACTTGAATAAGTCATTTGTTCACTCTTCATCTTCTAAAACGGGCATAACTTTTTTTAACATTGCAGAGAAAGCCGGAAGAATTTCATAAGCTCTATATGAGCTCTTCGTACAAAGATACTCACAGCACAGTACAAAGAAATTCTATCTGAATGCTTGAAACTGCTTTCTGTCCAGATTTCGGCACAAAGTGTTTCTTCATTTGATCTATATTAATGCAATTTTTTGTGGAATAGAGGTACTTGAATGGAACTGGTTTTAGAAAGATGAGAGTTACGTTTGCTGCCACCAATTGCACGTTTCAAAGGGAAATAACCAGTAACAAAAAGGAACCTGGAAGTCAGTGGATAACTTGCCTTTATTCTGATTAGTTTGTGGGCAATACTTTTGTTTTGGGGTTGGAGTTTTTGGTGTTTTATTTTAGGTGGGGATTCTTTTGTTTGGTTGGAGGGGGTGGTTTTGTTTTGTTTTTTCATTTAAAAAAAAAAAAAAAGTGAGGTAGCACTCTATTTTCTTCAACTGCTGTTTTAAAAGTATTGGATGGAAATTCATTTGCCCTCTACTCCTTCAGACACAAATTATGTTTTGTCAAACCAGACATTCTTGGAATGTCATGGAGAATTGTTTCTCAGACTAAGCTACTCTTTGTGGCGTTCTGCGTTTGCAGAATGAAAAGAGGGTGTTTGACAGTTTTGGCAAGTCTGTTACAGGGATGATGAAGTCTCCTCAGCAGCCTTCAGTGGAAATCGGTGTAAATTGCCTTCTTGAAGGACACAGGGCAGTTAATTTCAATGGAAGTGCAAACTTCAATGAAATCCAACAATTAGTCTGTATTTATGCAATGATTTAAATTGGCTTATTGACAAAAGGCTGTATTTGTAGTTATCACAGTTGCTGTTATTAAAAAAATACATGCTTGCCATTGTCCATATCAAAGCTCATTAAAATAAAAAATATAAAGCAGGAACTTTGAAAACTTTTCCTTTAAAGAGTTTCCAAATTTCAGGAAGATTCAGAGCTGACCTTTAGCCAGGACAACTTGATACCGTTTTTTCCGAGTTTTTAAGCTTACAAACTACATTGGTAGCTAGATTTGACCTAAAGTGGATCTGAAACTGAACTGTCTTTATTAGAGCACTGGTCTGAAAGTTCAGATCCTTGGCTTCCATTTCCGCTTTTTCACCTGTGACTTGGCTGTTGCTTTCTCTGTGAGGTTCAGTTTTATTCTGCCATCAAATTCCTGGTAGTCGTCTAGAGCTCCTATGCAGTTTGCTGTATACACTGGCTTATATGACACTGTTATATACAGTACCATCCCAGTCTGGGGTTTGAGTGGTAGGTGTCAAAGTTACAGTGTGAGTTGAATTCCTGAATGATCTATAGATATGGCCTATTTTCATGTATATGATGGTGTTGGGGTTTTTGTCCTATATTATTCTATGGAAGCCCAATGATATGATAGTCCATGCTTCTCAGATTCTGCAATGACCGAGCTACATTTGGAGACTGTGCTTACAGCGGTGTGATGAGTTTATACCAAAACAAGTTAAATTACAAGGATGTTGTCGTTCTTTATGTATATGTGAGATATGAAGGTGTAAGCTACATGGGTTTAAATTTCTGAGATGGGATTAACTTTTTTAAGAATTTGGTCCTCAATTTCCATTGTCTTTGTAGAGACTGTAATTCATTATCTTTCTCTTAAATTGCTTCCTGCATTGTTTTTTAATCTGCCACTGATATTGGATCTTTTTAATTAAATATTTGATGATTTTTCAACTAGAATCAAAAATAGGTATCTCTTTAAGATTTGGATAATATAGAGAGCAGGTCATTACAATTAACATTTTTAAGATCTTTTTGGTGATACTTTGGGAGGGGTTATTTTCTTTTGCAAATATCTTTGCAAAAGTTATACTTTTAGTGTATATAACAACAAGCAATTTAAATGATTAATAATTCGTAAACAAACATACTCTAGCCTACTCAGTATTTCTAGTACTGATTCGTTCAAGTTTGTATGCTGAGAATATCCAAATCAAACCTTTGTTCCTATCTCCTCTTCCCCCACACCGATGTTTATTAGTGTAGTGATGTTTCTTATTATCTTGTTTGAGTTCTGTATGTTTAATTTGAAAAGCACTGCTAAGGGAAGCTAAAGAGTGTTTGGAGGACTGGGGTAGGGCTGTTTGTTTCCATCTACTAATTTGTTCTGTCCTGTTAGCTTTCTTCATCTTTCCTGTATATTTGGCAGGGAGCAGAAATGAATACAACTGTGTTTTGTTGAACAGCCGCCACAGCCTCAAGCTGTTTCAGCAACTCACCTTGCCAAAACATTGGGTTCTTTCTAATTTTGTCTCCTTGAACAAGGGAGAAGGTTTGGGGTAATTCTTGTGGTTACTTTGGGACTAGCTGGTTTATTATCGCAAGGTGAAATATTTTTGTCATCCTGAAGTGGGGCAAAAAATGTTCGAAAATTAATAAACAAAAAACCCTGCAAGCGTACATAGGCTTGACCAAACTGTTTTGTTTTTATATTTCTGCTGTAATCAGAGTATATTTGAAGTTAATTTGCAAAATGTTGTTTGAAATTGAAATTTATCAATTAAATTGCGCCTGCATCCTTATATGCTATCTTTAGTCCAATTTAGTGGTTGCACGGAGTTTAGAAATTTATCATAACTTATTTTACGTTGCTAGCTGTATCTACCTGAAATTTTCTCAGAAGTTTTAAAAAAAAAATTATCAGAAAATATCCAAGCACCTCTAGTAGCTGGAATCCTTCCATTTTTGGGTAACTTTATAGCAATGAATAGATAATAACTATTCACTTTGTCACTTGTGTCTTGCACTTGTTTTAAAATCTTCTGTTTAAATATCATCACTTTACTCCACAGACCTCAAAATCCTGTTTTGCGGTGAGAGATAAATTGTTTCATGCAGGTTAAGATGTAAGAGTTTTACAAGTGCAACAGAAAATTCTACAGTTATTTAAAACTATAAAATTATCTACTACAATATTACAGAGCTTCTGACTCACACTTCCCCTCCAAGTGCTGCAAAGGGAGAGGTCTGCCCAACGCACATCTGCTAGGATCCAGTGATAGTCTCATTCCTCCTGCTGTGTAATTTTTAATGTGATGTTGGATGTGGCGGTCAGTTTAATGAGAATTCTCATAATTAATTCAAACTTAACTGTTGAAAATGAACAATTGGTAATTAAATGAATGTGATGTGATGACTAATTAGTTGATGTAACAAATAGCTAAAGTGCAGTTCATTTTTTAAAAGAAATATTTGAATTGAGAAAACGTGCTGTAATGCAAGCGATAATACTTTGTCCTATTTTTTTTAATTGCAACCTCAGTTTACTAAAAAATGACTTGCAGTGCTCCTAAGACAAGTTTCAAGGTCAGACTTAATAAAAAGGTAGATTATGTCTAGCATAGGTGTTTGGCTATGGAGATAAAAACACTAACTTTTTTCTTCTTAGTTACTATATAGTTATTCTTAAATTTACAGTTTATTCCCTATCCACAGCATGGAGTTGTTAGTCGTTAACAGATTTCAGTCTTTCCTTGAAATGAACCACCATGGATTTATTTAAAAGTTTAATCATGTTCCATCTCTTATTCCAGTTCCCATAATTTTATCTTATAGAGGGAAAAATGCATTAATGAAGTCATGATTAACACTCTAATTGTTAGCAAGCAGTATTTTAATGGTAGTCATCATGCAGAATAGAGGGTGTTGTTGGAAACCTTCTGCCTGCTGATTGTGAACAGCATTTAATTAGAAATGTAGCCCTGGAGCAGGAGGTGAACCTTTGCTCTTAATTGCCTCTGTTGGCAGCTCCTCCCTTAGGCAGTCTGGGGGCCGGTGGGACATGGTGAGAACAGGGTGGGTGAGAGGTGCTGCTGCTTTGGACAGAACCCATCCTCCAGCTGAAGCCTACTGAACCAAGGGATCCAGCAACCCTCACTTGTTTGGTGTGACCTCGACGGTCCTCCTCGCTTCAACACTTTAGTTACTTGAATACTGTTATGCCTCTCTGGTAAGCAATGTCTGTAGTGGGAGCAGAATTAACTTTTTTTTTTTTTTTGCTGTAACTTTCTCCTTCATTTTCCTTCATTAAAACAGCTGTGTGCTTCTAGGGAGGAAAATAAAACTGCCAGTGACAGGTTAAATTTTGCCTTTGCTGAAATCAAATTTCTTTTGTTTCAATGTAGAAACAGTCAGGAATATGCTAAGCTCTCTGGTAATAACTATTCTGCAAAACCAGTGTATAGCTGAATGAAAAGAATTGGAAACTTTTCCTAGGGACTCAAGCATAGACTAAAAGAAATCTCAACTTCTTGTATGAAATAGTCCTTTGGAGAATTTGTCCTTTTTTTATCTTTATCTTTCAGAAATATTTCTAGAGCACAGACTTGCAAGTCAAGTACACATAAACTTTGTGTGTGTTAGTAGTGCTCATTCGAACAGCCAGGAACGTTAGGAATGCTCCTTCCTTACAACTGGAGAATCTGGTGCCAACTCTCAAAGGCAAACCCCAGCTCATAACGTGATCGGGCTCCTCACAGTTAACAAGAATCTTTTCAGGTGAATCCAAAATAGGATCAATGATCTAGACAGTAGTGGTCCAGGGTGATAGTAGGGACTTCAGAACAGAGCATTCCCTTTCTGATAGATTAGAAATGCATTATATATATTAAGTGCTCCAGCAAAAACTATGTTTGGTGGCAGAGCGATTTTGGTTAATGATTTAAGCAGAGAGGTTTTTGAGTTGCATCTCTTGAAGGAAAAGAAATAATTCAGAAGTGAAAGGGATAAATGCTGAAAAAAAATGCCTTAATTAACAGACTTGGTTGCTATGTTGTTTCATGGGGTGTGAACTATCTATTTCATTCTTGTCTGTTTTTATTGCTGTTATTGCACAGGAAACCACCACATCATGTTCTTCTTTGTCTTGTTACTTGATTAGACTAAATAAAAAAGGTTTAGTGGAGCTAAGTATGTTAATTAAGAGGGTAATTCTGTTGAAATCTGGCCCTGCTTATAAAAAGATAGCAATTGAAAACCAGAGTGGACCAACGATCCCTTCAGTCTGACAATCTGCCCCTTACCGTGCCCAGCGCTGCATGCTATAGCAGCAGGCAAGGCTACGTAAAGCCCTGCGCTGTCCAGTGTCGTCACCCTGCCTAGCAAACACCTGGAGTCCTAAAACGCGTTCTGCTTCAAACTGCCAAAAATACTAGAAATGTCTGTTACACCCATAAGTTACGAGGTAATTATTTTAAAATGAAGCCAGTAGGAAAATTCTAGCTGGGGAAGGGTCGATCTAATTAATGTCAAGGCTAGTAGTTCAGGTCGACTTTGCTCAGTACAGGTCCGAGCAGTTAGTTCTGATTCTGCTGGCTGTCTCGCCTGGCTAACCCAGTTTGCACAGACTATCATTTTTTTTCACGTGTCTCTTTCTATTTCTAAGGTGATACTAATCCCTCTCGGTCAGAATATTGGAATTGGAATTCAATATTCCAATAAAGAATTGGAATATTAAAAATACGATCAGAGAAGCTTTAAGGAAACCAGGGAAACAGCCCCTCCTTACTCAGTTTGACTTTACTTGCTCCTTCAGTGTTGTTTCTGCTTCTGCTGCTGGCTCGGTGCCCATGGGTAGGGTCGCTCTGCCCCCGTAGCACCGCACAGTCGGTCTGTAATAAGCCTGGAGCTCTGCTGAGCCTTACAGCGAGGGCTGCGGGTTTCCTCACACGGTAATGAGCAACAGTCGGGCCAAGCAGATTCCCCTGCAGGCACTTGGTCTGGACACCGGTAGGTATTACACTGGTCCAGCAATCGCCAAATGTAACTTTGGAAACTAGGAGCGTTAGCTGGAGAAGAGGCATGAGCACGGTATGAAAAGACAGCATTTACTGATATAATCTTTGGTTACCAAAGATAAAAATTGTATTCAGAAGAAATCCTACAGCTGGAAAGACAGAGGTTAACGAAATACTTTGGAATAGAAATACAAACTTAGAAGAGACTTCTCCCACCAATATATTTCTCTATAATAAGCAGACTTTTTCAGAAAAGGTAACTTACAACTTTATGTACAGGAAAGATCCCTCAGGTCTTTGTACAGAGATCTTTGTACAGGCACCAGTGTCCAACATCTCGGGGAAGGGAGGGCTGTGTGTGAGGCTTGTGCTAAATGTAAACCAGTCAAATGAATATCTGCATGCTGTTGTCTAAAAAACTGATCTGGACTTTGCTTTGAGTTTGCTTCTATGAAGAAACTAGCAGCTGCTTTTTGCCATCAAAATTTAAATATTTTTTTTAAAATCCAAAATACATTATATTTTCCTTTTGATGTTTCAAACCAGGCTGAAAGAAACTTGTCAGTTCAGTGTAAATCAGTTTTTCTTTTATCCTAGATTATTCCAGCCCTCTTCGGTTTTGGAGACCATAGGTATGTCTGGTTCCAATTCAACAGTCCTGTGTGGATGTGCGACCTTCTGTATTCAGTGTAAGTCTGATCTCAGATGAGAGCATTCTGAACCTGGGGCTGAATCCCAGCCTCTGCCACTGCCAGTGTTCATGGTCACTGTCCCTCTCAAAAAGGGAAGAGAACTCCTATAAATTCCAATTCCTCCCCCTCTAGGGATTTCTGGCTTAACTAACATGTCTTGAACACTTTTTAATGAAGAGATCCACTTCTCATCCACATTTCTACATATGAAGTAAAGCAACCTCTCACAATCTCAGTTAATCAAAAATTTGCTTTTATAAAAGGGACAATGAATTAATGGTTTAAAAGTAGCATCTTGCTAATGTTCTATAATAGGAAAATCCTTTCCTTCTGCTTTGTTCCTGCTCACTAGAGGAAAAAATAGTAAATTAAGTTTATATGTTCATCAGATATGGCATGCACGTTGAACTTAGTTTGTACTGTGAAACGTAGTTGGTTTCCAGCCATCTAGAGGGGGGGAAAAACATTTTTAGCTGTCTTAGTCGATTCCTGTCTTTTTTAATTTGTGGAATTTTGTCATCTCCCTCTGGTGGCAAATGTCTGAAATATCCATCACACAGCTGCTGAGGGAGGGAGGGGGGTGCGGGGTAGGGGAGGGGGTGGAGAAAGAAATCTTCAAGTCTGTTCCAAGGTGCACACTTGGAATCAGCATACTGCCAGTTACAAATATGCAAGGCACAACAGACCTACTCTCTGGAGCGTAGCTTTGCCATGAGAGAGAATTAAATGTAGGTTGGTCTGAGAGCTGGGATTTGCAGCATCCAGTTTGAAACAATGTCAGAAAAAGATGGTAGGAACAGAGGCCCCTGCAGCACTGTCTGAAGGATGGGATTCCAAATTTTGATGTGGCCCAAATCACTAGTCTGCAAATTCAGGTCTCTAGCAAAATCAAATATTAAATACAAATTGTCAGGGAGGAGAGGTTAGAGCACAGGAAAACGCAGAATACCAAAGGGTAATTTTTAACATTCTATTGTTTTTAATTTTAAGGTATAATATTATACAGTGTGTTTGGTACAGCCTATTATATCAAGGAATACACTGATGGACCAGACCATACCTAGTGTTGTATTTTTCAAGGCACAGCGATGAGAAACAGAAAACATTGCTTCCAACCCGGTGGGGTTTGTACTTGAGCATTATTGGTGGTGTTCTGTTAATAAAAGTCTTTTTGTGCAATAGATATTTTGGTGAGAGTCAGAGACAATAGTACAGCATCGCTTTTCCAGTCAGCTCAGTCGCTGCCTCTTTTCAAGTGTATGCTAATACCAGAGTATTTCAAACACTTAAACATTAAAACTATTCAGCAAACAAGACAGAGTCTTGGAAGGCCACTTTAAAACCTTCCAACCTATTTAAAGAAGTGATATATCTTCACAATCACTGTCCAGGATAGTTTGACAATTTAAGTATTCTGGCTCCCAAAAACCATAACTTGAAACATTTGAGTAATCCTCTCAGCCTGGCTGTATCTCTTTTTCCCCTGGTCCTATGCACATATAGCTGAATATGTTCTTCTCTATCCACATTAATGCTTCATTTAGTCATCAGTCCTTTGTGTCTTTACAGTTCATCTCCCTGTGTGTAGAATATAAGTAGGTGTTCTATATAAATAAACTCCCAAACGGGAACCAGATGCTGAACTTTATAGCTGACTAAACAGAACCACTGAAAGGTGATATAATATGGTTGGCATCTGTGAGTCAGCATCAAGATGTGCTCTAAATACTATTGCAAGCAGTGACAGTTTCTGGACATAAAGAACTCAATGTGCTCTCATTAGCGCTGTTGGAAATTGCTCCCAAGGGTTGTAGTTCTCACTCGATTCAGATCACTTATGTAATTTCAGAGTATGAACTGTTCCGGGGAACTGCAGTGTTCACTGATTTTTGCACTGCTTGGTGAACTTTCCATTTAAAGGTTTCCCAGTGCTGGGGATGGAGTTAATGCATTAAGTTCAGTAGTCTCTAAGAACTCCTGAAATGTTCAGACTAGAAAATGCTACTGGTAAGATGCCCCCTGCCCTGCTTAATGATCTGAGTGAAAAAGCAGAGACATTAAGTAGATACAGTATGTTGGGTCAGGGCCCGGATTCACCTGTAACGCTTATCTTCATTAATCTTGTGTTTATATTGTTGAAAAAGTACGTGCTGCCTGTAAAGTGAGATAGCTTCACAGTCAGGTTTGATATCTGATTCTTGGCCTGACTCTCAGAGGAATTTAAATGGGCTTCCTATGTGCAAATGTGTGAAGCCTCAGTGATTAGAAAGAGGCTGGAGATACAGCAGTGAGTGCCTGCAAGTGCTGATGCTGTGCTTGGCTTAGTTAATGAGCTTTTCACAGCCTTCCTTACATGCAGTATTTGTGTTCTCTACAAGTGAGTTTTATGGAGAGTTCATCCTGGGCTGAATTCCATATTTTAAGGAAACTTTCACAGAAGTCCTGTTCTGTGTTTTCACCATTACTAGCCGCCACTGAGTCATGCAGCTAGTGAGCCACTGATGAGCCGTTCCTTGCTGCTTACAAATATAAAAGATGCTGAATGGACAGCCATAGAACTCAAGATTAATTCAGCAGGCAGGCTGGCTTACAGACAAGTTGTGAAAACTTTTCTTTTTTTAAAACAAACTCCAAGCTAGCACAGGAGCTCTGCCTGCTATGACTGGTTGTTTTTTCTACAGATTAGTAAACCAAAAATTCTGGGTATACCCAGAGCTGCAATGGTGATAGTATTAGGCATGCACCTATGTTTGGAGGTAACTGGTGGGTGATGTGATGGTCGGAGGCCACCTCGGGCATAGCAATCACAAAAAGATGGAGTTCTCAATTCTCGGAGAAGTCAGGAGGGGGATCAGCAGAACTGCCCCCTCGGACTTGTGGAGGAGCCTGGCTGACAGGTCGCTGCGGAGGCAGCCCTGAAGGGCAAAGGGCTCCAGGAAGGCCGGGCAGTCTTCAAGGATGAGGTCTTCCACGCGCAGGAGCAGGCTGTCCCTGTGTGCCGACAGACCAGCTGGGGGGGAAGAACAGCCTGGCTGAGCAGAGAGCTTGGGCTGGAACTCAGGGAAAAAAGGAGAGTGGATGACCTTTGGA
>JAVJGI010000064.1:52233203-52340069 GCA_035590275.1 Ibycter americanus
GGTCGGTCTCTTCTCCCAGGTAACAAAAGGCAGGACAAGAGGAAACGGCCTCAAGTTGCACCAGGGGAGGTTTAGATGGGATATTAGGAGAAATTTCTTCATTGAATGGGTGGTCAGGCAGTGAAACAGGCTGCCCAGGGAGGTGGTTGAGTCACTATCCTTGGAGGTATTTAAAAGACATGTAGATGTGTCACTTAGGGATAGGGTTTAGTGGTGGACTCTGCAGTCCTGGGTTAACAGTTGGGCTTGATGATCTATCTCAAAGGTCTTTTCCAACCTAAATGATTCAGTGATTCTATGGGCTCTATTCCTGAAGTGTGAGTGACTTGAGATCCCCCTGTCTAAGATACAGAAACATCAAGCCCCCCATAGTGCTGCCCTTACCCTTTCAGTCTCCTAGTGGTTTAAATAACTGTTTTCTAGAGAAGAAAATTTCCGAAAGACTGAGCCATGTAATGGATGGTTACAAATTCACCAGTCATTTATCTGAACGCACCTTGAAAGCAACATGAATAAAACATTTGCAGGCTTAAGCCCTGATGTAAATTCTAAGCAAGTATTGGGTTTATGCTATTACTCTATGCATGTCGAGTGGCACCTTACTCCATAATCAACCTCACTGAAACAGATGGGTAATCATAAAATAAATATTTTCAAGCATAGTAAGGGTATTTGAATGTAGTTGCTTTGTTTGTGGAGCAGTTGCCAATTTTTTCATGCAACAAATCCTAAAGTATGGAAATCCATGGCTTAGATTTGAGGGCAGAAGGTTGTGGGGTGCTGGGTTTGAGGGGCAGTTTTATGTTGTTGGTTAGTTTCTTGGGGCTTTTTGTGGCTTTTGTTGGTTTTGCTGGGTGTTTTTAATAATTCAGGCAATAATAGCTGAAGCAGATAAAATCAGACTTTGCAATTGGTTAATCCATTTCTGAACTCTATTATTTAGATGTTTTGCAATTAATATCCTATCGGATAGTGTCTCATTCTATGATGCACTTTAAAAAGTACTATCATTTAACTATTAATGCCATTATTAGTTTTGTAATATTGTGGAAAGCAAAATGCAGGAAGTGCAGAGGTAAAAATTAGATCTTTCTACGATTCCTTTATTTTAGCATAGTTTATAGGGAGGATGGGCAGGGGTATAAAAAAAGAAGGTTAAATTTCATTCTTCTCAGGGGACAACCTGAAATACTAGTGAGGATTTAACAAGCATGTTTCAGTAGCAACCTTTTCAGTATCGGGAGAGCTTTGGGCAGAGCACGCTGCTCAGGCTAGCTGCGATGCTGGCTTGCACAGGAGGGCAAACAGGTGCTTTGGAAAAGCTGGTGGGTAATTACGTGGGTGTGATAATGAGGTACTGTTTTGGTTCTCAGTGTTCTTTTTCTGACAGCAAACTGTTGAGATTCACATTATGTTGATGGACGAAGATGGTGTAGCCAAAAAACACAGGCATGATCAAGTTTGCAGTAACTTGATTATGGTATGCTGCTGAGGTTCTGATTAGCAGGTTTTGCTTTTCATTTAACTTCAAACAGCGTACTAGTTGCAACACCTTCATAGGAAACATGCAAGGCTTATTTTTCTTTATTTCTAACCGAAGCCATCGGTCTGTGTAATTTATATCATGGCTTTGCATTTCCTGTCTCTGATTACAGCCAAGTACGTAGTGCTTTACTAATCTCTTTACAAGGATTTATAAACTAACAGTTTTTCCCTGTTGCAGATTCCCAAGCCACGTATTTGGCTTCCGTCTGGGGTGTTGGATTGACCCAAAAGATCAAAGCAAAAGACATCCAATTCATGATGATCATTATGACTTGTAATCAATGTTTCAGAAGTTGGGAATTTCCACGGATACAGAAGGGATATAGCTTCCCAAATCTCATTGACATTCAGAGGGTTTTGGACACACTTTAAGCTTCTTTCACAATCCTATGCTGAAATGGCCCAGCTCTTCTTTCCTTTCTAAGTAAATAGGCATTTCTTAGTTTATTTTTTTTATTTCTTGTATTGATGAATTCTCTGTATTTAAGACCTGTACCTCCCTGAGAGACATTCATCTTGCTTCTTGCTGACTCTGAGTGGTGTTGACAGCTTAGTATGATTATACGTGATAATAAATGACTACTTATGTCAACAGGAGTTAGCAAGTAGGTAATTTTCAGATGACTCCCACTCCTTCCAAAAATATAGGGGAAAAAGGTGGTTGTTGGAAGCATGACCAGAGAATCTTAGGTTTCTGAAAATGTTACCAACATTTTTTTGGTCATGATGTAGTAGGCACATACTAATTAATGTCCTACACCAAAGACAGAAGTTTCCACATTCCTAAGAAAGTTGATCTTGAAGAATATACTGATGTTTTTTACAAAAAGATTATGCAATTGTCAGCATTTTCAACTGAAGAGTAAAAAGAAAAATGCTTTAAGGCATAGTAACTTATAAATTTTTACCTGTCAGTATTGTTAGATCTACCCCTTCTTCGACCTTTTTGGGAATAGAAGACCATAGAATAACATTTGTAATAATTATCAGGTTTTGTTAATTAATCAACAGTTACTAACTTCCCTGATTCTTCAATGTTTCCTTAACTTTGTGGATCCTGATTGCTGAGCAGCAAGCTACAGTAACAAGAGTCAAATATTGTATTTCTAAAATCCCTATTCATCTGTGTGATTTTTGTGAACAAAATCTATAATTCCATTCTTTGTTTAAATACTTAATAGATTTTATATAGGGGTACAGTAATTTTGTATGATCATGAACTACTTCATGCTTTTGCTAAACAAAAAGTGCAGCTTCTGCCAAATGCCTGAACAAACGTCTGTGGGTAGACACAAATGGAGAAAAGCAAAAATATTGCATCAAAAGTTATTTCTTGTGTACTCCCTTTCCAAACTATTGAACTCAGTCTTGTTAGATGTAGTGCATCTCTTAATGAAACCAAAGTGAGTGTTTTCTCTGCACCCTGTTTAGTCCTGGAATGGTGACCAAGAGGGAGGGAGCCTGGAGGGTCTTCGGGGTTTTGAAGCTGTCATCTTCTGTCTCTTCTGAATATATTCAGGAACATCTCACACCTGAACTTTCCACCATGCCCATACTGTCCAGTACCTTTCCAATTAACCTTTTTTACTATCTGGAAGAGAGTGGTTTATTCCTACTTAACAATGTTCATGAAGAGCAATCATGGCCCACTGGTAAACATAATTTTTTCTACGCTGAACAAACCAATCCTAATGGCTTGCCCTGGCTTCCCCAGTTCCCATTAAACCTTCTCTGCTACTGATTTAGGTTGAATTGATCTTTCAGAGAAGTGATAAAAAAGTGGGGCAAGAAATAAGTGATCTATGGGGAAAAAAATTAAGAATGACTTAATTCATGCAAGTGCTCTTTTACTTTAGTTCTTAGGTGCCATTGGGGTTACTTGGTGCATGTGGAGATTCAGAAGATTTGCTGCAAGGTTCTCACAGTATCGCAGGCCTCAAAAGTTAAACTAGTGAGAGCACAAATACCTGATTTAGTCATTATGTCTGCCTTGATTATATGCCAATGGCCATCAATAAACACATGAACCCCCATTTTATAAGAATGCAGAACAGGACAGGAATATCTCAAGTAGCAACAACTGAAATCCTATCCATAACTCCTGCAGTGAGCAACGTGTTTTTTATAATGTACTGGTGCAGGGTAATACTTGGGTAGTAAACGCCAAAGGAAGTGTCTTTGTGACAACATGAGAAAAGAATTCAAGAGAATGTCTGTTTTCAGATGTAAAGTTTTCATTTTGAACAGGGGCAGTCAGGGTTATAGTTTCACTGTTAGCAAAGCATGAACAGAAAGAACCAAAGTGCATGGTAGGAATAGTAAAATAGCTTGAACTTCTCGGAAGCCTCTGTTTTTAATTTTAAATAAAGGAACTTCAAAAATGCTTTTAAAACCTTAAACTTCGATATGGTTAAGACTGGAAATTACAGTTGCTCCTCCTGTAACCTCTGGTATTCTCTCCAGTATTCTTCTTTGTCAAATGTACTGAATTTTAGGAGCTCATTATTTTTCCTGTACTAATACATTTTCCTTATCTTCTAATTAACCAGTGCTCCTAACATACTTACAATGGCACACTCACATCTTCTCTGGCTTCTTTCCCTTATTTCAGTGCAGGTCTCTTGTTGCAATTGACACAGTTGATGCTTGGACACTGTTCAACTGTTCAAGCTCTTTTCTGGTGCCTTTTGCTATCTTCCATAAGTCTACCGGGTTCCAGTTCAGCAGAGGTGGGAATCCAAATGGACAGCTGTTAGCAGATCTTCCTAATTAAATCTGAGAGGGGATTGAACAGGTAAATAATACCAAAATTCCTGGGATTCTTTCAGTTTTCAAAACTTGTATTAGAACTGTCCCATGAGATTCCAGTTCTTCATAAAGCACAAGAACACTTCTTCTAGCTTTTCATGTTCAGGCAACATTTCATGTGTCTTCTCTGGAAATCTACTAACTTCCATTTCTCCTATGACCTCTGCCAATCTCATGAGTTTTCAGCCAACAGTAACAAAAGCAGTGCAAAAAGAAAATGCAAAATATTTTTAGTCAGTGTCATAAACTTTGGTCTTAAATTTGTTTAACCGATGTTGATAAATAATGCTATTGTTTGGTTTTATATCTCTACCTGATAATTTATACTTGCTAACAGGACTATTTAACTTCATACTTTTCCGTAGTCCTCCATTCTTTCATAAACATTTTTTATTAACAGATTTCATTGTCGTGGGTTTTTTTGGTTGGTGGTTTTTGGTTGTTTTTTTTTTTGGGGGGGGGGGGGAGGGGGTCATATGTTGTGCAGGTTTTTGTTCTGTGTGAGGCTACGTGAAATACTGAGGTTGATGCTACAGGAAAGCTATTGAGAAATTAAATGACAGCAGTATACAATGAGAAAGCAGGCAGTGACTAATGTCTTAGGTGTCTTGCTACATGACTCATCAGCTGTACCTGAAATGAAGGCTTTTCCTGATATTGCAGCTTTCCACTTTTGTATGAAGCTTTTTAATCTGAAAGGCTGTAGACATAGACTTGCAGAATTTCCCGCAGACAGACTATGTGGACATAAGTGTGTTCTACCTTTGGCCTAGAATGAGTTCTTCACTGAGCAAGAAGGTCACATCTATGAATTTTGGAGTCTGGTGGTTTGTGGCCTGTTATGATTCTAGCATTATTGCTGAGGCCACTTCATAACAGCATATTGCCAAGTATCACAGACTTCCCAACGTAAGATGCAATGCAATGCGGAAGGTATGGAAATGCGCTATAGCAATGCAGTCTTTATGCTAAAAAGTCCCGTAGCTATTTTCCTACTAGAAAGCTGAAGGTATAAGATAAAGAAAACACTAATGAAAATTATAGTCTTGGGTGCCTTTCATTGCACAGTGCCTGAGATGCTGTAGTGTTTCAGACGCGCAGGCCTTGCAGAAACTTAAAAATGGATTATTAGTGTAATTTATATTAACAGTTACTTAAATATAGGAATAAAACTAAAATATGCTTTTAATATTGTATTGCTCAGTACTTATTAAATGTTAGGGTTATTAACACCATTTTATACATGGTGTGTTTAGTGATTACACAGCTACCATGCTGATATTTTCATCGCCCATCCTCATCACTGAGTTACTAACACCTGAAAATATGCACAGCTTTTCACTCATTTCTGGAAAGTTTGCTAGTGAGGAGTGATTAATTTCTCATATTGCTGAATGGAAAGCCAATGCACCTGGAGGCTTAATGTGCTAACAATGTTTCCCCATTTTTAAAGGTGTCCAGCTTTCATGAGTTACAGTATAAGAAACCAGTCTGCCAAGTTTAATGAAAGTTTCAAGAGTGAGAAAAGGAGTTGAAGTCCTTTGAAGAGGTCATTAATTAGAAATTGGTTTAAAAGGGAAAGGCGAACTTCTTGCTATTCTCTGGTCAAATGTTATTATGCAGATGTGGTGGGCATTGTTACGCTGGTAGAACTGGATGATTTATTTCCATGCCACAGAGATCTTTATCAGAGGAACATGTTTAAAGTTTCACTGTGATACATTCCATAGCTTTTTGCTCCTGCATCCCACTCCTCACTCTCAACCTTCCTGCCCCCGTACAGTCTGTGTGGCTTCATCAATTTTCCCTTCTCTGCATCCCTACTGTATCCCACACTTTTTTTGTCTCCAGTAAATAGTCCCTACAATGCCTCTGTTTTTTCTGGCTCTTGATTGATTTCCCCTTCCTCCTCTCCACTGATGAGCTCAACAATCATCAGGCAAGTGGTCCAAGGTGACAGGAGTAAGCTTTTGTTTGAAAAAGCAGCAGTGATGGGACAGTTGATGTGGCTAGCAACAGCTGGTCTTGAAAGACAGCCATCCTAAAAGATCTGGCCACTACTTTTGACAGTTCCTCCCCTTGTTTTCCCTGTGAAATGACAAACCCTTTCACTAAGCTCAATAGCCTCCAAAGGGGCCACAAAAATACAAACATGGGTGCACATTAACGTGTTAGCCTTGCATTCCTACTCTGCTCCTTTCCACATCCCGGGTATTTCATCTGTGGAGCTAGATAATTTGCCAGGTACTGGAACACAGGTCCTCTTACTGGGCCAGGCAATGGCATGCAAACTCCTTTCTATTTTACCTAGAACCCACTTGGAGAATCCTTTCAACCCCAGGATATGAACAATGTTACTTTTCAAGTTGGCACCTCTCAGACTGCAAGGTGTGGGTGGACATCTGGGCAGGGACAGGTCAGGTATCTGTGCAGGAGTTGCAGCTAGTAGGGACCTCCATGATGGAGAAAGGCCAGCAGCAGAATGCTGCTCGTGAGGGTTGTGCTTCCTTACGGGATTGTCCCTGGGCTGTAGATAAGTGGCACAGGACCACAACTGTTGCACGGGGAAAAGGTGGTGGCTCTGTGCTTCATGTGTGTGAGGTGGAGGGCTTCAGTGAGACTCATGATAGAATGGCCAAATCGTGAGAAATGAGTTATCTGAAGGTGTATTATAATGGTTTCACAGACTAGTGAGCCAAAAGTGCTTCTTATTAGGATCACATATGATATTGTTTCTAAGTAATGTCAGCTATAACAGCATCCTGCTGTCCGACTCTGGTTCTTGTGCTGAGAAGGGGGAAGAACTCTTTTCCCACATGAACCTTTCCTGTGTTGTCTCTCAGTTAACTCACAGCAATAAGAAAGAGTTTCTTATCTTAATGTCAGTGTTTGCACAAATGTATTTGTTCGAAGCAAATGGCTTCTCAAAAGTCATTTGAAGAGCCTGACCTGAACGCACTGTCCTTCCTCTTAACATTGCAGGCTGCTGATGTATAATCTCATTTCTTTAAAACGTCCTGGTTTTATAATGAATTGTGCAGGAGGTGAGGTCTGCGAGCAGCCTCTGACTAGAAATTGCAGTTGTCCTTATTTTCTTAATAGCAGACCTATTAGGGTTGTTCACACCTTTAGAAATGTGAAGCGGCACTGCTTCCTCAGGATTTTTCTTTTCTTTCCAGAAGACTGCAGGCACACAGAGGACTGCTTTGAGCACTGACCTCTTATCATACCAGAAATGATAGTGTGATATTTGTTAATTCACTGTTGTGATGCTTTAGGCAAATGTGATGGGTGGAGAGGCAAGAAATCTATTCAGTAAAAAATTCCTCTGTAAAAAAAATTATAGGGCAATGCTTTATTATCATTGCTCACAATCACTGCTTGCTGGTCTTCCAAATACCAACAATATGTCAAATGCTTTCAGGAGACCTGTAAGAAACAGCTTTTTCCTCGGATAATTTACAGTCATGGCAGGCTGTCATCTGCTGGTGTGCATGTGTATTTTCCATTTTTTTATTGCCCCTTTTCACAGAGACGCAAAAAAAGAAAAGCATCAGAACATTCTCTGTTGTCATATGAAGAGAAAATAAATGAGAGAGTAGGACTGCAACGTGAGTAGGGAGTCATTATTTATTTGATTTGTTGAGGGGAAAGTTCAGATAATTATCTAGAATGTTGCAAAGCTTTGCCTGTCAGCCTTGATACAAAATGAGATTTTGTTGGTAGACATCCAGAGGGAAAATTGGTTTGAATTCTTGCATTGAATTTTACAGTGTGCTGTTTCTGTTTGAATGAATGAATAGTGGTTCAGTGTGTGCATATATGTTGAGCTGTAACCAAAACTTACAGTGTTTGGGCAGCAAGATGGTGTCTCTCCTCTGCATCTGTGCCTATGCGGAGAGCTGGCCATTGCAGTGTTAACAAGGCACCAGCCTGTCTTTTCAGTGATCACTCTGAAAGCAAATGTGTTCCTTTCAACACACCAGGACTGGTTCTTCTGTCAGGCTCAAATACTGCAGTACAGTCTTCCTAGCACATATTTTAGAAAAAACAGCTCAAACCTATTAAATAATCTCATCCACGTTTACTTCTGTCAAATTTTAATTTCTTTGTCACAGACTTTGAGCTGTCTGTGTTCCAGAGTTTTACAGCTGTTTATTACAAACAAAATGGTTGCATTTCTTTCTGAAGATTGGTAGTATATTAACACTGTGTTTTAAAAACAAGTTGGAGCACTTCAGCTTGACTCTTAATTGAAGCTTTACTGATCATGTCACAGGATTCATTTTGCTAAAAGTATAAATTAGTTCTCACTGGGTAAATTTCAGCAGTTTCTAATCTTTCCTTCTAATTTCTGTATTGATTTGAATTAATTGTTATTCCAGGGATTGCAAGCTCTTCCCAATGACCGTCTAATGACTTTTACCAATACTCTATCACACTTGCTTTGAATTTTAATGATTCAGGAGATAAGGAGTTTCAACAGTCCTTACGGTCTAGAAAGGAAATTGGGTTTTATTGGTTAAAAGTTAATGACCATGCTGTTCTTTCTAAACATGGAAGAACTGGGTTTGCTGGCGATACTTTGTTTTCTAAGCTTACATTTTCAATGCCTTGACAAAATCACATTTTGACCTGAGCAGTATTCTGAAGGGTCTGTGATGTTCTGGTGAGAATCGAGAACTGACATGATTTACTTTACAGTTTGCCTGATTTTCTGGGTGACTGTCCATATCCTTGTATCTCCTTCTGCCATAGAATTCAGTCAGGTGGGGCAGCGTGAGGGGTGGATGGCAAATTTCTCTCTTTTCCTACCTTGTAGAATGCCCTTCCCACTTGTGCTCTGTTACCTGTATAATTTCAAGTCTCCCTGACAGAGAAAAGCTTTAACGTTCTGTGCGGTCATGACTTACCATAATAAGGTCATTGTTTTCTAAAGTCTGTTATGTAATAGAAATATAACCTTCTGGCACCGTATAATCTTGCAGTGCAGCCAGCTCTCCTTGAGACAAGGTTTGTTCCACTAGTAGATGAAATAGTGAGTTGCCATTCAGAAGTAAATGGTGTGTGGCTGGAAGTAGTGAATTCCGCCGTTCAGCTGCTTGTGTGGCTTCTGCTTCTGTTTCTGTTTGTAGAACGGGAGAAGCATTCCTCTGACACGCAGAACTAATAAAAAAAAGTTGCAAGATCCTTTGACAAGTAGTGATGAGTTTAAAAAAACAAAGTCATTTAACAATACTAGCACCTTTAGAGACCCCATAACTGAGGTCATAAATCTTATTTTACTTATTTAATTTTTTCTGAGCAATACATAATATTTGTAATTGGGACTAGAAGTCAAGTTCTGTTTGCTCACATAAAAGCACAGGCTAACTAAAATTCCTTATTTCTTTCTCTTAATGAAGTAGATGACCACAAGAGGAAAAAACAGGGAGGCAGAAAGAATGAAGAGAGAAATGTAAGAGAAAAAACACTGATAGATCTGACACTAATGGGTGGGAGGCCAATTTGGGAAGACTGGAGTCGGTAACGCTGCATTTCTTTCAAGGCAGATATAGGAATGCTGTGTTAAGTACTGTGTTACGTTTCACAAAAATTCAGAATTTTAGCTAATCACCTTTGTATGTTTATTACAAAGAGTTTATCCCTTAGGTCTGGGGATAATGGGAATAGAGTTTGTGAAGTAGGAGGAATTTTTGTATCTCTTCTGTTTCTGAGGTTTTCACAATCTTATTCACAGCAGAATGAAAAGTGCCTAGGTGGTTATGTTTGTGGGGGGAAAATCCAGGCTATCTTGACATAATTTGCAAACCCAGTGAATCCAATGATGAGCTGTACTTCATAGCAAGTTACAGATATCTCCTGGGTGACTAATATAATCTAGGTAAATTGTAAAGTCATGGTAATTTAGGAGTGTAATTCCTAAGAGTATCAGAGAACAGCTGTTGTATGCATGATCAAAGTAGGTATGGGTAACTTTCCAGGTATATCTACTTCCATTTAGTGAGTTTCAGCGGTGTTTTCATGCAGCCTTTTGATTAAGTTAATGTAATACTCTTTTTAGGGCCAGTGACAAGATGATTTATATGCCACTGTTTCCCAGTGCTGCACTGCCAGTGTGTTTGCTCTTGAGACAGATGACTGATGGTTCAAAATGACTGAAAATGTTTCTTTCGTTTGTGTGTGACAGTTCATTAAGAGATTATACATGGAAACATCCTTAGTTACATACAAATCAGATTCATCAGCAAACATGTGAAACATGCATTTAATCCCATTTACTTGATGTACACAAATAATCCATAAAGGTGATTTATTATTCCCACTTGCCTTATCTTGCATGATCAAACGATAATCAATAAGAGCTATTATTCTTTCAAGTAAGAGATTTATATGCCTGGGTCATGGTGTAATAGCCAATATGCACATAAAAATCAGTTTGAAAAGCCTTTACTTTCACATTCAAGTGTCCTTGAGACATAGCTACTGAATTGTATTCCATATTACAAAACAAACTGCTTATAATAAACCTAAATGGAAGAAATTGGAGGGAAACAAATGGGTGTGTCAATCTAGCAATTGATTTCTTTTTCCACTCATATTCTGCTGGAAACACGGCTAGTTGTCATTTTTATAACTCTGTAAGCAAAGTATGACTTTCAGCACTTCTTCACTTAGGACCTCTTGTCCCATGGTGGGTCAGCTCTTGTGTTGTAATGGGTCAAGAGCAAAAAGGGGGCTTAAAGTCAGTCTGCTCAGAGCAATCTGATTCTATAACTCTGCATGTTGTGGTCATCCTTTGTTGCAGTGATTTGTACATGTTACAATGCCAACTTGCAGTTTGTCATCCCTGTAGTAACTTAGAAATTGTTATAGTTTCTGTGACTTTAAAATTTGTCTCCTCTCAGTTTAAATAATAGCAAAAAAGTTAAACTTCTTAATTTAATGTTGCCTGACTTCATACTCAACCACATAACAAGAAAACCCATTTTTCTTGGGGTTATTGTTTCAGCCTGTCTTCAGACTCAAGTTAATACTGTCACGTCCATTTACTCTATATTTATTTCTAGCTGTTTTCATGGTCTTAGAGAGATCTCCCTTCTGGATTCCCAGCTGATCCCTAACTCTTAATATGTACAATTGAGGAGAAACTCTGCAATAGTAGCAGGAAAAAACAGATTCCCACCTTCTCAACTTCAGCCGCAAAAGTATTAGCTGTGGTTTAGCTTTGGATTAAAGGCTTGCAATGTAAGTAAGGGAGTTGGACAAATCTGTAAATTCTCAAAGATGAGAGTTGCACAAGCCAGCTCGGAGAAGAGCAATTTATATGCTCTTAAATATATTCTTAGCTCAGCTTTGTGCATTTTAATAAAACAAGGTAAATTAGGGTTCATACAACGTGCCTGGAGTCTCTGCTTTTTTCAACATTGTGTTTGACAAGTATGATGATATTATGACATATTCTGTTGAAGTTTCATCTTGACTCCTCAGGTGGGAGGCGAGTACACTGTGGGAGAATAGTTCTAGTGTTTCCTTCCTTTTTGACACTCTGCAGTAGAGTGTTGGCAAACTGCTGTTATATTAATCCTTCCGTTGCAGGCAGTAAATTAAGTTTAGAATTGCATCTATACAGCAGCAAATGGATTGCATTCTATCTCTATCTGATAATAGAGGCATTGCATTGTGAGAGTATGTGTGGTCAAAGCCATTAAAAGGTCCTAATTTTTGTGGACTTTTACTTATATGTTATTTTCCAGCATTATATACTTGTATCTAAAGCTATTATTTGGCTCATCATTATAAACTTGGAATGAAGATCTCCCTCTGAAATTATAAATATGAACTTTTCTGAGGTACGAAAGCTGGAAGTTTTCTGCAGATGCTTGACGTGTAGCTCTGTGTCTAACCTTCCACTCTTTTCAAGTCTTGAAATTATGCAGCCATGATTAACAGGTGATTTTAGGTTATTAACAAATGAACTGTTATATTAAGTTACTAATCAGGCAAATCATATATTTCGTTTTCTTTTCAGAATGCTATTATAATTACCCATAATATCATCTTCTGTATGTTTCTTCTCATTTGAATTCATGGTCCTTTTTTCCCCTTTATATATATGAACTAATTTAAATTCTGCTTTTATTTCAGTTTGTAAATATTTCTTGTTATTTTGCTATCTGTTGCCTGAACAAAATGTGGTTACTAAATCTTTTATTTCTCCATTGATTTTATATCTTTTGGAGTAGTGAATATCTGTTCCACTACCAAGGACACACTGAACTGAGTTTTAACACATAGGGGAAAAAGAAAGCTTTGAGATAGCTTCCCTCTCTCACTGTCCACCTCCCATTCATGTAAGTACCATGAGGAGTTGCTGTGAATTGTTCAGACTTCTCTATAGAAATACATCCTTTTAGTTTTACCTCCGCTGGTGGATGAGATATGAAACACCAATTAGAGTAAAGGAAGATACCTAAGATATCATTCTTAAATTTCAGTATCTGAATAGAGATAAATTTTCCCCTTCCAGGATTAGGGCACAGGGAATTAATGCTTTGATTGTAGTGCCTTTCCAGACTGGCTTAATGTTGAGACAATATAGCCTTCAAACTGCTGAGCAACTTGCTTACATACCCAAGAGCTGCAGGGTGTTTTTACAGTCAGTGGTGGCGCATGCTAAGGTCTCACTGCTTTGTCACTGCCTCTCACCCAGAAAGACAAACATCTAATTTTCAAGGTTCCAGAGGATTTGCTAAAATTCCACCACAATAGATAACTCAGCCAATGTTTTGTTTGGGAGCAGGTCAACAGCTATTTAGTTAAACTACTGAAGGTAATTGTAAAGATTTATATTCGGTGGTAATTTCTATGTTTACAAAAATGTTATAGTAAATAAAGTACTGATATGTGTTGGATGTGGTGATAAGTAACAATTGCTTCCCACCACCAGATGGGCTGTAAGTAGGCTGGAGTGCTGGCAGCTGATATTTAGGATGTAATCTGAATAAAACAGGAAGGTAGAAAGCAAGGGGCAAACTGTGAAGTAGAGTGGAAATGGAAAGAAATAGAGCAGTGAAAATAGGAGCGTTGTTACAGTTTTCCTGCAATATAATAGCTGCAATTCCTAAATCACTTTACTGTAGTGGAGGGTGCTTGTTCCACAACAGACGAGTAAAATACCAAGGGAAATATTTTTACTGGAGAGCCGGTGACCCCACCACAACGGGCATCGTAGTTTGAGAGTGATAGATTCTCAGATAAGGCACAATGATGTTGCAAAAGCCAGCCAAAGTCTAAGTCTGGAGCAACAGCTATGTTAAACAAACTCCCTTCTGCAAGGGCAATACAAATTCACGTTACTAGTGTTTCATATCCCAGCGACATGATGTGTGTGTCTTAAGGGGCTTGCTGTCTAGTGTGCAGCTCTAGTTCTTTCTTTGTTTTTATTAATTTGTTTGACAATGTATGTTATAACAGATTCTGTCATCTACTGTACTAATCCTTTGGAGCCTGGTAAAAAAGGGAATGTGTTTGTCACTATGTTTCATGAATACAACTGATTTCTTCAGATTCTCCAGGGAGAAAAGGGAGACAAGATTTCACTTTCAGCATCTGTGTGTTATTGCTGGCATCTGGCAGTCCACGTGCCTATTGCTGGTAATAAACAAGATGCAAACATACTGCTTCATTTGTAGACTACTCTCCCTAGTTAGCTTCGAGCTTACTCTTCTACCAGATGTCACTGAATTTAATAGTAATGATTTGGCCTAAATGAACTGGTGATTGCTACCTGCCACAGAAGCAGCTGGAAGAAATAAAAATATTTCCTTTTCATTTTAATACATCTTCATCTTTTACTAATGTCTTTTCTGGGGTCAAAGATATGACTGACTCATTACAGGGCTGCATGGTCACAGCTGGGGACTTCATCGGTCCTTGGCTATTGTTTACTGTAGCTATACCATATCAAGAGGGTTTTATACCATTTGTTCCAATGGTTGCTACTCTCTTCAGCTATAAATGCTCATTAAGAGTGTTTTCATAAATATTTCTTTACTCTAGCTCTAAAACAGTTGCTTAAATTTTATTTTGCATGCCATTTTCCTCTGTTTCTATTCCATTTCACCTGGAAAAAGGGCTTCTCTGTGCTGGAGATAGACAGCAGTCTAGCATGGCGTATCTAAACATGATTAGCAGTTTCACTTAGGGATTTCTGACTGGCTGGCAAAGCAGGTAAATCCAGCCAGGCTCCTTAGATCCTGTCGTCTTACTAAATCAATTACCATTCATTATTTCCAAACAAGTCTTGCACCCATTGTACAGTGAGTTTTGCAAGACCTCCATGTTTCAAGAATCTGAAGAATTTTAATATGTGTGGAGCTTATTTTATTTATAAAATCAGATACAAAACACAAAAGATTCAGAGTATAACAGCTCCAAACTCACTTACATGCACAAGATGGAAAAAACTTTAATATGTAATCCAACGTATTCTGCGTGGTTTGTCCCCAGCGAAGGCCGATGTTTCAGCAGGTTAGTCCCTTGCCCCACGTGCCCCCCAGAGCAGCCTGCCTGCAGCAGTGCCCTGCTGCGTCTGCTTTTATGGGAGTCTGGAATGATGACACAGGTGGTGCTGTCTGCCTTCCTAAAATTTGCAACCCGTAGAGGTGCTGTGTTAAAAATGTCAGTATGAGATTGGAAAATGATGTATGCTTTGGCGCTTTGTTATGTCATTATGCTTTGATCAGAGGTAAATTCATTTGTATTTTAGTCCTATCCTTCAAATTTAAGGCTCTACTGATGTTGCTGAGCGATGTCACCAGATTTTTTTAGGACAGTGGCTTCTAATGTCTGATATAAATAAATTCAGCAGACCAGGTGTTTGTTACATCTTCCTTTCTTCTTGAATTGTTAGTGCCTTACCTTACAGCACGAAGAAAGTGTTTTGTCTTCTACTACCAAGCAAATGTCACATAATAGCTAAGCATTCTGAAAAATTCAATCGAACGTGACTGCATCGCTAGGGAATACATAGATTATAACCCTGCAGGGAGTATATGTATAGCTGAGAGAGGAAAGGAAGGTGAGAGAGAGAGAGAGAGAGAGAAGACAGAGAGGACGTGCTTTTACTCCATATGAAAACTGACCTTTTTTTTCCCCCCCCCACATGAAGCTGTGTGCCAAATCTCTCTTGTTATGTATTGATTGTTTTCCACAAAGAGATATTAAATGTATGTGCAGTTATTTGGCCAGTTGCTATGCTCCTCCAGCAAAAGAGGTTTTTATCATATTTGCACTTTTTTTTTTTATGACACATGGATGATATGTTTTTGTATGATGCTTTTCAATGCCATTCACCTCTCAGTATGGGAGTTTTTTTGGGTCATGCTTGGTGCAAAAGCATAGGTGTGGCAGTTCTCCCCTGTGGTACTGGTGACATTTCTTTGTTTCATTTGTTTTATGGAGGTTTCTGACTGGAGAGATCAGATGTGTCAAAAGGAAATATCTTTTTTGTTGTTGCTTTTATAGTAAAACAATTGTGTTAAAATCTTATCAATCTCCTATGTTACAGTTGCAGGTACGGGGGTATGTTTAACACAGGGATGTGTTTGTAAGTGGCATATTTATAAAAGCAAATGTACGGCTCAGAACAACTTTAAGAAATGGGAGAAAAAAGACTCTCATTGACATAATGGAGCATATCCAGCATTTTCAACTGCTCCTGAAAATAAGCTAAAAACCTTACTGTGAAATGCACGAGTGTTCTGAGCTTACTATTTTCCATATTAATAGGGAAAAATCCTTGTAATATTTGAAAGATTTTTATGCTGCATTACAAAATTTCAGTAGTTGCTCCTGTTTATGTTTGCGGTCCGACAAAGCTTCTGCAATGTAGCTAAATGCTACATCACTAATGATCTCTGTTTGTGACAATTGATCTTAAAACTGAGAAGGAAAAGAGAATGATCATAGGAAATTGGTTTTAAGGGCACTGATGAAGGCCAAGGGATGAGCCATGTCACACCTGGTTAAAAACAGTATGTGTAGAAGTGACAGGCTTGAAAAATAGCAGGTGAGCAACTCACTAAATATATGTTTACCATGCAATGGATTCTTTACTAAATCATAATAGTTCCATATGCAGTTATAAAAAGAAAATAATTATTGGTGCTAACAGAAATATGATCTGCTCAAAGCATTGCATGAAGGAAATATATATTCTTTCCATTCAAGAATATAGATTTCTCAGAAAAACTGAAATTGTAGTTATTGGGATAACCCACTGAATAGCTAATTCATTTATATAATTATCAATTAATAAATCAATAAATTAATAATTATTAATATTAATTATCTAATAATGTAGCCCTTAAACCAAGACAGAAAGTCTCTTTTTACCTCAAATTATCAGCTTGATGAAGGAATTACATTTTGTATTTCATTCAGGATTTTAGACTAAAAATTCTTCAGGCTGCATATCTAGTAGTGTATGAAAGAACTAAATGAGCTCATTTTCTCTTGGAGATGCATAAAAGAGGGTGGTAGAACTAGAAAAAAAATTTGCTTTGTGTGAAGGACTGCACAAGAACAGTCTTTAAACAAAGATTTGATTTCTGCCAGTACTCCAAAAGTTGTGGGATTCAGGCAAATTCCTACTTCTGTTTCTATAATAAAGTTAACAGCTACCTACTTCTACTGTGATTTCTTTGCAAAAATGATCTGCTTTATGATGCATAGCACAGTAGGAGTTTTCTATTAGTCAAAGTAGGATTTTTAGTAATGGTCTGTATGCTCATGTGTTACTGAAGTAAAGAAACAGTGTAGCCTAAAAATTTGAATAAAGAGCTATATAGGAAGTTGTAAAATGAAACTTACACTGAAACTTCATTGGATAATTTGGAACAGGGGTTCTGAATGGCTTCGGAAGAGTCTGTGACATTTCATTTCAGCCTCGAACTTTGTGCAGAGATTTTTCTAATGGCTTTGCACAGCATCTGGAGAGCCACCATTTCCCATTCAGGTCATAACCCGCAGCAGGGGCCGCTGGCACAGCTAGAACCCTTAACCTAGGTCAGTCCACCTGGAAAGTATAGTGGCTGCTTGGCAGCCCACCCTTCCCATGTCCTTGTTTACCATAGTAATGCATATTCACTGTTTGGTGTTTACTGTAACAGAAGGTGTAATTTCCACTTTTCTTTTTAAACACATTATAATGAAGGGGATGTTTTAACATTAGGCTGGACATCTGTGCTTAGTCCTTCATCTCAGCCCCAGGGTGGACATCTGTACACTGTTCCTTCATCTTCACCAAAGGCACTTACTTTATCCTTAAAGAGGTGGGATTTAGAACAGAATGCAGATAGAGGACCTCCTCCACCTTTTCCAGTAATGTGCTGTTGTCTTAGTTTATTAGACTTATTCCCCATCTGTCCATTTATAACAGCTAAGACGTGCCTTTCATTGGCAGTCTTGATTTGACTTATTTTTGGTTTAATATAAAAGTTGCAACAAACCTGTTAATGGCACAGAGATCTCTTACTGATTTTTATTTTTTCTCTTGTTCAGCTGCTGAAAGCAAAGTGAGGGGGTTAAATTCCTTGGATTTGAAGGGATTCTGCATGCAAATTTACTGGAGGGAAAGGAGAGTCTTATGCAACAGTTAAATTAAGGAACCCTTAGCTTGTAAGGTCTATGCCTTTTTTTCACTTTGACAAGATTTTCCTTGGTCAGATTATATGGCCTGATATATTCTCCTTGTATCCAGTTTCCATTCTTCTTCAGCCTAAAGCGACATGATTGTGACTACATCACAGAGTCCAAAATAAGAGGTAAGGAAGAATTAGTCTTATACTTCCACTTCAGTTTCTTTCCTATTCTTTCCTTCTGCCATTTCACATTCTTGAATATATTCATATTGTTCTTTCAAGGGTACTCCTAGGATTTCACAGAGGGAAGGAGTTTATATTGTCTCTCAATGTAGGGAAACACTTTCACAAATGTTGACGCTGTGTTAGATTATTACTTCCATGTCAATTGACTTCCAGACAAAATAGTAGCAAATATATGACTATTTTCTTGTAACACCATTAAGATACTCAAAGAGAGGAATGAGGTAAGTGTCTGGTAGTTTTGGGACCAATTTTGGCATCTTTAAATGTGCCTTTGGGCTCAGTATTCACAAAGAACCAGGATGCTCTCTGTAGAAAAGATGTACAACTGAACAAGAGATGGCAGATGTTCTGGTTACAAATCAAGAACGTCCTTACGGAGCCTTTAAATAGTCATGAAGGTTGACTGGATGCAGGGTTATTAAAAGTCTGAATGCTTCATATTATAGTCATGCTGGTGGAAGCTGGAGGCACAGATGAAAGGTAGTAGCTGGCCCTTAGGGCAAGATTCTCAACTTGAACTCTTCTCTGCAGAACAAATCCTGAGCATGTCATGCCCTTGTTCCATGCGTAGGACTTGCATTAATCTCAGAGTCCCCTTTTTGTTTGTTTTGTTGGTTTGTGGGTTTTTTAAGAAAAGTCTCACTCCCTGAACTAAAATTCTCAACTTGAACTCTTCTCTGCAGAACAAATCCCAGGCATGTCATGCCTTTGTTCCATGCATAGGACTTGCATTAATCTGAGTCCCTTTTTTGTTTGCTTGGTTGGTTTGTGGTTTTTTCCAAGAAAAGTCTCACTCCCTGAACCAATCAGGAAGCGTATTAGTTTGTAACTATGCTAAATGCTAGAATCTGTAACACCAGATGTTGAGTTTTGACATCCATGCTAGGGGAAAGGTGCAGGAGACACTAAATCTCTGATATCTGTGAAGCTACTCCATGGATAGTTTGCTGTCACCCAGAGCAGAATCTCAACATGTTAGAAAGAACTACGTGATGAAACATTCATCTCTTGCGTTAACCTCAGAGGAACTAGCCAGCGTGACTGCAGAAACAGCATTGCAGGAACAGCGTGGCTCCTGCTAAGCCAAGCTTTCTTGCTGTTTCTTTTGAAAACACAGCAATAGCCTTCATAGTGCACTGTATACAGCTTAATTTATGGATTTGGAGAAAACTCTTCGCAAAGTTCTGCTTCACAGACTTCTGCTTAAGCTGAAAGCTGCAGCTAGCCAAGGGAGGATGTAAGAGTGGATACAGAGGATAAAGACTAGCTAAAAAAAAATGGGAACAAGCAATTGCTTGTCAGAAAAGCACTTCTAAATTGGAGAGAAGTATTAAGCAGGGCTCCCAAAGGGGTAGTCCTTGAACATAGACTGTGTCTAATCTATATACATGACTGACAGGGAGAGTGAACTAGTTAGTTGCTGATGAAACCAAATTTAGAGCAGTAGAGGCTGTGGAACAAACAATAAGGGAGACTTGAAAGGATTCCAGACTGAAGTATGAGCCCTGGTGTATTAAATGTGCTTTAATACAGCCAGATGTATACCACGATAGAGCAAACAGGAAAAGTGCTCAAAACAGAAAAAGTTCGTTTAAACTGTAAAAGAATAAAACTCAAGGGCTATAACTTCTACAGCCTGAGTAAAAAGATGAAGAGAGCAAATAGAAACACATCTTCTGTTGTTTCCCATTGAACTAATTGATTCACTTAAGTAGCGCCAGATCTTTTCCATATTTACATACCTGATTACTTGACCCACAGAGGATTATTCCCAGTGCTTTTTCTGAAACTATTTCAAAGTTTTGGAGAATTGGGTTGTGAGGCAGTTCTGACCACGGATTTTTCAAAGCAGTAAGAACAATTGGGGCAACTCTGTGGTAAAAACTGACTCATGGTCCATTTCTCCATCTGTAGGTGTTCAGTTACATGGAGAAAAGTGAAATTTTGGACTCTTAGATTCAAAGTAAAATATAATTTATTTTTTTTTAAGGTACACGTGTTTTTCTGCAAAGTTAGTACTCTATCTGTGCTTTCCAGTATTGTGCTGATATATACCTACAGTGCTCTGGAAAAAGCATGTGTTGTGCTGTTGGTGGATGGGGGCCCCTTTTTTTAAATTCATTATCTTCAGACTGCATTGTGTTGGGTTTGCATGGCAAGGCTTTGGTAGCAGAGGGGCTGCAGGGGTGGCTTCTGTGAGAAGCTGCCAGCAGCTTCCCACATGGCCAATGGAGCCAGTGCCAGCTGGCTCCAGGACAGACGTGCCACTGGCCAGGGCTCAGCCCATCAGTGACGGTGGTAGCACCTCTGGGATAACGTATTGAAGAAGGTGTGGAAAAAACCTGCACATTTTGCAGCCAGAGAGAGAGGTGAGAATATGTGAGAGCAGCAACCCTGCAGACACCAAGATCAGAGAATAAGGAGGGGCAGGAGGTGCTCCAGGTGCCGGGGCAGAGATTCCCCGGCAGCCCGTGGGAAGCCCATGGTGAGGCAGGCTGTCCCCCTCAGCCCATGGAGCCCACGGGGGAGCAGGTACCCACCTGCAGCCTGGGGAGGGTCCCACGCCAGAGCAGGTGGATCCCCGAAGGAGTCTCTGACCCCATGGGAAGCCCGTGCTGGAGCTGGCTCCTGGCAGGACCTGTGGCCCTGTGGGGGACCCAGGCTGGAGCAGTCTGTTCCTGAAGGACAGCACCCTGTGGCAGGGACCCACGCTGGAGCAGGTTGTAAACAACTGCAGCCTGTGGGAAGGACTCACTTTGGAGAAGTTCATGGCAAGCTGTCTCCCGTGGGAGGGACCCCATGCTGGAGCAGGAGAAGGGTGTAAGGAGGAAGGAGGGGCAGAGACAACATGTGAGGAACTGACTGTAACCCCCATTCCCTGTCCCCCTGCGCCGCTGAGGGGGAGGAGGGAGAGAAATCGGCAAAGAAGGGGAGGGGTGGGGGAGAAGGTGTTTTTACGTTTTGATTTTAGCTCTTATTATCCTACTCTGATTTGAATGGTTATAACTTACACTAATTTCCCCAAATCGAGTCTGTTTTGCCTGTGATGGTAATTGCTGAGTGATCTCCCTGCCCTTATCTCGACCCATGAGCCTTCCATTACATTATCACTCCCTGGTGCTGTTGAAAGTGATGGAGCAGCTTTGGTGGGCACCTGGCATCTTGCCGGGATCAAACCACTGCAAGTATCTACAGAGGAAATGAAGTATCTTTCTGTTACACTAATGTATGGTATTTCTTCTGTCTGTGGATATAATGCAAATGTATCATCAAACACTGCCTGCCAGTTGTAGACTCTGTGTCCAAAAATCTTTTAAGGTGGATTGCATTAACCAGGCCCATTTGTACCAGAGTTGCTGGAATAGGAGGCTAGTCTGTCCAGTCTCTGCTGTCACGCTAGCGGTAGGTGGACCTTCTTCATGGGCTGTGGCAGCATTTCCCAGCTCTGTCCTCAGCCATACATATGTACAAGGTTTACATGCAGCCTCATCCCTTCTCACATAGCTGCATGGGTAGTGTTCAAACCATTCTCAGGGACAACAGAAAACAGCCGAGTGTTGGGGCAGTGTGTACTGCCTGGAAAGCTCTTCCCCATCTCTGATGAAAAGACAACAGGGCAAATATAAGCTTCCTGCTACCTGAATCTGACCAACAGAGCAAAATTTGGCCTTGCAATCCTTTGTTGCTGAGATGAAGCATTTGTAAATCCAAGGTCCTGTCCCTTACAGCTCCCTTCTGTGCGTTACATGCCTCATCTTGCAGTATTTCTTTTTTACACAACAACCTATAGGAGCATTGTTACAGTCATGTACAAACGTATAATCTTGCATAGAACTGTAGCACTACAGGGCTGCTGGCCAGGTGAGACTCTAAAGAAATCAGTGCAGTGAAGCAAAGCATTTTATTGCTTTTGGTAGTGTAGTTATATTTTATTGTTCTGTCTATCTTGGCTGTGACCTTGCACGGCTTTTCTGGCTCTGGCTGATGTGGGTTAATCATGGTTACTGGGGCAGACACAGGGTTGTGAATAAATTAATGTAGTCAGCTTGGAGAAGAAAAAAAAATTAATAGTAACTTCACATAATTTTATTTTTGGTTTTGAAATGGACTGGCAAGAGGGTTTGGTAATGATTTAAATTGCATCTTGGAATTGCTTTTAATCATGATTACGACAACTGCTAAATTTAACAAGATACAATTAAATACCAGTTTATTAAGTTTGGATTTGTTGCTGATTAGTGGTTATGCATCATGTGTGTTTTTACTATTCCTTAATCCTGAATTAATGGTTTGGATAATCAATTGGTATTTAACATATTAATAATTTTTATCTCAAAATGCAAATAAAAGCATGCAGTTCTGAGCTGTGCGTTATATCTGCCCCATCTATTACAGACCTGAGTCCTAGCACTGTGCCATTTAAAGCAGCTCTGCAACAATTGTAGAGCGAAACTCCTTGAAGTGGAGTTTAAAGGTTGCTGTATGTCTCAGACATATGTGTGTTTCAAAGAAAGCAGTGGTCACTTGGAGAAAAGGTGACTTTAACCTCTGTCCTGCCTTGGAGTCTATGCTGAATATAATCCAGCTTAGCCTGAGATCCAGAACCTACACTGCTGCCATTTAATACCACATTGAAAAACATTTATCATCAAAAATGCTGTCATTAAGAATGTATGTGATGCCTTCAGGAAAGCCTGTTTTAATTTAGTAATCAGAAGACTTACCAAATGTCTGGTTTGTTTTCTGTATTCTTGGAATTTTGGGGTTTTTAAATGGAATGTTTTGGAATGCTATTGCTTGGAGCACAGAAGCTTATGTTTTCAATAATTAGTGTTTAACATACCGCTTCTTCACAAGCTGTTGTTAGCTGCATTACTTTCATGGTGGTTCAGAGCTTTTTGGAAATGTGCTTTGTCTATGCACAGTGTTTTCAGGGAGTATTTACTGCGATCAGATATCTTAAATTCTGAATACTGGTGCAATTTAAGTTTTCAGTATGTTTTACAGACGAATACCTTAACCTGAAATCCCAGTGCCTATAAAGCTCTTGTTTGCATTAAGTGGGTGTTTCAACTGAACAAAGAATGATATTGTGCCTTGTGTCTCTACCATAATGTGGACAGCGATATGCATTACTATGAAGACAGGCATTTGCAGATCTGTATTTGCAGAACAACACAGATCTTACAAAGCAACACAAACAAAGGTTGTTACATCCACTGAAACATACTGCATACCTGGCTTTTCAATATCCTCCTCTGCTCTCTTACTTGCCATGAAAAACACCTTATTCCCGCAGCCCCTGTAACTGAACTATTTCAGTAATCAGAAAGACACTTGAGCTCTTCTCACAAGGGTCTGTTGAATGACGAGACCTTGAACTTAAAGGACCTCATCAAAATGCTATGTTACATATATGCCCTTCAGGAACTTTGACCTGCCAGATGCCTTGAATGCATATACTTCAAGTATTAGCTTTTGGATGCAATGCAAAGCAGGAGCAAGGGAACCTCTAGAGCCCTCTCCAAGATCTGCTGCAATCAGGATCAAAAGTGCCTGTGCCCTGTGGCTCTGGTTGTCTTCCCAGGATTTTTCCTTGTTACTTTTAACTTCTCATTATTAAAGTCTCCTAGAAACTCATTTTTATCTGTCAAGTAAAGCTAAAATATGGAAGTATTCAAGCATCCAGATTTAACCCTCTGAGTAATAAAATAGTAAAAACAAGAATGCATATGAAAAGTGAAAAAGAAGCTAGTAAAGAAGTTATATGATTTTGATCATCAGAAATAAGGTTATCATATTGTGTTCTTGACTAATTTTGCTCTAAACAACAAAGGGGACTCACTTCAGTTTACAAGTGCCTGAAAGCTTTTCTGGTTTTTTTTTGTCTGGCTGATCTGATAAAATATGTATAACTCCCTATAAAATGGCCTCATTTCCGTTCTTAGGTCATTAAAGCTACATGAGCACTGGAACCATAGTTATATCATAAGTACTAGATCACTTAGGGAAATATATGTTTTAGAAGTGGTGTGGTCTTTATCAGTGGAATATCAAAATTTGTTGTTTGTTTTTTGGTTTGTGTTTTTTTGTTTGGGTTTTTTTTTAAACCTTTCCTTCATTAAAAAAACAAACCAACAACAAAAAAACCACCCTAAGATTTATGCCTGGATTTTGAATGGAAAGGACAACTTACATCTTTGGTCGTTGCTCTATTTTACTTGATTTTTTTCACTCAACTTCTTTGAAATCAATGATATGTAATATTATTGATCTCTGCTTTGGAGAGGAGCTTAACATGGACTTTTTTGGCATATTATAGTTAGAATGAAAAATCCAAGATAAATGATTCTGTTAGAAACTGAGGGACTTGACTCCCACAGATGAAGCCAAAATGCCCTCTGATGTACACCCATCAGTGCATGGTGTGCTGCTATTCTTAAACTGCAGTGAAAAGGAGCCAAGAAGAAGCCTTGGAAGCAAAATTCAAACACTTGTTTAAGCAGTAAGGCTATATAGTTGTTTTGTAATGCAATCTTTATTTGGACAAAATCTTTTGCTATTTCCTGGGCAGACTGCCCAGAGCAGAGATATCTCTACAAAAGAACAGCAGGTGGTATTTGGGGTATTTCTTTTTTATTTTCCTATTGATCTTCTGTACACAATATGTCATTCTTCTGAAGGAACAACATAAATTCAAAACTCTTATATACTAACATACATTCTTTTAATCTTGATAAGCTCTTCAATAATTTGCATTGCCAATCTATTTATATTTCAAATTTTTTAAATGTTTGATCTTTTAAGTTAATCAGGTAACTGAAATTTAATATTTTGGGTAGACCTTCAGCTCACAGAAATCAGCTTTGCAATCTTCATTGTAGAGAGATGATCTAAACTAATTCAGGCTTTGGGGCTTCATGGATTTCACTTCAGTTTCAGGGAATCCTGGAAGTGGGAGATTTATTGGAACTCTAAAGAGAGTTATGGAACTTATTAAGAAAACGTGCATGATGTTTAGATGTATGTTTCTGATATTGTGACATGTACACAATCTTTAAATGTAGAAAAAGTAGCTTTTGTGCACAGTGTAGATTTAAAAAAAAAAAAATTTCTTTAAGGCATTTTGCTGTTACACTTCAGCGTTGTGACAAAGCAACATCTTTCTATTTATGCAGAAGTAAGTCTTGGAGCTTGCTCCCCTAATAGAACTAAAGCTTACACCCCACCTCTGAGCTCTGTCTAGCCAAAAAAGGCAGCATCAAATCCCAGGAAAGTCTGCGTTAAGTCTTGAGGTCCCTTTGCAACAGCTAAAAGTAATTGCTCCTTGAAAGCTTTGCCCCCCCTTCGTGTCTTTTCCCCCTACTCTATACAAAACAACTGGGCTGGAAAAAGAGGATGGCAACCAGCATCAGGAGTCCTCTCCTTTCAGTGAAACCAGGTGCTGCTTCTTGCTACACAAGCCTGTTTAAGTTAATATACCTGAATTATTTTCAGGCTCATTTAGCTTAAGCAAGCCATGTCTCAATGTTGTATTCTGGTTTCACAGTGATTACGTTAGTCGTTCATGCGGAGCTGTCATCTGAACTGATGCAAATAATGAACAGCATTACTGCTTGCATTTCTACTTGTAGTTTTGCCTACACTTAATTTTGGATCCATGTCCATTGCCAGCCGAGCTAGCTCAACTATAAAGCACCAGTTACAGAAACATAGAGATTGTAATGGAGAGACAGGAGCCTGGGGAAGGCAGAGTTTGGTACATCCTAAGTAAACAAAACAATGACAACAAGCATGGAGAATAGGCCCTCTGAGGTCAGTGCACAAGACCAGGGCTCCAGAAATCTCAATCTGTTTTTCTTTCTGCTACTGATATACCTATCATTTAGGAGCATCCTTTCACTTTGTCGTTCCTTTGCTTCTAACTTCCTTCATCACTTGCTTTGTCTCTTCTAGGACAGGAATTGTCTCTTCTTGTACTAGGGAGTCTGGGCTTTACAGAGACCTCAAGGAACTGCTGCACCAGGAATAAATAACAAATAATCAGGTGGGAGAGATTTGTGCCTTGTAACAGCTAATAGAAATGTACTTCTCAGTTTTATTTATCTCCTTTAACGAGTATATAGGGACTATTTTAGTCTACAAATTTTGTGACTTATTTGCATTTCCAAGGCCAAGTTGTTCTGAACGCTTATTGTTCATTTGCCATTTTTTTATCTCAAATAGAATTAAAAAACACAATTTATGCTGTCTTTTCTGTTTCCTTCTCTTCCTGATGTGTTTCTTTTATGGTTGTAGTTAGGGAAATGAATCAAAACCTGAACCGTCACAGAGCTGTTGGAAGGAGACATGACAGATGAATTTGGCCAAGACAGGTAGAAAACATCTGTGACTGGTTTCAGTAGTGCAATTGTATTGCATCTCCTGCTGCGTTTTCCTCTTTTTAACCACACTGCCTAAAGTGTTTCCACCAGATAATTAGATTAACATCCAAGCATTTTTGTCCCTATGGCTTTGAAGAGGCAGCAGCATAGCATCCCACTAGACAGATTGGATTTGTTTACTATTCTTAGGTTAGAGAGCAGCAAACCATAAGACAAGAAAACTGGGAAGTTTGTTGTAAAATTTAAATCAGTACTCCTGCCTCTTTCTGAACTTATTTAACCTTGAGCGTATTTTTCTCTGAGAAAATTATTTTTGATGTCACAATTGTTAAAATTATCATTAATGTGAGTCACACAACTAAGTTTGTTGGTACATTAAATCTTTCTTGCATATGTGGTTCTATCAAAGCCTATGAAGTGAAGAATGACTGCAGCTGAAGGAAAATGGCTTTTTGGGTGGTTTTGGGTTGGATGTTCTTTAAATATTGGGATGGTCCTCGATTATAATGATAAGCAAAAGCAGTTACTGAATTCCTAGGAACATATCTGAAATCTGTTTGCCTACAAGATTGGTGTATGTTTCCCAAAGAGAGCATGAGGGGTTGCAAGTTTAACACTCCCTGTACAGCACAGAATAGAGTGTTTGACAGTGAGGCAACATAACTGGACCTGTTCATTTTATTTTATAAAACATTATTCACTTGCCTGTTCATTTACTGTATATAAGGACTGTTAATGGACCGAGACATATTTAAAATTTTAAGAATCTTTTGAACATTGAACAGGACATAGGTTTGAATAAAAGGGTGCTTTGCAGCGGGGGCAGATGAAACAGTTGCAGAAGCAGGAATGGAGCTGATTGCCACACTTTTGTCTGACTCTTGCTCTTCTTGGAAAAAAAGACAAAGTGAAAACAGTTGCTGCTGTTAGACTGGCAAAATAAAAGAAATTACCCTTTATTTCACACATTTTCTGTTGTGTAGGGGGACAGACTCAAGCCGAAAATCTCTGTGAAATAGGTTTAAAAAGACAGTCTTGGTAAAAATCTAGGACTTCTGCATATTATAAAACTGTATTATCATCTCTCCTTCAACTTTCTTCTATCATATTTTCTCCCAAGAAGAGCCCTAAAAACATTTCTTTGCAGTTTTATATGTTAGGTGCAAATATTGTTTTTCCATACTAAATAGAGCTGGCTACTCAAGAATGTAGTGAAATTTAAGCTTAAACTCATGATGGCTGGGGGAAATCTGGTGTCCTCAGATGTCTCAATACCTGTAATACAGAGAAGAAGAATAATTTAGTAAAGGACTGATAAATTTACATTTTTTTTGTTGCTTACTTTGAAGCACTGAAACTGTATCGCAAATATTTTTAAGGGACAATAATAAAGTCTTATGGTTTTACTGTACATTATGCTCTTACCACAATATGTTCTTTTTTCCTTAATCTTCTACTTGATGATTGTATCCGCGTTTTCTATATTTTGTATCCCACAGAAAAGTATTTTGCTGATTTTCCCATGATTTTTAGATGGATTTTTCACTAAGATTCAGATCTTTATTCTTACTTAGCCAGATCAAACTGTCCTGTCTTCCTTTTAAACCCAAAAAGTGTTTTCCTCTCTTAGAAGATCCCATTTGATCATTGTTTCAATCACATGACTAAATAAAATCTAACATTGCCATCTAGTGTCCAAATACTGGATTATATACACTTTTTTAGTTCAGTGGTATCAGATAGTCTTTCTGAATATCATTTGTAACTGTGGGGTGCTCAACTGATAGAAATATTATTTGTTTGCAGTACTCCCATTTTAGTCGCCTTTTTTTTCTCAAAGGAATAACTTTGTGCCTAACATTGTAATGACATTGTTTTACAATGATGCTAAGAATCTCAGCTTTTCTACAGTTTCAAAAGGATTGTGATTGGTATTGTGAAGAGTCAACTGGGATAGGAAGTTTGTAGGAATCCCATTACCATAGGAAGATGGTAATAGGAATTAGAGAATAAACTCTGCTCGCTGTGCTCTTCCTCTCACTGTTCTGCTAGACGCTGTTTGAAGACGTGACACAAATGAATGTCTTACCACACATTCTGATTGAAATGGAGGGGAAAAATGATTCACTTGGAAAGGGTGTCCCAGCAGCTGTGTGACAGGAAGGGTCAAAATGACCTTAATGAAACAAGGAGAAAGGAAAATCATTCCAGAAAACATTTTATTATTGTCTCTCTTTCCTTAGAAATAATGTGTTCAGGACACTGAGAGGAATAAACTATTGGCTATATACGCAACTTCTGTTAGAAGGTTGCAGTTTCATTACCCCGATGACATAGGTGCATTGAAATGCAAGTCACAGCTTTGTGAGAAAAAGCTTGAAAATTGCCTTGCAGCTCCAGCTACCCACAGGCTAGGTTATGAATCCTTTTCTGAATACAAAGAAGCATCATATCTCATTGGGGAAAGTCCATTTCTTAGCAGTGACCCCAGACAGCTTGCAGAAGAACTCGTTGTCTGTGGCTCTGAGCATCCTGGGTGGTAGCATAAGCAGGCAAAGTGTGCTACTATTCCTAGTTTAGGTGCTTGTAACATAACTTAGGCGTATATAATGGATGGCAGGTGTACCTTTTCGAGAGATGCATCGATTTGAGGTCTGCTCACTTCTTAAGTAAAATGAACTGCTACACTGAAAACTTCTTTCAGAGCTGCAGCCTGGCAGCCCCAAGCAGACTGTCAGCCTGCATGTTTATCTGCTGCTCCACTGCACCCCCTTGATTTATTGTCTTTTATGCATTCCCACTACTGATTTTTCTTTTCCATCTTTCTTAAACACAAATATGAAGAATTTCCTGGTGAGCTGAGAGGGCTTAACCAGCTTTTGAAGAGCCGTTTGCTTTAGGGTCTGTCTTCCCAGCCTGTGGCAGGCAGGAGCCTGTGGCTCAGCCTTCCTCCCGCTGCGGACACCTGCGGCGTGGCTTCAGCAGAGCGCAGCGCAGCGCTAGCTGCGGAGATCAGACCCCAGCTACCAGTGTTCCAGAGGAACTGCAGAGTGCCTCACAGTCAACATCTGTGATGTGATCATAGGTGATTGTGTAATTTATTTTTCCTGGAGTTGAGCTATAAGGAAACATGCTTTGTCTGCATTCTTAGAAGATTTCTTATTACTGCTGTTTTCCCTTCACAAACAGAAGAGCAACAGATGTAAAAAAAAAACCCAAAACAAAACAACAACAAAAAAAACCCCACACCAAAAAAAAACCACTTTGGGGATTCCCCTTAGAGAAAAGGTTGGCAGGTGGCTGTGTTTGTATTTAAGACAGTCTCAATCTTTGAAATTTTATCTAAAAACTTAAAACTATTTGACTGGGAGATGAAGAAATAAATCAGGCAAGGTTGGTTAATATAACTTTAGATCTGTACATTTATTCAGTTAAGAGAAACTTAGCTTCTCTACAGTTTTGTGAACACTTATAAATTGCTCCAATGAATATTTTATGTTTACTGTCTTGTTTATATAGTGCTCCTGTGGTTTTTGTTTTTAGTTTATACTCCTGACTAATGAGATAATACAAGACCTAAAAAGATACTCAGATTTGCTAAATCATATTGCAGGCTTTGCTCACATGCATGAAGAAAGCAATACTGGTTTTGGTTTTGGTTTTGGCTGTTTTTGTGGTTTGTTTTGTATTTTTCCCTGTTTGTTTTTCTCCTGTTCAGTGACAAATAATGAAACTTTTTTTAAGCAAGTACCATTCTGTAGGTTGTCATTGCTACAGTATTCGATATCTAGTTGACATATAAGTGTTGTTTAATTGTAGTGTGTATATATTGCAGGAATGTAGACAAATCAGTTTTGCAAGTCTTCTATCCAAGGAAAATTATGTTTATTTAATATAAAAATCAAATGTGATATCAAGCTGAATCAGAGGAAACTTCCTTCTGTTGATAAGCATGATTTTATCATTGGCTTCCTTGTATGCATTAACAGTATGCTTACATTCCTCTGGGCCAGAAATTATTTCAAATACTTGTGGTATGGAGGATTATTTTATTTTTCTCATTTTAACAGCAGGCGTTGACACTAGGGAGGTGAATCTATTCCTCCAGAAGTAAAGATCTTCCAAGCTCATTCTCAGTGTCAGGCAAGTTGATAAACCGCTATAAGCTATAGGTTTGTGCTGTGAGCTCAGGTAGAGTTGATCACCCATGCATAGACATGCCTGTCACAGGTTTTTACAGGAGAGAAAGGCCGCTCGGGACACAGTGGTTCAGATTTTAGGTGGAAAAAAGACATATGTAAGATGGGTGAAATCAGCCAGTAAGAAGTTTTGTATCAGTGGTCAGCGAGACATGACAGCAAGAGAGTTCACCTGTGGAAATTGGAGAGCTTCCATGGTTTTTCTTGCCTACTCTATGTGGAGTTGCCTGGTACCAATCTTACCTCATCCTGCCATAGCTGCAAGGAAGCTTTCCTGCGGGCAAGCACTGCCCACTTGCAGGGTAAGCAATTTCCGTGGAGACCAAGGAAACAGCTGACCAGTCATGCACGTGTTCTGCCAGGCTCTTGTTAATATAGAATTATAAAAACAGTCCTCTAAAGCCAGTGAGATGACTTTGGTGGTGGGTATCGCTACAATATGAATAACCCAGGTGCTATCACAAGGCTTGTCAATAAACTAAAAGCAATGCTTTCAGTAGCTCTGTTGGGTAATCTGTATGTAATGTAGCTGGAGGAACAAGATCAGTCCTTCATATTTCGGTGCACTCAAAGTCACAATAAATAGCATGTGAATTAGCCCTTCACCCCTTGAAATAGCTACAGATTCTCATCCCAAACAAAATTATATTAGAATTGCAAATCATTATGAATAATATCAAGCAATCAAAACGTAACATAGAAATGTATGCAGAGATAACGCAGATATTGTGTTCTCTAGGTTTGATGAAAAACGTCTGTTACTTTTGTAGTCATACTTTCATTTGATCTATTTCTCAGGCTTTTTTGTGATGAAAAATCTGAGCACAGCAATTCATTAAAAAAGACTGCTCTCTGGCCGTCTTCTTTTGTAAATATCTGTTACAAGTTACAGCCTATCTCTATTTAAATTCTGTTTCCAGAAGAAAAAAAATATGCTGGAGTTACTTTTGTACTGTTTGTCTTACAGAATTTAGAATTACCTATTAAACAACTCAGAACATTTCATTTTCTTTTTGCTTGTAATATTTCCTATGTCTCTTAAAAGAGCTTTCTACATGACACTGAAATTAAAAGAATATTTTTTATTTTTTTCCTGAAATGGAAAAAAAACCACTCTAAAGCTATTTTAACATAGGTATAGGCTTTTAGAATTAATGAGTCTCTAGGAAGCAAATGTTAGTGCTGTTTGAAGAATGAGCAGTTGTTGTGCACCTGGCTATCTGTTAAAAAGAAGTCAGTTAAATATTTGTTATTTATTGAGGCTCATTATTGTGTACAGTCATGTCAAAATTATTACAGCTTTTTTAGGAACTTTTTTATACTTTCACCACAGAAAATATAAATATACATTGACACTGTATGTTATTAACACTGAATAACATTCCAGCAAAGTAAAATGTTAGCAGTTACCTGTTTCTGGAGGTGAGAAAAAGGACTGCAAACATGTAAGATCTCAACCTTTTAACTAAATTCTCAAGCACACTATTTTCATCAGTTAATCTGTCCAATTTACATATATCTTTGTAAGTGATTTTCATTTATTAGGTTCTTAACAATATCTTCCAAACAAGTTTTTGAGACAGCTACATGTGCATCACTCAAAGTCACAGTATTTATTTAATAATAACTACGGTCTGTTTTCACTTAGCTTATGATGTGGACATTTACAGCTACTACAGCTTAATTGCAAACATTTCAAAATAGCACATTACGTGCATTATCGGGTTAGCACTCATTTTGGTACTTCAGATAAATCATGCTCTCCTTACCCATAAACCACTGTATTTCTATTTCCAAGGTGGTACAAGTTTTGCTTCCTTTTTTGAATATTTCTGTTTCTCTGTTTAGTGAAAGGCACAACACCTAGCTAGGCCTCTCACAAACCTTGCTGATTTTTATTTGTAAGCTTGTGTTAGGAATGACACTACAGCCCATATATCAACATATTCATCCTAATAGCTGTAACATGCAGCTGTGTTGGTGTAGTTACCGCAGCGCTGTGGTATTGTGAGATTCTGCAAATTCTCAGCAATAGTAACCGATCGTTTGAGGAATTCATTTTCTGCTTGGAAATACCGAGATTGTGGTGTTGTGCTTAAGTAAATTTAAAGCTAAGCTTCTTTCATTTTCCTCCATTTTCCATTTGATTATCCCTTTTTGAGATCCTTGACGTGGTCTCTGTGTGTACCTGCTAAGCATGTTTTCCTTGGGAAGCTTCAACCCTTCCCTTTTGGAGTGCAGGGCTAAACCACTTGTTTTGCTTAATCAGACTGGTTTAGGCGTTCATTTCTTCAGGATTCTTTTAAAATATGAGACACACAGGTCAGAAACTAATCGGCAATATGAAGGTAGTTATATGAGATATTTATATTTAACAGTGCTTAATTATTTCAGCTTCAAAATCCTGCTGAACTTGGTAGACAACAGCTTGTGTGAATCGTTTCCATAGGGCAAAACATGCATTAAGGTTGTGTTGAAAATTAGTATATGAGAGTATTGGCTTACAGTAGTTTTGATCTTTTTGTTTGTGGTGCTGTGTTAGACATTGAGGCCAGAGAGGGTGAACAGTCCTGGCTCTTCAGTCAGGCAAAGGCTGTGACCAAGGAGCTCAGACAGGAGTAAGTTATGGTCAAGACATCAGCCTGTGACCTTAGCCAGCCGAGGCAAGAGGTCATGCTCCCTTCTCGTGGCAGCGGAGCCTGGTCAGGGAGATGGCACCAAGCAGATGGAAGAGGCAAGGCTTGGATGCGATATGAATCTTGTATAGGGAAAGACAAGGTAAATGTATATAAAGCATTAAATTTAGCAAGATCAAACTGTAAGATAAGAAAATAAAAAGCATCGGGGAAATAACTTCCATTGAAATTAATGTATTGCATTTGTGGTTCTTTTTTGTCTGCTTCAGGTCATAACTTTTTCTTCTTCCTACATCCATCCATCATTGGGTTTCATCTTCTCAGCCTTTAAGAGCTATTATTTGATTGTTTTCCCTCAGGCTAGAACGCAGTACATAACATTGTCATTTGTTCCTGTCCAAAGCGTTCTTTCAAGCTTTCCTGCTGCCTAGACCCACTGATGTGACTATTTAAGCACTGTTTGCTTAGCAATTGACTGGTCAACAATCATCCGAATGCCATTTTTAAAGGGTATGAATGATTTGAGCAGTTTTCTTGAACAGGAAGAAATGACTGAAAGGCACTTAATGCACAAATAGCAATGGAAATTAAATATCTGGTTTAGTTACCGTGATCAGTGAAGTTCAAGGTACAATGTTAATAAATTCTATACCAGATCTCTTTCACTGTAACCTGCAACAGCATATAGCTGGGAAATGGTTCATCTGTTTAGATGAAAATGGGCACCTTCCAGAAAGAGGAATTAAGGTGATTTTTTACGTGGATCTGGACTAGTACTCTACACTGTTCAAGTCTCTTACAATGTTGAACAAATAATTTTTTCACTGTAGCACTCTGTTCTTCTTTTCTCATTCCTTTGTTCTTTTATTCAGTGAAATTGTGTATTCCTTCAAGCAGGAACTTTTGCATATTTTCATAAGTTATGTGTCTTGGCACAAGAAAGATCTCATTGTAAAGTAGCTTCTCGAGGTCTTACAAAGAAACAACAGGCATCGTAATGACATGTCACTATGTCATTGAATCTTGCACATGAATGGTTCAGTATCAGACTTTGCAAATCTGTAGCAGAAGTGTCATCTAATCTGGCAGATGAACAAAGTTTTCCAAAAGGGAAGTAGATGCAGAAGGTGCATGTTCTGACCAATACAAATGTAGTTCAATTTATTAAACATAAACTCAGTAGGTAAGGTAAGGTAACCTTAATTAAAACCTGAAAAGGGGAAAAAAAAGATAGAAAAAGGCATCATTGCTGGCATTGGCAGGCGGCTGTTTGGTTTTTTTTTTTACCAGAGCTTTTGTCCACTCCAGTCCAATCAGAACACAACAACGATGATGTCTGAGGTCAGCGAGTCAGGCTGGTCAAATACCTTTTCTCCCACAATACCTGGAAGCCACAAGAAATCCTGTAGTGGCTAATTATGAAATTATCTGTCTCTAAGGAAAACTTCTTCTTAACTGCGTGAGCTGGCTTATTCCCTGAAGGAAGAATGTTTTCTATTCCTCATATAATTATACAAGGAAGCTTAGAAAGTGCTGAAAGAAATTCCTTTTTTAAAACAAGTGGATGTAAGAAAATTATAAAATCCATTTTCAGCTGAACTGTAGACACAAAATAACTGATGTGAGAAGCAGACACAAGGTGGGAAAAAATCTTCTGTGTTTTTCCTTTTATGGATCTGAATTGAATATTATCTCTTTCAAAAGCAGTTAATAAGACTGGATTTCATCCTGACTGCTGGGGAGAACAGTGAAAACCAAGACTGGTATTGCACAGCCTCTCCCATGGCTAAACCTAGACTTGCTAGGTCTAACCCACTACAGCCTTGTACTGGCAGGACAAAAGGCATTTTCAGCTAATCTCATATCTGAGAGCCTGAAAAAAAGTCACAGATTTCTTCTAGCTATAAAAACCACCATTAAATTTGTAGACAGTAATATAAGTTAATTGAGCATCGCTGTCCCACAGAGACTGTATAAAAGCATAACCAGACCTGAGTCAAGACCTTCTGTGGTTTTGAGTCTATCAGTTTGCATAGCATAGTCCACACCCTCAGGATGGGCTGAAGTTAATAATTGGTCTCATTAATCACCTATTAAAATTGTGCTATTATGGCAGGGGGAGATGTATGCAGAAGGGCACAAGCCAGTGTGGACTGTGATCCTGGGAGGCTGTTTTTAATGTTAAAATAGGAAACCCTGCTTGGCTGGTCAGCCCTGGTGAATCCCAAGAGCAAGGGAGCACTGTCCTGCCACAGTGGTGAGCAGCAGATGTTGAAGAGAGTAAAACTTCCCAGCTGCTTTCATGCTGAACTTGATGCTCCTGTCATTTTTCTCCCCAACCCCTTCCTGTGAGATAACACCGGGATAGAGTGAGGAGCTCGGTGCCGCCACAGGGCTGACCACGTCAGCTTGGGCTGTTCAGCCAGCCCTGGGGCTAGAGCCAAGAGCTGATCCTGCCTCAAAGCCACGGAAACCTGGCTCACGAGCAGCTCTACAGGACATAGGATTCACAAGGCTGTGACAGAGCCAGTCATAGCTGGGAAGACCAGCAGAGCTTGATCACTGCCTGCGCTTGTCCATAGGGGCATTTGATCACTTTTGTTTGGTTGTCAGGAGTCCAGTGATTGCCTGGGTGGTATTTTAAAGAGGTGGATCAATCTTTCACACAGGGTAGAATGTTTCAACAAGCTGATGGAGGCTTGGGGGGTTGTTGGGCCCTGCCAAGCCACCACAAAATCTTCTGTTACCACCATTCTGGTATCATCTGCTATGACTGGACACCAGGAGCATCATAGGCACATCCACTCAGAACTGCCTTGCATAAGCAGGTGAAAATGCTGCATGTCTTTAGAAACAGGATCAGGAATCCGTCTGTTAGTGTCTACAGCCAGGATATTTATGGTATGAAGGAGGTATGCAGTGTTTAAAACAATGGAGTACATGTAAGAAAATTTGATTTGAACACCCACTTAAATGTCATATATCTAGCTTAGAAGAGCTTTCACAATGTTTAAGTTATAACTATGATGAGAACAATTGAGCTTATAATGAAAAGGGTGAAAGTCTCTGCGCTAGGTTTCAGCAGCTACAGGGCTATCAAAATGTTGCTTTGCTTTGCAAAATGTTAAGTTGGCACACATAAATTATTTAAGTAATTTCTGAAAGCCAAATGTCTGCAGAGGTACTGAGGTTGCATATAAATTCTGAAACGCAAGGGATACTGCTGGAGACAGGTACAGTGCAGTGGAGCATAAGAAATGCAAACTGAATTGCATAGCATACAAGCAGCGGTGAAGAAATGTATCTCAGCTTCTAGTCAGTGAACCCAAACTTGTTGTACATTATGCAGACTGCTTAGCAATTTGCATAATTATAAACTCCCCTCGAAACAGTAAACATTACTGCAGAATTCAGTAATACAAAAAGCAACATTAATATGCATTGCTGATTTGACTTTTTAATTTTCCCAGGGTCTTTAAAAACACCCAGGTTTTAGGACAGGCAAAACAGAGACTTATTACTGAAACAGTAAGCCATATTGGAAAGAAATGGAGCATAAAACCAAAAATTTTTAGTTTTAATATAGAGTAGTTGTCTTGTTGACTTTCGAAGCTATTTCTGGTAAAGTTTTATTTTACACTTTAGATATATTCTTAAACTCCTCTAAAGAGTAATCCATTAAACCACAGACTGCCAATATGTGAGGGGGTTCAGAAAAGATTATCTTTATTGCTGAGGATAGCAGACAATATGATTACGTTAGGGTACTCTGCTGTGTGGCAGTGGAGCAGAGGATCTGAATTAGCAGCAAAATGCTAATATTGATAATACTTCACGGAAGACTGCAAAGAGCTCTTTCCAGGGAGATTCAGGGAAGAAATACAGAAGTTTAAATATGAAAATGGAAGAATTCTCAAGGAGACAGGAATAAAAAACTAATCCTTTTGTTAACAAAAGAAGAAGAGAATACTGCATTGGGAACTTTTGTGAGCTTTATGCCTGGTTCATCTTTTTAAGAAAGCCAGGTTTGGGGAGCAGTTAGGGAGGGAAGATGATGCACTGGTGAAAACTGTTGTCCCCCTTTACCTTGAGGTAACTTTTGTAATAGCTTCAGGTAGATTTGACGTGTTTTGTGGTAAGAAGGTAGAGAACAAGTGACCCCACTAATGCAAAACCTGCAGAGTAAATTCAGTCCTAATGTTAAGTGCTAAGAAGTCTGGCTGGGAGGCAGCCACAGGAAATGCAGCCTTATGGTGGTGGTGCTCAGAACGGCGTTTCTCAGAGGTTGCCTACTGATTCTGGTTCAAGTACTGAAAGATGGATTAAGAAAAAAAAATAATGCACAGACGAACTGCTTGCAGAGTCTAAAAAAAGTTCAGAAGTGTGTGCGGTATGTTAGTAATGCTGGTGCGTCAGTTTTCCTTTGCCCTCAGCTATTTCATTGCAGGGCTATTGTGCGAATTCTGAGAAAAGCAGTGATGTGCTTGCATTTACGTCTGTGAGCATTTTGAGTTATCTTTCCCCATTACAGAGCAATCATCTCGTTAATTCCAGTCTTTTAAAAAAAGCTTTTAGAAATTAAATAAATAATACAAGCATCAAGCAAACAACCAAGTATCAAGCTAACAAAACAGGAACTGTAAGCTTCTATGCAAAAGAAATAATTACCCCAGCAGAGAAAACTACCTCTAATTTTTTCTAGCAAGAACATTGACATAACAGTAATATGTAACCTTGCTTGTCTTCTGTTTCTAGCAAACAGAAGAGCTGCTAGCTTAGGCTGAGCAGGGTCCGGTTAATTTCTTATATCCTCAGGCCAATTAGACAAGCTGAAAAATCAATCTCTGTCAGTCTTGTCCATGGGTGTACGGGTAGTGTGGGGGGAGGAGTGGCTGTGATGGCTAATAGTAATTTCTTTCAGAAAGTTAAGAACATTAATGCCGTATTTTGTCCATCTTATCATCATTAAAATAAGATTTCAAAAAGGTTCATTTTAAGTACTCTTTTTACAAACTTGTGGGAGACTCATATCTCCTTCTCTGTATTTTTCTTATCTATTTGCAGTTTTCCTATTAGTGTAACCACTAACAAGGTTCACCTGCAAGTGATCACTAGCTGACTAAATCCACAGTGACACTTTATTTATATGGTAATTTCAGGAGGATTACGAGGGTGTGGAGTAGGAACATCTACCAATATTTGAATTCTGATGTATTTCTGAGGCTTAATTTGGACCACTAGCTCAGCTGCTTGTTCTTTCCACCTTTTGTGGATAAAGTTCTGTGCAAACCTTGTATGGATTTAATCTTCTCAGCTATTGAGCACTAGCTAATGCAGATACTGAAGCTGTAGGGCAGGGGCTACCAAGCTACCCGACCCTGAAAGCCATTTTCTGAATTATTTAATGCTGCTAATAGCCATATCCATTTGTAAGTCTCTCTGTGTCCCCTATATTTTGCAGACTGAGACCTTATCCCCCGTTGTCTCTATACCCATCACTGTTCTGAAACAAAGGCAATTTTGGCAGATCGCTGCTGTTATATTTTATAATAGATACCTCTGGGTTCTGCTGAAGAGTAAGGTTTTATTTGCTTGTTAATAGTACACATATTTATGTTTTTCTGCTATTTTCTGCTGAACAACTTTTTCTTCCTGTTTCAGAGATGTGCCAATGTTGAGATAATGTTGTTCTGGTAATTGCTTGTTCCCATTTCCTCAGCTTGTGCCAACCTCAGGTTCAGCAGTTAGTGCTTGCTCTCGTGCCCTCCCACACCTCTGATTACAAACACCCTTGAGTTACTCTGCACTTGGGCAGATTTTTCTCCCATGCGATATTGCAGGTGCATCCCTCCAAGCAAGTGCTCTAATTTGCGGTTACCTAATTCTAAATGGTCTCAGTCACTCTGGAAACATGCTTTTAGTAGTTTCTCTACCAATTACAAAACAGAAAATAATCCAGCACTCATTTTTATTCTCAACTTACAAGGGTCAACAAAGGTAGGTGAAGTTTTGCTGGCGCTATACACACGTAAGCGAAGAGTACCACCCTTAAAACTGCAGAACGGCACGCGTTTGTTCTTGGGTCGCAACACTTTTATTCCTGCCTTGAGTTCTGTGCTGCATCAGTCTGAGCAAACCAATCAACACTGTGTTTTCTCCCCCGTTCTTACTTTCTGTAAGCCTTTTATTTGTTTGAGTAGACATCTTGCTGGCATGGCCCCAGTTGCTCGGAGGTTCAGACCTGGGCCTGCCTCTCTGGGTGCGGGTTGGGCTTGTGTGGGTCTATTTCGTTCTCAGAAAAATTCTTTGGAAAAGTTGAGAGTCTTCACTAGGCACCCAAAGTCTCATTTGGAAATAAACTTTATGTAATGGGTAAGCCCAAGGAGGTTGTTTTCAGTGGTTTAACAGAGCTTAATGTGCCTGGATCGAACAATGTAGGTAAGAAACAATTAAAGAAAACTGTGTGTTTTCTTTAGCATTCTCCAGGGTGCTGTCAACAAGCATATTTTGCTGCCTGCAGCCTGTTGGTAACCAATTGTTACTTTTTACCACAGATATTCTTTTATTTCCCTGCCCATTGTTTTAGTTACTTCATGAATAAAGAGAATTTAATTTGCTGTAATTTTAGAGCTACTGCATTTTTAAGTAATTGCAACTGATACGGGACTATCAGAGCTCAGCATATTATGATATGTATTAGCTGCTCCAGCCAGCTCTTTTAAACAACCTCTTTCAGTAATATTTCATTTCTATGCAGCTGGAGGTTCGCCTGAGCATGCAGCATACATATTTTAGCCTAGAATAGTTAAAAGTACATTTGAAAAGCAGAAATTCAGGAAGTTAGTACTTGCATATATGGGGCAGTGTTACCCTTCCTGTCACAATGAAAGACTTTTACAGCTTCTTATTTAAAATAAATTTGTGGATTTGAGCCTTGCAGAGAACTTGTAAATAGTTTGTTCTGGATCAGACAGCTGATCCAGAACTGCGAGCACTTATTGAAGAGGTGTTTGGGGAGCAGGCAAGGATGGAGGGTTTCTCCCAGCCATCCTGCCTATGTTCCATCTCTGCCTCTCCTCTTTCCCCTGTCCACAGTGAAACTCTTCTTCATTAGCGTCCTTTGGAAGATAATACATGGCTATCCTCAGAATCCACCTTTCCATACTGGGTGTACAGCTTGCTGTTCATGAAGTAAAATGTAGGTGGGTGGGGGCTCTTTATTATTACTTTTTACTAACTCATGAAGTTATTTTTGCCAAAAGGCTGCTCAGATAGTTCTATTAGGAATTGCTTATAAAACTAGCCAGCACAGACAGTGGAGAGCTAATACTGTAATTTTCTACCTTGTCTGGAATTTAATTAGCCAGAGAGAGGTTTGGGAAGCTCTGAGGCTTTCTGAGCAGTGTGGCCAGTAGAGTGTGGGCTGCTGTGTGCGTGTCTGCTATCAGGCTAAACTCCCCTCTGATTTCACTCAAGTCAGATTTTTTTTTTTTTTCCTGGTTATAAAGAAGGGAGTTGGCAGGTTTTGCAAATATTAAGGTCAAATATCCTATTATGTGCATGCCCCTCTCCTCTCTTAACTAGCCTATTGGCACATTAAGTAAGCTTCAATCAAAGCATTTGAGGACATGAATCACTGATTTCAAACACCTTTGGGGAACAGCCATAGTACTTGCAGCTGGAAATTTGACCTTAAGTAGTTCTTAGAGTACATAAATCACATAGATATAGATGCTGTAGGTGTTCTTATTCTAGTTTTGCAGGATCACAGATTTCATTATTTGACTTACCATTGTTCATCTGTGCTTACATGGTGTCTTGTCAGAAGCCTTCACTCATTTACATGCATTAATTAAACTGTTCAACCCTTGCAAGGTAGGTTCAGGTGCTGTACATACTTCAAAATTGCTCCACTTTGGTGTCTTTTTGAGTTGTATCTTTTCTCTGGTCCTGTGTCAGACCTGTCCAGGGCAGAAACTGGCACATGAAGGTCTTCCCTGCAATTGTCTCTTCTCTTTCATTCTCCCTCTGCATTACATCTGCTGGTTGACTGGCAGCTGGCACGGCCACTGTTTACTCCAGACCTCAGAAAAAATGTAGGTGATGTGACAGCTACGTTACTCCCATCAGTGATGTGATAATGCCAGGAAATTAAGTTGATGTAGACACAAAAAGTGAGAATACAAGAAAAGCAATGATATTAACTAAGTAGAGAGTGCTGTCAAAGTAAAACCACTTGGGAAAAGAGACGTGTTTTCCCTCTCTTGTCTCTTTGTATTATGATAATCTCAGGAGATGCAGGATCTGTAAGAGGAAACGGCATGTTTTGGCTATATTTATGAGGAAAAGCAGTATTGTAGCAGTAGTATAGTCCTGATCTTTTCTCCGTGTTTATTGTGTGCATGTTGTTGAGAGTGACCAAAGCAATAGCAGGCAAAATGGTCGGTTTAACAGAGTATTTGAGAAGTCTTTGGTAGTGTTATCTGACCCAGAGGATTATTGGAAGGACTGACGTTACTAGAAGAGCATCCTTTATGTCTCGAGCTTGATAGGCTACACTGTTTCATGAGTTGTTTAGTGGTTTTGCATACCTCAAAGACTAAAATACCGAATAGCTAACGTTGTACGGTTTGTTTTATTTTCTTTGCTATTTCGGTCAGCATCAATTCACTCATATGTGTCCTTTCCTGCTAATGTGAGAAAATCCCCTGTTTTTTGCTCCTGTATTAAGTGAATGTATGTATTGAAGTTGCTGTGGTTTGTGCACAAGGTCTCCCAACAAGATGGGTTGAAATGGTGCCCGTGTTGCCCTTGCTGTTGTTTTATCGTTTCCAACATGGTGAAGCATGTTGCAACAAGAGGAAAGACAAAGAAATTTTTTTGTAAAGACAGCTTATCAGAGGATGAGAAAAAGCAGTATTCGAGAGCTATTCTCTCTAGGGTTTTAGGGGTTTTTTTGGTCTAATAAGCGAGATAAGTGTCCATTGAGAAAGTTGTAGGTTTTAGCATTTCATAGGTCTAGTAAAAGTCCTGAAATAAAAGCTTCCTGTAAAAATACTTTAAAACTATCTCCCTGGAGACAGATTTTTTTTCCCTTACATTGTGATTTATAGTTAGAAGTTGAATAAAATTAGCTCAATGAAATCAAAATGGGTTTTTTCCCCAGTTCATATTGTAGTGCCGAGAAAGAGAATACAACTCCTAAGCAAAGACTGATCAGTTACTACTGCCCTAGAACTGATTTGTGGCTTTTCACCTTAAAATCCATGACAGTATCAAAATAAACATTTTGCAGTACAAAAGAGAGTAGGGATTGCCACCTTTGGTAATAGGCAGAGTTAAAATGTTGTTTAGATCAGCTCAACTCTTACTAAAACCCTCCTTTAATATAGAAGATACCTTGCTATCTCATCCTGCACTGCAGAACCCAAACCAAATTACTAACCAAAATAAGGGAAGCTGAAGAAGGAAGTACAAAAAACTACCCCAGGCTCCTGCAGTATCACTGGTCCTTCACAAGCCGATGAAGACTATAACACAATATGCCACCAGCTCCCATTTTAACCTTGAGCTACATGCAGATCCTTTCTTCCAAACTTTCTGCCTTTCCATAACTGAAGCTCTTAGAACCCTGAAGGCACTCATATTTGATGTGAAAAGCAGGTTTTTCAGTCCAGTCTGTTCGTCCCTAGCATCTGCCTTTGCTACCTGTGATGCTCTTCAAGGAGAGGGCAGGTTTCCGAAGGTCCAGTTCCTGTACAAAGTCAGATTCTCAGTGCTGTCCACAACAACCAAGTAATTCAGACATAATTTAATCACACAGCCTATTTATCCCACTGCTGCACACAGTTTTGCAATTAGTCTTGATAGGTGAGCGCAAGTAAGTCTTGTTACAGCAGTTTTGGAAGTTGCTAACCTCAGCTCTGGGTCACTGCCATGTAGAGGAATCAGCAGGAAGGTTCATAGCTGCTGCCCCAGAGCAGCGCGCTGGTCGGAGCCCAGCCGTGGGCCGGTGCCCTGAGGAGCTGGAGGTGTGTGCGTGGGCACGTGGTCGGCGATGAGGAGTGGTGGCCTCTGGCAGAGGAGTCAGGCAGCGAGCTCAGGGACGTGACCTGCTGAATTACTACTGCAAGATTTGCCAGTTGTTTTCTATCAGTCCTGAGCTAGGAAATAGGAGCAGGATTATCAAAAGTACCTATGTGGTTTGGGAGTTTGTTCCTCTATGAAACCAATGGCGCAGGCTCGTAAGGGATGCTGAGATGCCTTTGCTGGCAGACGTTGCTCCACCTACTCAACACAAGTGCTGTCTGAGGCAGAGGCTGCACTGTAGCTGTGTTAGCAGGCACTGAGTCCAGACCATTATATCTTGTGTCTCGAAGGGGCTCATTAGCTTGGGCTCAACGCTTTTAACCACAGATACACAGCTTTCTGCTTTGGAGTTGATTCACATCTAGTAAGCTCAAAATATGGGTTGAGTGAACTTATGTTTGCAGGCAAAATAATAAGTAGACAAACTGCAGAGTCGCGTTGGCATATGTGATGGTGTTCGTCTTTGAGACTGTGATGCTCTGCTGACTTCAGTAAATAAGAAAAAGTATACATTGGGGATTGTAATCTTGTACATAGAATATTTTGAACTGCAAAGTTACCATACGAATGGGACAAGTTGTCATAATCCTAGTTACCCGATCAGTCGCTGCTGCTATCTATGCAACCGAAAGTAAATTCTAAAAATGAGAGACTATTTCAGGAGTATTTCTTTATATCTCTTAGCACTAAGAGTACTTAAATCACACTAGAGAACTAAAAGAACAGGCTGGTGCTTCTTGGCTTTTTAAGCTGAAAACTGTTCCCAAAGTATTGGTTGTCTGAGACCGTAGTAATAAGATCCCAACTAGGAAAGCTTGAAGATTCACACTTTTCCAGTGTCTTTTTACAGCTTTCTAAATCCCTTCTCCCGCAATACTTGAGGGGGGCAGAATCCTGCTTAGAAGCTTAACAGTGATGTTTATTTTCTTAGGAAACCTTATTTTGTTCACTCTGAGTTCATTGTCCTTTTTATTTCTGTGGGCTTAACCATAAGCAATAAACTCAAAAATATACATATATTTTTAAGGAAAAAGAAGGTTAATACTTTCATTTACTGCTTGGCAGTGGGGTTCAGGAGAGGAAAATCAGCTACAGATTTTATAGTCTCTGGACAGATGACTACTGTGAATTCTTACAGAATTTGTTTTTGGCATTTAGTTTCAGTAAATAAAAACAGTTATTTTAAATATCTCTGTTACTCTATGCTTAATTTTCACTTACGAAAACTTTATTAATGAAAAAAAAAGATTATGTTAGAAAGAAACATTTCTGGATCAATGATCTAATCTTTTAAGTAAAAATTTGTTGCAATGATTGTATCCAACAAGCTCATTCTTACAGAGCTGAAATGTTTTTTTCAAAATTACTTTTTTGCTTTCCTTTGGGTTGATAAAAAAAATGTGCACTTTGTCTGAGTGATAAAACGTTGATTGCAAGGGGGAAGAATACTTTGCAACAACAGATATCAGTGATGCTCTTTTCATTACTGATTTCTTATGACAAAGACCAAGAAGAGAGACCTGTACATCCATTTGGATTATTAATTACTCTCCATAAAATCACCTTCACATTTGATGGCTTGTTTCAGCTACAGCTGTGAAACTCTGCAGGGTTTAATCACTGCTTGAACTATTTGGATCAGAACAAAAAGGAAAGTTCCCCTCCTGTGAAAAGTTTTCCATTTCCAGTCTTATTGTACATCTTTATTATAGGCAATGAAAGGTTTTTAAATGCTGAAAGTCCAATTTACGGAAGCTGAGACATAAATTTCTTGTCCTTTACAAAAATGAACTCTAATAAATGGTTTTTATCTGTTTTATCACATTTTCTAATTTAATGTGATTCCTTTTTTGAGCAGATTTTTTCTATAGCACAGCATGCATTTTGGACTGATTATCTAAAAATGGACAAAATTAACTTTCAGAATTTCTAAAGCCTGTTGCCATACAGTATCCATTTTAGTAATGACTTTTCAACCTCAGTTTTCATGGCATAGTGACTTCGCACAGTGCTGAGTTGGCTGTGAGGACAGACCTCATGCTTCAAGTCCAGGTCTCTGGATGACTTTCTGGAAGGTGTGCTTGGCCGCTGCCTTGGTCCAGCCATGGGGGCTTGGGAAAGACAGCGGATACATGCTCTCATTTTCATATTTCAAGGCCTAGAAAAATGATCAAATCATTATTTAAAAGAGTGTGAGAGATTGTATGTGTGGGTATCAACATGTATCAACGCACAGAGAGTTCAGTTTTGATTGGCAATATGTATTTAATTATTATTATTATTTACTTATATTGCGTATTTTCTGGCAAGAGTGAGCTATCCGTGGGTTAGCCCCAGACTTCCATTTAGTGTTACTTCATGCATTTTCCTGTGGTCAGGATGGAGTTAGCCGTTTCCCTGTTGTCCCTCATGACAGGCTGAGACTGATAACCCCTTGACATCACTTCAAGGTTAAAGTTATAATCCTAATGATAGTTATTCAGGGTCTGATGGTTCAATTGAATATGGCACAGCAGTTAACATAATGGGGCAATCGGGCAAATATTAAAACCAAAAGTTCCTCTTCAATTCCTATCCTGACATTTGGATGATATTTCATCCACCAGACACACTGTTGCAATTCTTTGGTAATGTTCTCCATTATTTTTTCTTATTTTCCATCTCAACCTGAACATTTCCAATTTTGCAGCTAGTTTCTCATGCCTAATTTTCAAAACATTCTGGAGCCTTTATGAGTGTATACATCTTTCAGTTCACAGTATCTGCTCTTCCAGGCTGCTTTATAAGTTGGTACTTCATAAATCACTTCGGAACACCTTGTACATAAAAATACAATCTGAAAGAAAACTTTATACATTGTCTTGTTCAGGTGAATTACCACCGCAAGCAGTTTCTTCCACAACCCTCTGTCACAGTTTGTGTTAACTTTTTAAGAATTTCTGTTTTCTTTTTCAACAAGCTTGTAAATTGTATACTATCTCAGGATGTCCTCATTTAAAATATCTGACTGGGTAGAACTTGAAACATTATTAATCAATGAAATCAGAATGATGCTTTTGGGAAAAAATCAATAATATAAAGTATTTTTAAACTATCATAGTTTAAATGTAGATTAATGTATTGCTGTCAGAAAAGAGTAAACTAGTGATGCTGACCACTAAAAAGCCCAAAAATTTCAGAAGTCCTGAGGCATACTAAAAAATCTATGGTTAACCCAGTCCCTCAAAAAACATTTCATAGTGCTTATGTTATTCTATTTTAATAAATACTTCCATTAACAGATAGTGATTATAGATACAGATTTTTAGAAAAATACAAAATGTGTTTTAACCATCACTTGACAATAAAGATATATCTAGTAGAATACCAAACAGAAGAGCTCAAGTCTTTGCGAAAGACTCCCAGGGCATGTCCCTTGGGTAAGAGGATAGGAATGAGGTGGTTGTGTTGAGGTGAGGAAAGCAATTAAAAAGAAAAGAAACTATTGAAAAGCTGCAAGCAAAGCTTGACTTAACAAAAGGTTACATGGAAAGGAAGTTCAGGACTGTTGTAGGCTGTGTAAGTGGTAGAACATATCCTAAAAGGGAAGAAAGGCAAGGTTGCAAAGAAGTTCAGATAAGGCTACAGACTCTCTTACGATCACACATTCTGCTTCCTGGAATGCTTTGCAGTCCTTCAGTCAGTTACACAGTACTTCAGTAATGCACGTAAGTGCTATGAAGTAATGAGGACAAGGTAAAACAGATGTAAAGTTTTCTGCACAGCGAATGTGGAGTTTTTTCTTTTTCAAGTAACTTCCAAGGCAGTATTACCTTGAATGTCATAGCTGGATTACATGACTGCAGATCAATGCAGAACGACATCTCTGCTAGTCAACAAGGTTTCTCTTCTGTTTTCTGAACTGAAATTAGGAAAATATGTAATCTCGTTTGTCCTTCACGGCTCATTGCCTTGGTTGACTAGTTGGGTAGCATTATGTTTAGCACAGAAGGCTTAATGACCCATGGTTCTAATTTATAAGCAAGAAATTAGTTTTTCAAAAAGTCTGTCTACAGAGCACTCTTTGGGTTTGCCTGCCTAGACCTTCTGCCAGTCAAATCATGGTGGCATATTATGATACTGCTTGTCACTATTTATTTGTTTATGCAGTAGAAATACAATGCCTAGAATTATTACCCTTATAAACAAGAGCGCAGAAATGCTTGTATTCATTTTTGGCTGATGTGAAATCTGCCCTTTAATTGTGTATGTGCATGTGTGTTTTCCAAGGGGAAAAAAGAAGACTTCTCAAAACGCTCATTGACCCAATGTTTAATGTGTAAATAGGGGATGGAAAGTTCCACTCCAGTGAAAAAAAAAAAAAAAAAATAAATCTGTGTTATTATTATTAATATTATTGGTATTATTTCCATGAACTCCATTCTTGCTCATGGTGGCATGTAGCCAGAATCCATTCTGTGCCACCATATTGCCTTTTGATTAATTGCCTTCAGTCTTACTATAGTAAACAGTATTAATGCCTCTTGATACCATAATTGTGTTTACTGCACAATGGAGCAGCTGCTATACAAAACTTAACACCATAACTGCATTTTGTATTGAATCTGTCTCATTGGTATTTTTTCTGCTGGATCCAACTTTTAAACACCCTCCTTTGTAACAAAAATGAATAGGCTTTGGTGCCTGTCATTTCCTTCACCTAAGAACACATTTTACAATTTTATAATGATGATAATGATTTCTCATTAGCTGTAGGGCTTGTTTTTTCGTGGGAATACAGAGATTTGATGGATGTTTTCAAAATGCTCAATCCCTATGCTACACTTGACAAATTTCTAAGATGGTAACAGTGTTTCTTCTTGCCAGACAGAATTTAGGAAGAATTAAAACAAAGATGTTGGTACAGATAGAAAAGATACCTTTATGCAAGCCATGCCCTCTCCATTCTGAACAAGAATGTTTGAGTCTTAGACTGTAACAGAAGTGAGCTCTGAAATAAAGGGAGCTAAACTGTTCTAACTCTAAAATAACTGAGAAATTTCTCAGTCTTTGTGTTGCTTTATCTACTTGTTTTAACTAATCTCTGTAGCTAGATAAATAATGAAAGAAGAAATAGAAAATCCTGATTTGAGACTTGCAAAAGAAGGGGAAAAAGTAGGATACCCAGCCCTGCCAGGTCCTATTGTTCTATCAAGTTGCTCCTCTTCAGCACCCTCAGTGCTTAATCTACATTCTGTAAGTCATGTGTGTGTCTTCATCAGTTATTTATGTTGTAAAGACAGGATCTTAAGATTTAGTGGTTTCTTTGGTATCCACATTGACACTTGAGACTGTAGTCCTCTGGTATCTAGACGGAACTTTCATTAACATGTACGTATTATGAACAAAAGTTTCCTACTTTAAGATGGAAAAAAAGAGGGAGATTTCTAGAGTTTTAAAGAAATTCCAACTTGTGTATCTGCAAGCTATCACACATTTCAGCATTCAACAGTTGCTCGGAAACCTTTAATTTTCTAAGCTTTTTTTTATAAAGAAGAAATTGTGACTGAAATCTAGAATGTTGCCTTATGGGGAATAGCTCTTCACCTAGGCTACTATATTTCTTGGGTTTCCCAAACTCTGCTCATTACTTGTTTAGAAAGTAATTAAGAGTGGTTGTCCTGTTCTGGTGTAACTGATGCTGTACTAAAGCAGCCCCTTCCCTCCCTCCAAACATTTATGTTGGGGGTGTCACTATTTCAAGTACTGGAATTCTCATAAATCTCTATTGCTAGGCAATTCTGTAGGACCGGTCCATCAGAAGTGGAAGATGCAGGCTGATGGAGCTTCCTCTTGTCCCACTGTCCATGATAGCAGTCATTCTCTGAATAGTGTGCATGAGCTAGGTACTAATTGGCCTTGCATTCTTCATAACGAGAGAGGATAGACATAGAAACAACTTTTAGCTCCTTTTGGTACTTGAGAAAGTACTGGCAATCTTTGGATCTAATTTAATGTTTTCATGGTACTTCTACATAGCATTTGGTTTATTAGTAATTGAATTTTGTGTTTCACCAGTTTCTGTCAATACATCTCTTTGTTCCATACTGATAGTGAAGAGCAGCAGTGTGCTGTACAGAGAATCACAGATCGCAGATAGCCTCAAGAGCATACCCTTTAAAATTATGTATTTTAATTAGACATTGACATCTGGTATGGACTATGAATGCTTATTTGCACACCTGCAGGCTATTTGATATGAAGAAACCCAAATTGTCTGGAGAATTTGTATGCAGATGGAGTTTAGTGATTTAATTTAATATAGCAATTGTGCAGAATGTATTGAATTTATAACTATTGTAAAATTTGTATGCCACATAGGTTCTATGTACTTAAAAGCTGTTCATTACATAAATAACACTTTCCCCTTCTGTTGATTTTCATAATTGGTTGAAAGGTGAATGGATAATCTTGACAATATTAACATCTTTGAGAGTGGAAAAGGTTTCATTGAAATCCACCTTGATTTATAATATTTAAGACTTACAAAGGACTGAAATGGTTATCCGTGAAGAAAACACATTGTATCGCATGCTCATTTTGGCTAAGGCATACATGAGGAATCGCACAACAGTTGGAAAACAGTGGAATTCACTCAACATTCATAATTACTATAATGACCTGGTTTGTTCTGGAGTTTAGTTTTATTTACAGACTTTAAATTAAAAAGCGTTCCCCTGCCTTTGTAAAATAACTGTTTTGTCCTACCTGTAAGTACTGAATGAGATGACTGCAGAATCTTGAAGTTAAGGATCACATTAACAATTTTCTGTAGCAATGTTGAAATGTCATGTTCCAGGATATATGATTCACTGTCAGTTTGTACTGCTCTCCCTTATCAGAAAACCTTACTCTTGGGAAATAAGGACTGGGAACAAGACCTGTGCTTCGTGTTAGTGGCTTCTCCTGTCTTGTTACACGTATGTGTTCTCATTTTTCTCATTGTTCTGTTGCTGTCAGGTGGAGGAAAGGGCTGAAAGAAAAAATGTGAGAAAGAGTTTAATTACGTACAGGGAAGAAGAATAAAAAGTGATTTTATTCCCAGACATGTTATGCGCTCTGCTTCTTAAGCTATACATCCCTTTTGAGGTACTGATTGTCCTTGCAAAGGATAGCTTCCTTTTTGCATCCACTAATCTCAAGGATGTAGCATGAAGTCACTAGTACCTCCCCTTCAGCTACTCCAGCAACACATGAGAAAGGGATTCATCCCTGTAAGCTGCAGAAAATGCTGGAGCTGTGTCACTTCTACTGCCAGACCCTTTCCCTTCTAGTATGGAAATCTGACACATTGCTGCCCAGAGGGAGCCTTTCTACTTTGGAGTCTTATTTAGGTCTTGATATCTGGTCTGGACTGCAAATGTTTATTTGTTCACCTTTAGGCATCTGATATAAGGACTTGCAGGGCACCAAAGCATGTGTCTGGAGATCAGATGTATAACCTGTTTTATAGCTTTGTGTCATCTGGAAGAAATTATACCTTGTGATTTATACCTGGTTCCCAGTTCTCTTGCTTTCAGCGTCTATTGGGAAAAATCCATTCCACTCACACTTACTATTTCCTTGAAAAAAACCCCATAGAGCACACACTGCAGTAGTGTCATGAGTTTGTCATGTCCTGAAATAATTTGGCTAGGCAAATGAGGTGAATCAAAAAGTTTCCATCAGCATATACAGATTTTTTATGGATTAGAGAAATGAAAGAGTGAAGTTGGAACAGGAGAAAATGCTTCACCTGAATAGCATCACTTCTATGCAAAGCACAGAGGAAAGGTCTGGAGGGACCAGAGCACGTCCCTCACTGAAGAATTACCATCCCACCAGCTATGATCTACTTTTACAGCTGGTCAAAAGCAATGACTCTAAACCTTGCTTCTTAATTGCTCATTTGGCAACACTATCACTGTGAGATACTGTACAACCTTTCACTGTAATAATAGTTAATCACACACATAAATGCTACATCATTAGTACCTGGTAATAAGGAAATTCTGCCATACCATTTGACCACCTGACATGATTGAATGACATTGAATTCACTCTGTTAATTTTCTTTGGTTGCAGAAGAATCTAATAGCAAAAAAAAAAGGGTTATATCAGATATTTTTTTAAAGGTGGGGGTTGGGCCCCTGTGCAATCTCTGACATTCTGCCCAATTTCTGAATAGTAAATAATCCTTTTCAGCTTTTGGACTTCTTGTCAAAAAGTTGAGACACTCAGATTACTCTGAATGTATTAATTAATGTATCATGATCAGACTTTTTCTCCGTGGCCTGGAAATCTTGAAGACCACCGAAGCAGTTGCAATAACAGAGTAGGGAGGCTAACTTGGCTGATGTGATGAGAGATGCTTTGCTTTACTGTGTTCTGTAAGTCCACTGTGTCCTGCTGCCGTTGTAGAGCTGTTGTCAAAGGAAATCAGCATAACCAAATTTGGTCCATTCTCTTGATTCAAAGTGTGTTGCTATTATTTCTGTGTTTTCATGATTTTTTCCTCTGGTATCTTGAGGGGAGACCTGTAGGGCCTTAAGGATAATAATGGGAAATAAAAGGTAAATCTGTTTTCCTAGTAACATAGAAGGTGCTACCATTTAGCAAATAAATCTTTGAAGTATATTGCTGAGAAATATAGTATTTTGTTAGTGAAAAATATGAAAAAATAACTGCTATGAGCTCTGGTTTTGGTTTTGCTATTTTGTTTCCCAGTTAGTGTAGTTTATAATAGCATCAGAAGGAAGTGTTGGCCTTTTTTCTTTGGGAATGGGTGCAAACCATCTCATCCATAGGAAAATAATACATCCTCCACTGTAAGTCTTTTGACCTACCTTGTTAAGTTTCCTATATCCTCAAGAGGTAGGAGTAACAGGATTAGAAACTTAAGTCTGGTCTCATCATAAGTAGGATGATCCTCCCCACTCCCAGGAGAGTCCCTGACAGCTCCCTCCCTAGAGTATTGCTCTTTTTCACTTTCTTCAATAATGTGTCATTCATTCAGCTAATTGGGCAGTTTTAACTAGGTCAGTCAACTCATTCTCTGGATCTGTCTGGCACAAGCAGAAGTAGATATAAGAGTGCAAACTGAAATATGTCTGATTCTGTTGCCTTTAGCTCTTGATTTATTGTCTGTTAACGCAGAATTGGGCTTCAGTTTCTGTCAAACCAAGAGCTTTAAGCCAGAGCCAAAGCAAGCAAAGATGTGCTTCAGAACCAATTGTGCAAATTTTGTCTGTCTCTCCGTTGTAACTCCTTGGCATATGGCATACTTATTGATTAAATAATTGATTAATGAAGAGAAACATCTGTTCTTTGATCTAGAAATGCAGTATACTGTTGCCAAAGCAAGTAATGTGCTACTGAGAAAAAGGGAAGCACTGTGATATCTGGATATTGCACCATAATACTGTCTAGAGTAACAGGATATTAATTAAAGATAAATGATCGTGGAATCATGGAGAGCAACTGCTTAGTGGAAAAACTGTCTTTTCGTGTTCCCATTAGCACTGAAGAGATTCCGAGTGATTTGCTGTGCCATGAATGAATCAGCAAACCTGTGTACCTTGGACATCTAAGAAGGGCAGAAGCAGAAAGTTTTAGCCCAGCAGTGCAGGCAGATAGATTTTCATCGTGTATACATAGGCTGCTTCTTTCACAAAGCAAGTAAGAGCATTGATAATAAAAAACATAGTAACACATTCCTTTGCCTTGACTGGGAGCTTCTAGGGATCTCAAGTTGATAATTTAAAAGCTTAACGATGCAAGTAAGGATTAAACTAGCTTAAAAGTATCAGAGTTAGGGGGTTGATCTGGTTCATGGCATAAAGATTTTTCCAAAAGATTTACTTAATTCAACAGGATATATTAGTGTAGGTGAGGTCTTCCAACACAGAGAGCAGACAAATGTAAATCGTGATTAAACCAGTTTGAAAAACAACTCACATAACTTCAGAACAACATGCTAGATAAATGTTCAACACAGGTGCGAATGAGAACTGTAGTCCAGAAACAAATGCTTGTTTTAACAGGAAAGCTTTCATAAACAAACAAACAAAAAACCCCTCATAGTCAGTGGAAAGAGGAAGAAGAGCAAAAAAGGGGAATCTTGTTATAGGTCGTGATAAGTTCAGAACAGATGCTCAGCAGTCAATGGTTAGTTAAATTCTTTTTTTTTTTTTTATTCTAGAGTTTTATGGGAAGAGTTGCAATAAATGTAGTTGTTGTTAGTCCTGGTAGCATGCTTGGAATAGAGGTCATGCCCCAAAGATCTTGCAATCTAGATAGGGAGTTTAAAAAATATCACAAAGGGATGCAGGTCACTCAACAAGCCTGTGGCAGGATGAGAACTAGAAAAGGTTCCCAAATACAGCCCAGTGCAGACATCACCATTTTATACTGGCTTTCCCACTATTGGGAACAGGCATCCATGAGAACAAAACACTGTTAACAAAAAAGGGCACATCTTCATGATTAGATCACCACTTTGGGAACAAAAAAGACAAAGGAAACTTATATTAATCTCCAGATCTTACAAACTTATTCCTTGTTTTCATAGTACCTTAATAAAAGTCTTCTAATTAGAAATGCATTACTTTTCCCTCCCATTGAACTGGAACAATTTCAGGAGAAGAAATGAGCTGGCAAGGGGAACCCAGGTTAAAGAATTATGTTAAAGTCAATGGCTGTGTGAAGAGTAAGCAAGTCAATTCTTGCTGATGTTTAATGTCTTGATCTCTCAGATCTCTCCCTTTTTGTTGTTGATTTTTTGGAGGTTTTGTTGTTTTTTTCTTTAGGCTTACTATTCCCAACTATCAGTTCTGCTCAGCAACTTTCTTAAAGTCTTTAGCATTTCATTTCAGAGACTAGACTTGTACCTTCTGTGTCACTGTGCCTCCCCTGAGGGAGTCTGCCCTTCCCAGACTAAATGCAGACTCGTACCCAGTGTCAGCTTCAACATCACTAGTAGCTTTGATGGTCTCTGGTTTCCTTCAGCTGCTGTAATGCTGCACTTCTCTCACCCTCAGGGTTAGCGGTAGCGCTGAAGGGTCATGGTTGCTATAAAACAACTGACTGGCTTGGCTGAGCGCCCGGGGGACAGTGACTTCTCTGCAGGAGCATTGACCTATGCTGTATGCTAATGTGAGAACGTGCTAAACCTCTGGCTATCAATAATGAAAAGTTCATTTATATAATTGGCCAACGTAACATACTTTGTGCAGCTATAAACCTGGATTTGACTTGGGATTCATGGTCCTTCTGATACTGAAATTCTGCTTCTCAAACTTCGTGTGCTACATCCGAGTATTATTCAGGGTGTACCTATGTAGCTGCCAGCCTGTGCTTTGGAGAGAAGACACTGAACAGTTAAAATGTTTAACTCTTTCTTCTCTGAAGGCTTGTTTTAAAATCCTGGTGAGATGGCAAGTGAAAACTAGCTTGACTGACCCCAGAAATTTGCCATCCCATCCCATGTGCCTCTCACCAAGCAGTTTGAGGTCTCCAGTTGTTTGGACAGAGTTCGGCAGATACATGGCCTGCACAATGAGTGGTTTTATACGTCCTGTGTAAAGCTGGGTGCAGCAGTGGGAGGCAAGGAAGCAGGAGGAAGCTGAGCCTCCTGTGTTGTTACTTGCAATGCTGTCAATCCCATGAGTAAATCCACTCCAGCTTTCTAGCTGGTTCACCCCTTGCATGAGTTATTATTCTGTGTCACTGAGGGATATTTCAGGAACCAAGTCAAACATGTTAAAAATAACTATAATTTATTTTTATGAATTTGTATTATTTTGGGCAGCAATTACTGACTGACTCAATCACTGGCAGTGGAAAAGTGTCATTTTAAGTAACTCAGGCCAAGATTTGAACAAGAATGAGAGTATTTGATAAGATGTCAACAAGTGAAGGTTGCCACCTTGTCAGTGATGACATTACAAGTTCTATTGTGTCCTGTGCAAATTGTCATAACCCTTAAACAGGGGTTTCAATAAGATGAATTGCTTATGTCAAATAAAGCGATGGGTCAGAGCTAGACTGAAATAAATGGCAAGTTCAGTAGGCTCTTATTTCTGGGGTGTTCAATCGATTCAAGGATTTAACAAATAAATAAAAGATTTCATAAAGATTTTAGTACAGCTTTTTTGGCTAAAGAACCTGATTTGGGGACTTGAAGCAACATAAAGACAGAATTTTAATCATGCTGTGTACTATGCAGCTGGTGTTGAAGAGTGACAATCCTAAATGCCAGAATAGTTGGGTATGCGTTTCTGGACTGATGAAGAAGTAAGGTGATTTTACAGTGGGTAATGCTGTATACGGTTCTAAAGGTAGGGTCCCCTCTATGCATCAGTTCTTGAATTCTAAAGGTAGGGTCCCCCCTTCATGTCAGGTCTTGAATTGAAACAAACATCTTTATACTATAAAACTTTTCTGCTGTTGAAATAATGTCTCAGATGACGCCATCAATCAATTTTTAAAGTTTTGCTTTTCATTTGAGTGAAATTCTACATTTAATTTAAAAGTAAAAAGAATATTCATTGTGTTCAAAGATTTCTTCTTCTTTTGAATGGGCAGAAATGCCTGCAGTACATGCAGAAGTTAAATGCATAAACAAATGGCTTGATTCATATGTCTGATCTAAACACAGAAAAACAGTGCACCAGATGGTGAAAGCCTTCTGCTTTGCAGAAAAGCAGCTGCAATTCACCCTTCATGTTCCTGAGGATATTAGGTGGAATAGCTAAAGCCACCTCAAAAGTGAGTGGAATTGGCCTGAGAGAGGGTGCAGCCAGCACAATGAAAGGAATATGAATCAGCTTTTCCTGGAAGTGAAAGTCGTCTTCTCTGAATCCTCTCTGAATGATGAAAGTTGCTACCTCAGAACCAAGTACTTATGCAGAGGTGTTCTGTGCAGATAAAGTCCATGGGATTAACATCAACTGAAAAGGCATTGAGAAGCTGATGGAAAAGAGGTGACAAACATACCAAGGGGGTGCAGGTTTTAGCCAGTGCACAGTAGTGATTACAGCCATACATTTGTAACTGTTCATATCTATACAGATGATAACAGCTACCTATTATTTGTCTTTGTTAACAGCTAGGAGGCTTTCATCTTCTTCCTGCAGAGTGAACCATTCTTTTCTAACTCTGGATGTACGGTTTAGTAACTTCACTCGGACACTGGAACGGCATCTGATGTGTTTTCTAAAGCATCCTCTTTGCAAGGCTTTGAAAACCTATTTTTATACTGGTTCTTTGATGTAAAAGACATTTTTTCCCACCTGGTTCATAATACATGAAAGGCAAAAAAAACATAGGTACAATAATAATTGCCAGCTGAGAACATTTGACAGGAAATGACAGATTCTTTCCATTGAAAGAAAGCAAAGGTTTTCCTATAGATTTATACTAATCTCTTTTAACAAGTTGATCTTATGTTAAAGATTTTACATCTAATACATGTTATATCAGAAAACAGTCAGAACTTTGAAAGATCCTTGTCACATTATCATCTCTTTATGAAAAATAATAAAAAAGAGCTTTTTTTTGTTTCTAAAGGTATTCTATAAAAATGTCTACCTTGATAAATCTCCTATAGAGAAAGTATCTATAGTCAAGATAATAGTGACCAAATTCTGTGACAATCACTCCAGGTGATAGACAAAATGTAGGCAGCCAGTTGCCCGTGGGCCAGCAGTGTGCCCTCGTGGCCAAGGCCAGTGGTGTCCTGGGGGGCATGAGGAGCAGCGTGGCCAGCTGGGGGAGGGAGGTGATCCTTCCCCTCCAGTCTGCCCTGGTGAGGCCGTGTCTGGAGTGCTGTGTCCAGTGCTGGGCTCCCCAGTTCCAGAGACAGGGAACTCCTGGAGAGGGGCCAGCGGAGGCTGCAAGGATGATCAGGGCACTGGAGCATCTCCCTTGTGGGGAAAGGCTGGGAGAGCTGGGCCTGTTTAGCCTGGAGGAGAGCAGACCGAGAGGGGATCTTATCAAGGGCTACAAATATCTTCAGGGCGAGTGCCAAGAGGATGGGGTCAGGCTCTTTTCAGTGGTGCCCAGTGACAGGACCAGGGACAACACGCCCAAGCTGTAACACAAGAAGTTCCTTCTTAGTCTGGGGGTGGCAGAGCACAGGGACAGGCTGGCCAGGGAGGCTGTGGGGTCTCCTTCTCTAAAGATATTCAAAACCTGCCTGGATGAGACTCTGTGCAAGCTGCTCTAGGTGAACCTCTCCAGAGGTTCCTTCCAACCCCGACCATTCTGTGACTCTGTGATTAACCAGTTGGCAGTGTCCTGGCTAATGCTCCCCATAGCTATTACTCACTTCTTCTGTCTGCTGTGTCTATTCTCATTTTCCTCCTTTATATACATTGACTTATTGTCACTGTATGTCTTGAGGTGTCTTTTTTTCCCTTCAAATGGTAAAAATCTGCACTTGGCCTTATTTTTGTGCCATCCAAAAATAGTTTTGATAGTTTTCAACGTTGCTGTCTTTCAAACCTCATCTAGAGAATAACTTCATGTTCATAGATCTCAATATGCCTTAATGTTTATTGCTTCTTTTTATGGTAGAGGGACCAAAATGGGTTAGCAACATCAAACTTTAAAAAAATATTTTCTAATTATTGATATCTGTTCTTTTCATGAGTCTTCAGAAAGTTGTAGAATTAGTCTTCAATAGTGCATCACTAGCATGATATGGTGCAATAGTAGAGATTTCTGGTTTGTTTTTTGACTTGCTGAGATTTTGCATATGAGGTTATCCAGCCAGGACAGTAACCTGGAAGTCCATATATGCCTTTTCAGAATTCTGTATTTTTGCTGAAATTTATCTGCAGTATTTGAGCAGATATAATGTGGTTTTTTTTCTATCCTTGCCCTTAGCAGAGAGAAAAAGATGCATAACACAGATTTTCTTGTTAAAGCTAAGTAGTACTGGAATTTAGCAGGGACTTTATAACAGCTAGTCATAGGGCTAAGTGCCTTCTATAGCCTGTGGAAAGAGAGAGAATCATCCTGCTTCTGAACAGTGTCTACTCTAGTGCCTAGCTAGCCTCATCTAAGTGAAGTGTTTTCCCTGGATCTTCAAAGCTATACTGTAAATCTTTATGAATTTAGCATCCTTAGCCTCTAGTGTTCAAAGTAATTAATTTTCAAATGTTAAAAGCTGCAGTGCAACAGTTACACTTACATTCAAATTATGATTTTTGCCCTTACATTTGCAGCTGTTCCTAGCTAATTCCTGGAGGTCTGTTACTTTCCTATCTACAGATTGCAAAAAGTGAGAGAAAACTTTCAACTAGTTTTCTTCTGAAGTGCCTAAGCAGATCCTTAGAGGCTGAGGGAAAAGCAGGAATGCTCATGGTGAGGTGAGGATGCTGGAGGTAGGGCCTGAGCCCAAACCCCAAAGGTCCTGAGGGGAACCCCTGAGATCTAAATGTGAATCGTTCCAGCACTGTTTAGGCCCCGTTCAGACCAATGCATGCTGAATCTGTCAGCATGACCTAGAGTGCTTTACTTGTCTTACCCCAAACAAATTTACAAATTTACAAATACCCAAAACAAAGAAGAAAGGTGAGATTTTTTTTGTCTGAATTCAGCAACGTTTCATCTTCCAGTAAAAACACTTAATTGGTTAACCACTACTGAGAAACACCATCCAGTGTATATTATACATGACAGAAAAGACTTATCAACTGTTCTGTGCTGAACGATGCTCTCTCTTATCAACACGATGCTGTCTTTCCTGAGAAGATCTGATTCCCACTCTTTGTGTTCTTTGCCATCTTTAAAACGTTCCTTTAGATCTCCACCAACTCCAGAGAGCGCTTGTAATGGCAGCACAGTGTCTTCCCCCTTCTCCTTTGAAGTCTTCATTTAGTCACAATCTTTAAAGACGTGTATTTTCACTGCTCTGCAAGGCTCCTTCCTTTTTCATGTCCTCAGGGAGGGAGGGACGGGATGTGCAGTGTGTCAGCGGCTCCAGGTGGCTGAATGGTGTCCTGGGGCTGCAGCACTGTACGGGCTGCAGCACCTGAGTGGTCTCTGACTTGCTGTCGAGAGTATTGGGAAGCTGCGTTCCACATCCAGTCTTATTCTCCTCCACCTCAAGTTCCAGCTCTACCCACAGGTGGCTCAGCAGGGCCATTTGCAGGAGCTGAGCTTTTTTGAACTCAGCCTGGTCAGCTGAGGTCCTGGGTTTGGGTTCCTGCGTGGAAGGGCAAGTTGTAGGGGAAAACAAAGAGGGCAGGTTACTGAGAGCAGCAGAACACACTTCAGCTATGCTGCCAGCGTCTGAAGGCGTAAGAAAGCCACGCTGACCACTGCTGCTGGGGCAGCAGCCCCCCAGCGAGGGCTGACATTAGCGCTGCCTCTCACCAGAGCCACCCCCTGCACAGCAGCACCAAGGTGGGAGGGACGTACTTTCACAGGGTCTCCCTAAACGACTCTGCCTTAAATGTCTCAGGATCCAGAACAGCAAATAACGTTTTCTGTCTGGAAACATACTTTTTTTTCCCCTCGCACAGTTACCAGTATGTCGTGCCTTACAGCCACCGACTGTCCCATTTTACATTTGTAGGCAACCCCTCCTCAAAATGCAGTTCAGATGGGGCTGTCCAGATCATTTAACTGGTTGTTTGAGCTCTGAAGACATTTCATCCCAGCTCCCAGTGTGCAGGTGATTATCCCTTCCCTGTTGCAATACTAAGAATTTTCTGAGCTTTTGCTGAAGATTTACAGCAATGTGTTTGCAGAAACAAAGCTGAAAGTAGAGTCCCTTCCATCATAACTCTCCCTGCCTACCTGCCCTCCCTGCCTACTGCATACTCCAAGCTGTCTTGCTCTTTGTAGAAAGCCTCAGGCAAGTGAAATCCCAGGAGATGGGGTTGCCCAGGTTGAGGTAATACTGCCTGCCTAGTTTGCCAAATTAGTCTGTAATAATTGCATTCTTAAACTAGTCCGTTTTCATGGTTAATTTGGCTGGCAGAAAATGAAGAAGCTATTTTTGCAGCATATATGCACCGTATGAATATAATTACTTGGAAGCGCTGCAGACTCCAGGATTGAATGCTTTAAAAAAAAAAAATCTCTAATGAACATGAGCAGACCGTGCTGTTTGCAGTTGCCTGGGTAACTCAGATCAGACCTTTACCTGGCTCGTTCTGTTACAAGTGGAGGAATATACTCTAATTCTGATATTTGGGCTGTACCCTAAATTATTTTGTGGAGATAGGAAAGGTCAAAAAACATCTTTAAGCCTGCCCCTACTGCATGCATCAGAGAAAATGATCAAGCAATTGATCCCTTCCACGAGAGCTGTGTGTGACTGGAATAGAAAGGAGCTAGTTCCCTTTGCTTCTGCATCTAATTGCAAATCCTGTCCTGTGATGACAGGCACAAGTACAGCATCGTGGGTGTCTACACGGAGTCTGATTGGACTTTCAGAAATAGTTCTGAACCCCAAGCATGGAGATTGCAAAGTTTTTCCCATCCGCACAGTCAAGAGGTCTGCAGGACCCCGCTGCGGGAACCCAGGCTTTCGTGGCCCCCAGCCTGTGCTGCTGAACAGGGCTGACTCTGCAGAGCACTCAGAAATTTCAGTTAATGCAGACAATGTCTATCTGCTTTCACAGTGTTGCTTCCTGCAGGGAACATATCTTCTCTGTGCAATTCAATGAGCTGCTTGAAATTTCTAAATTACTTGTGTCCCAGTAACCTTGGAGACTACATTCCTCCTACTGCTACAACAAAATTGTTGGAACCAAAGTTTAGTGGCCTTTGGAGCATGCTGCAAGGCTGATTTATCTGGATGTTTGAAAAAGGGAGATTAGAAGGTGAAAATGGCACGGTACATCAGTACCTCCTAGGTGTGGTAAATAGGAAAGGCAATCCAGTCCCTAATATTGATGTGTATTATAATGCACATGGCTTGTACAAATACAAGAGAGGTACTAAACCATACAGAGGAGGGATTATTGAAAAATCCCACTTTTACCAGGAGGTAGAAAAGATGGATAACCATTTTAAGAAATGTTAATTTAGCTTGTTCCTAACTTGACAGTTTCGACTGAAATAAAGGCTAGAAATAAACTATAAACTTGCTGTTTTTTCCAGTGGAACAGTAAAAGAAAATCATTATGCAATAATTATGCCAGAATAGGTTAGGCTGCTAGAGCTCTAACGGTAAATCTCCCTGTGCTGGCAAGTTCACTGGCTGCCAAATAGATTCAGAGACCCTGAACTTATTGCTACCTTTTTTTGCTGCAGCATATCTCACAGAGTATTTTAATAGATAAGGACTGAGAACATGAAGTGTATTTTTAAATGCTTAATTTTTTTAAATGGTGGGAGAGGTAAACAGAGAGTCTGAGATTTTTCTTCTAATTCAACCCACAAGATTTCAATCTGCTACTTAAGTATATAAAATCATTTTCTCTCAACAAATCAAGGAAACTGTAATTCTGAAATATCCTTATCTGCAGTCTCTCCAAACTGCTTGATCTGTCATTTAACCTGGCATTTTTGTTAAGTGCCATTTTCCAGCTGTATCTGTAAAACTGTGATTGTGTTTTTCAAGTTATTTCAGTCAGAGAGCTCGAGGACAGTCATACTGGATAACATGAAAAAAAAATGTTTTTCCCCATGAGAATGAACAGAGAGTCCATATATGACATAAATCCACTGAGACACAAATCTTCAAGTCAGAAAACCAAATAGCTGTCACTGCTGTCATCTTCCTTTTTACCCAGACATGTGCAATGGAATTTTTTCTTAAAAGGGCCATTACTGAGCCTTGTGTTAACGCATTTCAGAGTACCAAAAATTCTGTGCAGTAGAGTAACGCAGACAAATACACTGACAGATGCCCAGGAAAATGAAGTGGCAGTTCGTAAGATCAGTCTGCCTGCAAGTTTACTTTCAGAGCCCAGCAGCACCTTCTTCCTCTGGTCTTCTGCATCTGGAGAGCTTGATAATTAAAACTGCTATTAGGGAGCACAGGATTCATAAAGAAAACAGGAAAAGGTCAGGAAAGCTGCTGTTGCCATTCTGTAGGTTAGTATCTCATGTCTATTCAGTTTTCTGATCTCTGGAGAAAGCGGAAGGGACAGTATTCTGAATAATCCCTGCCAGGTCCTCGGGCTCCTGCAACGCATCACCTAGAAACATTTCTGAAAACTCAGCCTCTTTCCTTTAACTTTCTTCTAACCATATTTGAGCCACTGTCAGATGAATAGTGGTGAGTGACTAAGATATGACAGATTTCTTCAGAAAATCTTTCTTCCTTGGGAAGGTAGCAGATTGTCGGGAACCTACTTGAAACTCTGTTCCGGCCTGTGTTGCAAATCTGCCTAGGAGTTTCTCAGCAAGAGCCACACACTGCCAAGAACACTTGAAAATACGGTTTCAGTTAGTTTCCTGATCCTCGGAAATGCCTGGTGGCGAGCAAACCTGATTCACCACCACCTGTACAGCAGCCAGGCATGGCCTATGGATGCCTGGAGAGCTTCCCACGCAGCTCCGAGGCTGACCTGTGACACCTGGAGCTCATCCCCAGCACAGGCTGCCGACCCTGCCAGACACTGCGGCCCTTTTATGACAGAAACTCCTGTTCCCTGAGTACTTACACAAGAGCTCCTGTCCAGCCACATTCCCTGGGTGACCTAAGCAGGATTTGACCTCTAGGGCTCTAGACTGCTAATGTAATGATTTGTTCGAGAGTTTTCTCTCGCAGTGCCAGTAGCAATCTTTTGTTCAAATGTGTTGCTTGGCTACAAGTGTTTTCTTTCCATTTGAAAGCCCACATAAAAATCTAAAATGTTTAAACTGACTTCTCTGGCAGCGTTGACTGCTGAAAGAATATATTGCTTTGCAATCAGGAGCCTGAAAAATACCCTGTAATGCTCTGCTTCCTTGCCACCGAGCCTGTTCAAACAATTGTGCCATCCTTTAAATAAAATCTGATAATAAACCACAGCTGGAATAATTAATGCAGAAAATCACACAGCATAGCATTCTGTATTTATTGTTTGTCTTTTAGTAGCACAGACACTGTCAGTTTTAGTGGACGTGACAGCAGTTCTTCCAAGTAACTGATGTAACATAACTACATTATGACTCCTTGCTCTCCTCAACCTAACTCTGCCATCACGGGTTTTAAACATGGGCTCTCTTGAAAAATTGGTTCGGTTCCATCAGTGATACGGTGGGCAGTGAGGAGGCAAAGTACAGAACACACAGAGATGGTCGTGTCTGGTTTTTCCTTGACTTGCTGGGCTGTTCGAGGGGCAGGGGAAAAGGTTTCTGCCAGGAAATGACGAGCGTTGTGCTGCTGTAGTTTGAATAATTTATCCAATATGCCTGGGTGTAGCTGTGGTTCTTGTTCGCTGACAACCGAGTAACAGCTTAGAAAACCTCAAACTATTTATTTGGCACTTATTGGGGTGTGGGGGTTTAGCTTCACTTTTTATCTATTTATCACTTCCTTACTACCAATCACATAGGAACAGCTCACCCACCGTAACGCAGCTTAGAAACTTTATGCTGTAAGCTGCCTTTGGAGCTTCGGCGTCTTTACTGCCACACGTACTCAGCTCGCTGCCAAAGGCAGGCAGGGTGGGTCTGCTGGATCTCTGGCTGCATCTCTTGCTTTCTTCTCTCATCAGGCCTGGGATCACCAGTCCTTACTACAGCAGCACAGAAATGTGTTACAATAGAAGATGATTCAGCCTCAAAGCGTTCATACAGAGCTTTCACATATCTGCTATGGTTTTACTGAAAAATTCATAGTCTTGATTTTGCTGACCATTTTCTGTCCATTTTGTCAGACCTGAAGTCTACTTCAAACTGATTCAGATCATGTCCTGACCTGAGTATACAATTCCAGATTGGTTGTGTCCACTAACCAAGCTTTCAATTAAACTCATAATTAAAAATTTTGCAGTCTGCTTCAAAGAGGCTGTTTTCAGTTGAACATAATGAAAACATTGTCAAAGGAGTTGCATTAAAGACATGGTTGCAGCTAGTTTCTGAAGGAAAACAAGTATCATACTTTCCCGAATGTCAAATTTTGATTACGTAAATCCTTGAATCCAACAAAACTGCGCTGAATCATTCTACTATAGCTTAACTACATTGTGTTGGAAATAATGTAGGTGTCCCACTTCTGATGCAGTAGCTAATTAAAGACATTCTGCCAAGGTTAACAGCCCTAAAACATATATTGCACTGATAATTAAAAATAAGGGCACCCTACCCATAATAAACTAGTCATGCTGCAATCTGGCTGCAGAAAAGTTTACCCTTTAAGCTGTACCTCTCTGGATTATGAATGGATTCTCCAATGCGGAGAGAAGAGTACCTGATTTCTTCTCCTATTCTTTTTCTACTAACTTGTCTAATCTCAAGTGACTAGTAAAAGAGTTACTTAGAAAATTAAGTTACTTGAGTAAAAAAGACTGTAGCTTTCAGGTCTTGCCCATCTCTCTCAACCTGTATTTTGCAGTTTATACTGTGTGTGACTGATTGCTTATTTGAAGCAAGGAGGCCAATATGAAATTGGGGAGGTTTCTAAATACGTTCATCAGTGTCATATCTAGACAACCATAGTGCTACAGTAGCAACGGATGGTGCCGTTTTTCCTGGGTTCTCATGATATTCAGGAAATTGTTGTTTATCTTTTGCTAGATATTTGCACCTTCTAAATGTAGATACTTCATTTAAAGCATTGACCTGATAGGCTTATTCCCCTAGACGGTTTACATAATTAGTAGAGGGAACCTTCTTGTATTATCTTAGATTCTCTCAAATCAGCCTTTGCAGGACTCTTACCTTTCCTTTTAGCTAAAGGAAGATGAGAATCTGAATATAGGTATATCGGCTGTATCTCCCTAGAGCTATTACAATCACAGACAAGAACTGCTATGCTCATCAGACCTCTGGTCTTCATGTCTGAATTTCTTAAAGAAGTATCCGTGGTGCTGCTGGCCTTGGAAGTACGCAGAGCTTGAGTGGAAGAGGCCTTGAGCAGCCTCTTCTAACTCTGAAGTTGGCCCTGCTCTTGAGTGGGGGGTTGGATCTTTAGGGGTCCTGTCTAACCTAAATTATTCTGTGATTCTAAACTCAACAGCTCAGTGTATAACCTCGCAAGAGTTTCCTTTTAATCTCTCAAGTCAGAACAGGTTCCTCCCCTGAAGCAGAAAAATAAAGGAGAATCACAAATCTTATATGTTTATAAATGATACAGATATTACTTTAATCTCAATAGGAAGAAGTGTGCTGCCAGTGCATCATACATTTTCCTTTATGACTCTCTGGTTTTTTCTACTACTCTCTGAGCTCTCACCATTCTTCGAAAGGTAAGGTGCTGAGAAACCAGAAAAATCACTTGTGTTCAGTCTGGTAAGTCAGTAGGGAAAAAAATTCAGGATCAGGGGACAGTTTTACTTGCCCTACTGTCTACTATGTTGCTCTCTCAAATGGTGCTTGAACAGACTGGATGAAAAGAGCATCATAGACTATAGCATTAACTAGGTGAAGTGATCTGGATGGACTCTTGAAGGCTTCTTTCCAATCTGTGTTGCTAACATGGGTAGTACACTTGTCTCCTCAAATGAATAGCACAGTGTGGAGAATCCAGTAGTAGCAGGAAAACAGAATGGAAGCGTGTGCCCAGAGGACTGTAGATGGCCTGTTAAGTGCAGAGAACACAGCTTCGAGTGTGTCTTGTTGAAAAGATCTGATTCAGTTGGCACTTATTTCCAGCTTCAGCAGCGTGTCTGGAAACAGAAAGCTACTGCGAGCCAAAGCACAGATATAGGCAGATAGGAACAGAGAGGGGAAAGTACCCGTCTGCTGGAGCTGTCAGAAACGTGTGAGGTTCCCCAGGGGCTATATAAATAAAGGAACTGTCTGGGCGGGAGGTTTGAAAGCAAGCCAGATGGCTGCAGTTGCTTGCAAGAAGGTTGATATGCCAAATAACTTTTTACATCTCTAATGTGTGAAAAAGGTTTTGCCCTTGACTTCAAAGTAACAGAGAGTTTGTCATGCTGCCTGATACTCTTCTGGCTTTTTTCTTCCCAGACAGCCGGGTTTGCTATAACCATCCCGCAAATAGCTCATGAGGTACCTAGTGCGTAATCTGTGATCTGGCTAGCAATCCTGCCGCTGCAAATTGCGGGGATGCGATGTTATTTAGATTGGCAGCAAATGCAGAGTTCAGAGAGTTGTGTGTCCCTGGCTGAATTCCAAACGGATAATTACATTCTGCCTACCTAAAATTCCCCTTATGGCTTTTCGAAATCCCTTGCTCAAAGCTGTTCTTATAATGTCACTATCTGTTCTTAATTGGTAACTACCTTCCACTCTACAGGCGACTGCATTTCAGTGACAAGTGAGGTGACCTGGTATGTATTGTGGTGTCTCCATCACCAACTGCAAGTCCAGGTATAAAAAATGTAGTTTTTCATGCACACCTCATCCCAGCTGCTCTCTCCCCAACGATATATTTCTGCAAAGAGTACTTGTAGTTGCCTCTAGTTTACGTAGAAATATCCATTTTTAAAATTTCTTCTATCATACAGTTACTTTCTGCTGTTTTGGCAATAAGTCTTTGTTACTTTTTTCTTGGTTTTTGATAATTTTTTTCACTATATGCAAGGCATCACTGGCTTGTGTCCCCTGTGATTTAAGTGACCTGAAACTCAGTGATAAGAAGAGATTACTCCAGAGCTGGAGAACCTCTGCAGAAGTTTCCTCACTTCTAGAATCTGGTCATAATGTTGAGTCGTAACATCTAATCAGACATAATGAAGTAGTATAGAAGTAGGCAGATCAGTAGCAGCACCCTCAGTATTGTAGGGGATTTTGTCAACGCAGTGGCTGGGCCATCCATCATTGTGTGTGAATCCCATTTCCAGGCCATTTGAAAGCTGGTGCTCAGGGTGCTCATCACACCAAGCTCTGAAGTGGGTAGTGCCAGGTGTGGGTGTTGAAGGCTGAAATTATACATGTTCTCCTATATTTAACTATAATTAAGCAGACACTTGAGTATCCGTTCATCTGTTTTGTGCTTTTTTAGGCTTGCCACCATTCGGTAAACAAATCATTTTAACTTTGTTCCTCACATAAGGTATATGCACGGAAGTAATTAAAAATGTTAAGCTGCGCAGGGTAGACTTCACATTATTCTTGCGGAATATATGTTTTGATGCCATTTCCATTCTGTCTCCTGCAGCCTCCTCTAAGAAAGAAAAAAAAAAAAGTCATCTCAGTGCAGGAGAATGTGTTGCACACTGGCAAAGAAAAGAAAGCAGAACAAAGTCTGGGGAGCACACTGGAGAGTTGCAAACTTGTCCTCAGCTTTTGAAAACACCGCCATAACGAGCCTCCCACTTAAAGATCTGCAGTAAAAATGAATCCGTAATGTTCCTGCTAATAAAACCACATTTCAATAACCTGGCTAATACCATCATAGCGTTTGTGCTCTGCAGGCTTTGGAAAAACAACCAAGTAGTCACTTGAGTAGTGCAACTTCTAAAGCCTGGTTTAGGGGAGGGGTATGTCATCTGGCTGTATCAGCACCGCAGAACATCACAACTGCACTTGCACTGCAGCCCTTCATTCGGGGGAGGCTATCTCAGGTGTCTCTCTGTAATCCGGCTGCTTCTCTTCACAGTTGTGGGGTGTTAATGTCTTTGAATTTGAACCGAGCTGATTCAAAATTTCTTGCTGGGGAAGGAAAAGGGGATTGATAACGGGCTGATACCGTAACTGCACATGCTTCCCTTTGCATCCAGGCTAAAAAGAAACATGCTGCCTACAGCATAATCATGAAAAGCTGGCCAGTAAAGTTTTGGTTCACTCCTATGCTTGGTATGAGGAGTCCCTCTGCCCTGGCCATTTCACAGTGCAGTTTAGTTCAAAGGCACAACTGACTCTTTTAACAGTGACAAATACTGGAAGTCCAGAAAAATGCACTGTCAGGAGAGACGTGAAATCACTGCTGCATCTACACTTATTTTTGAAAAGCTACTCTGTTGTATTTAATATATCCTGAAATACTTTACGGGCACTTAAGTCATGTGCTTGGCTCATGAACTGGTTCACCTTCATTTTGAATGTGGTATATTCTTTTTTTCTTTTCTTTAGACAAACTGCAAAAGGCAGTGGCAGTGCTCTCCCTGGCTCTTGACACAGCGGTTTGTGTCAGTCATCTCCCGGCTGCAAAGCACACGTACTAATAACCACACGGAGTCTCCCACAGGCCTGAGGTCTAGCTCTTCCAGCTCTGCAGTTAGCAGTCAGCTCTGCAGTACAGCTGCTAAGGGATTTATTAATTTATTAATTTTAAAATGTGGAGGGTTCTGCTAATTTCCCCTAGTGATGAAACAGTTGCACTGGAACCAGTTCAGCTACGAGCAACCAACCACCAGTCTGATTTGCTTGTGGTTCTTGTAAATCTTAGAGCATCTGTTTGTTTTAATGTTGGTAGCCGTAAAGCACATTTGTGGGATGGTAAATATTGTCACCATGCTACAGACAGGGAAAATTATCCAACAAGAGAGGAGCAGTGTACGTTATGCTGCTCATTCAGCCAATATATATTATTGAGATCTATGTTCAGGCCCAGTGCGCCAACACTGTTGTCATTTAATCATAACCCACTCTACTTTAGGTTTCATTCAGGGTTCAGGTTGTGTTCAGATTTCTGGGGATTTTCCCCACTTGTTTATCCTACTGCCCTCCTCAGGGCCATTGGAATTGTACTTGAGCATGGGGAGAAGTGTTGGTGCTCAACTTCCCGTGTTACTTATTTGTTCTCTGAGAGCGTATTTCTGCCAGCAGGCAGTCTTGTGAACCAGATTACGTGATTTAATATTTTGCAGGACCTGTAATAACAAGGCTAGTGGAATTGGCCAAAATGGTGCATCTTCCATTTTGACCAGTAGGTGAAGCTAAGAAGATTTATTGGCTAGAAATACTGCCTCCCTGGCATTAATAAAACTAAAGGTTTTAGGTAGTGCTGCGCGGTTATTTCTCCGTGTGAATTTATGAGGGCATTTGGGGAGGGTCGTTTTTCTTCACCTGGTTCCCTTTTCCTCAGAGTGAATGATGATTGTGCTGCTGCTGGCTGCAAGGCGAGCAGAGAGCAAACAGTTCATAAATGTAACTGCCTCCAGGAGAGCTCTCCATGTGTACAGCAAAGTGCTTTAATAGAGGAAGCAGGCAGGCTGGGTGGGCAGGTTGTAAAATAAATACATTGCTACTTAAAGAGTTGTCTTCACTCTGTTTATACCTCACTTGCTGCCTGATACAGACTGAGCGGAGATATTTTCAGCAGAAGTATCTGTTAGTTTTTCTTAGGCAGTTGTTCTGCTCATCTTCAGTGTGCCATGTCAGTCATCTACTGTCTTTGCGCCTGTTCTGTTAATTACTGCAGTGCTGCATAATAGAAAAAGAAATTAAATCTGGGCTGTGAGCAGCTAGTAAACTTACAAAAGACATGTATCTTCTCGTTGTTTAACCCCAGCCAGCAGCTAAGTATCACGCAGCTGCTCGCTTACTCCGCTCCCCGCCTCCCGCCCCGGTAGGATGGTGAGGAGAATCAGAAAAAGATAAAACCCATGGATTGAGATAAGAACAGTTTCATAATTGAAACAAAATAATAATAATAACAACAACAACAATAATAACTGTAATGAAGAAGAGAGGGAGAGAGAGGAATAAAACCCAAGGGGAAAGAAAAACCAACAAGTGATGCACAATACAATCGTTCACCCTCTGCTGACCGATGCCCAGCCAGTTAAGCAGCGATCGGTGGCCCCCAGCCAGCTCCCCCCAGTTTATATACTGAACATGACGTTCTATGGTATGGAAAGTCCCTTTGGCTAGTTCGGGTCAGCTGTCCTGGCTCTGCTCCCTCCTGGCTTCTTGTACCCCTCCTTGCTGGCATAGTATGGTAAACTGAAAAGTCCTTGACTTAGGATAGATGCTACTTAACAACTGAAAACATCAGTGCGTTATCAACATTATTCTCATACTAAATCCAAAACACAGCACTGTATCAGCTACTAAGAAGAAAATTAACTCTATCACAGCCGAAATCAGGACAATCTAATTCTACTTCTACTCTTACACACTGTATAAAAGGAAAGATTTTTACTATTTTTTCTTTGTTTCTTAACACCATATAGCTCAGAGATGATATTAGTTTAATTTCTGTAGTTCAGGAAAGGCAAGTTCTAGGTCCGTTCAGAAAGAAGGAAAAAATTTCACAAATTTATGTTCAAAATCTAAGTCAGTAAAGAAGTGTCTTTTTTATATTAAAATATGAAGAATTTTTCCCTAGGGGTGACAAGACAAATGAAAATGTCTGTTTGCACTAAAACATTCTTTTGTTTCTAATAAATGGCAATGACCTACTTTAATGCTCTTGCATGTTTAATTGGGGCACAATAATGCATTAATCTTTCTTTAAAAATAGGAGTGGCCTGCAAAGCTATAACATGTAAACATAGGAAAGAAATATATAGAAAATGGAGCCCTGAATCCACCTTCTCTGCCTGCTCTTTGCCTTTGAAGTATTGTGCCTGTTAAAAATACTACCATGAATTTGCCAGGTTCTCTGACTTATAAGTCAACTAGCTGATGTGGGTTAATGCAAAACACTCTCCGCAATTCTACATTCATACAGGCAATTGCTTTGCATCTCTATCTGTATAGTGAAATCCTGTTGGGATGGAGTGTAAGGCTGAGGCAGTCGTTCCTGAATTTTTGTCCTTTCTGTGACACTAACAACCATTTTCCTATTTGCAAAATGGGTAGCTCATTTACATTATCAAATCTTTACAATGACTACCTAGTTAATGATTGCAAAACAGAGGGCTCTAAAATGAGGGATAAACTATTTCTTGTCCCATTCTTATGTTGGTCAGAGCCAGAATCCATTGCATACGGATCCATTGGTTCATTTAATATTTGAACACTCTGCCTGTTTATCAAAGCTGCCACTAGTTACCAGTTCAGTTGTGGACTTTTAGCTCTAATCCAGCAACAGAGTCTTCATTTGAACAGAGATAGCCAAAACCCACTTCCCAGCTGTGAGGTTTAAGGGCAAAGCAGACTTGACGGTATATTGTGGTATCTGTTAGAAAGAAATCTAGTTCAGGGAACATGGATGGAGCCAAGATGTACTTAGCTATATCCAGGCTCTGGGCAACTAAGGAACCACATCTGCAAAATCCTCTCCCAGGTGTGACAAAGGTAGGTCCTGGGCGATTAGCTAGGGTTGTGCAAACCCCTTGCCATACCTCTCCGCCGAAAAATTACTAAAACACATTTCCTTTTGTAATCTTAGCATCTGTGCTGCTGTTCTTTGGGTAACCATCTGTATACAGCATAGCATGTGACAGATCTCTTGAGGAAAACTGCCTCATGTTGCACCACTGATCCCAAGAACCATCACCCCCAGCTGGCAGTGCTCTTTGTTGTCAGCAAAAGGTGGAACTTCCTATGCAATAGTCTTGAAATTGTTTTTGTTCCTTTTAAATTACTGTAGGAGATCACCCTGGAAGAGTGTATATATGCTATATACCTATATTTTATGAAATTAAGGAAAATATGTTTTAGAAGAGACCCCCTACTTTACTTCTTGGTGCTATCAAATCAAGAATTCCATCAAGAACAGACTTATCCTCAATACAGGAACAATTTGATAAAAGTGTTGGCCAGTATTAATGGGAAATCAGGCTATGAAATCCATTCCCCAGACAGCTACAAAACTAAGAACCTTGACACTTCAGTTTTACAAACAGCTCACTTTTCTCTTGCCAATGGAAATACAGCCCCTTGGTAAAGACTGCACCATCAGCTCTTGTGAACAAGGTTCCTAGAGTATATGTATTGTCTTTCATGCTTGTGTTCCCTGAAAAGTGCTCGGATATTACAGATTAGTTGGACTATTGTGTAATGGCAAGATTGACCAACGTGACCTATGGATTTTGTCCAAGGGGAACTTACTCCTGAAAATAATTTCTATTATGGAATTCACGTGATACCATAACAAACCATGTCTTGAGGTGCTGCAGTGCACTGATGAATGAAAATTGGTATACTAGCTACAGAAATAGATGATTTTCCTGGAAGAGTTTGCCTTCTAACTGCTAAGGAAAACAGCAAAATTGCTGTGCAGTAGCTTCCAGTTTAGACCAGAGTAATAGTAACTACAGATTGCAGTGGTTATGTTACAACCTTCACCCACTCAAGCAATGGTGTCAGTTAAAGTTATTGCAAGCAGCCTACAAATATCACACCTTTATTCCAGGGGATGTAACTCCCAGCACCCTAGGATAACTTCACTATATGCTCACATAACGAGAAGGGAGAGCAGGAACAACACCCAGGACACTCAAGTTAGAGAAAATATTTAGTACATAGAAAAGCAGAAGGAACACAATTTAAGGGTTTGACTCTGTCTCCCTGAATTTGGAGGAAAAGAAATTCCATTGTTTTCAGCAGGTCAGCTGGGCTTAGGTAGGTTAACTAAGAAATGAGCAAAATTCCAGGAAGACAAACTGACTTTTTCACAGCCTCATAGTATTGCTTGTTGAAAACAAAGCTGTTAAACAATTACGATTTTCATCATCCACTTCGGGGTTATAGCTAAACCTAGCTCAGTTAATAACTAGAGGAGATGGCTGAATCAGGTACCACGAGGTACAGCAGGTTGTAATCCACTTCAGTGTGAAGATGTAAATTACAACCAGGTGCTTTTAAAAGCAAAAAAGTCAGCTTGAAATCACTGTAGTAACACACAAGCAAACTTCTCTGATGGAAACCCAGTCTTTGGATGCAGTGGTAGAGAAGCTCTTTCACATGTTCTGTGGGACCAGTTGTAACAGTTACGATTTTGTTAGGAAGAGCTGGCTGCAAGCCTCTCTTGTGCCAACAGCATGAGCAAGAGAAGGATGCTAAGAACTTTTTTCTTTTGACTCAAAAACAAATTCATGACTTAATATAATTTCAGTGGAAATTATTTTGTGTAAAAAGTCGACCTAGAAATGAAGTCATTTATACATCAGACTCAAACAGCATTTATGCTTACTAACACTTTTTGTGGTGTTTGACTTTGAATGTCATGTGCTTTGGGTTATAATGAAATGAATGGAGTACTTTGAATAACCAGTTTTTCAATTTGCATCAGAAATCAGACACTGTCATACTTTAAAGGCAAGCAAAAATATTTTCCGTTTTTGTTGAAACAGGCCTTGGCTACAAATCATCAGTGACTGTATACTTCATGTTCTGCTTTTTAATTACATAGTAATTAAAACCTGTATTTTGTGCCAGTGTTTATGATAGTATAAAGTTCTTGTGTACCACAACCAAACAAATAGCCTTCAGGATGGGTGAAGAAAATGGCTTTTCATGTATTAGAATTCAGGTTCTTAAACAGTTTCTTGGATATTTTAGGAATTAAAACAATAATAGCAGAAAAGTGGGTGTGGGGGTTGTCATTTAAGGCAATTCTTCAGAATTCTTTCACAGTCTGATACTTATCATTCTGCTTTAAAGGTACGTTTCAGACTTAGGTAATCTCCAGCAGAATTAAAATTTCCTCATTTCCATTGGCTAGGTACTAATTAACAACACAGGTTATGATAATGCGGTCTCTGATGTTGCAACCAGTAGCAAATGAAGCTCAGGTTTGGAATTAGGTTTCTTAAATTCCTTTTGGTTTCAGTCTTCATACTTGCTGTTCTGATATCACTTGTATTCCACTCTGCCTCTCATTTTTTCGGAATCAATCAACTGATTGCTCATTATCATGGTGATTTTGCATTCACATAAATGACTACACAATTATGAATCTTCAGGATGACAGATGCATATGTTTGCATTTTACCTTAAGATTTCATATGAGGTTTCAGACCAGAAATACAAATTTGCCAAAGCTTACTGTTCATTTCCTTATAACAGATTTTGTGTCAAACCTTGCTAGAAGCATAAAGCATGAACATAGACTGGGAGAGGAAGTTTCAACCCTGTGTCTGTGCTCCTGAGAGATTCTGGCAAGGAAGTATCTGTACCCCAGCATGAGGAGATGCTCAGTTAGGATAAATATCTCTGTTCGGCCCAAAATAGTCATAGCATTATAGCTTTATGCTTCCCCTCAGCCCATTTTCCTTGGCAAGTCTTTGCTGTGCCTGATTTTGTAAAAGAACTGCACTGCTGAATAACAAAGAGGTGCTTCATCAGGTCTGTCCCAGTTTTGCTTAACAGTGCTGATATTTAAATATAGTCACTATTTTCTCTACATGTAGCCTGAGTAAATGGAGTAGAATTCATTTTTCTGAAATTTTTCTAGACCTCACTTTTTAATTTTTTTTTTTTTTGTCTCTGCTTGTCCTGTTTTATTGCAGTACATCTGATATTCTGTAAACACATAGTTTCTGAAGTGACTGGGTTAATTTCTTTTGCTTTAGGTGTGTATTTTTCTGTGGAAATCAGGTGTGACTTTTCCCAAGATTACTTAATAATCACTGTTCCCTTGCAAAAGGTCTGGCTTGAGTCACCTCGCAGCACAAACATAATCTCCCTTCATCTCTGTGGAACATTGCCTGTAAGCCACTGCTCCCTGATTTCTTGCTTTAGAAAGGGCCAGAATAGTTTAACTAGTTTTAGGCACCTGTAATAATTTGCAGTGTGAGTGGAGCAGTGTTTACACCCTACTCCTGTCCTCTCCCACCTTCCCCCGTCACTGCTGCCCAAGCTGGCTGCCTGTCAAGTGACTCATTTTCTTTGGAACAAGGTGACATTTCCTAAGGTTAATGTTATATTTCTGTGACCTGACAGAAGGAGGAAAGAGAAAGATCGCAGAGGAAATGAGATATAGATAGAATAAGATGGTTAGGTACCTTTCTAGGAAACTAGCCTTGACTTGGCACATTGTAAATTTTGGTCTTTTAGATTTTAACATAGGATTGGGGGGAAACACCTTGTCAACAAGTGAACTCTTGTGCTGTACTTTTTGTAGTCTTATAAAATGGTTTCTGTTGTATTATCCTATTTTATCTATCTAGTTTAATTAAATGCAAAAATGTGCATCCCAGTTACTTAGCCTGGAGGACGATGAGAGTACAGGAGGAAAAAGAGATGGGATGAAAGGGAATCTTCCTGTTTTTAAAAAGGAATTAATGCTTCCAAGAAGCATTTCACAAGTATGTGTTATTATGCATTTTATGCTCAGATTCTTATATGGAAATTTGCGGTGGTCTTTGAAGGCCAAGGAAACCTGTGGCAGAGCTAGAAGGGGAGATCAGTTTCCTGCATCTTAACCTAGCTCCATCCTTTACTAGCCGACATGGTCCTCAATTCTCCTGATGCTCCCAGTGTGGTGCACTGCTGCCAGGGGAACCTTTCTGGACTGAAGGCATTTTCATGTCATTCTTCCTAAAAAGGCCTGAAAAGCATCACTCCTGACGGAAACAGAACAACTTAACTTTATCCTGTGTACACACCTGGTTCACCAGCCCAGGTGTTACTGGACATTCCTTAAACAATGCTGGGTGATTAGATCCTGATTAAGCTTTCCCTTCATCTTTGATTGACATGGAGCTGTGCCCTACTGAATTGGCAGTTGTTTTAGCCTCTCTGGTTTTTTCTTTCCATTTCATATAAATAAGTAACTATTCTCTTTGAGGCACTTTAGTTTAATATTCAGATTTGGAGAACTGAAATTAGAGTCAGCACATTCTGACAAAAACATAGTTGCATAAAAGGTTTTTACATATAAAGGATCTTCTGGTCAGTTTCCAATTTATTTTCAATTTTTCTGCTTCCTTTTGGACTTTTTCAGCATTGCTGAGTTCCCACATGAACATCTGCAACATAATTTTGATCATAAGTGCTTTATAATCATACACGCTATAAATATTAAATTGTCTTTTAAAGGCCACTTCACTTTGATTTTGAATATTAAGTGGAACAAAGAAAAAAAATTATTACTCAGACAATTGCTCTAATTTTGGTGTCCTCATTTCTGGGCTAAAATGCAACTAAATTCTGCCATTGCCGGAGTTTGAAATACATGGTCTTCTAATTAAGTAGCGTGCAGGACCACTCAGGGAGCTAGAGATAGAGGCATACGTTGGATCAAAACAGATATTAGTCTCTTTCGCAACAGCAAACTCTAAAGATTTCTTAATAGCCAGATGAGAGCACAAGGGAAAATCTCCCCAATGTGCAGCAATGAGAATGCTTCTCATGTGATATATTCAGAAAAACAAAAAACAGCTGTGCAAAAAGCTCCCCCCCAGGCATAGATACTGGGCTGGATGTGTATATTTGCAGTTTACCGAGTAAACCTTTTCTGATTAAATAAGCTTACTATACAGTGGGTCTACAATTTGCTTTACTGCGCCTTACCCTAACCTGGCATACCTGTCTCTCTGTGCTTGCTTTTTCTCTGGGATCTGGGTGGAGATGGCTTAGGAAACGCCTGTGCTGATTGCCACCTGGGTTGTGTCTGCTGTGGAAGTTACTGTGTTCAAGCAGAGTCTCTATAGTCATGCTTAATTTATGTTTTGAGGGGGTTGTTGCAGTCTGTTATTCCACTACTGGGTTTAGACTGACTGTTTTGGGCCTAACAGGAAAATTAATAACTGGGCCCGCAATTCTGTAATACTTTTAAAATCCTTAAAGATGGACATTTCTCCACCACTGAGATATGCTCGGAATTGTAGAACCCTGGTGATGCAGGTTGCTGCTGCTTCCTCTGGTTACTGGCCTTGAGTGTTTTTATAGATAAACAAGGCAGAGTCCTCAGATGGAGAACCTGCTGCCTACCAAGAAGTAGAGGTGAGCGGAGACACATGACATGTCAAATAGATGTGTAGCAGATGCATCTTCTCATTTCCTTGTCTGGATTTTCTTTTCTGATAACCAGGTTATGGAAGGAATGGAGATGTAGTTTTCTAGAGCTAAGGAAAGAGGTAGGTCTGGAACAACTTTAGTTTTACTTTTTCTTTACGAATTATCCTTTCTTCTATGAACAAAGAAAGAATTTAATGCTTGCCTGTATGTAAGAACTTACATGGAGGTTGTTTCCAAAGGCCAGTGGTATAAGCACATACTTTTGTTTGTATTGTATACAGTTTTGTTTCAGCTAATTTATGTTCATGTGGCATAGAAAATTTTTTAATATTTAAAGTGAACTGTAAGTATGAATAAGAGTTCCTATATTATGGCTTTTATATCTCCTGGATAAGAGTAATAAAGGCCTAATTTCTGAAAACATCTGTATTTAGGACAGTACCTTCATGTGCATCATCAAAACTACATATATGCCCAGATGTGTAGTTCTAACTGCTTCTTGTAATGACCACTCTCATTTCTGCACTGGCCTGAAGCCTGTGGTCTTGTGTCTGGAACTATGTTCACCTGTTTGAAAAGATAGATGCACATAAAACATTTTTAGGATATATAGGGGAATTCACTGTCCATGTCTGGGCACTATCTTGTAAGAGAAAGCTCAAGAACACCTCGCTCAAAGTCATGAAAACCACAGACCTGGCTGCCCTTTCAGCCTGATGTCTCCAAGTAGTACCTTGGCATTCTGGCCTTTGTAAAAGCTCTGTGCAAGTACCTCTTCCCAGTGTCTCCTCAGCTGAAGGTGTGAACGGGGCAAATGTGATTACTGTGCTGGAAGGTGGTAAAGATGCAGAAACTACCTCTGCCTACACTTGTGTAAAGTGCAGTGGGCCCAAATGTAGTAAGAATAAATCACTGTAGTATTTGGGCATTCTGGCAGCAGTGATACTCATTGCTGCTAGGCAGATAATTTTAGTCTAACTCTTCATTTAAATGAGCATGTAATATGGGAGACCTGAGCAAGCTCCTCATTCACAGAATGAAGATAAACACAGCATCCAGAGCTGCTGTTTGCAACTTGGAAACTTCCTTCTTGAATAATATCTGATAATCATCCTTGTCTGTATGACCTGTATGTCAGCATACGCTGAGAGCACATCTCTTTTGAAACCAGTCTTAATAACACAGCTGCAGCCCTGCAGAAGATTGTGCTGCCTGAACATGCCTCTGCACTGCTCAAGCTAAAGGAAAGTTCTGCATCAGACACTGAAATCTAGTCTGTCCTCAGGAAAGAGTCTTATAATTAACCTAATATTGCAAGATTTTTGGATTTCTTCCCCAAGGAAAGAGAATCTAGTCGAGACATGAAAAAAGTGTCAATCTAATATAATAATAGAATAGTGAAGCCCTGTGGTCTAATGATGCATTAAATTTATGAAAAGCTCTTTTCTGTTTATCCAACACAAACCTGCACTCAAAAACATTATGTAATTGTTAATCCATAATATATTTCTCTTGTCGGTTAAATGACAAGTCTGCAATGACCAGCTTTTTTTGAATGCAGCAGTTCTTTGGAGCTCTTTTTTTTTTCATTTCTAGCAATTTCTTTTCTTACTGCAAGTACTATTTCTCTAATATAAAGTGTTACAGCATAATTTTAGGCTGTGGTCTGTATCCTGCTAATCAATGTAATTGCCTTCCTTATTCTTCCCAATCTCCTTTCCCTTTTCCATTAGTCTTAACCACAAAATATTTTCTCTGAACTGATGTGACTGAGGAGGAATTTCTATATAGTATCAACCAAAGAATGAAAGAGCTTCCTAGCATATAATTGCAAAGCAGATAAAGAAGTTTGTAGCTGAAATTTCTATAATACTCAGCTCACTCGGTAACGTTTATCTCCCCAGCCAAACCTTCCCCAGAACAGCTCCTTCAAATGGATGCCGCATCATCCATATAGGGCATCAAGAAGAAAAATTGCTGCTGCTTTCAATTAGGAAATACAATAAGAGTTTTGGAATAATGGAGTTAAGTATCAGAGAAGCCTGTGTTATGTAATGTCTTCTTGCCTTACAGGCAATGTAGAAATTAAAACATCAGGTGAAATCTTGGAAGGACATTTTCTTAGTTGTAGTACTTGATAATGTACACATCTGCATTGAAGTGCCTTTTCTCACAGTCCTGACTTCCAGAAATAAGCTCCACCCTGTCTGAAATTTTGCCCTGAAGTCAAATTTTCAGAATTATCCAAACAACTTTTGAAAACGAAGTATAGACCTTGTCTTTCTTTGATAGCTCTGAAAGTTGCTGCTTTGTATTGCTAGCTTCTGAAGTTGTTTTTACATACGCCTGTGAGCAGGGTTACTTTTCTTTTAATGTGGATCTATCATCTCCTTTAATGAACAGCACATGAGGCATGATGGTGTAAAAGTTTTTGTGCATATGCAGGAGAAGCAGAATTCCTCTCTCCAGCTCCTGAAGTCTGGGATGTAGAGATCTGTAGCTGAGCCTGGCACTTGGCAGGAATGAGGCAACCTCACAAGAGAAAAATTTGTTTTCTTATTGCTGATTTTCTGATGAGCTTCCTTTTACAGTCACCAATACTTCTTTTTGAATACAAGAATCTTCAAAAAAGACAGCATTTAAAAAGAATGCTTGTAAAGTATGTGTCACGACTAATCCTTCCTCATTAATAGCATTGGCAGGACTCTCTAATGCAGTCTGTGTCTATCATATAAAGATAAAGTTTCCTTCAGTGTTGGATGAGATTGAGCAATCACAGGGAAGATGCTGATTACATACGCTATCTATGAAAATTCAAGAGGGGCTCTTCGCTTTATCAACATAAGGTGCAAGAGAAAAACACTTACCATCAGTGGGCTGTTGTAGCATCCCTTTTCCAAAAAAAGGAAATATTTCCCAAATACTTTTGCTGGCTTAAAATTGAAGTACTCACCAACAGAAGATAAACTCAAAACATTTGGGAATAAAAATGCGAAACTCTACCAGCTGCATGCTGGGTTTTATAGTGTTATCTTCCCTCTGGTTTGTTTCTTGTTTAAGATACATCTCTTAACAGGAAAGTTCACTTCTTGTATAAGAGTGCCTACATAGTCCCACTATAGTATGATATATATAAAATAATAAAAAAATAAGCATAGACCTGCCTGAGAGGACTTGAGACAAGTATACGGTAGCTCATCTCTGATATGCTGAACCATCCAAACATGTTGAAATCTGCACTTGGAAAGCGCTCTGCATCTTTCCTTCTGTCTCTGCTGACCCAATATGCCTTTCAGCTTTTCTCCTAACAAAAGGAATAAATAATTATCCTGTTTCTCTCTAGTTTCCAAATGTGTTCACATCCCCTGGATAACTTAAGTTATGGATACAGGCAAGGGCTACCTGTGAAAGCTTACCACAGTGTAGGCTAAATCATGAGCACACTGACTTTGCAAATGTTAAGGGCAGAAATGTAGCACTAGTCTGAACGATGGTGACAGTTTAATTCACTGATTAAATGCAGCAAGAAGAAAATAAATGAGGCTTTCAAAACATGAATGGTGGCCTTAGGTTTTGTGAGATATAATTAATGGCTGCTTATTGCAATAAATACATCCCTGTTGTGTTTATTGCAGATGCAGAATCCTCTTTCTGAGACAGGGTAGTCAATAGCTTTTCACAAACAGAATCTTTTTCAGGGTACGATAACAAAACTGTTAAGCAAAATGTGTATCTTTTCCGAGAATACCATGATGCACTCTTTTTAGCTAATAGGAGTTGGATATTTTAATCCATATGCAAATGGAAAAGAAAAAATTGTTTGATGACATTGTGCCTCAGAATTGCTTGATGATACAAGTTATCAAATTGCACCCCAAACTCTAGAGAAAGAGTACGTCAGTACTCCTTTTGTTGCAAAGAAATTTTTCAAGACCTTCCCTGATGACAGTGTGAATGACACCATTTTAATTTACAGCATATTGTTCGCTTCACCCTTTCGTCAAACCTCAGAAATCTTTAAAACTTTCTCGGACATGCATTCTTCCATAACTTTATGGGAGAGGTGCAAAGGTTTTCACGCTTCAGTTATTGCTTCGCATTTCAAAAATTTTCATGCAGGCTTGTGAAATAATGTGACTACTGCACCTAACCTCCTGTGCTAACACCAGCTTACACATTTCTCATCTCACATCTTAGCGTAACTGGGTGTCTAGCTGACACATTTCTGTATAGCTAAGTTACCTTTGCTATAAATAGATAATAGTTTAGTCACATATATGTTGCTTGTCTTGTTTTCTCCAAATGCAGAAGTTCAGGAATTGAGATACCTAGGCATGTTTTACCTTTTTGCCTGCTCCTGAGACCATAGTAGCTCCACTGGAAGGTCAAAGAGTGACGGAAGTTTGGACTGTGCAAAAGAGTGCCATTCCTGAAAGGAAGGATAAGATAGGTTATGATTCATTTTCATTTCATTTAATGAATATATGACTCGGGTTGTGGAAATCTTGAGGGGTATCTACACAAGGAGGGGGGGGACTTGTCCTAGGCTAGATTGCCCAATGTTTTCTCCCTGGAAAACCATATATATATAGATGGGAAAAATGTGTCTGCCCTATTGAGAGCTGCTCACAGTATATCCATCAATAATTGAACAGAAAGAAAGAAGGAAAACAGTTTCTGGAAACTGAGGTTTTTTAGTTTGTTGGTTAGGACTTCATGGCAATGATGGTAATAGCATTAATTGACTGCGACTTCACAAAAGACTGGATGATGAGGCATTAAAAGCTTATTCTGCCATGACTGTATAGCAATAGAGGGAAATTGTCATGGATATCCCTCTGTATGACTTACCTGAATAATTTCTCCAGGCTCCCTCCCACTTAGGTTTTATGTTTTTAAGGAAGTAGAGGGGTTCTGTTTGTCCTCTAGTTTGCAAGCGTGACAAGTGCTGAGCTGAAGCACAGCCACGTGCTTTCCTCGTATTTCTCATCAAGTTACACCTTGAGCAGTTACAGGGTACCTGAGCATAATCCAGATTTCTGCAGCCATAGCTGATGCTTCTCTGGCATTTCTGACCTCATCCTGTGGAAAGTCTCAAAATCCCAGTCAGAAATAAAGCAGACCACTGGAACTTGCTGATTGCTTTTAAAAGCAATTTCTGAAGTGCCTGACAAAGGGGTGCTTAGGCAATAGTTCTAATGTGCCAGCACTGGAATTAGCACTCGTTGTAATGTATGCTTCTGTATGCTGAAGTGGAATAGATGGAAAATCCCAAACATAATGGTGTTGGAAAGGTCTGAATCACCTTGATCTTTCCCTTTCAGGATATATATTGCAGTACTAAATCTTCGCTAGCTAGATGGAAGAAAACCAGTCACTTCAGTAAACACATGTTGAAAAAATCCACACTTTGTGGGTTCTTTCAATGGCATGTCTGTAAAAACATAAATCAAATAGGTGTGCACACGTGAAATATTCTAGAGTCACAGAAAAGGAATTTTATGAAGCTCTTTTAGAAAGAGTTGGGACAGATGTGTTAGATATATTGCCAGAGGAATGCACTATTTTTTATGGATTTCCTACCATACAGAAAGCAACTGGCGCAGCACACCAAAGTGCCAGTAAGTTGGAAGATTCTTGTAAGCAGTTGGCTGAATTATAGAAAGTTTTCATTTTACAGAAGGACATATCTCTGAGTTCTTTCTTCTTTCCTGCTAGGTCATCTCCTAACATTGATGGCAAGTTTAGGCTCCCTTTTATTGCTACTGATCTGAAATAATAACTATGTTTGCTTTTGTTATCATTTCATTGCCAGCACTGAAATTCATGTGTCAAGAAATCCATTAGCCTGCTGCTTTGATTAGGCATCCAGCTATATAATTTTCCCCCATATAACAGTTCCTTAGTTTTGCATGGTTTATGTTATGAAGTCTGTACATCTCCTGCAACGCATTTAATTGCATGGTAGCACCAATCGGCCCCTCTCCTCATGGATATGGCACTGTTTATGACCACTGCCTTTCAAAGAAAGCTGTGAGGAGGGGGTTGATCTCCAAACTAAATAAAACTAAGTCATTCTTTCATTGATTGATACACTAAGTAAGTAGTTGGAGATGGGGTGGGGAGAGACACTATCTTGAACGTCAAGCAGACTTGCCTAATTGTGATTTGCGAACTGTAGAAAGTTTCCTAGGGGAAGTTGTGGAAGACATGCTGCTATTTGTGTGTAAAGCTGCCTTTATTAAACTTAACTGCATTTATTTTTAGTAATATGCCTGAAGCTATTGCTTTTTTCCATTTGTGATTTCTAAGGAATTTCAACCTACCTTGAGGTATCTCAGATACAGAAAGAATTTGGTGCTCTGGTAGGTTGTGTGTAACTCACATATGTAGCTTTGTTACATGCAAATTATATATATATATATATCATGTGGTTTAAGACATATGTAGTACAGTGTGTATCTGAGCCACCAAAGACTGCCACTCTTCCATCTTCTGTTCATATCTTAATTTATGATGTAGCCGAAATCAGCTGGGAGCTTACCACCCAGAACAAGGTAGCAAAAGTGTCCAGCCTTTAACTAGCAAACATGAGCTGCATCATTTCACTATAGCATTTTCACTGAGTGATCACTGTGTCTTTTTTGATAACTACCAACAACTGAATTTCTTCCATTTTATTGTAAAATCTTTCAGCACCACAGACTAAAAAATATACTGTAAGGAAGTTCTGGTTATAAGATAGTTCAGGTTAAATACCATTTTCATTTCAGCCAAAGTACTCAATCATTTGGGCATTGGCAGAGTAGTTAACATGGATTACAAAAAGTCCTGTCTATGGATTAAACTACAAGTTTACTCAGTTCTGCGTGAAGCCATTCAGAGCTTTAGCTTGTCCGTGTTAATGTAACACCTTCAAATGATTGATTTTCCTCAGTAAACAAGCACCAAGTGTGCTAAAATCCAGACACGAGGAAGCCTGTTGTCATGTCTGCTGTGCTTCCAGTCCTCTCTCATGTTAGTAGTTTAAATCATGTATCTTGCGAAGAAAAGGTTCCTGAGATCTAAATCTTCTAAAATCGTTGGCTGTTATAGCTTGGAAGCTATAGAAGGCTTTCCTTCAGTTCCCCAAGCCAGTACTTCGTACTTCTTATCGTGTCTAGGTGTCTTTTTTCCCTAGGTGTTCAAACACAATAAACCAGAATAAACTAAATGACACATCGTCCTAAGAGACAGCTGTTTCTTGGCATCTTGTCCCCAGGTTCTCACTAGTCCTAAATGAAGCATTAATTTTCCTCTCCTGCCTGTCAGCACAGTGTTCCCATGGGTGCTTGAGGACCACCCAGGAACACAGCATAAATGCAGAGTGAAGGAGAAGCTGATGCTCAGGTTTAGGTTCAGCATACGTTCATCAAATCTCTACCCCTCCCCCATGCAGACCATCTCTGACTTACTGCATGTTGCCTACAGTTCATCCGTGGCCCGGGGTCCTGCAGGCGTGCTGCTTTCATAGACACTCAGTGAGCTCTGGAGATCGTGTTTTAAGTACACGTGACACCATTCTCGCAATGGCAGCTGCTTTACCTTGCGGTGGCTCATCTTTCAGTGGGTGAATAGTTATTGCAGACACAGTGAAGGCATCTAAAACTAAAGGATAAATGCTGGAATTTCCTTCTGTGGAGCACAGCACAAGTAATGACAAGTTCTGTTAAAAACTCCTTTCACTTGCTTGTTGTGATATTTACCTTCCCTTGCATCTTCCCGGCAGTTCATAATTTCAAGATTCCCTACCAGGGCAACATGACATTAAGTCTAGATTCATTCGGTTTTGGGACTTCAGTTTGTATCAACCGAGCCAGTATTTCCATGTTCTTGACAGGCACAAATTAGCCATTCTCAACATTGCAGAGGATTCCCAGGCACTGCTGAGCAACATGAACTCTGAATTAAAGTTTTTTGAGCTGCTAGTGAGTAATAGTGCATGAACAACACTTACTGTTTGTTGCTGAAACAATACACTTCAGATGTCTTAGTGAAATTCAGTACAGTATATTTTTCCCCTCCCAAGACGCAAACATGTACATATTTTAAAATATTATTAAGTTTTTTTCCAAAGTAAGTCACATATTGCATCCAGGAAAAGGTAGGCTTTTGGAAGAGGAAGCTGAAAAGAGAAACAAAGGACTCGCTGGCAGTAAAGGTATAACTCATTTCAAAGGTTTGATGTATTTGAAATATGTTTATTAGACATGTGCAAAAACGTACAGATATTCTCAATCTGCTTCAAATACAGCTGCTATTAAAGTTTAAACCAATTCTTCAGTGAATTAATCTAAATAACCATTGTATTTTAAGTGATTTTTCTGTCTTTGCATTTCCCACAGTCTGAGTGAAGTGGGTTCAGTTCACATGCGTTGTTTAGTGAAACCCTGCAGTTGCACAAGGCCAGTGCCTTTTTCTTGACTGTTTTTTTCACATTTAGTGCCTCACCGTTGTCAGGCAGCTTCCAGTCCTCAAACTCCTCCTGCGGATTGAGATTTTACTGTGTTTACATTGAGCACAACAGCATGTACACCTGAGCTGCCGGAGCCTGAGTGCCCTGCGCACTGGATTGCAATCGCAGTTGCAGATGCGTGAACAAGGCAGAAGAGAAGTGTTCAATAATAGGATTAGTATTGGGAGATTTAATTCCTTTATCTCTCCAACCAATAAAACATACATTGTTTTAGAGCTGGCTGCCATTTTCCGTTCAAATCAAACTTCTAGGGAGACTTTGGAAAACTGTTACGTGAGTGTAAATGAGATTAGCTGACGTTGCAGTTCTTTATTACCTGAGCTATTAAGATTCAACACCTGAACCAGTCCCTTTGTAAGTAAGTGTGGATAGAAAAAGTATTGTAAGAAAGTCAGGCATTTGAAGAAAAATGCGTGAATAGATTTGGTGGCAGTTTATGACTGAGGAAAATGATACAGAATTTGTGATGGAAAAGCCATTGTTCACCTCTGTTAAATTGGCTTTATCTATGTTTGCTGTTATAACCCACACAAAATAGTTTTGGGATTTACCCCCCCCCCCCCGAGATAGAAATAGCTTTTTCCATATTGAAGATTTTGTTGTTACCTTTTATTCTGTGCATTCTCTGCAGAAAGTGCTGAGCTCAAAGGCTGAAGCTGCAACGCACTGAACAGGAGTATTGTTTGCTGCTTTATACCTCTGCTAGCAAGACATGAAATGAATTTTCTACCAGAATGGAATTGGTTTTCAGTCCTTGTCATGCATTTGTCTTTCAGCCTGACATCCCTGCTGCGAATGGCTTTGTCTGTGGACTCTGCTTTGTATCGTTGGCGGCGACTGGGAGCTGAAAGTCCCTCCCAGACTCTATCAGAAACAACACCACTGCTGTCTTCTCTCAGAGACAAACCAAAACTCAACTTAAACAGATGGAGGATTGTGTTTCCTGACAATGGGAGACAGAGGAAAGACTGGAAACAAGCTTCTACATTTTATTCTGGAAACAGGATACAGACTACAAAATACACATGGGCCACTTTTTTGCCCCAAAATCTTTTTGAGCAGTTTCACAGGTAAAAAAATTCATTCAATGATAGATAAGATTTAAGAACTCTCTCTGAAACAGTGATATTTGAGGGTGATGGAGAAGGGCTGCTTCTGTAGTTGCCATGTTAATAAAAATTTAGGTGATGATTGTTTTTAACCACGTCACTCGATTCACGCTGAAATGGAAGTTTAAAGCAAGTAAACACTAAGTGTGCTTAACTGATGCTGTGGCCAGCTCTCTTGTTTGAATGCTGAAACAGTTTTCTATGTAAAACTTTCAAGTTTTTCTTTAAAAATCCCTCTGTTTCTGTGTTGCTTTAAGAACTTTAAAAGACATTCATTGGATGTATTGAGACACCTATGAAATTCTGTAGATTTCAGAGGCTTATAGATTAATTTTGGTACTTTTTAATGGCACGCAAGTGACTTTGTCTACTGACTTATGAACAGTATACGTGTATAGGCAAGTGCTAGGTCAGGTTTCTTTCCAAGTGCTAGTTTGAAATTATGTACCCACCAAGCATAATGAATCATGTCGACAAGATGCCCAGGGAAATATCATTATAATAAAGATAAATGAAATTTGTATATCCATCTCTAACTTTGAGATTTTCGTTCTGTATATTTGATTTACACATTCATAATTTGACCTTCCACCTGTGGGAATCCTTCATGGATTTCTGACAGGGACATTTCCATAATTCTGAACATGTGGTTTCTTACACCCATTCTGTTACATTGGTTTGTTTATTTAAGGTTATTTTGGGGTTTTGTTTGATTTTGTGCTTATTTTCAAGACTGAGGCAGTGGGGGATCATTAAAGAAGTTCTAACTCCTTAGAGATGAAGTATTTGTGGTATATGGATAAATGAAGGTAGCTGCAATATTATGAAAATGTATCTCACAGGCTTTTCTAAAGAAAAAATTAGCATCTCAGTTAAGTAACTGATTAATTCATTCTGGGAAAGGAAGAGAAGGTTAGAGGAGTGACATGATTAATGTTCCTTTGACACAAAATGGATGTTCATTAAGAAAAAGACACATTCTGATTTCTGACTACTTTTAATTGATTTTCTACCTTTTCAGGCTGGGTAATCTTTATTTCTTCTTTCTGGTGGTTCTGAACTGGTTCCCACAAGTGGAAATCTTCCACAGGGAGATTACTATGCTGCCTCTTGTTGTGGTGCTGCTTGCCAGTATGATTAAGGATGCTATCGAAGACTATAGAAAATACCAATTTGACAAGACAATAAACTTCTCTAAAACTAGGGTATATGACAAGTAAGTAAACTAAAACAGTTATTTTTTTCCTTGCATTTGATGTGGTGGAAACTGCTCATCTGATTTTGCAGTCCCTCACTGACCCTTTGGAGTAGAGTAAGTTTGGGAAACTGTTATAAAAGAGTTTGTTTTGCCTTTCAAAATGCCTCAGTTATCTCACGTACGTCATCCTAATACCATTGAAATTTCGTTTCATACCACAGCAGTGTATGCTGATACACAAGTTTTCATTCCAAGTTTCCAAACCAGCTTGCCAACACATGCAACATCCTCTCCGGGTAGCAGAAGGATCTGGAGGAAAAATGAAACCTATCCAAGTCTGGAAAGGATTACTGGGGCTTTTAGCAACTGGAGCAATGTCTTTCAGATGTTTCACACTAAAATCATTAATACAAGAATTAATAATCTACTACATTCAAGTTGAAGCATAACCAGGAACTGAAATATATTTTATAGAACCTCCAGTAAACACAAGTGATCAATAGAGCACGGCTTCACTTTGGCGATGGTACAACACCTGCAGTAAGCTGCGATGTTTGCTCAGTACTGACTCAGAAGGAAGAAATATTTTCATGTGCAATTCTTATTACGACATTTCGATTTCATCAGAGTTTCTTGTCCAAGTACTAACTTGACTTGAGACTACTCAGCTTGTCACTGCGTAATGCAATACATAGGAGTTTTCATTTAAAAGAAGTTTAAATGTTTGGGTGTCTCTGTTTTTTCACCTCTCCTTAAGCCCAGGCCATAGAGAAAAAATTAGTACGGTCTGTACACATCTCATTAGCTCTCTTGGAAATTAGCCCTCATCTGTGCTGATGTGTCAGAGGCACAGAGACCAATGGGGAGGAAGAAATGAGAGGCTGGAAGGGGTTCCTGGGTGAGAGAGGGATGCTGTGGGTGTCCAGAAGCAGGAGGTCTGTCAGAGGAGAAGGATCAGGCTGAGGGGCAATCGAGGTAAACTGCCCTGCAACCACCTACGTCTATGTCTAATGCTCGCACCCACCCAATCTAGGTTTGCTTGGTTTGGGGGGTGGGATTGGCTGTTTGTTTAATAATCCATGTTATGCTCATGCAAACAAATAGTAGATAGGAGGAGTAAAACAGAGAAATACCATCTGTACCGAAGCTTATAGCAATCTTCTCCTGACTTCTGGGACACAGGGCTCTGCCCATTACCTTTGAACTTCTGGCAACGCCCAGGCTTACAAAGTGATTCTGAAACTTACGGAGTGAACCGTGAAAATTGTGCGTATGTTCTTAGCTTTGTTTCTCCTCTGGGTTAAAGCAGAGACACTTCATGTGAGCGTAGTGGATGCCAGGGAAATGCTCTGAACGGGGCCTCCAGGCATATGCTAACAGGAATAACAAACCATTCAGGATGCTTTTGTCATATGTGAGGTGCAGCTTCCCCAGCAGGCTCTAGGACCTGGTGCAGCTGAGTCAGGGTGATACCTGTCCCTAGGCAGGTGGAGGCTGGCGTCGGAAGGAGAGGCAGCCCTGGGCTTCAGACAGCTTGACTCTTCTCTCCGCCACTTGGGAGTTTATTTGGATTCTTGAACTCTTCTAATTTTTTGGTTTTTAACTTAAGGCTACTTTTTGAGAGGAAAGCAAGATGTCAAGGAAAAGTGTTCCAGGCTGCTTCTCTAGAATGATATGGAAAAAACATTTTTTCAAGGAAACCTGCTGCCAATGTGGGACTCCAGATACTGAAATCCAAAATGAAGAGCTAGAGAAGAGAGGAAAAGTAAAGAAAAGAAAGAAGAAAAATGAAAATAAACGAGTGATCATCTCCAATTTGTCCTTTGGAAGTAAGAAGTCGAGGGAAAACCCAAACAGATACTATGACTCCAATAAAATTAAGACCACAAAATATACCATCTTGACTTTCCTCCCTAAAAATATCTATGAGCAGTTTCACCGTTTTGCCAATATTTATTTTGTAGCCATAGCTCTGCTGAATTTTGTGCCGGTGGTGAACGCTTTCAAACCAGAAGTTTCTGTGATCCCAATTTGTGCTATAATGGCCATTACAGCCATTAAAGATGCTTGGGAGGACTTTCGGCGGTATAAATTAGACAAAGAAATCAATCATATGGGATGTTACATTTACAGCAGGTGAGTTTTGTACAGCTTTTATTACCAAAAAAAGTTGGCTTGAGATCTTCTATCAATGGTAAGGCTTCTTGTTTAAAAAAAAAAATAAATTACTGCTGGAAAATCACAGAGATTAAGTGAAACACGGAAAAGTCATAGTGACCATATGTCACCTGGTATTTGCTCTGACAAAGGGAAAGGTATTTCTTGTTCTGTTTAAACCTCATTTTCAGACTAGGAAGGTAAGTTTGAGTGTCATGGTATTGGTGTGGCTACCGGCCTCTTAAAGATGGAGTGCAGTGGAAACAGGTGCTTAAAACAGCTACAAGCACCTGGGCTCCTAAGGAATTTTCAAGAGGGTTTAATTCTATCAATATAAGGTAGCGTAGAACAAGATCTGACATGAGACCTATTTGCATTCTTAGATGCCAAGAAACCTCTTTAAAATGTAGCCCTTTGAACTACAATTAATTTTATATTCTACACTGTGGACTGGCTTTCAGCTGTTTTTTTTTTACTAGGTTGTAGGTAAAATAGAACTGTAAAAATGCAGTTTAAAAATGGGATAGTAATATATGCCTCTGTTCAGTCATATCTAAATGAATTAACTACATGTGTCTGTGCTCGCTTCTTCAAAATGTTTCACGACCTCTTGCTTTTAGGACTTTCAGAAGTTTTAAAATTATGTTTTATTGTATCAAAACTGTTCTCTCAGCAAAGCAGAAAATGACTTCTCCCTGTTCAAACATCTCATCTGGGAGTCAGAAGAACAAAACTTTCCATCTCCATGAATGTTGCCTGTCATCCCTCAAACTAATCAACAGCGGTTTATATAATGTATGCTTTCACTGGCAAGATCTTGCAGAACTCTGGCTTTTGTCACACAGTGCTTTCATCTCTGTTTGTTTCTCTTGCATGTGTTTGTCAGATTTTTATTTTTATATCCTGCTGGTTAAACAGGAAAACAATGGATTTGCTTGTTTGGGGACTAAACTTATCCCCACATATAGATAATGACTTGTCAGAAACAAAATTGTACGGCTCCCCTTGCCAGCTGTCTGAAAAGCAGGCATTATACGTTTCTAAATACTGTTCATTTAAGATTTCTTCTCTTCCACCACCATGAAGACTGTCAATAATTGTAGCTCTTTGGGTAGGGTGGCAAAATTGCCTCTTCTGCCTATCTTTGAGATTGCAGTCTAGTTGGATTTTTTAGTTTTTTCAATGTTGCATTAGCCCATGAGGCAATGGGTTATTTGTTAACACTTGTTAAAACCACTATGAAAGAGAACAGGTGGTGCAGTAGGTACTAATGAATGAATCCACATAGGAATCTCATTTATTTCCTATTTATATAAAGCAACCATGTTAATTTATATCTGAAAGCTTTTTACTATGGGAATGTGAGAAGTGGGGAATACAATAAAACTTATTTTGTGTAAGAGAAAAACATCCATCATGGAATTACAACACACGTACAGATCCAGATTTAAGTTATAGCCTTGAGTACTTTCTTACGCAGAAACATGACGTGGGCCTGCCCTAAAATTGGTTATCCCATCCCATAAAAAATACTTTGGCCTATGAATAAATCTTTTCTAGAATCATGTCTTTCACCAAAGTTTTATGGCTCAAAAAGGTGATGTAAGGGAAAGGAAAATGAGGAGAGCTTCAGACTATAGCGTTCATCCTGTCTGGAAAAATTGTGGATAATTACAATTGCCATCAGATCAGTAGCTACAGCTTATATTATCATGAATAATTTTAATCAGGCTTCTGTAGCGCTTTGGGAAGCTGATATTTCTCGTTCTTCTTGCTAGCTGCAAAGTCATGGAAGAGCATGATGTCTTCTAATTTTCTTCCTTATGAATCATCTGCTGTAGGCAATTTTTTAACATAGGTGAAAGTCTTTTTTAAGACACTGCAAATTGTGTTAATCTTGTGGCAGGACAAAATTCTTTTTTAATAGAGTAATTGATCTTCCATCCTGAGATGAAAGATTACATAGATTTGAAGAGTTAATCTTGGAGAGTATATTGTCTTTATTTCAGATTTCAGTAACAGAACTCTGGTTCCTATTCCAAAAGAAGTATGAAGGCAGAACAATCTTTTCCAAATGCTGAATGTTCTCCAAAACTTTCTTGAATACTAGGGGAAATGCAGTAACTTGCCTTCTTTTAACATAGAGCAAGGGAAATTGAATTTCAATAAGCTGCCCTGTAAACACATTTTTTCTAATTTTCTTTTCACAGAGATCAGCTGGAATGGGAAAGCTAGTCTGCTAGTCAAATGAAGGAAAACACACTTCAAGCAGTGTATTTAAAGAACGTTTATTTGAGAAAATGGGAGAGAATTAATAGGCATTAAAGTGTCTTGGGGAGCTGCAATAACTTAGATCTAGTATTTGTTGAGATTTTAATTTTTGAACAAAAACTTGGAATCATAATAGTGGTATACAAGCTGTTGTGCTGTCAGAACAAACCGCACAACACTAAATGAAGAGAACAGAAAATTCAGTTGCAGATGGTACAGACCTATGTTTAATTTCCTCCTTTCTCCTGGTATTCCTTAACATATACTTTGTCTGATTTAAAATTTTCCAAGCAAGGGGGCTTGCATTACTACAAAATGTGATTCTCAAAGCATTTTCTATGGTAGTATGGTTTATTATCCCTCTTTAATTGCATTTAAATTCCTCGAGTCATCTGGTGTAGTGCAACCCTGATAATTCTTCATTCATAACATTTAATTACAAACTTCAAATATGTGTGATTTTTATCATGTTCATTTTGCTATGCTCAGACACCTTTTAGCTGAGATCTGTATATAGATCACTCATTTCATCTTTCGTACCAGATAGTCCCTCCAAACCTACTGTGGCTGCTTTTCTCTGAGCTCCAGTTTGTCATTAACTTACAACAGTGGCCAGCACTGAATGTAGCATACAAACCTCTAAGTGAACGTCAACCCAGCAGTTGCTAAAAGATAGTATTTAATTTTCTTGAAGTTCTACAACGTTCAAGGAATTACTAGATATGTAATTAATATATGGCGTGGATCTGATATACCCCTAGGATTAAGCTATAACAGTCTGTACATACTGCATAGCATCCAGACAGGTCTTTACATCAATTTCACACTTTTGGAAGATTTAACCTAATTTTTTCTCAATGTTTCAATAGATACAAATGCAAGAACTATGCATGGTTCAAGATGGCACAGCAACACACTTGAACTGAATGCACGTGTCAAACAGCAACAGCCATAAAACCACTAACATTATTTAAGCTATTCACATTGCTTAATTTTAAGCACCTAAACTTGGATATCATAGACAGTGACTCAGAGAAGCCTAGTTTATACGCTTTGAATCATCCTGCGGAGCTGTTGGATAACTAGGTAGGTCAGCAGACATCCTAAATGAGATAGCCTGGTTACTCTTTCCACAGAAAGTTCCTCTGTGTTGCTTTCAGGAACTGTGGTTTTCAAGTAGTTCCTACAAGCAGTCTCCTCTTCCTTTGTAAGTCTACTGATGTCTGTGATACAAAAAATTCAGGCTGGCCTCAGCTGTGGCTGTTTATCTGCTTAGTGTAAGGTTTTAGAAAATTTTTAAAGATTTCTGCATCAGCACTAACTCTGGGTTAGTCCTAGAGCAATGATGTGGAAATAAGGAGAAAAGAGAGAACTCATGTCTGTGTTGCACGAAGTCAGAATTGCCAACAGCTGAAAAGCTGGAGGCAGCTTAAGCTAGACTCACTGGTTTGAAAGAGAATTAAAATATTTCAGTCGATTGAAGTTTTGTAATTCAGTGTTGTAATTTCTCTCTACGACAGCAATGGAGATCATCTTGCCCACAGGTTATCATATATACAGTATACTTTACATTTTCTTAAAATTAGGGCAGCTGGGTAATGAAGGCGAAGGCTGCTTTTCTGTGTCAGCCTCCTTCATATGCTCTGATCAGCTGGGCCTTCCGAAGGGAGGAGACATTGCACCTGCCCTGGATGCTCCCCATGTCTGGGAGAGCAGCTGGCACTGGCCAGGGGCACAATGACCGACAGAGGTTGGTGGCATCTGGAATAGAGCAGAGAAGGGTAGGGAGCGCGTTTGAAAGCAGGAATTGACCTACTGTCAAATCTCAGAGGTGAAAGAAAAAAGACAGCTTTTCTCTGGACACCAGAAACATCATATGCAGCTCGCTCAACCCAGGGTGAACCTGGAAGTTGGTAAAGTAGAAAACAAGACGAGAGGAAAACGCCATCCTGCCAAGGGCGCAGTAAGCAAGAAGAGATTTGTTGCCAGTGCTTTCATTTACAGTCTTGTTCAGCAGCACTGAGTTTTCACTTGTTGAAGAGCCTTTTTTTTCTTCTTTATTATTTTTGTTTTCTAACAAAGCATAACTTTAAAGACCGGGAGCCTGCTGGAAGCTTTAGTTGGGTTCATTTTAGGCACCAAAAAAGAGAGTCTAAAGCCTGTGGCCTGCTTAAAGTCCCACTACATTCCCCCAGGCAAAATTGCAATCAGTTTTCTCGGGCATAGCAATATCAAGGCTTCTACACCTCAGTGGTGCCTTCTCTGAACAGTGCCTGAATTTCATCAGCTGGAGGCTGAAGAGGTATCTCCTGGAGAACTCCAGCTCTTGCAGGGCTGAAGGTGCATTCCTGTGACAGCCACAAAGCATGAACTTTGATCAATTGAAATATGAACTCTTTCTTTAAGAAGTAGCAAGATGAATACATACCAATGATTGACGGATTATTATGTGCTATGATATTATTGCAGCACCCTATCCATCAGGAAAGATCTGCTGTAGCTCCCTTGCTTAATGTCAGACATGGCTACGTTGTTCTCTGCGTGGGACCATCACCGGCAGTGGGCATCCTCTGCTTGGCTGCTTTGTCGTCCATATAACTTTTGTATGGGCTTCAGGTCCTATGGAATTTTTGTACTTACTTTAGCTATGGATGCCTGAATTAACAAGGGGTTTCGCTGAAGGCACGAACAGTGCCTTGTGCTTGTGCAAGCCGAGGCATTCTTCAAACGTCCAGTGAGCGGAGAAAACAGCCTCAACCAACGGTGCACTCAGGGTCACCTCACCACGCAACTGCCTGAAACGAGTGGTATGAACATTGTGAAGAAATAATTAAAATGTGAGTTCATCCTACGGTGAGCGTGCTGATTGTGTGGCCAACAAATATGTGACGTGCTGAACTGACTCAATGCAAAAGAAAAACGTCAAGTTTCAACGCTCAGCTGGTTCGGGCAGCAGCACTTGCAAGTCAAAGAGCAGCAAGCTGGCAGTGCCTGTCAGACGGTGCGCACGCTGCGGTGAGGATCCTTGGTCTCTGTGGAAGAAAATCCATAAATACATTACTAATGCTACCACTGGTTTGTGTATTGCTTTATCAGAGTTTTCTTCAAGATCCATTACCTGCCAAGGCATTTAAAGCTGCTTCACAGAAGAGGTGCAGTGGTTTAGCAGGTAGGAGCAGAAGGTAACGACTAAAGACAAAGGGCAAATAAATGAGAACCTATGGGTTTGGCTCAGAGACCTGCAGAATCGTGACCTCATGGCGTTAAGTTCCATCCTAACTGGCTCAATTTTTAAAAAACCATTAAAACCCAGAGAGAAGCAGATTTCTGCCATGTGATCTGAAGAGCTACATGAACATGTAAGGAGGTGACTGTAGCAAAAAAGCTGATCTAGGCTGTGGCTTCCAGAAACTTGACAAGATAATGGGAGCCCTTAGAAACTAATGCTAGTGATTAGCGATCATTAAGTAACTGACCTTGGAGTTACCAGTTCATTTCAGCTGGTGCCAGGCAGAATCATAGCAATAGTATTTTGTTGAAGGCAGTATTAAAAAAAAAAACCAACTGATTTTTTCCAAATGCAATAATTCATAACTTACAAAACCTAGTAAAGTCTAAGCAAATGTGTCCTCAGAGCACTTTTTACTTATATTTTATTTTATTTCTTCATTTGGTACAGGTTATTACAAAATTGAGACAGAGATTTCAGAAGGCAAATTGAAATCCAGAACCTTGTATATGGACATAAAATACATTTTGAAAGTTCTGGTACTTACTTAAAGTTCACGTAAACCTGAATTGATTACAGAAGATGAATATAGGCTCCTTGTGTCACTGAGAGAATAACTTCCTTGTCAGGCTGTTATAGAGTTTTAGCACATAAAAAGATAGAGTCTGTTGCTGGCATTAAGGAATTTGGAAGGCTAAAATGGTATAAAGATGTGTTTTATTAGACTTCAGAAAAATTTCACTCCTGATGTTTTTAAAAGAAGCTCGTTGCTGTCTAAAAGTAGTATTCAAATCCTGAGAGAGAGTTTGGCTCTGTGGGGAAAGGCTCGAGCTGCTTGCTAAGGAGGGCTTGTCACAGGGCCGGCCGCTGCTAAACGAAATCATTGATGCTGCTGGGCTGATGTCCGCATCACAAAAACAACCTTCCCAGCTGCTACAGTAACGTAGCAACAGTAACGTGGCAGAAGCAAGCGATGGATTGGCAGGACCACATGGCACCTTCTCGTGCTCAGCTAGTATCTCGAGCTGGGGAACACTACCAGCAAGTTGTGCTGTACTCTGACCTATGGACAGGTTTCAGAATCAGTTCCTTTCTAGTCTAGTGCCTTCCTCAAGTCCTGAATTTGCTCCTTTGTTGTCAGTTTTCCCAAGTTTGATGGCAATAGCTCCTAACTAGGACGTCATGGCCACAAAGTGTTCTTTGAACACTTCTTGTGAGGTTTTTCTATGTAAAAGCTGGTGCAATCTTTCATAGCATAAAAATGTGTGGGATTTCTAGTTGCAAAAATAAACTGTAAAGGGTAAGTAGCTGTGTGGTTCTACCTGTTGTCTGTGTAGAACTGAGACTCTCAGAACATTAGCATTTTTTATAACGTAGGTGATGCTTGAGAGGGGGCATCTTCAAATGTAACGTTCTAGCAAATTTACATACGATAAAGTACAAACATTTGGGTTTGTCTACTTGTAACACTGATATTTTACTTTTTGAGTGTTATAACCTAGTGGCAATTGAGGGGGTGGAAGGTAAAGCAAACACCATCTTTACTTCAAGCTGCAAAGGATCCTGAGATGGAGCTTGCAGTAATTCAAGGAAGTAAGACTCACTGAACTAATTGGTTGATAAGATACTTGTAGGTGATAAAGACTTCTGAAGATCTTTCTCTAAGACAATCTAGGACTCATAGACATGCTGTGGAGTGCACATGAAAAATGACTTTTATTTAATCCCCTCTGGGGAGCAGAACAATAATTTTTATTTGCTCCCCTTCACCATCCATTTTGACCCGGTTTTCATTTGAGATTTATCTTTATTGAATCCAAGAATGTGAAATGAAACCCCTGACACAAAGTCAATAATTTATTCATGTTCCCCACAATCTCCAACCACAGCAGGATTTTTTTATGATCCTTTCTTCCCAGAAATGACTTCATAAAGCCTATTTAGTTCAGGCCTTCTGGTCAGATATGATGAGTCCAATAAGAAATTCTGGCAGACTTCACTTCAACTGTTCAAAGCTTAACTGCCTCTTTTTGTCAGCACTATTCTCTGATGGACATTATCATGCTACCTATTACCCCAGGACAGCAAGGGAACACTTTTTAAGCACGCTGTTGATAAATTGACTGGTAAAGGAGAGAAGATATTGAGAAACTTTTATCTTAGATCACATCTTTGACGTGCCACAGCCCTGATGCCACATGCTCTGAGAATCAGATTTTCAGTTTTTTACCTATTGAAAATCACCACGTCTCCTTTATTTTATTAGATAAATGCATTTGCCCTTTTTGTATGTTTCTCATCACACCATCTTTGATTTATGAAGCTCTTCTGTTTATTTAGCAACCGGAGCTTGTGCTATGAACCTTAATCACTGAAAAAGAAAATGGGCAGTGTTCCCAGTTACAGGAATTGCTATAAGGAAACTGTTTCATTTGAAAAATCTTGTTAAGCAACTGGGCCAGCTCTGCTGTGGGGTGCACCAGGTTTCTTGTGAATATTTTTCTCCCTTTCATCCATTGGTAATTCTCTACAAAGTTGTAGAAAACCTTTGTACTGTAGGAAATTGTTAATCTTACAGCTGCAGCTGAACAGTTCTTTTAGGAAAAGAAAATGTGTTTCTTTACCAAATTCCATGCTCATTGGCGAGAGGGGCAGCCTGTCCACCCGAACGCAGGTTTGGGCTCCTAGCAACTCCTGAACTCGAGTCCCTGGGCTACGTAAGCCTTTTCCTCTGATCTGAAAGAGGTCATTTAGCTTTTCTGACTCACCATCCCCTCTGTAATTAGTGAATGGGCAGAACCTGAAGCTTTGTAATGTATGTTTTGGAGGGAATTATTGAAAAACTATTATAAATCTGTGATTTCCGTGGATTAATTTTGCTAACCTGGTTTCTTCAGGCTGATGTGGAAGACAGCCAGCCGGGCAAGGCCCTTCTATAGCATTTTACGAGAAAAAAAAATCAGAAGTGTGTTCTATAAACTTCAGAATTGTACAAGAGTTGACATACAGAGAGGTGGGATTGCCCTGCAGAAGTCATCACAAACATTATGTTTAAATTATACACAGCATCCAAATGTCTAGGATAGCAAGACAAGCCACCTACTTGCTCTAATCTGCTTCTGTACTCTCAATTTTATGTTTTAAACAAAGAAAGTTCTACCTAGAAAGTGTTTGACATGGGAAGGATTCACTGCTACTTAGTAGATTTGCTATACTAACATTAATGTTTACTTTGTAGAGCAATAAATACTCCACATGCACCTGTTTAAATATTTTTCAAATAGAAATTGATGTGGAATTTTTTTTAAAATGCATAGCAACATCAAATTAACTTACAGCAAACCTCTGTCCTCTGTTGTTAAACAAAAGAAAAAGGGACATGGAGATAACTAGAGGCAGACAGAAAGAAGAATGAAAAATTCAGGAATGAAAACATAATGTAAGAAGGAAAACTTATTGCCACAATACCATTATTTAGTAAGAGCTTCACATCTAGCATTAAAGGGATTTTAATAGTTAGATTGTGGGGCTTTTTGTTTGAATAAAAAAATGGATACCACTGGGAAGTGAACAGAATTTAACTGGGTGCATAACCTTTGCAGGAAGGTGCTGTTCCATGTTGGTTTACAGATAAGGCTCTCGGCCGAGTGCCAGGGCTCGCCCGGCAGCGTGGCGGCCGGCTGGGCGGTGCAGAGGGCTGGGGAGCAGGCGAGCAGGGAGCTGCCTTTGCCCTGACTCCGAAGCAATGCTTGGATGTGTGCTTTGCACTGCAGTAAGACGCTCTATCTGCATGTAACTCCTCTCCTTCTCCTGATACAAACACCTAATCGAAAGACAATATTCTTCAGGCGATAGATGAGGTTGATTAAAAACTTAAGTAAAAATGAGACTGAGTCATTACAAAAAGCCTTTGTCTGTCTGTCTGGTAAAGTATCATGAGCATTTTCCCTCTTAGAGAGCAAGGCATAGGACAATTCAATTATTCATACTGAAAAGATAATTTCCCCTTAAAGGGGTAGAGGAACCGGGCCAATGTTGCCCGTGCAGTTTTCCCATTAACTAATTTTAAAGCTTATTGTGCAATTTTCAGTTTGTTTAGATGATTAAGAGATTAAGAGCAGTTGAAAGATCATTTACTGAAAATGTAATGTCAAAAAAAGTTTGCTATTTCCTGAAGCAATGAGCACTGGTTCGTTGATGAAATAGTAATTTATTTCCTTGAACACCATAGACTCTTTTTCCTTTTTTTTATTATTATTTATTTATTTATTTAGAAACTCTTTGTTTCTTAGCTTAATTTTTCCATTAAACTTGGCCTCAAGTTGCATTTTTTCTGTTCTACCTTTTGAAGTTGCTTCAGTGTGCTAAGCTCAAAATTTGTAATAACCTTTTGAGAGTTACAAACTGGAAAGACCTGGAGCAAGTGTAGCTGCGATATCAGTTTGCTTATTTCAGGATCTATATGCTCTTGTGGGAAAGTATCTGAGAAATAGTCACATAGTCAAACCAATATTTTTGGATGAAGTCTCTACATTTCTTTAAAACACCTCTATTAACCTGAACAGCTTTCTGTATTTTGCTGTGGAGATTATAGAGCTAATGCTAGAATGAAAGAGAACCTTTTTTGTAGTTTCTTTTTACCCTACATAAAGTTTTTATTTGAATGTGATATATGGTGAAGTGATACTATGAAAGTGTCTAAATCCTAAATTTCTAGTTGTTGGGATGTGTCTTAAAAAAAATACAGCAATGTGCCATCACCCTTCTACTTTCCTTTTTTTGCAATCCCACTAAGCAGGAGGCCTGCCTTTCTAATGTCACTCTTCACCCATGACATGTTTTTAATTCAACAGGGAAGAACACGCTTATGTCGAGAAATGCTGGAAAGACGTCCGCGTGGGGGATTTTGTGCAGCTGCAGTGTAACGAGACCATCCCAGCTGACACCCTGCTGCTGTACTCCTCCGATCAGAACGGGATCTGTCACTTGGAAACTGCCAACCTCGACGGGGAGACCAACCTTAAACAACGACAGGTTGTGATGGGGTTCTCCAGCCAGGTAAGTCTGGTGGAAACGCAGCCCATCGCTGGTCTGCGCCCGTTGGTACACAGCTCCAGCCATGAACTGCACCGGTTCTGACGGGCTGATACAGCTGTGAGAGTGTTTTGCTGTTGGAGCTAACGCCCTGTACAGAAAGCAGCAGTTTGTCCTGAAGTATTTCTGTTATTCTGGCACAGGGATGGCTGTGTAAAAAGGAAGATTAGCTCAGGCAGTAGTTGTTTGCAGCAAACTGCATCAGCAGCTGCTTCACCACCACCACCACTCAGTACCACCATTTGGGACAGCAGCAGGTCTTTCCTATGTATAAATCATCTGTACCCCACAAGTGGTCACAGCACACAGCGCATCCCACAGCGAAGCCACTACTACTGAGTGAATTATTCCTGCATGGAAATTGGAAGAGAGCCCATGGCCCCCCTTCCAAAGTGGTCATGAGCTTCCTTATGGATTTTGCTTCTCTGTTGCAGTTGAGGTGCCACTGCTTGTTCGCTAGGCAGGTAGATGTACGGCACGAACTGCTCGAAGGCACACAAAGTTGTAATGAAATAACAAAATCTTTTATAGGAGTATGATAAGCAAGTGAATAGGAACTCAACGTACACTAAAATGTGAAAAGTTAAATAAAAGTAATGTGTTTGACATCAGTTTAATTGTCAGCAGAGATTCAGTCTGAATGCTTAAAATCACCATTTTTTCCCCATAGGCTGTAACATTCCCCTTTTACAAACGCTTTACTGGTATATTCTGGTGACTCATTTGATAAACTTGAAGTAAACAAGAAAATATGGTTTAGGGAGAGTTGTACTTGTTATATTTTGAAATGTATCTTTTCAAATATATGATGGCAGTTTTTCAAATAGCACAGAACAAGTTTCAGGAGTTGCAGCATGTGATGAGGAACATTTTGTTCCATTGGAATCACTCCAGCAACCAGGAAATCAAAAAACCCAGCAGATAGTTCTAGGAATTACATCCATTTATTTAGCCATCAGTAGCAGTGCCATTAGGAAGACCTTTTGGGGTTATTGGTGGGTGGGTTACAGCTGCCAGTGAGCAACCAGATTTATTAAATAAAAGGACACCATTTCCATATGTTGTGGGCAGGTACTGTACCCAGAGTTACTTGCTCTTTGTCCAAATGGAAATCACTTTGCAGGCAGAATTAAGGGCTTTCTCAGGTTGTGGATGCCATACTATAAAACATATCTTTTCCAGTGCTTTCCAATGACGATTAGGAAAAGGTTTTTTTCCTGAGAAATTTTTAATATGTAGAGATTTAGCAAAAAGAACAATAAGCCGGCTGCTTAAAAAGAAAAATAAAAATACTGCATTTGTGTCCCACAGTCATAGTTTACACATTAGGTTTTGTATACTTGCTGTTAGAGGAAAACAGAGTGCTCTGCTATCACACAAAATGCAAACTTTTGTCTCAGTTGTTTATAATATGCGGAAGTCTTTCTTTAAATCAGAAAATCCCCGCGTGCTGAATTATGCTTCAGTCTGCCTGATCGTGGTTGTTTTCTTTAGACTTTGAGTTGTTATTTAAATAAACTATGCGCAGAAGTGTTTATACTCCCAAAGTCTCGTTGCACTGGCAGAGTGCAGTGCAGTTCTGACCGTGGTGATAGCCGTGCTCAGGAAGGTCAGAGCTTGAAGAGTCAACTATATTACCCTGTTATTTTAACGTATTAGTGTCAACAGTAGGCTGGCTAAAAAACCCCCGTGTGCCAACTTCTTCCTTGTTCTTTGACCTTTGTTTAGTCCTGTGATTTATATGCTGGATAAAACTGATTCAGATTTAATTGTGTCTATAAAGTGTGACTCTTCAAGGAGGGAGGAAATACGTATGAGCTGGCATTAGTTCTTTGGTTTAGGATGAGCTTAGGAATACTGAATTCGCCTACCTGTAAAAGACTGAGAGGAAGCGTTATTATTTTTTCCTTTTATGCCATTTCCCGACTTGAATTTTCAAATGTAAAATTCTTGTCATCAAAAGACAAAAAATTTCAGAGAAGAATCATCCCTCTCTACTCGTTTCCAGCTAGAAGCCTATTAGGCTTCTTTGTTTAGTAATGAGCCCTCCAGGTGCCTTTTGCATCTTCCTCTTCTCCTGTTGTACAAATATTTCTAGCACAACCAGATATGTGCTGATTTTCCTGTTCAGTTCATGGAGCTGAACAAGATTCAGTGGAGATGAACAATATCTCTTAAAGAGATTCTAAAAATATTCAGCTATGTGAGTCAGAAGGTATACAAAATGCCCTTATATTCATCAAGCTTTTATATTTTCTCCAATATTTTTTTTTAGATCAGAATCTCTGCTTGCTTGTACCTAGATTATATGTATGTATTTTTTGTTTGTTTTGGGGTGGGTTTCGTCTTGTTTTGCTGTTAGTCTTGGTTTTAGTCTTATTTGAATGTGATACATTTATTCAAATGTGTGGGGTCTTATTTTATGGTTATACCATCCCGGTCAGTGACGTAACTCCCCTAACATACTTCAAAATCCTGATAAATCCCGAAATTATTTTCATTTGAGCTTGCTTTTGGCTGAAGGCTGTTTTTCTTTCATAAATAATGTGAACTATTTGTTACATTCACTTTAAATGAAGACAGATGTTTTCACTAATATGCGTCTGTGATGTCTTGTCCGATACACAGCATTTTCTTCATTTAATTCAACCAGTTGTTAATCCAAGAAAGGAAAATCTCAGATCTTTACACAGGCCCTCCGAAGCTCTGCTTCAGGCTGAATGAGCTAAACTCCTTCTGCCTCTCCTTGGAGGGCAAGCACTTCAGCCCCCTACTATCCTGGTAGCCTATATTTAGCTGCTCTTGGTGTTTAGCATGTTTAGTACTCATTGGATTTGATACTCACTCTCAATGTGTTTCCTCTTGCAGAATACTTTGTTTGAACCTGAATCTTTCCAAAACACCATCATCTGTGAAACGCCTAACAACGATCTCAATAAATTCAAAGGGTACATGTAAGTATCTGTTATCCATAAATGCATTTTGTATCTGAACTTTAATATTTCCCTTGGAGGAACTGGATGGAAGGAACATATTTTGGAGAAATTGCTGGATGTCACTATTATCTGTTCCTGGATTCAGAAGTCAATATAAAACGTAGACTGGAACCTGTGTTTTGAGGCAAGGCAAAACCAAGGCTTTACATTGAATTTGCGGTTGTTTCATACAAATGGTTCTCACAAGGCTTCAGCTCTTTTCAGAATTCAGATGTAAGCTCATTTATGTTTGACCTGAGGGTTAGGCTAGGCTAGACTGTAATTCTAAATCCTTCCTAATGTTTAGAGGTATTCAGCTGCACGGCTCTAGATTTTTCATATTTACAGCTACAGGGAAAAGGTAACCAGGATCTAAAAAACAAATCCGATTTTCTTCTTACAGCTAGAAAAAGCAAGCAAGCAAGAAAAATCATACTGAACCAATGTGTTAGACTAGTATAAAAAAGTGATTGGTGGGTTGTTTTTTTTTTAATCAGTGTAAACTTATGTATGTGAGGAAAAAGCCACGTCCTCTGTTCTTTATATTCTTTCTCCAATCAAATAATTCTGGCATAGCTATAACAGGGAAATCTATACTAGTGAATTCACCAGATTTAAGCCCATTCCCTTGCTATAAGGGAAATTTATATAGCATGGCTCATGTCTGAAAATTCCCTTACCCTCCAATGCAGGGCAGCTGCTTCCCAAGGTCCTCTTCAGAGCGGTCACTGCCCCATGGTGATTCCCAAACCACACCAGAGAATGGCAGGGAATACCTGCTGCCCCACACCAAATGTGCGCCCCACATTATACAAACAATCTAACTGTATGAATGCGCCAGCATCCCTACCCATGTCCTGGCTTTGTTAACTTCACTAGTAGCTAAACTAGGAGTTAGTATCTCTGCAAGAATGCAGTGAAAGTGTGCACCTGGAGTAGCTGCAAACAGCCAGATCCTCTGCCATGAGTAAGTAGAGGGTTCTCACCCATTAGCACTGATTGTGCTTAATCTGATCTTGAGAATTTCTGCCCTTTAAGAGTGACGCCTCTAATAGCAATGCCATTTCCCCTCTACTGTGATATCTTGAAAGTGGAAAAGAGGTCAAGTTTGTATTGATCACTGGCTGTGGGTGCTGGCTTTGAGGACCACTGGGTATAATCTAAATTGGAGCAATCCTGCCAATTAGCCTGCTGTAATATGGCACAAGAGCACTGAGATTATAGAAATGTAGGTGATATGTCACAAGAAAACACACACAAAACCACACCCTTAGGACCCAGGACTGAATTCAAAATCTTAAAATGCCTATTGAAAGTCTCTAACAGAAATGCTTATTATCTCACCTGCTTGGTGGAATATGGAATTAGCTGCCTTTCTCTCCCTGCTTCAGGGGTAGATGCAAGAATTTGCCACTGAAAATTACCTACTAACAGTGGAGTTTCTGCCTTTGGTCTGCTGGTTTTTGAACTGTTTTGTAAACATGAATTACTTGGGACAGGTTACATTTTTTTTCCAAGAACCCTTAATGAATTATTGAGGCTCTGTTGCCTTGCTGTAAAAGAGTAGCAGTGCTCTCTCTGCTAAGAAAGAACTTCGTGACATCCATCTGACATGCCTGACCACAGCAGATTCTGCTCAAGGGGATGCAAGAAGGCTTCTGTTAAATAAGTTCACTAAGGCTGAATCTATATTCCCAGAAAAACAGGTTTCTGGCGTTACTTTTTACAACTCTACCAGCTGTACCAGCTGTAGGTTGTTGGCCCCTAAACCTTTTCACTTGTTTAGTTTGATGTCACGTAATCACGTGCAGCTGCACGTGGACTGGGACTGCACTAAGCCCTGAGATAGCACCTAACCTTGCCCTCTATTTAAGTGACACTGCAGTTTACTGGTAAATGCAGTGCCAAACAGAAATTAGCAAAAGGTACATATTACAGAAAAAAATCATTTCTGACTCTGATATTTACATAACAGAACCAGATGGAGTGACTGAAGTGAAAAATCTCAGCTTCGGTAAAGATCTCAGGAGGAGCCTACCAGAGTTTATAATAAAAACTGAGCAAAAGTAGTTTTATGCTTTTATTTTCAGAGGCAACTAACAAATTGCCTGCCTCATGGAACACTGAGCTAATAACGTCTATTAAGCATTCCTCGGTCTGTTCTGCTAGCAGAAGGATCTGCTGTGCGATGGGACGTCTTCAGCCAGAATGAGAGGTCTTCCATCCAGTGTGAGAGTGAGGGAGAGAGCCTCTGCCCAGAGACTGTTCAAGCGAACTGAAGTGCACAAAGATGAGAAGCCCTTTGGTGGCTGACAGAGAGACAGGCTCCTGCAGGGTGCAGGTGTATTCATCTGAACCTCTACCAGCAGGCAAACCCTGCTTAGCTTTCTAAAATAATTTCATCTGAACAAAGTCGCATAATATATCTTGGTTCTGAATCTGCCAGATAAGGTACCCAGTGAAAGCCAAACTTGCTTTTTACTGACATCACGGTACACACACCATGCAAGTGGTCTTTAAAAGAGATCCTTGAACTTCTCTGTAACTTCTTACTGGAGTCTTTATTGAAGCTGAGTGACATACTCAGCTTCAATAAAGCAGGGCTTTCACAGTTCCTTGATTTTGACTTGAAAGAGACATGCACACAAAAATTTTGTTTAATGCTGTATTAGAACAGAAAAAGACATTATTTTATTTTCTTTCTTCTAGGGAGCTACCAAATCATGAACGGGTTGGTTTTAACATTGAAAGCCTCTTGCTCCGTGGATGTACAATCAGAAATACTGAGGCTGCCATAGGAATTGTTATATATGCAGGTAAGATGAACTTTCTATATCTAGGTAAACATAAAATTTCCCTGTAAATATCTTT
>JAVJGI010000064.1:52340106-52359559 GCA_035590275.1 Ibycter americanus
GCACCACTATTTGACACTTTTTTTCAAGAACTGGTAGCGCATGGGGAAATGACATAACTTTTTAGAGTAAAGGTATTATCCATCTCCAAAGCCAGCAAGTCCTGTGCTGGGTCTCTGGAAAGTGACACTATCCTTGTGTATGTCAAATGTCGTGCTGTCTTTGTAATACCTTGCAAAAATATCCAGACAAGTGAAAAATTGCTAAGGTGAGTTTAAGTCTCAGCTCTGCAGCTCTGATTATAATACTAATTCCACCTGGCATAAAATTTACGTGGCTGCCCTAAGGGAGGTCTCACTGGCTCCTCAGGGTAGAAACTGGTGCAGCTGAAGATCTACCAAGCAAAAAAAAAAAAAAAAAAAAAAAAAATCACAAAGCCAAGCCGTGCCAGTGCCAGCACACAAGAGGCAATGAGAACAGCAGCTGGAGGTGACAGAAGGGGCAGCAGCAGCACAGGTTTGTGCTGACATAGACATAGTGTGTCCATGCAACCATGAATTTCATGCAGCAGAGCCATGAACTAAGCAAGAGAGTGTCAGTGCCCAGATCAAATGCAGCAGTGCCAGGTTCAGCAGTGGGTCAGTTCATCTTTATCTCAGCATCTTTTACCTTTGGAGTGCTACCACTGCTTTTGCTCAATGAGAATGATTTATCATTGGCTTTGCCAGCTATGCCCTCTTTTGTTTCAGATAGAGTGTATCAACCACCCTCTTTATTTGTAGATTAAACAAAAGTCAATTTAAATACATAAATTAATCCCATTATTGGTTATCCTTATCTTTCCTGTAGAGTCATGTCACTTGTTTTGTGTTTAATCAGCAGCAAGGGGTTAAGGGCTGAGCCACCTAAAAGAAAACAGAAGTCACCATCTTCGCAAGAGTCATTTAGCTTAGATTAATCTCCACAACCCAGGTTATTATACCTGACAACTGCCTGTTTTATGTCACTACTGCAGAAGTAGACTCTAAATGTCTATAGCTCCCATATGTTTTCAAAGTAGCTTTCACTTTGTGGGTCTTCCGTTGCCAGTCCCTCTGAATACCCCATGTAAGGATGATGCCTACCAGACCGAGGAGAGCCAGAGCCAAGCTCACCACTCATTTTTTTGGAGTAACTACTATGTAAAAATCTCTGTAGGGATAATTCCCTGTAGAATTGGAGTAACTTGTCTTCCCTTCTTCTGTTAGGATTCTTATTTTTCTTCTCTTTAGCCAAGATTTCCTAGTACGTTCCTTTGCCCACCAGCACAGATCCTAATGTGGATCTCTGGTAATGCTGCTTAAGCTGCTAGTAGCAAAGGTTGGAGTTTTAAAGTCATTCTCCAGATATGGTGTCTTCGATCTGAGTAAGTCTTCAATTCAGTTTTGAACTGACATCTTATTGTTAATGTCAGCATAAAAGTTTATTCTTTTTCTTCTGAAATTAGACTCAGTTGAGACAGTATCAGCTTAAATTCTAGGGTTTTTTGAAACTGATTATAGTCTGGCTTTTAATCATGGTCTGTGACCTTTTCTGAACAATCAAGATCAGTCACATAATAAGATGGCACATTGTCCAGTTTTGTAACTTTGTTACTCCTTGAACTTTGCAATGGAAGCCTTTGTGAAGAGTACAGCCATCACTTAACGGGATTGTTCAGCCTGTGTAGGTCTCGTTTGACCCAAATGTGGTTATACTTTTCATGGCTATCCAGAAGTTTCTGTACAAAGCAATAGCACTAATGCACAAAAACCTCATTACCAAGCAACTGCCAGTGTAGTTTCCTCATGGTAGTAGGCACAGCAGCAAGAATTACATGCTTGTATTAAAGTACCAGAATAAAGTTTTAGAGAAGTCCATCAGCATCTAGAAATAGAGAGGCAGGTATTAGTGGGGAGGTAGGCGAGGTGCTGTGTTGCGTAGTTTATTCCTCTTCTTTCTGATATTCTATTTCTTGTGAGGGGATCTCTGTATGACAGATGTGTCCTTTTCCTGTTGGTCAGCTGAAGTGGAAGGGAACGGTAGGCTGATATTTGGAAAGAAACCTCTTCCCATTTTCTTCCTGAAATAAATTCATCAACATTTCCTTGAGGGTTTTCTGGGAGGGATTAGAGGGTTTTGTCTTGTTTTGTTTTCAACACAAAACATTCCATTAACCCTGACATGAAAGAAAAGTGAGGAACAAGACTCACACAGCTGCTGGAGGAGCAGAGTGCAGGCAGCAGTGCCCTCCTCTGCTGTGTAGCTTGGTGCTTAGAGCATTTGTTCACCGAGGGGAAGACGTGGGTTTTGTTCTCAGTTCTGCCTGTGTGGAGTGAATATACATCTCCTGCTTCACAAGTTGTACCCTGAGTACCCGACTCTGTGGAACGAGTGAGTATGTACATAGAGATGAGTTGGAAAGGAAGGAGCATTGACCGTATAAACTGGTCCCACTGACGTAGCTCCAGGTTGTGTAAATAATTACATATTCACTGGAATAGGAAGCCAGGAGTCCCAGCTCTTGGGTGAACGTCCTGAACATAAGGCTGGAGAGTAATTTTCTCTCTTGCTTTCTGCCTCAATGAATAACCTTTGATGTAAACCTGGAATGAATCCAGCAGGCGTGATTGAATCACACCTAACGTTCAGCTTTTGGTTCAAATCACTCCCCTAGAGAAACCCAAAAGGTAGCTTGGAAAACAGTCCCCCTCACACTCATCATGCACATACCAATGAAAACTAAATACAAGTCTGCAGGGTTTGTATTTTCAGGGAAAAGGACTGTAGAAATCAACATAAAAGATTCCATTTCATATAGCAACAGATGGTATCCAGATATCCCAATTGTGGAGCCACAGTTTAGATAATATTAATAGAATAGAAAACCAATTTCTGCTTCTTGCCTTCTTACAGCACTCTTATTTTTCCATCACAAATATACCAGCTCAATTCTAATTGAGCAAGTTTTAAGGGTTGGGGGTTTTTTAATTCTTGTCCTACTGTTTTGTTAGCACTTTACAACCACATAGTGAAAAACTAAATAACATTAGCGTCTTTCACTGCTGGATCTGACATGTTGGATTTTATTTAATTTAATACATGAAATGTGTCTAGTGGCTTTTAAATAGCTGCTGAAAAATACTCAAATGTAGGCTTCACAAATCTGTGTAGCACCTAATCAAGTTGCTTGTAAAATACAGAAATATAATATTATTGTTCTTTTTCTTTTTATTCTCACATATTCAACAGATTTGGCTGTTGAATATTTATATAAACCTTTTGATCCTCCTGAATCTGCTGTCTTTGGGAGAGTAAAATGTATATGACAGCTGCAATCTGTAATGTACTGGAGGTCTGTAAACCTCTAGATTTAGTCTCTGATCTATTCTGCTATTCAATGAAATGAGAAGATGGGCAATAACATTACTGAGTTAATCTAGAGTTAAATTAACATTAGTCATGAGCATCCTGCTCTCATTTTGTGAGAGAAATATTTTAAATAAAAAATCAAACTACAAAATATTACATAAACATGATGATATTCATTTGTGTTTTGCAGGTCATGAAACTAAAGCCATGCTAAATAACAATGGTCCTCGTTACAAGCGCAGCAAGATAGAGCGACAGATGAATATGGATATTTTCTTGTGTGTGGGACTCCTGTTTGTGATGTGTCTTGTTGGAGCCGTAGGTATGAATCACCAACAAAAATCTTTTTCTGTTTCATTTCTTTTTTCTAAATGGTTGTTCCAACTGATCTTATAGACACGAGTGAGATCAGATCTAGAGCTGAATGCTCTTGGGGTCTTTAGGCTCCTTGGTCTTTCCAACAGACAAGTTAAAATGGCAAATCTGAGCAATTCTGTTGGAAGAAAACTCATCCATGGCTATAAATATTTCAGACAAGACCCATCTCCGCTGTGGTAAAATCTGTGTAAAGCAAGCAAGTGAAAACCATAGGATTAATGCGTTATAGGAATTGGTACTTGCCAGCTGAGATCTGCTTCCTGAGTGGATGTTTGTTCCTTGTGTATAACAACAAAGGTAAAATGATGAAGCTTTACCTTCATTTCAGTAACACCTTCCCCTAATACGTTCAGGAGTAATATCAGCCAGAGCTAGGCAATCTACAACCCATGAGCTGCACATGACTAATTCATCCAGTTTACTGCCTCCACAGCTATCTTCCTCCTCGAAAGCCCCTTTACAGCAGGCTGTGAGATGGATTAATTGTTTAGGTGGGAACAGCCTGCATTTTTCTGGGGTCCTTGCAAGGAAACACACTTGAATGTAGTTAACTGGGGTTAGCTGATCAATTACTAATCTCAAAAACATCATCTTCACTGCTTGTAGGCACCTGCTTGCCTTCCAGCTCTGATTGCAATCTGTCCCAGGAAGGTCAGGATTAATAGGATCTCATAATCCTGAGGAAAGGGCCAAATTTTAAGCCTGCTGACTTTTGAATGGGTCACTGCTTTAAAGAGATAACAGAGGCTCCCATGAGCGCTTTGTGTTCAAAGCCCCTTTTCTTTTTAATCTGTTCCATCTTGGTGATAACTTGCTTAGTGCTATTGCTCTGATTTAGTTTTGTAGTGACAAAGTCAAACCGTGTGGCCCTGTCAAGTTCTCCTGAACCTGCTCTGGAGGTATATGTTGTGACACACCAGCCAGCCATCAGTGCAATACCATTAGAAGTAAGGGTCATCCAGAAAAGATGAACAATTGAATGGACTTGATTGCTTTTTTAATTTTACTGCTTCATGTTGCAGAGGGCTTTTTTGGCACAGAAACGGGATTTCAGTTTGACAGCTGAGTTCTGTGTGAGGGAGAGAGGGACTTTATTTTCATTGTTGCCTGGCTGCTGTCATGTAGATTTAGAGATTTGTCTTTGTCTGGTGTGTAGGGGCCCTTGAGTAGTAAAGTCCTTTAATTTAAGGTTTAAAGTGGTCTCAAATGAAAAAAAAATCAGCATTTAAAAAACAATTTATCTGCTCAGGTTTAAAAAAGAATATAAAATGTTCATAGTCTTAAGTGAAACATGTAAACCAGTAACAAGTCTATTAGCTTTCATCCACTCAAAGCATCCTGTAGCTCTGCCATGAGTTCTTGCCTTGCAACCTTGCCTGAATGTAGGGTTCTAGGAAGAAATATCACTGGTGGATTGGTTATCAGGATTTTTCTTGCACACAGTGAAAAACTGGAGTAAGAAGTGGCTGGCAGAGCCTAGTTGTCCTTGCTCAGATGTGACTGTGGTCTCTATCAGCCAGAAAATATTGCTGAAATAGTTTGAATTCCTTTGGCAGCATTTTAGTAGGCTGATGTTGCAAAACAACTGCTTGCTTAACTGATGCTAGTAGAAGCTTTATCAGAGCTGGATACGCAGAGTGGAATAAGAGAAGGTTTTGGCATCTAGAACAATGATGCTGTGAGGGCAACTGAGCTGTTTGTCCTAGCTGTGAGTGAAGTTTCTGATGCTGTAAATCTAGTAACATCCTTGAGCAAAGTTTATTTCGGTAAGGGCTGTATGAAAGGTGGTAAAGTAATCATGATGGAATGTTGTTAAGTCCTGAGGCTTTGTTGTAGCAGTGCAATGATATCTACTGATGTTTAAGACACGGGGGAAGAAGCAGTTTGGGGTATGACTTAATTGAAGGGAATGTAAAAGTGAGCTGCCCAGACTGAATTATAGGGGGTTTGTCAACCCTAACAAAGACAGATTGGAATCAGGAATTGTCAGGAAGGATAAGAAAGATTTCAGTTTGTCTATATAAAAGTTATAAGGTTTCTTTCTGATAGAAAGAGGAACGGGAGTCTTCAGCACTGAGGATTTTTAAAGATAGGTCATAGAGATGGAGTCCTCCAGCAGCAAGACATGGAATGAGGAAAGGTCTATGCAGAGCCCAGAGCCCTGGGGGACACCTGCTGAAGGGGAGGTGAATAAAAATATCCATGACCGCTTTTTTCTTACTAGCATATCAATTACATGCATGTGCTACAGAGCTCTGCGTGTACTTTGCATTCTTCAATAGATTTACAGCATTGCTGGAGGACTGTTGTTTTGGAAATGTTCTTTCTTTTTAATTATAGTAGCAGTCCATATCTGCAAATTTCAGAAGCTTTGTCAATCACCTTACTGCTCAACGTATTTCAATATCATATATCATTCCTACAGGGCATGGCATTTGGACTGGAAACTTCTCAGAGCGTCCGCCTTATGATGTCCCAGATGAGAATGGCAATTTTCTGTCTCCAATTCTTGGCAGTTTCTACATGTTCTTGACAATGATAATCCTGTTGCAGGTAAAAGACAAAAACCTCTCTATTACCTCCAAGGAAGAAGCTATTCAAAATTGAGTATAATTGCTAATGAACAATTAATATCAACTAATAGCTGTGCAGTACCTTTTTAATCCTATTTGAAAATATTGTTAGGAGTGTGTCAAATCATCCAAGTATGAACTAATGTATCTTCTCTTCCCCCCCCTCCCCTTTCTAACTGCAGATTTTTCTTTCTTGCTGTTGAAACCCCACAAGGATATAGATAGGAAGGACATGTATCTTTAAATAACTCCAGAATCTCTAGCATATGCAATAAAGAGGATGTTTATATCCAAATGTCAGCTTTTTTTTTCCCTGCCTATGTCCAGAATTCCAAAATAAGAATGCCTCTTAACATCTCAGAAAAACAGTGAAACAAAAATTGTCATTTTTGCCAGTGGGAAATAATAACTAGGTATGGTTCAGCTGGTTTAGGAAAGAAGCTAAATTAGAAGTAGGATGCTTGTATCTCTGAGTCTGATTAAGCCTAATTGGGAGAGAACATTTTATGGGACAGGGGAAAAAAATCACATTTACTTTTCAGATTTCTTGATGTAACTGCTGAGATTTAAGTGGACAGAATTTCTTTAATATGAATGAAACATAAAGATAACTTTCAGAGCTGCTCAGAGATTCCTTGGGGGATTATTCTTCATTACTGAAACAGAATATTTGTGCATCTTAAGAATTCATTATTATTTCAGGGCAGGGAAGCTAGTGGGTGGGAAGTGTTGCGTGCAAAGTAATTGCTTGTGAAACTTTTTTACATTAAGAGTTAGTCTGTGCTAGTGCATCCTTTCAGTTTCAGGAGGGTAAGAGCAAGCATACTTCTCCATCCAGAAAACATGCTTTGTATGAGCATCCTCTGAAAGACCCATCTTTGCATTTCACATTCCAGGAATTTTGTATTAAATTTGTCACTTACTGTCCCGGTTTATCCTTTGCTGTTGTGTGCAGGATTTTTTTTTCTCCCCTGAACCATTATTATTCAATCCTACAATATGTCTCTAGGAAGGACTGTTTCTCTGAAAATCATTAGTATACCTGTGCCAGGACGCTGCTGACAGAAGGCATTAAGGCTTGTTTCACTCCTCACTGAGAATTTAAACTCTCTTTCAGGTTTTAATCCCCATTTCTCTTTATGTGTCCATTGAGTTAGTCAAGTTGGGCCAAGTCTTCTTAATTCACAATGACATTGACCTGTATGATGAAGTGGCAGATTTGCCCATACAGTGCCGCGCCTTAAATATTACTGAAGATCTTGGACAAATCCAGTATATCTTCTCAGACAAAACTGGGACACTAACAGAAAACAAAATGGTATTCCGGCGTTGTACTGTTGATGGAATTGAGTTTTCACATCAAGAAAACGGTGAGAAACCCTTTTCTATTCTTGCTTTTCTCTCTGAGCAACTAGATGTTATTAATGTAAATACTACTGTTTAAATCTGCCAAGCCCTCTGACTGAATGTAGAGCTTTGTGAGTTTGTCTCCACTTTGTGAGGAACTCCTTTTCCAGAGATTTGTGAAAGTGAAGGTGTTTCAAATAATTCAGAAGTTGGATGGGAAAGGTTTTCCAGTTCCCTCTGCAGGTATCTCAGGCTTTGCCCTGCATTCAGTACCCACTCCAGCATGCAAAGAGAACATTTTCTCTTTCATTTCTAAACGAATGCCAGCCAACCATTTATAAGATCACAGACTGAGATTAGATAGTAATTAAACACAGTGGGTCCAAAAGTAATTACCATAGTCTTCTATGTGACATGAAAGGTAGAGCTACACGTTTCTGTGAGCTGACCCTAGCTGCAGTCCATATCTGAAGTCTCTCGGCACGGGGTGCTCTGAACCTGGTGGGTTGGCTCAGACCCGTTCTTGGTCGCTACTTTCTCTCTCTACATAGTGCAAAGGATTTCATTAAGCTGGCAAGCAGCTGCTGGAAAGAGGTTTGTGCTCTGTGACTGAAAACATTAGCAAATCCGTCAATTACCATATTTCACTCTCCTGTTCCAGTCAACTGCAAAATGCAGCTAAAGAGACCAGCCATTAGCAGAAGTCCATAAAAGTGACTGATTGCTTTGAAAACACATCTTTGTTTTCTTGCAATAATAAACATTGGAGAGTGGGAATTGCCAGAAACCAAAGTGAATAGTGAAGTTTTTCTGCTGCTGGCTTTTGAGATGTTTTGGCTATGGTTTAGTTTGTTTCCATTTTTTAACCACCAAGGAATTCCTCCTGAGCAATGTAAAAACCAGACGAGGAGGTAAGGTTCCATTTTCTCCTTTTACAGCCAGGCGCCTCGAAACCCACAAAGAATTGGATTTAGATGACGAGGACTTTGCAAAACTTCAACACTTCACTCTTCCTCCCATGAATATTGAGAGACCAGCCACTTATAAGCAGAGGACCATGAGACCTTTAAGGAGGTGCCAGAGTGCCAGGGCTCATTTTCAGGGGCATACAAGGAACAGATCATTCGGCCGTCGCGACAGCAACCAGTCTCAAGTGGCATTCAGCAGTACCATTGTGAGTACGAACTGGCTGAGCTAACACATTTAAAGTTCTCCTTTCTGTTGTGTGTTGTGATGGGAAGCCAAGAGGTGGACAGGAAAAATCCAAGCCCTGGTGAAGCTGAGAGAGGGAAGGGGGAGATGAAGCACTGGGGTCCTTGATGGGATCGTGTGGGCTGCATTCGGGGGCAGCTAGGGGAGGGTTTGGGGATCTGGCGCCTCGTGTAGGATGGCAGCAGAAGAGGGGGGGCACGCTGGTGAGTTTTTGTGATGGTTGCTTGATAGGAGGAAGAGGCAATTTTGAATTTGGGGTCCAACCATTGAGGCTGTGGTTCACAACAGAGAGGGGTGCTTTGCACAATGAGGAATGTGCTTTTTGTTCCTGTTCGGGCACACTGAACTGCTAGGGAAAATGAGGTGGGGATTCTGGTCTGGGGATGTATTAGAGGGACTAGGGACCCGAGCCTGGGGCCTGGCTTTGCAGGAACGGGGGGCACAGGTCCTCCTGGGAGGTGATGGTCAGGAGGAGGCTATATGAGTTTGAAGTCTGAGTTTGAACATAGCTTAGAAAGCCACAGCCTACTTCTGCTACTAGCACTGCAACATATCCTCTGTTAAATAAAGTTGAGCCACCCCTGTGCTGTGCATGCAAAATGGCCAAGCTGCACTCACCGGAGCAATTCTCAGAGTTTGTTAGTGTGTCAAAAGATAAATATTGCATTTTTCAAGGGGAAGGAAAAAAAAAAAGCAGGATTTCTCATAGAGATAATAGAAATTAAGCTAAAAGGGCTTATCAGAATAAGGTGTTAAATCCTGCAAGGTGCTGAAGAACCTTGTCTTCCTTCAGTAGCTGCGTGGCCTCTGCCTCACCTGGAGTACTGACTTGGAAGTACATGTTCACTGCATTGCAGTTCAAGGAAAATCTTGGACTCTGCTGAATTTTAGATCTGAAACTTCCCAAAATCTAACACAACCTCGTTAAAGTCAGACTGTTCTTTTCTTGAAAGTTTTTCAACAGGCATTTTGGATAAGGCTTTTATGGACTCTAGGAGAAGTCAAACATTTTCAAAATTAGAATTCCAATTGAAATTAAATGCCTGAAAAACCTTTACAAATCTTGATTTTTTTAAAAAATAATAATAATAAATACAGAATTCTCTGAACTTTATTTTCTGCAGTTGTTGTTCTTGGCACAATTTTTGACTTGCTCACTTTTTTTGGAGGATGTAAATTTAAGTTTGTTATAAGACCCTACTTGCCTCATTCAGTTCCTCTGTCATATAGTCGACGTCAGTCAGTACTGCCTCTGCCCTTGGAATATGTGGGTTTGGTCAGTTGTTATCCTAGTACTTTCCAGCCCAGGCCTCATGGGATGTTGAGAACCTCTCCATGGGTTCTGGAGAACCCATGGGTCATGAATTTTGAGAACCTCTTATGGGTTGTGTGGAAAAGGAATTTCTTGCCAGCCCTCTTCATTTTCTTCTATAAATAAACTGCCATGTTTGCAGATTTTGTCCCCCCACTGTAAAAGCAATATCTGAGGAACTAGTATTAAACATCTCCCTTGTAGAGGAAAAGTAAGCTGCCTTAGCTGCTAATAGGTATCACTCTATCTGGACAAGTTAACCTGTATGACAAATATGAAGATGTAGTAAAAATGGAGACACTTAGATATTGCCCAGAGCCTGTTCTGTATGTTGATATTCTTCAAATGATGCCTAGTAGCATCTTTCTTTACCAGCTAAGCCAATTCCCTATTAATAAAATGGCAATAATAAAAATTTCTGTGTCTCTATGGCTCCTTTCCCTTGGAACTTACATCACTTTGGATGCATTTGTACTTTGCTACAAATCTGGAGCATCTTGAGTATTCCAGGGATGCAGATAGTATCATGGGCCTGAATGTATCTCAACAGTCAAAGTTCTTTAAGAGAAATCCATCTTTGGACAATGTGTGAGCAAAGACACAATGACTACTATCTAACTTAATTAATTAAAGGCTTGCAGAGCACTTCTGGATGAATGGCTGTGCTAAAACAGAAGCATTGAAGTATTCTGTGGCAGCCAATGATTGTCAAGCACAGTCCTCTCTAAGAAATTATGAGACTAAACTTCTTCAGATCAACAAAATGCAAGAGAAAAAAAAAACAAAACCAAAACCTGCTTTATGTAATAAACAATGTAAAGTCCAAAGGCCAGTAGCTGGCATTGTACAATTTGTTGTTGTTGGCTTTTTTCTTAGTAAGAGTCAATTTTCCAAGGGCTGATGTACCAGCCACATGAAAACTATTTGTGAAAAGTGGTAGCCTCAGGTAACAGTAAAATTGAACAACTTTGCACTGCTGAGCAGACACAGTGGGTTTTGGGTAAGGGTTAGCACAGCATCTGCTATGAGCACCTGCATGTCGGAACTGTTGCCAAGAAAAGCATTTTAAAGTAAGAGAGGTTAACATAATAGTATCCTACAAAATGTAAAGAGTTTAATTGGAAAGTAACTGTGCCAAACAAAAGATAACCATTTACAAATGTCAAATTTATATGTGAATAGCTTTTAAAGGAAAATTATCTATGCAGTGATCACAAAATTTACTTACTCTCACTCAGCCTTGCAGGAATCAGTGATAAGCAGGTTGCATATGGTATTTTAAGTGCATTTCTACAGTGGTAATTTATTGTGCCTGTGAATCAGCATGTTTGAACTTTCTCTCAGTATTCTGAGCAGATCTGCAATTAGGAAGCTCTGCAGCTACAGAATGTATTTCAGCCCGCCTGTTTGTGAGAGTGTTCTCTGCTTGACAAGTTTTGATGTTTTGCTGAAATCCAAGAAGCTCTTATCAATTAACATGTTCATTTCAGTGTGTCTCTGAGACAGAGATGAGGATGATGGGTTTTTCATGGCATTTGATAAAGTTAATTAAACTGGAGCCTGAAGATCCTAGAAGAATAACTACATTTATTCCTTGCCTTTTCTGAAGTAAAAGTAACACAGGTATGACGCAGAGCCTGACTCCTGCGGTTTTGTTCCTTCCAGTATTTTTGTCTGTAGTCTTCCTGGTCCATGGCAGTTTGTGGACCCTCCTTACATACAATTTATGCACTTCATCAGAAATGACGAATCCTATGTCCAGTTACAGCTTCAAAAAAAAAGCAATGGCAAAGTCTATCCAGTGGGAAGGAGCTTGACAAGTCTTAAACAACTGAAAATCAAATTCCTAGCTTATTGTCAGCAACCACATCTCTTGCTACTCTTACTAAACATAAACACAAAGAGACAGAGATCTACCTGTTAACAGTTACACTTGGAAAATTGGAGACTGAGCTGAACAGATCTGTCTGGCCACAAATTCAAGCTATTCTGAAAACTTACAGCTGAGAATTGCTGCCAGGTCTATAAGTGTTTATATTGATACTATAAAAATGTGCCATGTCTGTGTACATCTTAGGGTTTATGTGGAATGGAAAGGAAAGAATGATGTAGTCTTTGCTTCAGAAATCTCCTAGGGTGTCTGAGGGAGAGAAACACAGTGACTGATTTATTCATTTCATAAACATTTATGAGAAATCTGGAGGCAGACACACATCACAGAATTACAGAAAGGTTGAGAGGGGAAAGGACTTCCATAGGTCACCTGGTCCAACCCCGCTGCTCACCTGCAGCCAGTTGCCCACGATCATGTTCAGATGATTTTTTAATATCTCCAAGGATGGAAGCTTCACAGCCTCCCTGGGCAACCCATGCCAGTGCTCGGTCACCCTCACAGTAGGTGTTTCCTGATGTTCAGATGGAACCTCCTGTGTTTCAGTTTGTGCCTGTTATCTCTTGTCCTGTCACTAGGCACCACTGAAAGAGCCTGGGTCCATCCTTTTAGCATGTCCCTTCAGGTATTTATATACATTAATGACATTCTCCTTCTACCTTCTCTTCTCTGAGCTAAACACTTGTGGCTTTCTCAGCCTTCCCTCATATGAGAGATGCTCCAGTACCTTAATCATATTTGTGACCCTTTTTTGGACTCCCTCCAGTATTTCCATGTCTCTTTTGTACTGGGGAGACCAGAACTGGGCACAGTACTCCAGGTGTGGTCTCACCAGTGATAAGTAGAGGAGTAAGTTCACCTCCCTTGACCTGCTGGCAATACTTTGTCTAATGCAGCCCAAGGATACCATCAGCCCTCTGCTGCACGGGCACACTGCTGGCTCATGTTCAACTCGGTGTCCACCAGGACCCCCAGGTCCTTTTCTACCTTGCTGCTTTCGAGCTGGGTAGCCCCAGCACATACCAGTGGAGTTGTTCCTCCCCCGGTACGGGACTTTGTACTTCTCCTTGTTGAACTTCATAAGGTTTCTGTCAGCCCATTTCTCCAGCTTGTTGAGGTCACTCTGGATGGCAGCCAACCCTCTGGTGTATCAGGCACTCCTCTCGTGTTAAACAGGACTGGACCCAGTATTGATACCTGGGTTACACCACTTGTCACTGGCCTCCAACTAGACTTTGCACTGCCGGTCACCACCCTCTGGGTCTGGCCATTCAGCCAGTTGTCAGTCCACCTCACTACCTGCTTACCCAGCCCGAACATCAACAGCTTGGTTATGAGGATCTTATGGGGACACTTTCAAAGGCCGTACTGAAGTCCAGGTAGAAAATATCCACTGGTCATGGACATGTCCGTATCTAAAGTATCTAACGCAGCTGGAAAGAGAATGGAGTTACCTGTTCTGTCACACCTCCGGTGAAAACAGAAACTGATTTTCATCCTGCCTGTCTAGCTCTCTGGAGAGACAGCCTTCAGCCCAGCTAGAGGACACCATCTCATTTTAGAACCTAGAAGGTGGCGTTGGCCAACTCACTGGTTTCTTTGGCTAACTCAGAAGGAGCCAATGCCAGTATACTTTATTAATTTACTTCCTTATGGCTGCTGCAACTTCTCAGAGGGAAAAATAAAATCATGTATTATACAAAAACAGAGCTATGGTTGACAAAAGGACTAAAGGAACTCTAAATGAGTATGAAAAATATAAAATGATAAGCAAATTTGAAACAAGATAGAGAATTAACATTTGCTGTCTAACTTTAAGTATTCTTATGAATTAAGATCATGACAGCACATTTCCTTCTAGATTTAATAATTCCGATAGCGCTTTGCTATTAGACGTATTTCATGAAGATTTCAGTTGTCCTATTGTCATCAGGTTTTAATGTCATCAAGTAGAAGAAGTACTATCAAATTAATGAAGAAATCTTAAAAACTGAATGGCACCAACCATTTCATAACATCAGCATTTTCACTAACAAAATTGTTACCATTGAAAAAGTGGTAAATTTAACTGATCATCATCATTAGTGCTGTTTTATTTCATTTTCTTTTTGTTTGTTTTGGTTTTGTATATGTTCAGGTTGCTCAATGAGCAGACTTGTTTCTCTGAATTTTTTTAATCTCCTGAAATTCCATAAAGGTGGAGATTCAGATCAGCCCTGCTTTCACTGAACGTGAAAAAGAAAGCGAGAAAAACTTTTCTGATAAATATCGATTTTTGTATTTTTTTGTTTTTAAAACCTGTCTCTGAGGCCACAATTGACCTGACAATTTTCTGGTTTTCCAGAGGAAACTTTTGAGTCCAGAAAGTTTCTGCTGCAACGGAATATCCACTAGTGCATTGTCATCTCTGTCATGAACTAGAGTCAGATGATCTTAAAGGTCTTTTCCAACTTAATTCTCTGATTCTATGAAAAGAAATTGGTGGGATGATGATGGATAGGAGAGGCTGAGATCCGTGTGTAATAATCTGTGGTTCATGGGATTCATTCTAATTGTGCCAGTTCATGAGGAAATTATAGTAATAGCTGGGCAAACAGTGAGTGTTTAATCTTTCATGTTTTGACTTTAACATAATTCCCAACATAACTGTTTTGACAACTGTGTCTGCACATGTGTTCCTCGTCGGAATTGTCCAGTTAAGCTGTTTGGGATTGCTACACATAAAAAGCACAGTATTGGCAGCAGACACCGGTACCCACAGTAACTGTCTGCTGCGGTGCAATATTGTGAAAGGGTTTCTAAAGAACGACAGCTTTAACGTTTCAGCCTCTGAGTCCTTTTAAGGGACCTGAGAAGATAACTAAAAAATCAGGCTTATCCTCAGTACGTACCGGTTTGCTAAAGAGAGGACTGCATCTATACTTTAAACATTTCCCCATATGTGAAACAAAAAAGCCTGAAAAGGCTGAGCCAGAGGAGCCAGAGCCTCCCGCAGCAGAGAAAGTGCAAAACCTTGTTCTGTTTTCGGACTTCAGTTGAGCTCTGTGCTGTAAAATGAGCAGTAGACTTATTTGCAATTATAAGGATGATTTAAGTACTGCTATTCATTTTAGCAAGCAGGAGTTACAATGCAACATATTCAGCTCAGCACAACAGAGCCGTGAAGGTGGATGGTTGACTTCTGCTGGATACTTAGGGAACTTAGGAAAACTGTGCCAGATTGGAGGAGGAGAGGGCAATAGCTGAGATGAACTAGAAAGCAGCTAAATCACTCTGGCAGTTCCATAAAGAAGGCATCAAAACGTGTTGGCTCACAGGAAGGTGTCTTTTAAATTTGAGAGCTCTTATTAAATATGGCCCTGAATTAAATCCAAACCAGGCTTTGCTAACATGAAATTTCCATTAAAAGTAATACTCCCGCAGCCCTGCATCAAATTAAATTGTAGGTAAGTGACATTGTTAAGTAGTTTGGCTTGCAAATTTAGGTTTAATTAGAAAGACTGTGGTAGTAAAATTACAATAACATTTCAGGAACAAATGAAGTATGTATGTATTTATTTATTCATTGTAAAAACTGAGGAAGAACAGTTTGAGACAGCTTCTCTTTCTGGGTGCAAAGCAGAATGACTCTGGAAACAAAAAGTGATACTGCTGTGACTAAGCCATAAGTACAATATATTCTCTGTTGAAATAACCATCAGCTCCCACACTGAAATGGGAGATCCCAAGTCCACTTTCATCTGGAATGCCCTTTAATTCAGTAGTCAGCAGTTTCAAAGTTTGGGGATACAGTATAGATTATTCTTGATTTCTGGTAGATCTCCAAAGAAATATAATTCTGAAATCACCTTCTGTTTCAAGATGCATTTCCTTCTAATTATCTAGTCAAGCAGCTTTTAGCAATGTATCTTTTTCTCCCTAGATGTTAAATACAAAAGGCATTTACCTTACAAAATTCTAGGTGTAAATTCAGCAAGAGGCAAGAAGTTGCTAACAAGTCGATAGTTCTTCCTTGAGGACAAGGGTAAATGGGAATAATGCTCATTAAGTCATTTCTCTTCCAGGAAAAGGATGTGACTCCCGATAGCAGGCTGCTAAGGCGAGTGAGAGAAGCTGCACTCCACACTGAAAATTTTTCTCCGTTTATACATATGAAGACTTCCACATCCTTTACTGACTTTTTTCTTGCCCTTGCCATCTGCAACACAGTCCTGGTCTCCACAGCTACCGAGCCAAGACAAAGGGTAATCTAAGTATATGAGGAAAACTGATTATGCTTCCATTTAGCAACATAGAGCAGCGTTCGACGAAACCTGAAATGGTGAAAAATTGTTTGGGAGTTCTCCTCTAGCTCTTTTACCTTTTGTGTAATATCTGCTGTTTTCCTGCCTGTGTACATCCCTTTCTAAGGATATTCTAAGCTATTCTAAGAATAGCTATGACTACCACAATATCTACACTTTTTTCTTTTAGATTTTATATATACTGTAAGAAATACGTTGAATAAACTGTGTTTTCTCTGACCTCCCAGGCCATTGATGGAACTACAAGGGGCTTGTTTCCATCTCTGGTTCAGAGGTAGAGATACAAATCAGCATCAAATTTAGGTGCCAACTCACCTATGACTCCTCTACTGAATTCCCCCATCACAGTCAAATAGGGAAAAATAAAAAGTAGCTTTTCTAATTATATTCATTTAGATACAGAAGAACATACTGAGGTTTTGAAAAGTTCACATTTATTTATTTTTAACTGTAGGTTTTCTCATATTTCTAGGTCACAGTCCCACCACCAATAAAACAGTCAGGAATCACCCTGGAGAAGATTCATCAGATATTTCAACGGCTAAAATTAGCAAGCCTTAGTCAGTCTTTTTCATCATCTCAGTCTAGTTCAGACCTAGGCACTAGCTTCAGTGCAAAGAACACTGAAGAGCATCTCGCTGCCTTGGATTGCTGTGACAATGATGACAACTGCTGTGCTGGCGGTAGAGGCGATGCACTCCAGGGCAAGGGCAGCACAGATACTGGTAGCGCTTCCTTGGATGAGGTTTTTAAATCTATGACTAGCAGTTCTTTGCCAACAGACTTTTGTTATGAGGCTGAGAGCCCGGATGAGGCAGCACTTGTCTACGCTGCCCAGGCATATAGTTTTACTTTAGTGTCCCGAACTCCCGAACAGGTGACCGTACGGTTGCCACAAGGCACGCTCCTGACTTTCGATATTCTCTACACTTTGGGATTTGACTCAGTGAGGAAAAGGATGTCTGTAGTGGTGAGGCACCCTCTAACCAAGGAGATTGTTGTCTACACGAAAGGAGCCGACTCTGTTATAATGGACTTGCTGGAAGACTCTGCCAAAGGTAGTTAGTCAATGAGCTATTTCTGATATGTCTCCTGTAAAGAAGCACAAGAAGTTTGCGGTGGTCTTTTCTGCACAAAATCTCATATCTAGGCATTAGAAGTATAAAAAAAGAATAAGTTTTCTCTGGCGTTACCCTTGCAGATCAGAACTGAGGTATTTATTTAATCTGGGTAGTGCTTAGAATATGGAACGGGCTAATCAAAATTCACCGACAGCACTAACCCACGTGGACTGTGTACCCTGCGATAATACTGCCATAAGGGCTGGACCACAATATTTCAGCTTGTCAGCAGGACTACTATAACTTTAACAAACAAACAAACAACAAAAACAAAAAAACAACCAAGTAATGTTAACTTAAAGGAAGCAAGGACATTTAACAAGCTTCCAGTTTATGCACAGCCAATAGTTTTGAGCTTTTAAAGGAATTTTTATTATACGGGAATCCAGTTTTCTCTAATGCCAACTCTTTTTTAACCTTAGACCATTAGGTCTGCAATGAGCTGTCCTTAAAATACAGAATCTTTTCGCTGTATTTCACAGATGACATTAGTGCAGAGAAGAGAATGAAAAGAATAAAAGAAAAAACACAGAAGCATCTGGACTGCTATGCCCGTGATGGCCTACGAACTCTATGCATAGCTAAGAAGGTAGGAGGGCATTAGCCTAGTATTTTTTACAGCTGTGCTCTCTACATGTAAATAGATTTATTAGAAACGTAATGGTTACAGTTCTTTCTGCTTCAGAGAACAAGCCAGACACAGCCCATCTTTTTGTCCCTCTGTCTGATTGCTCTGCAGTCTCTTTTCCCCTCCTTTTCCTCAGTGTGAGCAGATGATGGATTTTTGGTCAGCCTCAAAACATTCATTTCTGTTTCTCTTACGGTAACTCCAGCTGACCTTCTCTACAGTGATTCCATGCAAGAAATAAAAAATCCACTGAGGAGCCAACCTTCTTCTGTTTTGCTTGACATTTAGCTTTCAAAAATCTTGCCCTCAGCCTGGGTTAGTACATCTTAGCCTGATGCTTTAATACAGAAGTTGTCTATGTGCAACAAATAGATCATATTGAAGCTCTGGAGAAATGCAGAGCAACCTTCAGAAACTGCGTGTTCCAGGCCAGGGTCCCAGCTAAGGGCTGTGTGATCAAGAGTTTCTCTAGGTCATGGTTTTAAGTCTCAGCTACAGGTCATTTATACAAATAGGAAGGCAGGTCTATTTTTCTCATTATTACTAGTTGTTGCAGTCTTCTCTTGGAAAAGTTTGTGTTATTTTAAAATGACACACTATTTTACCAGCCTGGATAGGAGTTAAGTCTCTGTGATCCAGAATGTTGGGATTCTTCTCTCATTTAAATTTAAAAATGAGCTCTGTTTAAATTGTGTTATGCAGGTCTTGAATGAAGATGACTTTCAAAAATGGGCTAATTTTCGTCGGGAGGCAGAAGCTGCAATTGACAACAGAGATGAGCTGTTAATGGAGACAACGCAGCATCTGGAGACCAAACTCACCTTGCTGGGTAGCTAAAAATAAGAATTGTCATTGCATGAAGTATCACTTGCTCTCCTGTGATATTCTTGGGAATCAGACAGACAACAGCTTATACTAATTTATACCAAAAGTCTTCCTCCGAGGTTTGGAAATCTCAGGGCTAGGGTATACAGTCCAACAACAGTCTTTAAGCAAGTTCTCGTGCATTTTGAGCAGCAGTAACTTTGAAAAAGTGTGCTGAAACTATCATGTGCCAGGAGCAAAGAACATGTGCATCAGCTGTTACTGTGGCTCAGCTGACACAGTAGATAACGAAGTTCCCACAATTCCATCATGTGTCTGTGTCCTTAGATAGACCTACAAAATACTGCAAATTAACTTCAGTTTTGAGCACAAATTCCGAGGGAATTTTTTTAATTAAACTGTATTTAAAAAAAAAATGGTAACTTAAACACATAAGCACTTTCACTAGTAAATTCCTGCTCTTGTTGTATTGTCATGTTTGCTTGCTGCACTTTGTTGAAGGAGGTTTCATGTTAAAAGTTCCATGCATTGGCA
>JAVJGI010000064.1:52359659-52372725 GCA_035590275.1 Ibycter americanus
AAGTTCTCGTGCATTTTGAGCAGCAGTAACTTTGAAAAAGTGTGCTGAAACTATCATGTGCCAGGAGCAAATAACATGTGCATCAGCTGTTACTGTGGCTCAGCTGACACAGTAGATAATGAAGTTCCCATAATTCCATCATGCGTCTGTGTCCTTAGATAGACCTATAAAATACTGTAAATTAACTTCAGTTTTGAGCACAAATTCCAAGGGAATTTTTTTAATTAAACTGTATTTTAAAAAAAAAATGGTAACTTTAAACACATAAGCACTTTCACTAGTAAACTCCTGCTCTTGTTGTATTGTCATGTTTGCTTGCTGCACTTTGTTGAAGGATGTTTCATGTTAAAAGTTCCATGCATTGGCACTTGTGCATCATCCATCACTGTCATATATAGCAACACTATTCTGTTAAACTATGGAGCACTGCAGAGCTTTCTTTTCTATTTTGTTTCCAAACATTTTGTTCCTTAGGACTTTGATTTTCAGAGTTGTCTCAGTCTCATCTTTCTGTGAATAAAATTTATGCCCATACTTTCTTATCCTGAATTTCTGTGATTGCAAGATATTAGTCTTATGACTTCTCATAATCTCTGCACTGATCTAAAAATTAGAGTAATAACAGTAAGTGCCATGAGCAGAACCACGTAAGAGGTAATGTAGATCTTTCAGAATCTGTTACCTTTGCCAACTCTTAAGGGTCTGTGTGCTTTCATACTTTATTTCACAAAGAGTGTTCTTTTAGCTTAAATCAATACCTATCTTTAATGTATCACAGCTACAGCATCTTCAAGCTGACCTCTAGTGGAAGAGGTAAGGAGTATTGCAACATTCAGCTGGTGATTTACCATCAGGATGAGTGTTGGCATCTGCTTCTAAGTTTGCACATTTTCAAAAAGAAAACTTACCGTACCGTTTCTTCTCCCTTTGATGGGTGAAGCATCTAACTTGACAACAGGGATAGCATTTATTAAATAGTCACAGTTCATCTTTTCTGGTTGCTTTAACGGGTCTTAATGCAGTACTTTAAAAATGCATGTGGTGTAATTCCTCTGCCAGTACATTGCAACTTTGGATTATTAAGAAATGAAATGTATTGTTCTAGCTATGAGTAAAATGAAGAGCCAGAACTTGATTGCTGACATATTCAGATCTTAATCCAAATGTAGATCTTGTGCCTGTGTGTTTATGTGCTGGGCAATGGCTTGGCTCAGCTCTTGATAAGTTCAGGGTCACAACTGGAAGTCAAAATTCTGAAAAAAGAAAATAGCAACATGATTTCCAAATGAAAGAAAACTCATGCACTACTTCTTTTCCTGTTTTCCCAGGAGCAACAGGGATTGAAGATCGACTGCAAGATGGAGTGCCTGACACTATTGCGGCACTTCGAGAAGCTGGGATACAAATCTGGGTGCTGACAGGAGACAAGCAGGAAACAGCAGTTAACATTGCATATTCCTGTAAACTCCTGAACCAGAGAGACACCGTCTTCACCATTAACACTGAAAATAAGGTGAGTACAGAGAGATGCACAGAATTTGCTATCTTTTCCTTTCTTCGTGTCTTGCAGCTTGACATTGTTTTGGTTTAGGCTGCGTTCAACGCAAAACAACCAAGCAAAAACCCACACAGCAACGTTAGGCCAGGAACTCTTTAGACCACATATAACAGGATGAATTGAAACACAAGACAGTTATATAGAGTTTAGTTCAATTAAAAAACAATGATTTTTCCAAATGAAAATATTCTTCAAAAAAATTACCCGAATAGTGAGCTTTAGAAAGAAGGTAATATGCAGTTTAAGTGCCTGATTCCTTAATAATATTGATATCTGGCTTTTCACCTTGCAATGGAAATTTCAGTTAGAATGAGATTTTAACCCTTGGTGATATCTGTAGGAAGACATTTGGAAAGTACTCTATGAGTCTGTCTGGAAAAATTATGCAGGCGTAGATTTAATTGAATTCAGAACTTTCTAGTCGCATGTTCCCTAATAGGATTAGGCTTAATAAGCTATTTATTAGTGAACAATTTAATCCAGCATCTTTTTGTGTAAGCAGCATTTTACCTTCTTGGAAACCCAAATATAGTTCTTGTGGGCCAGTCAAAAACACAGTCACTTTCTTGACATTCCATGGTGGCGCACGTAGTTGTGGATGTGTACAGATATTTCGTGAATTTCCATGGGCAATAGAAGGTCAGGCAGCAGGCAAAGCAAACTTACTCCAAAATGAGGATAATCACTTCAAGGGTGTGTCTGTCAGCTCCTGTGACTCACTAAAATACAGGGAACAATCTGTGGTGCAATCTATGGCTATTCCTGAAACCATCTGTACAGAGAGAAAATAGAGTCCTACCTTTCAAAGAGGGTAAATGCCATTAAGGATGGTAAAATAAAAGGCTTCAGAAAAGCAGCCTTGGCTTTTGCAGGTTGTGAAGCAACGTAAGCAGGGTACCAGGAAAACCATGCCTTGCCTTCAGAACACAGAATGGCCACCACTGTGCACAGCCTAGCACCTCACCCCGCCGGGCATCCTGGTGGGACAAATGGCTCTCTGATGTGGATTTAGGGAAAAGCAAGTTCAGGCATAAATGGTTAAACCAGACCAGTTTGCTAAGGAGAAGTCAGCCCTGATCATTTCTAAAGCCCAAAAGTAGGGTCCAAAACGCCAGCTGTGATGCCCTTTGTCATTTTCTTGCTAGCGACCTCTTCGTTCCCGAATAGCCCTGGATGCACCAGGCTGCGGCCACTGCCCCTTCCCAGTGTGCTGCCCTGTCCCTTTCATGCAGCGTATGCTGGTGGCCCATGCTCAGCGGTACCAGCAGTTATCATGAGACAAGCCTTTCCCGGGATGGACAGGAGGATGAGGCGGGAATGCAGGGCTTCTTCCTGTGAGTAGGCAAGTTGCTGCTCTCGGTTGCCTCAATTTTTCTCCCCACAGAAGAGGGTTTACTGATATGAGCTTGCCTTTTGCTATAAAGCTATTGTGAGGATTAATTAAACATAGTTCAAGTACTGACTGTTTTTTTTGTGATAGGCAATTTGTATAGAGCAGTGAGATGGCCTACTTTCTAACTGCTTTTGTCTGCAGTTAGTAGCTCTCCAAACAAGAATAAAATCTTATGCAAATGTCTGTCTCTTTTAATGTCACGGAAATAGGGAAACACGCAAAGATGATATGGAATTTGGCATGGAATACATTCCTTGCTTCAATGTGTAATTTCATTTGATACGCATATCTGCTTTAACGGAAGGCAGAATGAATATATTTAGGATGGAAATTAGAAGATGGTTTCTGTCAGAGAAGTGATGCTGCAGGCGGGACCACCCCGGCTCCGGGAAACACAGGCACTTGCACTTACCTATAGCACCCTATACGCCCCTCCATAGGGGGGTGTGCCAGCTGCGCACGTACGGGCACTTGTGTGAACGCGTGTGGTTCAGGGGGCGCTGGAGTCGCTCCACAATAAGATTTAGTTCCCTCCCTTTCAAAATGAAGCTGAGGACACCGGTCCTGGCAGAGTCTCCCAATGGCAGCAGTTGGGGGAAAACAAATAATATATACAAAGTGTTTAACCCATTAATTTTGCCCAAGTTAACCCTTGAACCGCCTTCAGTGGGAAGGGACTCGCTTTGCCCCCTGAATCCAACAGCTCATTCAGACACTGAAAATTAAGTATCTTCCAGGCAGAAGCAGCACAAAGTAGGTAGTGTGGGGGATTTATTTACAAAGGCAAGGCAAGGCAAACCAATAATTTCCACTACAATTTTTGGTTTGTTCACAGAAAGATGCTGCTTCTTCAACACTTTTTTGAGGTTGAAGCGTGCAGGCTAGATGCAGCTTTTTATTAGATATCAGAGGTACATTTGATTCCAGAACCTCCCACTTCAATGTAATTTAAATCTTGCAAACATCCTACACATGTACCTTATGCAACATAAAGTGAAAATAACGTTTTAGAACTGAATCATCACTCAATAAAGCTGACAAAAAGGTAGAAAAGGGAGTGATTAGCTCCTCAGGTATTCAGTGTCATGCCACAGAAGGAGGACTTTTAGCAATAACAGGCAGCGAAACAACTTTTAGATCGTTCTGGGTTTTATCTGGTAGTGGTGTGCCAGTTTAGGAGACCCGTATGGGAGAGGTAAAAGTGCTCCCCTTAAATCTGTTTGTGTTTGATACTAAGTCAATTCCGCTTGTTTGCATCTAAAAGGTGAATTTGGTCCAAAAGGAGGCAGGTTTGATAAGAGGGAAGGACTGGGGCTGAGGCACATTGCTGGGCAATACAAAGTTTTATTTCTGTCCCGGTGACACACACCTGATTTGTGACCTAGAAAAAAACAGACTGTAAAAGTTACTGGGTGATTTTGAAAATCTGAACCTCTTGTTTCTCTACTGCAGTTTATTTCTGAGGGAAGAAAATGCTGTAGTATCTCACATCATTCATATCAGAACCAGATTTTTTTAATCTCCTTTAGAAAAAAAAGCAATTTTTTTCTAAATTTCTGAACTCTCGGCATCGCAAATTACAAATATGTCCTCCTGATGTGAAGATTATTTTCTTTTCTTTTCTTTTAAAATCATTCCTTACTACAGGTAACTAGCTGATAAGATGTGCAGTGTTTTCACCGAAGGATTTGATGACGCCATTGGCATAATCTCCAATCTGATGATTTAGTGCCTTTCTCAGTCAGTTTTCCCTAATGTTTATCTGATAGGCTTAAACCCACCAGCACGATTATACAAACATAGACTTCGTAAGGCGCTGTGCTGTAAAGGGAGATGGAGATAACTATTTCTAGAACCACTTCTGTTTTCTCACAGGAAACTTGTGAATCTCTCTTGAATTTAACCTTGGAAGAGGTGAGGAGGAATTACGAGGCTGAAAAACCACAGAGGAAACTTTTTGGCATTATCCCAGCATCTTTCTCAGCCCGTGAGGCCCCCAGCCCTGAGTTTGGACTGGTGGTTGATGGACGGACGCTGAACACCATCTTCCAGGGGGGGCTGGAGAAGAAGTTCCTGGCACTGACGAAGCACTGCCGCTCGGTGCTGTGCTGCCGGTCCACTCCGCTGCAGAAGAGCATGGTGGTCAAACTGGTCCGGAGGCAGCTCGGAGTGATGACCCTGTCGATAGGTACCCCCACCCTGAACCGCACTGTTCTGAAGCAGGTTCTTTCTTTATGAGTTATGGAAATGCGTGGACTATATTGTACAATATATTGTATAATATTCCTGATCAAAAAACATATGAAAGTCCTTCTTTGGCTTTCACTGAGCAAATCTGGCCCCCATTTAAACCAGATGAAGGCTCAGCACTCAGAATCTCGCAGCAGTCCCTTTCATGCACACCAGTACAAGCACGTATACACATTCCCTCCAGAATGCCCGCGCTTGGGCATGGAAAGCAGTCAATAGTAGTCACTGCTTTGTCTTTTCAAAAAGGCCTTTTCCTGTCAGACTTTCCCAACTGGTGAAAACAGAGGTATCCCCAGAGTGGTATTAAGCACTGACTCCTTTGCTTTTTACCTCCAAATAATGTGAAATGCTCTGAGTTTCCTGCTCTGCTTTTGGTAAGTGATTCCACTGAAATCCTTGCAGAATTGATTTTTATGACTTAAAACTAAAAAATACGCCTCTATGGACCAAACAGAAAAGGAAGTGTCTGATGTATTTTAAAAATTTCTTGCTTTGCCTTGGAGTTCAAAATATAAGCTTTCAGCCTCCTGCTTCATTTATTTTGCTTTACCAGCTAACCTGATTCACAGTCTCTACAGTGCAGGCAACAACCATGGCTGTTCTTTCCATGGACATTTGTTTATATATGTAATATATTGCTGCAAGTTGAAATGAGCAGAGTAACTCCGGAAACGGGCTTGTTACATTGCCAACTGCAATCAAATTTATCATATAATTTGGGGAGTTCAGTGAAGTAGGGCACTGCAAAGCATGTTGCTGAGCATATGGAGTTCACCAAGCAGAAATGTACAAAACAATGTAGATGTAGATGGTGTCGGGGTGTCCGCGCCACCACCAAGCTGGTCCCAATGTTGGCCTTAGCCCTGGTGGGTCTAGATCTCCTGGGAAGGAGAATGTTCCAACCAAGATCAGAGCCTGGAGTTCATGATTTCTTGATGCTCAGTACCAGTTACCCTAGTTAAGATGCAAGGTAGAATATTATCAGCATAGCTAGGGGTTCTTTTTCTTGTTCTGATATAGGCATTTTGTATTTAGCACCCCTTCTTGCACCTTTCTCATTCCCTCCTGTCTTCCCATTCCAGGTGATGGTGCAAATGATGTAAGTATGATTCAAGCAGCTGATGTTGGAATTGGAATATCTGGCCAAGAAGGCATGCAGGTATCCCTTCAATTTATTTCCTTTCCTCTTTTGTCATGTGGTCTCTTGCTGCTTAATAAGTTTTGTAGCAGCCCTGTACACTTGAGTGTCATCTTAAAAATGCAGGTTGGTATCATTACTGTCATAAATTAATATGCAGTTTGTAATTATGGGTCCAGCCAAAAAAGTGTTTTGAGCCTACAATTAGCACGCATGGGCAAACGTGTGTTTGCTCATAAGCCTGGAAAATTAGCAGATGCCTGTCCAGTGTTAGGTTAGCATCTGGTTTCTGAATCATCTTTGCTACAGCATTTCCAGGTTTTGTTGATTCTCTTTCAAGTGTTTTCTGCCCCAAATTCTTTCCCACACATCTCTCTTCCTCATTCACCTAAGATGGAGAGTTTTGCAGAGACAGAAAGTTCCAACCATTTTCTGAAGGTGTGTTTTTTCTACTGTATTCAATAGTAGGAAATCATTTCAATGTCCATGTTCAAATTTCATCATATTGGGTGGGAAAAAGATATATTGTAAATTTACTTCTATGCTTTTTACCAAAGGCTGTGATGGCTAGTGACTTTGCAATATCCCGATTTAAACATCTCAAAAAACTGCTTCTTGTCCACGGACATTGGTGTTATGCTCGCCTGGCAAAGATGGTGATTTACTTTTTCTACAAAAATGTGGTAAGATTATTAAAATTCAGTAAGTTTTCATCCTAGCAAGGGTTAAATCCAGGGCTAGGGGGGGGGTTCGTCTTGGTTTTGGTTTTTGCAAGTTATATTGTCTTAGTTTTTATGAAGCTACAGTTCCTGTTTCTTCACTTTGCAAGTTTATAGTACGCTACCCCCTTCTTAGTAATGTGCTGCATAAAGCATTCTAGAAAATATGGGTTCTAAATATATTTTGAAATAGCATTATTCCAGAGGGAAAAGGACTCAAGGCTTAGTAACTTTTATATGGTAGTTCAAGAAACTTTATTAATAATACCCATGAGCCTCAAAATAAAATTTGCATAAGGAAGAGCAGATTATTAGTGCTAGAATGTAGAAGATGACTCTGCACTAAGAATTGGTTGCCTGTGAAACCTCTGAATTTTTGCATTTAATTTGATAGGAACCACTTGCAAGTAATGATGCAGTCATATCTGGCATTTTTATTAAAAATTTAATGTATATGCAAATGAGCTGTGCATTGAAGAATAATGTAAAGTGGAAAAAGCTGATAGTAACACAGTTTCTACAAGACTGTGCAAACAAGTCCATTTGACATGAAATACACTCTGAGCATGAAAGACTACTTAGAATTGAAAGTATCTGCATTTTTTTTAATAATTTTGAATAAAGATTACTTCTTATCACTGTTAAAGTTTGTAGTGGAAATGGAAACTTTTTTTTTTCCTTGATTGGGCATCCTTTCAGAGTTCAAAGGATATTTATTTGCAATGCGAAGTAGTTCTCCAGACTGAGATGATGCTGCTCTATTATCTCCCCAGCACCATTAGGGAGCAGGAGGCCTTTGATTCTGCATGGATAACTGGTTTGTAAAAGGATTTTAAATTCTGGTGCTCAGAGCTGTGAACAGCTTACTTCATTATTGTCTGCAATTTTCTTAAAGAAACCTAATGGCTTTTAAAAAGCTGTATCACAGTGGATCGGTGTGAAGTAGACCCTTAAGGTATACTGCTTTATGGAATAAAGTGCAGAACTGTCTCCTGATGGTACCTTTAACCAAAATAGTGTATCCTTGGGAGACTCTGTCAATAACCAATGTACTACCTAAACCTCGCAGGTGGAACTATGAAAGACATAGACGGTCTATGCATTGCAAAATAAAGGGTTGAGATCAGCTGTAACAGTAAGGAACAGCATGGGGAAAGGAAGGGGATGTAAAGGAGAGGCCACAGGAAAGGTGCAGCTTCACGATTCCCACAACCCAAAGAGAAATGAAATCACCTCAGCCTGAAGGATGTGCTTCTGCGTGTGTGGGGAGCCACAGCGCAGCTTGTAACAAGATGTTCTGTTTGTATCTGCTTCTCCACAGAGCTACGTCAACCTGCTCTTCTGGTACCAGTTCTTCTGCGGGTTCTCAGGCAGCACTATGATAGATTACTGGCAGATGATTTTTTTCAACCTCTTCTTCACCTCCGTGCCCCCTCTTCTCTTTGGGGTCCTGGACAGAGATGTTTCTGCAGAAACACTTCTAGGTTTGCCCGAGTTGTACAAGATTGGACAAAATTCAGAGGTATGTCTTGATTGCTTGATAAGCCAAAGGACCACAGGTTTTTTGGTTTTGTGAAGGAGGAAAGAAGAGAATTTAGCCTTCCTTGGAATCAAATGATCCATTTATGGTTTCTAGTTTACTGATGTACACTAAAAGAAGGTCTAATTCAAAAGAACTGGTGAACATAGGATTGAAGTTTTTCTTTGGAAGTGAGGCTGGGTGCTTGGTCACGGTTGGAAAATGTAAATGGGAAATCTTATTCTGCCATTAAATAAATGGAGCAATCCAGTTTGGTACCGGTGTGCTGCATTATAATAAGTGATGTGCTAGTGAATCAGCCCTGTGTTTGGTGTTTCTGATCTGCAGAAGGGATGAGGGAGCAAATATGTGTGTGCATGTATATATGTACACACCATATATATAGAAAATTTCTCAGTGAAGGCATGGGGAGAAATAAATAAAACAGGATGAGAAATGTAATGAATGAGGGTAAAATAATTTAGTTGGTCCCCGACTAAACTTTGCTCAGATTTGGTGCTTCACACAGTCTCAACCTACTGACAAAGAAAAGCTTGTTGAAAACACTACAGCAAAAAGCGACAAGAAAACACAAACCCTTAAATCAATAAACAACCCAACATTTTTTTTCTACTCTCAGGTTCAGAAATATACCTGTTAATACACAAAGGATTTTGTCACAGTTTGGTGTCTAGACTGTTTCAGGCATGAACTCTTTCATTTATTTTCTTCTTTTACTTTAACTAGTCAGTATTGGTAATCTTCAGAAAATATGCCTGACGTATGTTATGTTTTTACCTCAGTTTGCCTGTCAGGTTTAGCGAACCAGTCTGATCTCTGTATGTTTGCGAGGAGCACACATATACAGGCATACATACTTGGTTTGGCACACACATACAGTACAGTAGCAGTTACTCCTAAATTGCCTTAACATTTTGAATAGGAAATTATGAAAATGTTCATGAGTAAAATTTTAAGTGACCTTAGTTTCAAATCACAAAATTGCAAGGTATTTAGGAATTCTTCTCTCTCCTCCTTTTTCTCCTAATACCTACTTTCATTATCCTGGATTGTGATTTTTAGCACTGATGAATACCGCTGGTTCTCATCATGTTTAATGTTTTGAAAAACCCAGGCAAGGGAGTGCAGAATTTGAGAGTTCTCTGTAGGACTTTCCATCCCTTTTCTTAGGAGCCCTTAGACCTCACATATATGCAAAATATATGTTCTTTACCATTTTGAAGAGGTCATTATTGTTGCTTTGGCATTTTGTCTGCATTGAAACAAGAGGAGCCCAGTCTTCTTCCACTCCACTGGAGCTGTGGCCCCACGGGTCACTAGATAAGTTTAAATATGACAAGTAGTCAAATTAAAATGGCACAAAATAGATGTTTCAGTGGAACCTTAACAGAAAGGATTTTTGACCAATTTTATAGCTCTAGGAAGAGCTTTTTTTGAAAAAGAATTTGAGGAATGGAGTCTTTTGGGGAGGGTTGGGGCATTCAAGACATTCGGCTTTTAAGACCCTTAGTTGACTAGTTGACTGGCTAGTCTTCCTAAGGTCTGTCTTTAGTTAACACAGAGAAAAAGCCTGTTCAGAGATAAGCCTTCGGTCTGTAGCAGCTGCTCAGGAGGCATTTACTCATGAAGGGAGACCAGCTAGCTGTAATGGTAGTCTGAATGGAAGAAAAACAGACAGCAATTACGTCTGCAGGACAGACTAGAGATGTGTGTCCCATCACAATGACTGTTATCTATAAACTCCCGCAGATATACAAGCTGTCAACTTTTATTATTACAATGTTGGATGCCTTCTATCAGAGCCTCGTTTGCTTCTTTGTCCCCTATTTGGTAAGTAACCAGGGCCATTAATATTCTCATTCTCCTATCCTCCTGAAAAAAAACAGAAAAATTCACTTCTGAAAAGTCAGGGTTCATCACAGTCTATCTGCCTGTTTTCTAGACATACGAGGACTCCGACATAGATGTGTTCTCCTTTGGAAACCCCATCAATACCATCTCCCTCCTGACCATTCTCTTGCACCAGGCTCTAGAAATGAAAACATGGGTATGTGTTTGACCTGTCCTGTTCACGTGACTGTTTTTCTTTTGTGAATGTAGGCATGGCATTGTATTTCAGAGTCATCTACCTGAATTCTGGGTCACAAAAAGTAACGGATGCACTGAGGTTTCAGAGGTGCTAGGGTTATTAGCCTCAGGATAACACCTTCCTGTGAATGACAACAGATTTTGCTTCTACTGTGCCCTTGGACAGGACAGTACACATTTTTTACATACTTCTATCTATGAGGATGTGTTTCTTTACTGTATTCACTGGCACTGTTGTTTTGTAAGTTAATTTCCAGGTATTTCTCCTACTGCACTATTCAGTAGCATGGACGACTTACTGGATACGTTCTTTCCAGTCTGTCTTTGTACCCTCCTGTCTTACACCCAAAGCCAGGGTCTCACAAGCATCACTGTCATTTCATGCAATCCTCTTTACAGACCCTGTTCCAGTTGGCAACGATGATGGGCAGTGTGGCGTTTTACCTCGTCTTCTCTCTGATCTACAACGCCGCCTGCGTGGTCTGCAACCCTCCCAGCAACCCCTACTGGATTATGGAGAAGCAGCTTTCAGACCCCACCTTCTATTTACTGTGTCTTATTACCCCAGCCATCGCACTCTTGCCAAGGTTTGAATGCTGCACCCTTTTCCTTTCAATTTTTGTTTTTTGGATTTGTAGGCATTTGAGTGACATAACAATAATGATGTGTATAGATACGTGACGTGTCATGCACATGTGTTGCACAAGGATGAGTGATAAATGTGGAAATCAGATGCCCGGGTTCAACTTTCCAGTTCATGAACCATTAATTTATTCAGTTATATAACCCGAGATAAGTCACTATAGAGCTACTGCTTTTGTCTTCCCATCAAGAAATCCTTCTTTCTGGGGTGCTTCAAAGTTTACCAGTACAAATCTGCTACATAATTGCTCACTATCATAAACACAATGTTGTTTAGCTGATCAAGACTAGAAAGCAAGTCTTTGAAATATATGCTTTGAGAGTTACAAAATGTATTCTCTTTGATTAAGTACATTACAGTGCATTACTAAGCCAAATTTAAGAACATGTTTCTACATGAAACAGTTTTCTGCATCTGGAATTTTAGTTTTGCTCTGTGCAACAAATCAGGTATGTTAAAGGTAACTGAGGCTGAAGAGTATTTGGAGAGGGATAATTATTCTGATAGGTTGCCAAAAAAAAAAACCATTTGAAAAACATCATGATTATGTTCCCATGTATTATATGGTAACCGTACTACTTTTGGTGCTTAATACCTTAATCATTCTTTAAGGAGATAAGCCTTGTCTGAGTTGCACCACTTAAAATCTTTACTTGTGCTTGGACAATGAAAGAAATGGTTTTGACTATCTTGTTAGTCTCCTCATCCTAATTGTCACGAAGTAGTGCAGCACACTGGTATTGCAAGAACAAGGAAAAATATTTTTAGTATCTGATTTTGTATGTGCTTTAAGGCATTAGAATTTGAGCCTTAACTTTGTCTAAAAAGGGACGTTTCAAGACTAGATAATATTTTTCTTCAAATTATTATTATTTCCCCATGTGAGTTGAGACACTCTTGTGATTTCATGTTGCATTATATAACTTCAGGTCAGGCTAAACAACACACAGTTCAGTAAGGTCTCATCTCTTCTAGGCAGGGCATCCTTCTCCAGTCTGTTTTGCTCCTCTGTGGTCTTTGTTTTCTGATCAGCCCTCATTCACAGTGTCATTTTTGACCCTGAGCTTTCTACTGAGGGCTACATCCAACGTGGTTAAAGAACTTGTATCTCCATCTTGGGAATTCAGCAAGGTTAAGATAGTTGCTGCCTCAGCAGGATGCTGAGCTTAAGGATTTGTATCTTGGTATCTTCAGAGCTGGAGGACTGCTGTTCCTCCATGTAGGTACCCCAGATTACTTTCCGCAGAGTCCTCAGCTCACAGAATATCCAGCCCCCAGTTTCTGCTACAACTTAGCTGTGCCAGCAAATCACAGCAGTGGTGAAACCACCCGTTGTTAAAATGCACTTAAGTTTCAGTTGGTTGATGTCACCATGCTGCCTGCTCCCGATCTCCTTCAGAAACCAGCTGGAGCCTTGCGACTCCTGTTTCTTTCTAAGAGGTTTTGCTAAATCCTTGCTCTCCTCAGCTCTTCCTTTTGCTACTGCCTTCTGTGCTAGCTGGTGTGTCTGAGATGCTGCACGGACTTGGAAGGGGCCTGCCTGTGCCCTGCCTGCACCCCACCTGCGCCCTGCCTGCACTCTACCTGCGCCCTGCCTGCACGCCGTCTGCACCCCAACTGCACCCCGTCTGCACCCCAACTGCGCCCTGCCTGCACCCCACCTGCGCCCTGCCTGCACCCCACCTGTGCCCTGCTGCCCTGCCCGTGCCCTGCCTGCGCCCTGCCTGCACCCCAACT
>JAVJGI010000064.1:52372825-52407520 GCA_035590275.1 Ibycter americanus
GTTAACTTTCTGCTCCAAAAAATTAATCTCGACGTTTAGTGCTACTGTTTTTCTTTTATCAAATGTTTCCCCCGATGCAGGCTGAGGACATGATCAGAAATGCTCAGGGAGCAGAAAGCACATTGATTTCAGCTTGTTCTGTCCGCAGACAGGCCCTGACAAGGTTGTTAGAACAGTTGGGGAGGTCTCTACAATCACTTAATTACCAAAGCTGTCACTCAGGCGGGACGGGACTGGCCGCTCATGTGGCTGCGAGGAGCATTCCACTACTGGGTTTCCTCCTTGATGGATCTGTGCTGATGGCATTGCAAAATAATTATAGTGAATTTTCTGATGTGTGATTTTATACCAAGTTCATGCTTCAGAAAGGTAATCGGAAGGATGAGAAGGGTCAGTGCCATTTCAGATTACCTGAAGTCCAAGCGAAAGGGTAAAAAAAAAAAAAAACCAAAAACCCAACAAATAAAACCACAAACAAAAAACCCGAACCCAGGGAGCAGGGAGGAGGAAGGCTGCGAGGAAGGGGCACAGCGGTGCGATTGAGAATTGCTGAAGGGTATTGCAAGCAATTCGTCAAACTGTGCAAGTGATTTCCTTCCGAGCCAACAAATGGCAGATTGATTTTGTCCAACGTAGGTTTAGCCACATTTAAAATGATCCAGCGGTTATTACTGCGATTGGCTTTGCAGCTGACAGGCAGTTGTAGGCAGAAGGAGAATAGATCCTGTTTACAGGAGACGTGTTCTTAACTGCTGTCAAATGCAGTTAAGTAAATATCATTAGGAAGAAGTGCTGTTAAGAGAGAAAAAAATGCCAATCCGATAAATATGCTTTTCCTCTTCTCGGATCCCTGCTCTTCTAGGAAGGCTCTGCAGGGAGGAGCCGGCGCTTTGCCGGCCGGGGGGGGTCTTTCCTCGGAGCTTGAGCAATGGCGGGGGGATCGCGGGTCCCCGCCGTGACCCCCTCCCAGGATAGGGCCGCCCCGCACCGGGCTCGGGGCCTCTTGGCTCTGTCAGGACAAGGGGAAATAACGGGGGGGCGGGGGTCGGCCTGGGGCTCCTGGGGGTCCCGTGGGTGCCTGGGGTTCCCGGGGTGTGGGTGTCGGGGGGGAGTCCACTGGGAGCTTTAGCCCCATCTGCACCCCCTAAGCTGCTGCAAGGGGCTCCTGCGTCGGGCTTTGAGCTTCTCATTCCTCGCTTCTCCTTGCTGGTTCTGCAAATCTCCATGTGCCTGGTCTCTGCTGCAGCCCCGGCTCCTCCCTGGCTCCTCACGCTTTGGGAAAAGCGGCCAGCGCAGGCTGAGCCTCCCAGGAGGCCCTTGGATCTGGCCCAGGGGTCTTGCTTTGGGCCGAGAGAGGAGCTGGCGGTCGGGACGCTGTGTTCCTGATGTCCGGCCAAGCGCTGAGCTGGGCTTGAACGTCTGTCCAGCATCCGCTCTGCGTGCCTGCGCTGCTGGGAAAGGCCGAGCGCTCCTGGGGGCAGCGGTGCTTCTGGGGGTGGATGTTCCTCCCTGTCCAACTCTCCTCTTTGCTCCCGGAGCAGACAAGGACCCTCTGGCTCACAAGAAAGTCTCAAGTTTGACCATAAACTTTGGGCCCCAGCACCCGGCTGCCCATGGGGTCCTGCGGCTGGTCATGGAGCTGAGCGGGGAGACAGTGAAGAAGTGTGACCCCCACATTGGCCTCCTGCACCGAGGCACCGAGAAACTCATCGAGTACAAGACGTACCTCCAGGTAAGGCATGGCAGGCTCCCAACGCTTCCCCATCCAGGGGCTGGTGTCTGTCTGTGGGGAGAGAAAGGGCTGTTCTTTTGGGGTGAGAAAACTAGGAGCTGAGGGGCTGTTAGTGTCCATTTGTCTGCAGCTGTCTGATTGGATACACCAGCAGCTTCCTTGGTGCACTGGGAGGGGATTTATTTGCCTGTTGGCTTTTGCAGCAGCATTTGTAAACAAGCCCCATTGATTTATTATCCTGATTGGGTTTAATCTTTCTGCTGGCAGGAAAAACGGAGCTTGAAATAGCTCAGGATTGGCGGGGGGGGGCCACCGCCTTGGCTGGCCACTGCAGCTCAGGGCAGCGCCCACACTCAGCTGTGCAGTGGTGACAGTTTTCAGCTGAGGATGCACGAGGGACTGGGGCCCTTGCAGTGTCTGTGAAAACTGGCAGAGGGATGTTTTCTGTCTTCCTTCATGCCTTATCCAAAGGCAGGGCTGTCCATGTGTCTGCTCCAGGCTGGAGCTGGAGCTTCTGGGCTGTGTTCACAGCCGCTGTCATGCTGATGCTCCCTGAACTGGGAGGATGCTGCACCGGGTGGTTGCATCCCAATACTCCCCAGCTGTGGTGAAGCTTCTGAGTGCTCTCCGTCAGTCCTGGGTGTTTGCTGCCCAGCTGCAGGTGCCAGCCGCCGCCGCTCAGGGACATTTCTTTTGGCAGGCGCTGCCCTACTTTGACCGTCTCGACTATGTCTCCATGATGTGCAACGAGCAGGCCTATTCCCTGGCCGTAGAGAAGCTGCTCAACATCCGCCCGCCTCTGCGGGCTCAATGGATCCGAGGTGAGGCCGTCCCTGCACGTCTGCATACCGTTTTTGCGAGGCTCCAGCTCCCATCCCGGGGGCAGGCACTCCTGCCTGCCCTGCTGAGGGCTCATAGCTCTCAGCTTTCAAGGGGCTCAGCCCCTGTTCGCTCTCCCCAGGGGGGCACAAGGCCCGAGGTGCTCAGCCCCCTGTGTCCCCTCTGCCCCCAGTCCTTTTCGCAGAGATAACCCGGCTGCTCAACCACATCATGGCTGTGACCACGCACGCGCTGGATATTGGGGCCATGACCCCCTTTTTCTGGATGTTTGAGGAGAGGGAGAAGGTAAAGTGCAGCACGGCCACACCGGGGGATTGGCGTCGGGGCAAACCTGGGACTCGGTGCTGCCGGCAGGGCTGTGCTGTGGAGCAGTGGGCTCTTCTCTGTCCTCGCAGATGTTTGAGTTCTACGAGCGGGTCTCAGGGGCGCGGATGCATGCCGCCTACATCCGCCCCGGTGGGGTGCACCAGGTAAGGGTGGCTGTGCTGTGCCCTGGCTCCTGCAGAGCCCTTCCCGTCTGGCAGGGATGTGCAGGGTGTCCCTGAGTGGATGACTGCCCCTCCCCTGCCTCCCTGCCCGTGTCCCCAGTGCCACTGGCTGTGCGTGGGCTGACGTCCCTCTCGTCCTGCACAGGACTTGCCCCTGGGGCTGATGGATGACATCTATGAGTTTGTGAAGAATTTCTCCATGCGGATAGACGAGGTGGAGGAGGTGAGGCAGGATGGGAACCAGGCTTCTGCTTGAAACCTGGGAGAGAGGGACAGTCCCCATTTCCCAGCACCCTGAGGGCTGGGATCTTGTGTTGCTTGTCCCCTGGGCACGGCCAGCATGGGGTTATTCCTCCTGCGGTAGTAGTGACAAGGTGACGCAGGTCAGGAAAGAGGGTGTGCAGCTGGGGAGAGGCAGCCGATGCGAGGGACGGGTGACTAACACCTTGCTGCCTGCAGATGCTCACAAATAACCGCATCTGGAAGAACCGCACCATTGACATCGGGGTGATAACGGCAGAGGAGGCTCTCAACTACGGGTTCAGGTGGGTCCAGTGGCTCCCAGGGATGCTTGGCGGGGGGTGGATCAGCCTCCTGCCACTGCCCAGCTGTGTCTGAAGGTCTCAGCCCTGACTGCAGGAGTCCCCAGGGCCGATTGGAGCTGCCTCAGGGACTGATGACCGCAGCTTGGCAGGAGCTGTGACACTGTCCTGCCTGGCTTCCCTTGCCTGACATCCCTGAGCCACCATGCTGTGGGGAATCTGCAGGCCGGGAATGTGTGGCTGCTGCTTTCCCATGTGTCAGGGTCCGTGTCAGGGTCCATTTTGGGGTGCGGGGAGGGCCTGGAGCTGGCGTGGGGCTGCTCACCCACCTCCCTCCACCCAGTGGGGTGATGCTCCGGGGCTCGGGGATCCACTGGGATCTGCGCAAGACCCAGCCCTACGACGTCTACGACCAGGTGGAGTTTGATGTCCCCATCGGCTCCCGGGGCGACTGCTATGACAGGTAAACCGCACGCTGTCTCTGCTGGGGGCTGTGGGAGGCCTTGGCAGGGTCAGACCTCCGCTGGGGGCCTGTGGTGAGGCTGTGGCTTCCCCGTGGGGCGCCCACTATGCCGGACGTGGGGTCCTGAGCAGCGTGGGGGTCACACAGGTACCTGTGCCGTGTGGAAGAGATGCGACAGTCCCTCCGTATCATCCTCCAGTGCCTCAACAAGATGCCTGAGGGGGAGATCAAAGTAGATGATGCCAAAGTCTCCCCTCCAAAGCGGGCAGAAATGAAGGTAAACACGCTGCCTTCCCCCGCCGGGCCTCACTGCTGGCTGCGCATCGGTGCTGGTGAGCAGGAAACGTTGCTGGGCACGTCAGATCCTTCTGCTGAAGCTTTTTGCTGATGTTATTTGCTGCTGCATCTGTTCCCCAGCTCAGCTGGGGACCGCCAGGCCTCCTGTGTGCGGTCCCTGCCGGGTCTGGCAGCGTGTGGGCAGGGAGGATGGCTTTGCACCGGGGGTTCGCTGCCTGCTGAAGCTGCTCCCGAGCTCTGCAGCAGCCTGGCCCCGTGCAGGGGAGGGGGATCTCCCTGCCCCGGCTCTTCCTCACCCAGCCCAGTTTGGCCAAAAAGCCGCTTTGGTGAGGGCAGGCGCTGGCAGAGCAGAGGCTGGCACAGAGGAGACCTGGCAGCTGCCCCGCCTCATCATCCCACGTGCTCGTTATGGCCAGTGGCCGTGTGAACGTGGCCACCACCCTGGTTCCCACGCTTTGCTCCCTGTCACCAGCTGCCGAGGTGCAGGCAGGAGATGGGCAGCGTTTCCTGCCTGCGTGTGGCTGCTCGCCCTCGGTGATGGTGCCCTCCTCTCTCTGCAGACATCCATGGAGTCCCTGATCCATCACTTCAAGCTCTACACAGAGGGCTACCAGGTGCCCCCGGGAGCCACCTACACAGCCATTGAGGCCCCCAAGGTGCTACTTCTCACGGCGTTACGGGGACCGCAGGCTCTGTCATGGTGAAGGGCATCCTGTGCCACTCTTGGGGACATTACGCTGCTCATGTCACCGACTGGGTGGGCTGTCCTGTCCCCAGGACTCTGCTCTTGTATCAGACTGATATTTGAGCGCTGGGCACTGTGGCTGGGAGACAGAGCAGCAGTGTCACCATGTCACCAACCCCATCCCTGTGTCCTTGCAGGGCGAATTTGGTGTCTATCTTGTCTCGGATGGCAGCAGCCGCCCCTACCGCTGCAAGATCAAGGCGCCTGGATTCGCTCACCTGGTAGGAGAGGCTGGGGTGGCGGGTGGCATCGCCATGCAGTGCGGATGGGATTTGGGCTGGAGGGGACAAGCGCAGCCCGGGATGAGCGCTCTTTCCCTCTCTCCTTGCTGGGCTTGCTCCAATGCAGCCCCAGCGTGTGTGCTGTGACCCCAGCTCGCCTCTCGTGCCTCTGCCGTTAGAGCTGGTTTCCTTTCTCTGCTGATAACTGACCACTTCCCCCAGCTCCTCCCCGCCGGGTCACGGTGGTGGAGGCAGCACCCCCTCCCCTGCCTGCCCAGCCACGGGGGGGGCATGGGCCCCTCTGCTGGCGCAGCACCCGCTCCGGAAGCGGTGAGCCGCACTGGGCCCCGCTTGGCCACTCCGTTGTTTTGCAAACCTGGGCAGCGGAGCCGTCCCCCTCCTGCCTCGGCAGGCCTGGGGCCAGGGTGGTGGGTGCCTGGGGGGCTCCGGAGAGGGGGCTGCGGGCTGATGGGGGTCCCTTGTGCTCTGCTTCAGGCCGGTCTGGATCGGATGTCGCAGGGCCACATGCTGGCCGATGTCGTGGCCATCATTGGTACGTTCCCTCCTTGGGCTGGGGGCTCCCACAGCTACTGGGGGGGCTCCTGCCCCATTCTGGGGGCTGGTCATGCCCTGACCCCTGTCTCCCTCCCACAGGCACACAGGACATCGTCTTCGGGGAGGTGGATCGGTGAGGCGCCAGTCCCACCGTGCCCATCTCCTGCTGTGCGTGCTGCTCTGGGCAGGGGGTCCCCCTGAGCCCCCCCCAGCCCCCTTCTTCATCTGAGTCAAATAAAGACTAAACTGGGTCCTTCCAGGCCAGTGCCCCATCTCTGTCCCTGCCTCTGCCCTTCTCCAGCCGAAGCCCAGTGAAACCCTGCTCTTCCTCACTTTTCACGTGAGGCTTGTGGTCAAGAGCTTCCCGTGGCAGCAGCCCCCCGGTGCAGGACCCTCCATGGCTGGGGGGAGCCCGGGGGGACCCACAGACCCAGGTTTGGGTGCTGCCAATTCCTGCAGGCTTTCCCCGACAGCCTTCGTCCCCCTCGGCTGGTGGGTGCTCCTGCAGCTGACCGCAGCCGAGCTGAGGAGCCGCGGTACCACCAGGGCTGGGGTGGGCTGGGCACAGGGAGGGTGGGTGACACGTGGGGACAGCTCGCCTGGCCCTTGAGCAACATCCCCATCGCCCTTTGTGGGAAGTGGGGACGGCTGTGCCGGCCGGTTCCCCAGTGCCACCAGGGCCAGAGGAGGGGGGAAGCCGAGCAGAGGCGGCGCGAGGCGGCAGGGAGGGAGGCGCTGGCTCTGTGGTCGCTGATTCTGGCACGATAGCCCCAGCCGGCCGGACCTCAGTCAGGACCACGTGAAGGGATGGGCGCCCGCCTGCTGCTCGCCACTGCCCTGCTGCTGCTGCGGACCCCGGCCGCAGGTGGGGATGGGGGTCCTGCGGGGATGGGGAGCAGCTGGGTGGGTGCATGGCCATTGGGCTGGCTCTCTCAGCCGTGTGCTCGTCATCTGGGGTGAGTCAGGATCCAGCGAAGCCCCTCCCAGGGTACTTGTGGCAAGGAGGGGCACCTCAGGGTAGGTCCTGGTGGGCTACGGCCCTCTCCGACGCCATCCAAGGGGATGCTGGTGCCACCTGGGATCCCCTGGGACCCTCAGCTGTTGACAGCATGCAGAAAGTGGTGGCACTCCGAGGTGGTGGAGCTGAGCTCTCAGCGGCCAGGACGGGTGCAGGACCCATCCCGGGGCCATGCTGACCTGGGACCCCCTCCCACCATGCCATCATCCCCAGAGGCCCTGATGGAGCCAGAGATCTGCTATGTCCTGGACGCCATCCTCTTCCTCTATGGCATCGTCCTCACCGTCCTCTATTGCCGCCTGAAGGTGAGCGCCAGGATCTGGCCTGCGGCCACCTCTCCCCATCTCAGGGACCAGCTAAACCCTTGGCCCACCCCGGTTTTTAGGGGGGGACCCCCAGGGAAGCCACAGCTCCCAGGGCTTCCCCACCTGTGCTGGGGCTTTTTCCTCTTATTTCTTTTGTTTGATTGTTTATTTTTTATTTTGGGCAATCCCCTCCCCCCCCTGCAGTTCCTGGCACACCGAGCATCGCGGCAGGGAGCCGGCAAGGAGGTAGCAAAGGGCAGCCAGGATTCTGGGTGGTTTGGGGCTGGGGTACCCCGGGAGGGCTGGGCCCCCGCAGCCAGCACCCACCCCAGCTGATGCTGTAGCTGTGGAAGGGGAAAGCAAAGGGGAATTGGCTGGGGGTGGGGGGGGGCTCTGGTGGTCCTGGGCTGGGAGGGGAAGAAATCCAGGAAACCTCATGGCTTCCCCCCACTTCCCCAGGGATTGACGGGGAGGGGGGGCAGGGCAGGGGTGTCTGTGTGTGTCTGTCCCTCGTCCTGCTCCCCCGCCCCGCCTCAGCTCTTTCCCTTTCTCTTTCTCTTTCCTGGAGCAGAAGGAAGAAGCTGTCTACGCAGTAAGTCAGCCTGGGGGTGACGCATTCTGGGAAGGGTCCTGTCCTGGGGGGGCCCTACCCATGGCTGCTGTCCCGCTGCTGTCCCTGGTGGGGTGCTGTGTCCCCTGGGGTGCCTGTATCCCACTGACTGTCCCACCCCGTAGGGATGCCTCACCCTGGTGCTGTATCCCATGGGTACTGTAACTTTGGGGGGGGGGGGGGCTGCCCTGTCCCCCATGCCCCCTCTGGGAGCACCCACCTTGGGTGCAGCCCCCCACCCCACGACAGCCCAGGGCCCTTCCCTGGGGCACATGTTGGGTGGGAAGCCCCCACAGTGGGGTGACAGTCTGGAGGGGGATGGGTGGGCACCCTGTAATCCCCTCTCCCATGCAGGGGCTCAGCGGTGAGAGCCATGAGATGTACGAAACCCTCCAGATGAAACAATCCTGACCATGTCCTGCCGCCGCACCGCAGACGTTCCTCATTGCCCTGTCCCCCCCCCAGCAGCCGGGGACCCCCCTATGCCCCCCGCCCCCAGGACTGTGATGGAGAACTGGAGCTTTTTCCCCCTGGAAATGGCTGGGTTTGGCCCCAAACTGCCTCCCCACCAGGCACTGGCACAGCCTGAGTGCCACTGCTGTGCCGGCACCTCCTGAGCCGGCGTGGGGCTGGAGCTGCCTGGGACACATGGTGCTGCGCCCTGCTTCTGCTGTGTGTCCCCCCCAGTAAAGCAGCACCATGTGTAAACGGAGCAGGAGGGTTTGCTGTAATGGCATGGTGACAATGGCACTGGCTGCTGGTGGGGCTGGGCATGGCGTGGGGACAGTGGCGATGGCACCGGCTCCCCGTGGGGCTGGACGTGGCGTGGGGACAGTGACGATGGCAGCTGCCAACAGGGCTGGGTGCTCACCAGGGACAGGGACAGTGGCACCGTGTCCTGCTGGGGACAGGGACCCCTTGGGGATGGTGGCACCATCTGATGGGGATGGAGCCCGTGGGGACAGGGAGCACGTGGGGCTGGAGACGGTCGCACCAGCACCCAGCAGCAGCTGCCGCGTGTTTCTGGGTGGAGGAGATGCTTCTGGGGGAGAAAAAACCACCATTTCCCCATTTGACAAAAACCAGCTGTATTTTGGGGCTAATACCATGGGAACGGCTCCTGTGCCCTGCCGTGGCCCTGCAGAGGAGCCCCCAGCACCCTCGGGGGGGCCCAGTAGCCAGAACCCAGCACCTCCGCGCCTGGGGGTCCTGCTGTGGGGGGGGCAGGGGGTTGCTGGGAGCACTAGGGAGTCTTGGCAGGACTGGGGTGGACTGGGAGGGGGAATGGGGAGCACTGGGGGCACTGTGTAGCCCACACAGGACCCCCCCTCAATTCGGGCTGGGCTCTGCTGATCCAGATCGGGCCCCGTGGCAGCCGTGGGGTTTGTGTCTGGGGGTTTTCCCAGGATATGTGGGGGGGACACCCGTGGGTGCCCACCGGTGGGTGCCCACCGGTGGGGACAGCAGCATGCACCAGTGCAGGGGTGGTGTCCCTGGTGTCACAGGATGTTCTCGTAGGTGTCACTCGGGAGCCGCGGCTTCGCGTGGGGACCCGGCAGCACTGCGTAGGTGACAGATGGCTCCCGTGTGGGGTGGGGGGAGCCCCAGGGGGGCCGGGGTGCAGAGGTGCCTGGAAGAGAACCCGGTTCGGGGACGCAGGCTGTGGGTGGTGGCACATGTGGGTGGCGTGTCCCCTGTTCCCTTGCCTGCCGTACTCACACCCACCCTGCTTGGTGACCACGACGTGGGTGTACAGCACCTCCTCGTCCTCCACCTCCTCGTCCTCCGGCGCCCCAGGGTGGGCTGGGGGCTCTGGCAAGTGACCCTCAGGCTCTGGGGGGGTGGCGGCGTCCCTGTGGGGGACAATGGGGTGTCTGGGGAGGGGGCTGTCCCAGCCCTGGGGGAAGGGGCTTTGCAGCTGGACCACCCTGCCCACTCACCTGCCCTGGCTCCTCTTGGTGGCTGCAAGGCAAGAGGGGGGGCATTAATGGTGCTGGGGGGGCCCGGGGTGACAGCAGGGCTCAGTCCTGCGTACCCAGGAAGGAGGGGAGACCCCCCCACACCCCGGACCCCTAGACCTCTGGCACCCCAAGCTGGCAGTACCAGGGACTCAGCCCTGCACACCCAGATGAGGGGGGAACGTGGGCTGCCAGCAGGGTGGGCCCCCAAGCTCCCCCCCAGGACCCCGGAGCAAAGAGCACCAGGGGGCTCAGCCCCAGCCAAGACAGGGGATGTGGGGTGCAGCCCCATCCACCCCCTCCAGCTGGTGTGGGAGTCCTTCACCCCACCCAGGACCGCTGACCCCAACCCCCGGCCCCCCAGCGCGGGTGACCCACCTCCGCGGCGCCGGAGATGCCAGCCCACGGCGGCCACGAGCAGGAGCAGGAGGGGGACGCCGAGCCCCACGGCCACGGCTGGGGACGGAGCGGAGATGAGCCTGTCAGCCCCGACGCCGGGGGGCCGGACCCCCACGGGGACCCCGGGGAGGGGGTGGGTGAGCGCGGCCCCCACCTGTGCCCTGCTGCCCTGCCGGCGCCCTGCCTGCGCCCTGCCTGCACCCCAACTGCGCCCTGCCTGCACCCCGCCTGCGCCCTGCCTGCACCCCAACTGCGCCCTGCCTGCACCCCGCCTGTGCCCTGCCTGTGCCCTGCCTGCGCCCCACCTGCACCCTGCCTGTGCCCTGCCTGCGCCCTGCCTGCACCCCACCTGCTGTTCCTGGAGCACCGGCCGTACTTTGCAGTGCATCCTCTGTGCATCTGCATCTCAAACCTGCCGCTGAACTTTGTTTTGGGACACAAACTGCACAGCATGAGGTACTAAAACCTTCGAGCCTGAGAAGAAGGGATCTGAATTTCATGTCCATTTATTGGCAAGGGAAGGCACCGTGTCTCTTGGAGGGTTTCACCATACGAACCAGATATATTTCTCCAGCTGCAGACGGCAGGTTGCGGTCTGCCTGGAAGCCCTGCAGCGCCCCGATGGGTAACTGAGTCTCACACTCTGTGGGTCTCACGGGAAGGGCAGGAGCAAACAAAAGCAGTTCACAGGATGGGAGACAGTTCTCCTTCCCTTCTCTGTCCGCCTGTCTGGTCCACCTACAACTTGCACAGAAGATACAGAGGACAATGTGATCCACACCAGATCTGCACAGACTGACCGGGGCTCTCTGCAGCTGTGCGCAGGTGCCCAGCTGGAACTAGCAGCTGCACAATTCCCAGTCCTGAGATGCTACGGGACTGACCAGCCTGAGCACAGGCACAGCAAATATGTATTTATCCACTCCTACTCATGCAGATAGGTCTGAAATCCACTGCCTTAGACGCCCTTCCTGTACATAGTCTAGCTTGTTAAGCTTTTTAATCTTGTTATACTTATTTATGCATACATTTAGCAGCAGGATGTGAAGACGGCAGCTTTCTTAATGCAATTTCAAAGAGTCCCCACGTTTGTTTTAAAATGCATATTGAGGCCATCTATGTAAAGGTCAAATCCTATTAGAAAGATGCTTTGAAAGAGACTGTGGTTTTCAGACAAAACTGACATGACAAGGAGAGAGGACGTGTGCTCTCTCACTGCACACAGTATATAGTTATATAAGTTCTCTGTCCTGTAAAGGGCAGGTAGGACACATTTTCTTTTGCTGCTTACTGAGCAAATCCACAAGCTGAGGTTTTTAAATTTCTGGGTTTGTATCCATCAAAATAAGATCCCTGCTTTAGCCTGTTTTAGCAGTATAAATATAATCTCAGTCTCCTCAAATACTGCATCTCTCGGTGAGCTTCTGTGTCTTTCTTGCACTGTTCAGCAATCAAGTGGTTGTATTATTGTTTTTTTCAGTATTTATATACATGTAGTTGACTCTATGCTGGTCAAGGTAAGTGTGTAGTTAAAAGTTGCTTTAAGATCCAGGAATCAACTTTCATCTACCGGATATAAGGTGTCTACCAGATGCCTGTAGATCAGTGGAAAATTAGAAATTGGATTTGTGTTATGTGCAGATTATGGAAAGAATCCACTGGTAAGACAATCCATTCTCTTCCTCTTTCATCAGGTTCTTTATTTTCACCCTACAAGGAACTTTTGGAGCATCTCTGATTCTGAAAGCACAGCAACTAGATAAACTCCCTAAAGACCAAAAGGATCTTGAAATCCAGAAATTGAGATCAAGAAAACAAACTACTTCTGGTGCACCTGTAGCGTCACCTGCATCTAATGACGACCTTGACCAAAATATCAGCCGCTTATGTGTGTCGCCATTTTTACATCCAGCAGCAGCAGCTGTGTCTCCTAGGGACGCAGAAAGTCAGGTACTTGCTGCCTCTGAGGTGAATCCTCTCGGGAAGTGGACACCCGAAGAAGGTTACTATTTTTTCAATCAGTGGGCAGAGGAAGAACCTACTGCTACAGGCTCTTCAGCTGGACCTTTCTCCGGCCATTACCCGCTTGTACCGAGCAGGGGAACAGCTCCTGGACAGGACTGTGGCAAGCTGACTAAAGATAATACTAACAATTTTAACCACGGAAGCCATCGGCGATCTGTGAGTGCAGTGACACTCTGAGGAAACATTCAGAGATGGGATCCACAGGCTGTGTGGAGAAGGATACCGCAGGGAAAATCAAAAGTCTATACTTAACCATGATGCTGACTACAAAAGGAGGGAGTGTGGAGTAGTGCAGTAGCACCTCTAATATGCAGCTTTTCCTAAGTGCATATATAGTTTGGATTTGTCATTACATGACTTCTTAATCTTCCTGGTTTTGTCTCATTAGAGGAATGTTACAAGAGCATCACACAGTTGCTGAGAAATGTACAATTACTTTCTTTCATCAGGAATATTTTTCTTTCACGGTAATAGAGAATAATTGTACTGGTGATGTTTCAATGTTATTATGCTATTGAGGTAATAGAAAGAGAATCCATTCTATATTAAGCCAAGTCTTAGAGCAACACATCCCACTCTAGCTTTTACTATCAAAGTCTTAAAAAGACCTTACTAACTTAAAAATTACAGTTCTGCCTGGGAAAAAATGCTACCTCCTGATACTAAAGGTATTTGCAAAATAACAGCATTGGAAAGAGACTAGAGAATGTTCCAGTTTTTAATATATGGACTTTATACATAGAACAACATCAGGTCTATAGTCTGTTTTCCCTGAACAGTAAGCTCAGTATTTTTATGCAGGCAGTGCTTTGACCTGATACTGTTAAGAAAAGGGCAAATGAGTTTATGAAGTAGAAGAATGCAAACACTGAACTACAAGAACTGACAGGATAACTCAGGGATAAGTGGAGTCTACTTCTTCATACCTATAAAAGCAGACAGATATAACAAGTCAAATGCAAGGATTTATGTTCTAGAATTCTAAAGTTGTCCTTGCTTTTTCATCTAGAAATTCTCTTTCTTCCTTCCATTCTTTATATTATTATGTAGTGTCGCTGCATTCAATCAAGTATAAATCATGCTCCTCCCCACAGCTGGTTACATTCAGTAGGTGATGGAGATCTCAATAATGGAGATTTTGACAAGCAATATATGAAGGTCACTAATCACATTGCAAAGTACACAGTGTAGAATTACCAAAATATGCATAATATGTTCACCCTTTTCTGTATCTCAGGGCAAAAAGATGCAGGAAAAAAAACATAAAATGTCACCATCATCACTACCTATTGCAATGCAATGAAAGGTGACTTTGGTATTTCTTATAGAAATGTTGACGAGTAACACCATTTCCCAAGTTTTTCTTCACAATGTGGGGTGAAATCTTAACTATGTTTTAAATTCCAGTCATCTGTACTTTTGTGAATCTGACACTGGTTCTGATTTAAGTAGGTTTTTAGCCTTTTTTATACACGTTATATTAATTTAGCTATTTAATTTGGCTATTTACTACCTATCACAATGTGTGATCTGTTTAATAACCTATTTAGCACATATTAATTCAACCTCTGTGTGTTATAATTATTACTGTAAGTAGAGTCTTCAAGATGTTACTTTAAAGCAACTCAGGCAAAATTGAGTAGCATATCTGCCACTGGGGTTTCTGGTGGCCAGAGCAAGAGCATACATAGAACTGCAATTGTTAAAGTATTAATTGTCAGCTGTAAAACAATTCAGTAAGATTTTTTGCATGATATACAAAATGAAGGGAATTAGGCATAGCTAAGATTATTGTTAATGGAGCGTGAGATTGCTCAGTTGTTTACTCACTAGCTGGGAATGGACATTAGGTGACAGGACAAGATCAAGCCTTTATGATTCACAGCCATGTTTTTACATTAAATGGTCCGTTTCCTTTGAACTTCACGAAGATGCCAATTTCTTATACATTTTATTACAAAATGTGAAGCGTTTTTATAGTAATAAATGTAATGTGGTCATGACTTGGTGTGTTGTTGGGAGGAGCGAAGCTGAGGCAGAGGAGCGCTTTTCCTACTGTCATCCACGAGTGGCAAACCCGTGTTTGCGGAGGCCACTCCTCTATCTAGGAGCCCATGCTATAGGAATGCTTATCATAAAAAATAGATAACAAATTTATCTGAAGAGGGGGTGGGGTTGGAGGTGGGGGTGTGGGACTGAGCATATATGTAAAAGGGCCAGACAGGTTATATGTTTAAGCAAATCTGGAAGATCTGTAAACATCCCTGAATTCAAAGTCAAAAATTAATTTCGTGTTTTCTCATCACAGCTTCTGCAAAACCCTTCTGCCACACATTTTGCCCTGACAGCTGGACTTAGGTTCAGAAATGACATCTAGTTAAGGGAGGGTCCTTGTAAGAGGGGGAATGAAGGGAGGTTTGCTTATGATCCCCAGCAAAATAGTCCCTAAAAGCTCCACAGTGATGGAGTCCCTACTATTGTCAGGGGATGAAAGAAGTGGAAGGCAGTCCCTCTCTAAGTAGCTTCTAGGCTGTAACTAAAAATAGTTACTTCAGTTGAAAGAAAGAAAGAATCCAAATTTGCATGGCTGTCTTAAATAATTCTACAGCTAGACTTACAATCTGTTAATTCTGTGGTGTGGTAGATGATAGCAAACCCTTCCAATAGATCCATTTACCTGGAGAATTTGCAACATAGAGGAAAAGCATCCCTGATCCTTGAGGAGAGAGAAAGCTGAAACAACCAGAAACAAAAGGCAGCATCAGGCAAGACCTGGCCTCTGCATCCCAGCTGGCTCCCCAGCTTTACCAAGCTCTCCCCTGATACCCCTCCTCCTGGGTGATAATGCCACCAGCCCGACCCCAGAGCAGATGCTGCCGTAGTTCAGGACCTATATGCACGGCTAAACAGTGTGATCTTTCCTATGCTCCTGGGTAAGCAGTGATCATGAACTATCTCCTGTTCAAAAGATGGTGAACAGGCAGTTCCCTTTGATCATGAGGTAAATTAGCCGAGACTATCAATCCCTTTGGGAAACAGAACCTAGAGTTAAATGTTTTCCAATGAAAGCAAACCTACGGTAAGAAAGCAAGCCCTCCAATGCATTCATTTGCAAGAGGGGAAGTGTATTTACTAAATGGGTTATTTAGACCTGTCTGGATTCCTAGCTTTTTTATTTCAAGACACATTTAATAATACCATCAGGATACAAGTTCCTTTAGTTCTAATGCGAATGCTTCACAACAGAACAGGCATCTCACTTTTTAATGTGATATTCACATTATAATCTGGTGATATTCAACATTTCATACACTTGGACTATAAAACACTGAAATGAATGTATTTTTGTGGAATTGCTGCATACTTTCTCTTTTGGTCTATGTTGTTGTTATAATAATGATACTGCATAGGCGACAGTGCTTTGAGCTATACAGAGCTATACCTACATGACAAACTGAAGGTGGCATCTCATATAGAGGTAAACAGGAGCTGACTTACCAGGTCTGCTGGCTGTGTAACAGATGCAATGCCAGGCTGCTTGCAATGGTCAGTGAAGAGCCATCCATCATGTTCTCAACAGAGGTAAGTTGTTCAGGGGTTTTTTAATACAAAGTGAGGGAAATGATACACGTCTGCACTTTATTCGTGTCTCTCAGCACAGCAAGTTGGAGATGTGGTCTTAGACAGTTATAGCTGATTATCGGCTAGGTATCGGCGATAACTGTTCAGTATAAAATCCAGAAATATTCAGGTGGGATAGAGGGAGGAATGCAGTTTGTTCTCTTTTCTCATGTATCTCAGAAATACAAAACCAGGTTTCAAACTATGTAGACATAGGTGTGCGTCGTGCTCCTGCACAGAAGCCACTTTTCCCAAGGACGAATTTTGTGTGTTTTGCCACTTTGTTGGCTGATGCTGCAATGTTTAATTCATTTGTTTGATTGCAGTTTGAGGTGGTGAGTACAGAGCTATTTACTTTAGGAGTAAGGTAACTGCAGGCAGGATGTGGCATGATTAGGTACTTGTAAGCAGCACTGATGAGTAAAAATATAAACGTGGAGACAAGAGCCTCTTGAAGATAATGATCACAGGGGGTGGGATTTAGAGAGCTGACCAAATAACACTGAAGATCTATAAAGTACTTTTGACATAGCTGGTGATTGGAACTCGCTGCAATTATTGGTACATGAGACAACTGTGAACAGACCTTGCTGCCGGGCTCTTTAATACAACACCTGATTTTTCTCAGCTACATAATCAAGACCGAGATTGAGTAGAGTCTGAATCATTATTTTCCAAAAATATCAGAGGGGTAGCTGTCTGTTGTCAGAAGGCACTGAAGGCGATGATTATTTATCCACCATCCCCAGTGCACCCGCTGAAGCATGCTCCCACCACCAGGCACCCTTTGCAGTTGCTTTCCACATTGGTGCCCAAAGAACTTGGGCAGTTCTTGTGTTCTTCAGCAGGAGAGCAGAGCTCTGTAAATGATCATCGCTATAACTAAAAGGCCAAGTTTTGGCTCCAGGGAAACCGAACTTTGACCTTGACTTCACAGAAACCAGGTCATTAGCTGCTGCTTGGCTGTTGCCATCGGTCCAGCCCTACAAAGTTGAGCCAAGAGCTGGGGAGGTGACGCGGTGTCAGGCATCATCGCTGCCACCCCTGGGGGCCAGTTCTCTGCCACAGCTTATTGCCCTCATCATGAGGGTGGCAGAACAGCCACAGCTAACCTCTTCAGCCGCATCAGATAACCCTGACAAACTTGTCAGAGCTCTCGGTTATGCTTGCTTTCCGTGGTGCAGACCTTGTTCTCCGTTTTGCCTGCAGTCCCTTACAGAGCGCGGGGGCAGGCAGAGCGCACAGCCGCCTCTCGAGCCGAACGCGCGGGTTTGAGACCTGCTGTGCTCGTGGTACCATGTGCTGCTCCGGTGGGGCAGCAGGTAATCCAACCTTCCAGGGCATCGCACATTGCATGAGATGGTGGGCACCCAAAGAACCTCAAATGGAAAGAATGTTTTATTCCCAAACGTTGAAAAATATTTAAAATAAGTGGCCAATACATTGGAAGATGAGTCGAAACACAGCTGGGGCCTTCCTGTTTTATGCTGGTATTCCTCCCTGTTTTACTAATATTCTTTTACTTAACCTCAAATGGATAATTTAGGGAACTCCTGCACATTTATTAGTTTTATTCAAAAAAGCACAAATGTAAATCAGTAGGTTGCAGGCAAGTCAACAGAGCTCATTTAAAATCAGCTGGACTCAACTTAGATTTTATTAGAGCCTATCTTGTTTTGTTAATACTTTAATTCTAAAGACTTTTGCCAGGAAGAACAAACATCTATATATGCTCAATCTGAATGGTTCCTCTTCCACAAGGTTTAGGCAGCTTGTGGCCAGTAATGTCCTGATCTAAATCAAGATTTGAAGAGGAGGGCAGGTCCTTCATCCTGTTACTGCATACGTGGGGTAGAGCAGGAGATGGACTAATTAGAGCAGGAGTACACCGTGCTGATAAAGGAAGAACACGAACCTGAGCAAGGCCTTCTGGAGATTTCCAAACAAAATTCTTAAATTACTTTCAAGCATTGTTCAGAGGGCTTGAAGTGTCTATCTAACATGTTTTATGAGTAAAATGAGTAAAGTATGCATCCATGCACGTTCTCAGTTAAGTGCAGAGGACTGTGAAGAACGGCCCCACACTTGTAGTAGGCTAAAATGATTTTGGTTTTAATCTTATTTCGAGAGGAGGTAATGCTGTAAAGATTCAAATATGATTTCTCAAAAATTGTGAACGTATATAAATTATGGGAATCTGTTCTTAAGATCCTTTGCTCCTTTTCATAATCTTCAATTTCACAGTAAGGAGGGAACATAGTCCAGAGACATCAAAGAGCCAGAATTGTGCTTGCAGCTATTAGTTCTCAGCTGAAAAAAAACCCAAAGCTAAAATTTGCAATCCAAAGGAATCTAACTCTCCAGCATCTTTCAATAAAGGAGTCCAAGCACACACCAAATAAATACTTTAAAACCTAATACTGATTTGGAAGGCAGCTTATTTAAAAGGAATATTCTGGCATCACATGTGCATTTGACTTGCATTCATTTAAAATTCAGACTGGTTTGCAGTTTCTTGAGATTACTCCACATAACTGGTTATTTGTGATAGATCATATTTTCACAGAAATGTAAGAAATAGGAAGGAGTTACAGACAATCTACATCAGCTATTTGTCTATCCAAGTCTTTATTAACAAAAAAAACCACAAAAAAAACCAAAACCCCAACAACAAAACAAACAAACAAACAACCCTGTGAAAATTATAGTAGCACTACAGTGGGGCTTGCTTGGAGAGGACCTGCTTGCTGGACTTTTGAAGATTCATCCACTATCCATCATTGAAATAAAGCTTTTCTTTACTTCTACTGTATAGAAATATATCACAATAATGGTAGGGATCCAGAGCAAGCTCATATGCTGTGATAAATGACAAGACTTCCATGGTGTTCAAAGCATTATCAGAATCCATTTCATACCTCATCTGTTGTTATAAGCATAAAATCTGCAAATGTTCTCCACTGCTGTAAATGTCAGCATACTGGGGGCAAATGCTTTGATTTTCTATCAGCAAATAATGTTAAATTATATAGTGTTTAATCACGCTTAGTGAGAGTGACGAACTTTAAAGGATGAATTTCTTTCAAATCACTCCATCTTCAGTTCTCCTGGAAATGGACATCATCATTTATACAATCCTGGAGATAACTTCCCCAGCCTGGAGGCTTCATGATGGTTCAAGGCTGATGCTATAGCACTAAAATACAAAACCATTTAGATATCAAACTTATTTTAATCGAGGCAAGTAAGTGTTTGAGCGTAGAATTTGAAAGTTAACTTTGAAAATGAGAACCCTGACATAAATAATTTTGGCATCTTTTAGGACAGTGAAGTTATTTGCATTTATAGAATAGTCTACATTACCTGGTATGACACAACCTCAAAAATGTTGATTTCTAAATAAAGCAGTTGCATTTACCAGGCCAGATTGTAAGTGGTTGGAGGGTAGGAGTGCGCCACTGGAGTAACTGGAGGTCTGAGACTTTATGTCTGTGGAGAATCTCACCTACACTCTCCACCCACTCTTTCTGAAAGGAAAGGTGAAGGTAAAGGTATGGATGCAATACATGGAGGAGACTTTTACAGTAGGCAAGAATATAAATCTTCAAACCCCAAAGACATCGTGAAAGGTAATACTGCTAGTATCTTAGCAACCAGAGAAACTAAAAGACAGGCTGTACAGGGATATCAGCTATAGCCCATCTCTAAGAGCTCTCTCTGATTTATATCTATTATGTATTTCTGAAGCTGGGGTTTTAATCACAGCATTTAAAATACAGAATTCATTGTCAGAAGGCTTCATTATTTTTTGTTTCTGCTGAGGGGAGCTATGTTTTTATATTTGGATCAGTAATCATTCATTTATTAGAGCAATTTCATTAGCACATACCGGACTTGAAGTGCAGGTTGGATGAGACAGTAGAATTCTCTTGTGAAAGGACGGGTGGGTGCTGTGCTGGAGGCAGCACCCCACCACCCTCTGGGGTCAATGGCAAAGCCTCTACTGCATTCAGTGGCACCGAAAGAGGTCCTGTATGTACTAAGAAACAGGAAACTGATATTTTCACTTTTTTTATAATTAAATTGGTTTCATCACTTTCACTACAGCCTTGATTTTCTGGATTTCTGTATCACCCCAGTATATAGAAATTAATATATTTTTTCTAAATCAACTGAAATAGAACATGAATTTAATAGCAATCATGTGGCTTATGGCAAAAGTTTTATCATGATGCAAAATTAATATGAGGTCAGTCCATCTTCAAAACATCGACTTTCCATATAATGCTTTTGGTATAAAAATGCAGAAATCTTGAAGCGAAATGGAATTGGTGGAGTTAGTCAAATATTAGGATAACAGGTGCATAGAAATGTCGGTACATTAAAGCTTCATATTCACTTTGCTGCTCTCTTATTATAAGAGTTTAAGCACCTATTGCTTGCTATTATTCCTATCATCATTAACCTTCATGATAATGACCACAAACATCAAAAGTTTGAAAACTGTTTTGTTGAAAGCGTGTCCTTAGATATGCTCTATTTGTTACATATAATAATGTTTTAGTCTCATACTGGAAAGATAGTCACCTAAAAAAAGGCAGGAAATAGGTTAAAGTGCAAATCAGTTGCTTTTGTTAAAAGGCAGATAGTCACAGTCAACGGTTTACGGGCAAACCTCTGTTTTGCAATTTATTTAGATATGCTCTTCAGTGATAAATGAAAATCCTTTTAAAGATGATAAGGGATAGGAAATTACTCAGAATCCCCTAAATGCTCGCATTCAAGAAATATTTTGTCTGCTTAATATTGCTTATCTAGGTCTAATCAAATGTCTGTCGGCATCGAAAAGATCGTTTCAGCTCACAAAAGGTAAAGCTGAGAATTAATTGTAAAAATACTGTTATTACCTTGAATATAGTCCGTCCTTTGTTAAGTCACTAATTGTTCAACTCTGCTAAATAATCGGATATTTGGGAAGAGGAAAGTGAACAATTCACCTGGACTTCTGAGAAAGAAACTGCACAGAAGTGGTTTTAAACAACTTTCAGTCAGATTTAAGCTCTGTGTACTGAAACTATCTTCCTGTCACCAACAGTACCATCCTATAGGTCTTGCTATTTACTGAACATTCACCCTTCTCCAGGTCTTTTGGGGCCTTTTGTTTTGTTACCTGACTTGGAACTGACTCAAGGGCATTTTTTAATTAGTATCTTGAGGTTAAGAAGTCACTTGCTGGCTACCCAGGCTTTCCTGAGCCAGCCCCTAGGGATGCTCCTCCCTCAGCGCAGAGGTCCCAGGGTCAGAAAGATGCAGGTGCTGATAGTAAAATGGGCAACATGCTGCTAAAATGGAAAGAAACGAGAATTCGGGAACTATGTATTTTTCTAGACCTGACGGTGCCACAGGTGGTTTAATAGCCTCTCCCTCTGCAACAGCATTCTGAAAAAAAAACCAAAATACGTAAATACCCTAAACCAACCAGGGTGAGGCTGGTTGTCAGCTGAGGTCCCCCAGGGGGTCTGGCCCTGGGCAGCTCTCCGGTGGGAAGATGGACACGTCGCCTCAGGGTTCATCAGCTGCAGGTGCCGCTCGCTCGGTGATGCTGACAGAGCCAAATACCTTCCAGGAGGTGGGGAGCCGTCTCTCTGTGGGTGCCCTCCCAGGCTGTAAGTGAAAATAACAATCCTTTGCCCTGCCCGGGAGAAGTGATATGAGGATAAGCATGCCGTAACTCATCGCTTGGCTGGGGTGCCAGCAGAAGTGGGGCAGTCGGAGAGGGCAGGAGATGCTCGTGCCAAATGCAGAGCGAACCCAGATCGGATTCATCAGGAGAAATCCCTGCTATTGTGTGGGGGTTCCTTGCAGCCCTCTGAGAACTAACAGCAACTATTTCAAAGAGAAATCTGAACAGATTCACAAAGCGCAAGTTTTAAACGTTATTAATTTCAATAGTTAACACCTTGGAAAATAAAGTGGAAGTAGCCTCTTGTGCAACTACAAATATTTGTCATCACAGCTTCATGCCCTGCCAGTCTAGCAGCTGACATCCATGGCATTCCAATTCCTTTCAGTCTTGCCAGTCAATATTAACGAGACACTAAATCCTCAGATTGCACCTTTCCCAGTAAATTGACTAGTTTATTGTCTTCGCAGTCTTTTGAAGAGCGATAAGCACCAGCTTTGAACAACTTCTTGGAGAAGATTTCTTGATTATAGCCTTTGAATCCATTCTGGGAGGCGGCTGACAGCTGTCCTTTCTGATTTGGAAACAATCTAACGGATGATGCTAGTCGGAGAAAAAGCTTATGGGATGCAATAGCAGATGATACCTCGATCCCTTTATTTGAACTGCAAGGCAAAGACTGGCAGGAGAGATAAGTGCTGTGTTAATACCTGGAGACCCATTAATAGCAGAGAGTGAGCTGCTCAGTATTACCTAAGATGTTCTTAATATAGAAGACGAAAGTTTTCATTTTAAATAATTCTCCTGGGTTTCCACTCGGTGCAACAGGCAGGTAGCAAGAGGTGTCATTCAGACTAACGAGCTGATTTGGCACTCCTGCAGATGCTCCTCTCTCTTCCAGGGAACCTGTGAAGAGTCCTGTTTGTCAGGTATTAAGTAGCGAGCATTTGGGGTGAGAATATCAGCCCTGTCATGCGAGGTACTAAAGGTCTTTTTCTTCTAGGATCAGCTACAAAAGGAGATACCTAATAATTGAGGGTTGGAACTGTAAAATAATGAGAAGTATTCCCCATCCTTTTTGGTACTATACTATCCAGGTTCCTTTATTTTCCTTCCTTTTTTTTTTTCCCCCAGCAAGAATGATTTTCTGCAGACTTCTGTTATACCTGCAAACACAGATTTTTACCTGCTCTACCTATGCTGGGAACAATTCCAAGCTTTCCAGAAAGGGAATTCTCATCAGGCAGCCAGATGAGCAGCAGTGGTGTTACAAAGGGTTTAATCTTGGTCAGAAGCGAAGTGGTTTTTTACTTTTATATATACAACATATATATATATATTATTTTTTTATATGATGAATGGATGGAAGAAAAATGGATGCATAAGAAGATTTGATATTCCCAAATAAATGTGAGGGTTTTTTGCACAGTTTCTGTGGACTCGCACTTGGCCACAACCTTCTCGGCAAACATCCTTCCCGGCTGCTTCCCGCGCTGGGACCTGCCAGAGGGGAAGGAAAATGAGGCAGAAGCTTCACAGGGGAGCCCGCAGGGGCCACAAATAAGGCATCCCTGTTTGTGAGTGTAGGTGCATCCCGGAGGGAAAGAGGCTACCCAGTTTTGCACCTTGCTCTACATTTTGACAGATTTCTCTTTCTGGGTCACTGTTCCTCGCACAGATGTAGCCCAGCTTTACGTAAGCTTTGTGAAATGAGGTCTCTCCTCATTAATTTTTCACTTGCAATCCCCATCCATTTCTTTTCCTTTGCCTTCTGATTCTTCTGCTTGGATGTTTGCCTTCTGCTTCTTGTTTCTGAAGGAGGTATCTAGACGTGAAAAGCAGGAGCAGAGCGGAGCTGAGGTAATGAGCAGCTGCTTTGAGCTATTGTTTACCCTGCACAGGAACACATCTGCAATCCATGCCAATTTGGATCACAAAAATGTTGCTAGAGAGAGCCAGGCCAAAGCCTTGAAAGCCCATCGACAGCCCCTTTTCAGACTCACAATTCTGCTGCAGATGAGCCCCACTGAGAGACATTTCCCAGCTCCATAGGTTCCTGCCTGCAGGAAAACTGTCAGAAACACGTTTCTCACCAATCCCATGTAAGTGGAAACACCTTGTGAACACCGAGTCAATGTAGCAACGTTCCTATTTCAGAACAGGGAGGGAAAAAATCAGGAAATGTTTGTTTTAAGAAAAAACAAAACAGAAGAAGGAAAATTACGTGAAAAAATTAAAGGGTGTTTGCTCTTTTCATCCTTTCATGCCATAAAACTCTAATACTAATAAATTATGGTTCCAGTACTGGGAAGAAGCCAGAAAAAAGTATGCTTGTTCTGATTTAGGATCCATATTGTCAGCACTGACTCTTCTGTCCTGGGTTCACAAGCAGGTACGTACGCACACACGTTCCTGTTCTGTGCGCAGGACCTCGGCTCCGGCTCCACTGGACATGTGGGGTTTTAACCAGCCTCCCTGAACCTGCAGGAGCGTTACAAAGGCGATGCACTCTCCAGGTAGCTGTACTCCATTTCAGTGCAGGCAGGAGAACAAGGAATTAGCTACTTCTTTGATAAATGCAATTCAGGTTAGAAGCTGTGAAAATGTGGGTTTTTTTCTGGATCAGTCTGTGAATATTGTTCTCATGCAAATATGTGAATTTGCTCTGATTTCCATGAAAACAACAGGGGAAGATTTGCATTGCCTTTATGAAATAGTTCAGTTATGAACTAAATAATAGCTGGTGAAAAGTATAATTTGAGCTCGCTTGCATTTCATAACAAACCTATAGTGATTTGCAGGAAAAACAAAACAAAACAAAAAAAGCCTCTATCCAAATGAAAGCAGAATGTTTGGTTGAAGTCACTGCACCAATATTACAAGCTCTCATTTGTTCATCAAACTGAGGTATGACAGTGTCACCTAGCAACTTTTGAAGGGCATTCAGAACTGACGGTGCTGAACTCTATAGAAAAGCCTATAAATAAATTAATTTACAAATTAATGCTTTTTATGAGTGTCAAAAGCATCACATCTGACATTAAAAATTTAACACTGTACAGGAGGAAAGGAACCAAAAAATTATTTTCATCCTGGTAGTTATGTAGTGGGAGGATTCAAACTGAGTAATCATGAAATACTGTAACCCTGGGAAGCAAAGGTGTGCATTTCCAATATCCCTGCTTTGAAATATATACATTCATACCCATAAGATTTATATACATATATGTATGCATGTACCTATGTATATTATTTTAGAGTTCTATGTTTTTCTAGGTACTTACCTTAACAAAGAATTACCTTTTGAGTTTTGCCCATACTATTTAATACCTCCTAGTATGTACAACTCCTTACTCTTCAGTGGGTTCATAACCTCCTCTGCTCTGCCAGCCCACCTGAAGATGGAGGCACGGAGCACCATGGCGGTCTGTAGGGTTCAAACCCCGTGACTTCCCATGGAATTACTGCTGCCAGAGCTGCCTGGATGGAGCGGATAATTCTCTGCATATGGAAGAGCTTAGCCAAAATTAACAGGCGTGATGCTCAGCAAAACTTAGGCTGATTTTGGCTGATGGATCAGCTGTGGTGAGGCTCATGTCAACCAGCCAGTCTTCTTTTCGGTCTGGGAATTAAAATTAGGAAAAAGCAGAATTAATAAAAGCTAAATTAGGCCTAATAATTTGTAAGGGGGAGTCTTGAGCAGTCCAGCATCAGAGAGGCAGGGTCTAGGCTCTCCTCCGCACAGCTGAGAAGACAAAGTGTCCCTTGTGGCAATTTTCTAGGTTGGATTTGAATTATTAAAAGCTTTCACAGAAGAAAAAAAATTTAGACAGAGAACTTTCCCAAGAATTATCAGACATGTAATGCATCAGTGCATTTACTAAAAGTAAAGGCAATAAAAGCTGCAAATATTCTAGAAGAAGCAACAAGCGGGTACATATTGCATTGCATTGTCTGGCTATTTGTGATATTTTCTCTTTATCTACACGGCCTCTGTGGGTGCATTAGCTGGGCCCTGCACGTGTGCTCACTGCTGCAGTCGCTGGGTGCCTCCGAGTTTACGCTTCCAGCCGTTCCTCACCCTCCAGGTCTCCAAAGGGGCTTCACCAAGGTAGGAAAGAGCAGGTGCTAATGGGATCTGCCTGCAGGCTTGTCTGAACAAGCTGATCCAAAATAGACCTGAGAAGCCTAACAGTGCTTTAAACCAAACCTGAGCCTGGAAAAGAGGAATCAGTTCGAGTGTTTAAAACCCAATATATTAAAACAGAATCAGCAGATTGGGTACCTGGATGCTCAAAAGCGGCACAGCTCCTCTGGGCTCAGCAGCACCCATCATTTCTACCCAGTGTGGGCACAAGCAATACCTTTGCTGCCTTTTTTTTTTTTTTTTTAACAAGCATATCCCCATTGGATAGAGGGGCACACAACTCCAGCACGCTCCCTTCCCTGGCGTGGTGCTGGTTAGGCAATGGAGAGAGGGAAGGTTAGCCGGGCAGCACAGCCGGCTGCCTACCTGCATGCCAAAAGCCACGCAAGCGTCGGAGCTTTATTTCAATTAGATTTCATTTCTTGATCCCCGTGTAATACCTTCTTCGTACATCTAAAGGCCGGGGCAGCAGTCACTGACTATTTTGGCATCAACCAACTTCTTTTCCATACATTGATAAACACAGGTCCCAGTCACACACGTTTTTCCCTTCCTGCCCGAGTGCGAGAGGAGAAGGCTCCCAGTTTCCTGGACAAAGTTGTCAGCGGCAGCAGCCAGAAAGTCTGGCTGTGAAGGACACATGTCAAACCTTATCAAAATAACATGGTGAGGCTTTCTTCTGCTTCTGGGAGGACTCTGGTTTCTTCAGCCTTCAAGAAACCCGATGGCAGCTGGATGACCTAACAGCCTGGCTGGCAGTCAGGTCCAGGCTGCTCAGCCGGGGAGCAGATGGGCAGGAACGGGTGGTTGCCTCTGGTGCCTACTGACCCAGGACAAACAGGCATTTTGTTAAACATCATTGGCACGGCTAGTGCTCTTTCAGCAGCCTGAAATAAATTTCAGATTTTGTGATTTCCACTCCAGCATTCAGATGCTCATGGCGCTGAGCTCATCCTGCCAATGCAGGGATGAGAGCATCTCACCCATGCCCTGCTCTGCACGGCCCCAGGGACCCTCCGGACCAGAAGAAAAAGGAGCAAGAAAAAGAAAGAACAGACTGAGGAGCTGACTCCTCAGCAGGAGCCCAACATGCCGTGTTTTGCAGCACAGTCAGTGGGCACGGGGTGCTTCGATGTGTCCTGGGAAGTAAGCATAGGCTGTGCTGAATGCTGGGAGAGTGAGCCCAAGCTCGCAGCAGGACTTCTTCAGAGCAAGCTGCCTCCAGCAGCAGTTTGAGGAATCACAAAAAAAGCCCCTGACCCCTCATGCCCGGGGGCAGCGTGGCTCTGTGCACGTCTGTAAGCCCACCAGGCTGCCCCGCGGTTCCTCCCTGCCGCAGGAAGGGCCAGCAGGATCAGGCTGGCAGGGCAGCAGATTTTACTCCCAGATTCACCCCACAAACATAAGTGAGGATATAGATTATTCCTTGAGTGTTATGTCATTTTCATTTCTATCTTTGTCAATCTTTCTTACCGCAGCTGAGCGATGAGCACAGCCGAGGTGCCGCATCCAGCACAGAGCTGCAGGTGCGCAGGGCACGCAGCGTGCGGGTGCTCCTGCGTGCTAAGGGTGGCAGGGTCTAGCACAAGACAAAAGCACTATTACTACCACAGTTATTAAATATGGTATTTTTTTCCCTTAAGAACATCTGTTGTATGCCACAAGGTCTGACACCCCTGTATACGCATCTATTTATGCTGCAAACTTCCCATAGCCTCATGAAACAAAAATTTTACTGAGCAATTTTTCTCTTCCACTGGCTATTTAACAAATGTCTATAACGACTGACAGTAATTAAAAACTATCTAATTCTGGCATTGCTGCAGGCAGTCAGAAAATTTCCTACTCCACAGACTAGGATGAAACCAAACCAGATCAGAGAGGCCATTCATGTTCATCACGCCGCGTTCCCTCTTCTCGTTTGTCCTCAGCTCCCTTCCAGACGGGAGATATTTTTCAGGAGAGAGAATGAGCAATTCCTTTTGTCCTAAAGCCACCGACCAATGCAGACCGCAGCGCAAAGAACTGAGCAGCAGAAGCCTTGCTGCCTCAAAACAGAGGGCAATAAAGGTAAAGTGATCATTTCCCCGCAACGGTAGCGGTTCCCATCGGCGTGGCGGTGTCTCTGTTATCTTTCCGCGCTCTCTGCAGGCGGGAGCAGCCTGGGACTGAGCAGAGGGCACCAGAACAAAGTGGTTTGCGACAGACGGCAGCGGAGGGCTCCCCTTGGGATCGCCAAGAGCATGCCATGGGATCCAGCAAAAGAAACAGTGAAAAACACAGTTTGCTTTTTGGGTTCTTTTCTGACAAACTAATTAATCACCGAGGGAATCTATTGGTATGGCATCTGAGCTGGCTTTCCAGAGTTTTCAGTTCCACCTTCCATCTGTAATAGAAACTATCTCTGCCTTTTTTTTTTTTTAAAGTGAGCTTTCCCTTTCTCACTTCACCCCTCCTTTCACTGACACAATAAAATACAATTTTCTACTTCTTTTTATCATTACATTTTTCCACAGCAGCAGTGTTGAAGTGAAGCTGTAACCTCAATGGAAGTTTGGATATCTTCATCAGAGGGAGGTTCTCATTTAGGAGACAAACAGCTTCATTTTGGAGGAAAATATTTTCATTTGTTGTATAAATACTCTGCAACCCATAGGCTGATGAGGTGATGAGCTTCGGTTTAATATTTTCTTTCATGGTTATGTCGTAGCACCCGGTATTTGTATTTCATCTCATCAATAGAAGGAAAGTGGCAAGTGTGCGGAGAAAATACAGCGCGGATAAGATGATTGCTGGGGGGTGGGAAACACGCGGGAACACCCTGGAACGTGCCGAGCTGGCTGCACGGTGAGGTACCTCCGCGAGGTGCTGTGCCCCAGCCGCGCGGTGGGCACGGAGACGCCTGGAAGGCAACAAAAGCCCAACGTACCTTCGTCTCCAGGCGCTGTGTGCGCAATGGCCATGGAAAATCTGTTTCCATTCTAAATGGCTAAAAATTCTTTGTATTAATCAAATCAATGCAAATTATGTAATTTAGATGACTGGCAGCTGTAATGGGCTGTACGAAGATACTCTGCCAGCTTAAGTAGAAGTGGGAACACAATCAACTCCCAGAGCTGAGAAACAGCTCACAGCTGAGGTTAAAAGCACAGAGACGCGGCAAAGCCCCGCTGAGTATCTCCGGACTAAAAGTGGTGGTGGGGTTAATGGGTCTTTCCAAAAGCAACCTGCTATTGATGTGTCTCCACTTCTGCTCGCTAAAAGCAGGGCTGTACTTGTAGGCATCTAAGTGGCTCAGATCAATTCACAGTCCCTGATAAACTTGGCTGCAGTGGTGGGAAGGGCTATTCCCTTGCACCCCAGCTAAATCCATCACCTAAGGTTAAGCATACGTGGTCTGACGGGTCCTACCTGCAAGCTTACTCACAGCATGTCTACTAACATGCTGACATTGCGTTTCCATCCGGAGTTACCGATGCCGGGCCGGCGTTGCGATCGGGTAGCACAGTGGCAGAGGACAGTCGCCGGTGAAATTCCCCAGAGAAGGAGTTTCTCCTGGCAGCCATTCCTGCTCGTACACACGCTCCTGTTTGATACACCTCCGGGCAAAGACACACAGGCTGATTTAAGCTGCTAGTGACGACAATCGAGATCATCCTTTGACTTTGACTTGAGATGAGCTATGCACTCCTTAGGCTATTTATAACCCACGCAGAGGTATTCCTCTGCTTAATCAGTCTCCTGAGGGCGTGAGTCACACCACAGTTGGGCCAAGGTCCTACCAGACACCAGAGGATGAGCAGCTACTCTGGCTCCTGTGTTTCTCCACCTTCCTGCCCATGCACTTTAAGGTATGGAACTAAAGGTCTTCTGGAAGCACCGCACCTCCCAGAAGGGTGCAGCCACCACTGGGGTTTAACACCAGGATGGATGTAAGTGGGGGGAACTGTTTAAAGCATTGGTTGAGATGGGAGATGAGGGGAAAGGGACTGAATGCAACACCAGCTCAAAAGAAAGATGAATACAGCTGTAGGCTGTGAGCAATCCTTTTTGTCCTTGCAGCAAGGACTCCCACTGTCTTCTGCGTTAGGTGACTTCTGGGCATGGAAGGCTGTGGGAAAACAGTATTTTATGCCAGAGAGGAATTACTTCTTTAGCCACTGTCCTCACCACATACCATAAGGCGCAGAGATGAAGTCTGTTCCCCGTACCACTCAGGACAGTGACTGTGATCCCCTGAAGTCTTGTTTCACTCAAACCTTGTCGATTCAAGGACCATCCACAGGACACATCTCCAATCCTAACATCCCAATGTTAACTTCAGCTGAAGTGTCAGCCTGTATTTTATAGAACTCACATATGGATTTTATGACAAAAGGACTGTCCCCCCCAGCTCACACCACAGCACGGTTTCCCTGGGGTTCTGTAATAGAACAAGAAAACACTTTAAAGACAAGAAATTATATTGAATTCTCTTACTCCAAATTAGATTAGCATTTTAATGTTTTTCAATTAGTTAGTTGCAGGGTTTTTGTATGCCAGTTTATAATGTTGGGAAAGTGTATTTTACAACATTGCACATACAAATAATAAATTGTGCAACACAGATGTTGCCACTAATTGTAATATTTTAAGTGAAGAGGAAAACACTCTGCTTGGCTTTTAATTAGGTTTATTCCAAGCAGACACAAAAATAAAAATTTACTTGTCTTTTAAGTAAATACCATCTGCAATATATTTCTATACCACAATCTAGTGCAAAGCATATCTGCAGCCTGCTATGCTCCTGCGTGATCTTGTTTATGGCAGAAAGCCTGTTGGTACAGTGGAGGTAAATCGGTGGCAATGGTTGTCTTGCAGCACGGTTCTGACACGAAGCATGCCCCCAGCCGGCTCCAGCTGACCTCTCAGACACGTCTCGGGCTCGAGGTGCCCTTGGCCTGATAGCAGGAGTGCGCAGCAAATATCTGCCTGTAACCCCTATCTATGTGTCACCTGGCACTGTGGGGCAGGCAGTGAGACTGGCACGCTGTGGGCCAGTGAGGGAACTATATAATGACTTGCTGAGCCACGCACATGCAAGCTTTATCGTTGTGCGAGCAGCATGAAAGCAGTAAACACTGCAGGGAGCAAGCCAAAAGCACCCATTGCCTCTTTCAGGCTGGCGTTCTCCAACATGCTGCACAACCACAGTTTCCTCCTTTTGTGAAAAAGGTAAGTCCAAGTGACGTAACCCCTGATTTATTTTCCCATTCTCATTTTGCTCTTCCAAAGCTCCGAAAATACCAATGTAAATGCCTAACGCCGGAGGAACCAGGCCACGTTTGTCACTGTTTACTGATGTACAATTTGCATAGACAAGTTTACTTCCAGCAGCAGGGTTACAACAGGCGTAAAGAGGCTTAGTTCCATGTCAGACCGTTGCGAGAGTTAGTCGTGCCCTGGGACCAGCGGCTGGCAGGCAGGCATCGCTGCTGCCGAGGCGGCGAGCCAGCTCCCAGGCATCCTGGCATCAGGTCGTCTCATTACCAGAAGCCTTTAAGCTCAGCCCAGGGGCAGAAAAGCCAGATAGGCTCTGTGTGTGTGTGTGTGTGTGTGCGCACAGCAGCTGAACAGCCCCTCAGCCAAAGGGGGGGCCCTTCCCCCCCCCTTGCTGGGGCAGTTTAAGCCCCTCGGAAACATCTAGTCCAAGAGACGTTGCAGCAGTACAGCCCGCTGCAGCTCTGCAGGCTGAGTTTCTGCTCTGATGCGATTCCCCCTCGCCCTCCCCAGCCAGCCAGGCGGTGACACCCTCTCTGGGTTAATGTCAGCTGTACTTGTCAAAAGCAAAACTGCTGCAAAGGAGCCTCCTCAGCTCCCCCTCTCCTTCGCAATGCCACAGGAATCCAAAACACAACAAAATCACCTGCCACTGCTGCTGCTTAATGGGGAATTTTACATCTTAAACCCTCACATCCTCTATTCCTTCCAGACTGAGTTTAAAACATACCTAAAGCCAAAAAGGCTAAAGCCATGCCTGAAGGCACCTTCAGCTGGTGACCGACGGGTGGGCTCCGTGTTCCTGCTCGTGAACGTCGGTCACTACGGGGGAGGGAGGCACGTGGCTGCCATCGCCTCCACTTGCTGCAGCTGTAGTATTGGTTCATCTCTAAAGCCAGCAGAACCAAAATCTGGAAATACATAAACACAAATGTTTAATTCAGCTTTTTCTGTCTTTTCTCCTTAGTTCTTGGGGGAGGAGAGGGGGGAATAGGAGGAAATTATTAACTAAAGGGCTTGTTGTGGCTCTCACACAGACTAAATCGTTTTAATCAGCTGCCTCTGAAATCTTGAGGGAGGTTGCAAGGTTTGGGAGCACTGAGCTTGCACTTGGCACAGCTGAGGCACAGGTGGACATTTCTCCACCCCTGGTCCCCTCACCTCCAAGCTGTGGGTGGCCACGTGCCAAGCCCCGCCAGCCCCAGCACTGCTGCGAGGTCCCACATGTGGAGCCATGTGCTCTGCTGGTGAGGTCCAGCCCAGGGACCTGGGCACCCAGCCTTTGGTGCCACCCACCAGCGAGGTCCAGCCCAGGGACCTGGGCACCCAGCCTTTGGTGCCACCCACCAGCGAGGTCCAGCCCCGGGACCTGGGGACCCTGCCTTTGGTGCCACCCACCAGCGAGGTCCAGCCTGGGGACCTGGGGACCCTGCCTTTGGTGTCACCCACCCAGCATGAGCTTCTCTTGGAGGTCAGACCCCCTGAATTGCCACACAGTGACCTGCATGCAAAATAATTAGCTTACAGACACTTTCTTTTTAAGAAATCTCATAGTATTCGAGGTAGCCTTACTTTTCTCACCTTATTAATTTTGCTCTGGTTAAATGCAAGCTGATAAAACAGAAACTGCTGTAAGACCCTGAGAAAATTAGGTTATGTAACCTATTTTTTATTTATTTAGCATGATATCAAAGTTGTTTCTTATCATTCTTCAGGTACATTGTGCTCAGGAATAAATTAAACTGTCTATTCAACAAAGAGGAGCTGCTTTTTCTACTCCTAATTTTCTCTCTCTTTCTCAGTTCTCACTCTATTATTAGGGGGAAAAAAAATAACAAGCTTAGCTGAAGCCAGAGGAACCCTTCCAGCTTTGCGCATTCACACCACGCGATTACCTCGCATAATCCAAGTGGTCCATCTATCGGTCTCTGGCCGATACGGCAAGCATCAAAGTCAAAAGTACAATGATGTTTTTCTTTACATAATTACTTGCTGATGTTGACAAATGGAGTGACAGCTGTGCCCTTTTTAGGGCAAGATTTGCGCAGAAATCAAAGTCACGTAAATAATTTCCCTGGGTGTTTTTTGCCGCTCTCCTGTTCCTCCCGGCCGTGTGCCCACCGCCCCGGCCGTGTGCCCGGCTCCCGGGCAGCAGTTGCGCTGGCTGGGGCCGCAGATGGGCCCCGCTCCCCCAGGTGCCAAACCCCCCTCCCGACGCATCCTGCCATGTCTTGAATCGTTTCCACTGCAAAGCCAATTTGGTTTTTTTACAAATCATGATGGGAAAGGCCAGCAGGGACCTCTGCACCCTGAAACTGAGATGGAGCAGGGAAGGAGGAGAAGGGGGAGGGTAGCTGGAGACAGAGCTACCTCTTGGGAAACACAGCGGGGGCGCAGGGTGCGGTGCCCTACGGCCCCTCCAGATTCACGTCTTGCAGCGCCAAGCGCAGCCCGCGCGTGGGGCGAGCAGCATCCAGCCACCTCTGGCTGCCGCTTGCAGGCAGAGCTCAGCGCTCCCGCGGGGCTGGGTCTCTGCTGGAAGCATCCAGCAAGGCAAAACAGGCACCGGCAGGGAGCAGGGCTCGGGGTATGGCCAAGGGGTCACCTCCTGGCTCTTCCCTGGGGCCACGGGCTGCCCTCCCTGCCCCGCTTCCCCTGGTCCCGCCGCTCCCTGGAGCCAGCACAGGCTGGAGCAGGAGAATGCTGTCGGTCCTCCACCACGCACAAAAAGCACAAAAGTATGAAAAAAACCCTAAGAAAATTCACCTCTGCTCCTTAAAGAGTTCACCACCAGCAGGGCAGCTCTTCCAAAGGCAGTGTGTTTCTGGCGGTGGCAGAGGCATGGGTGAAGGTGACTTGTTCAAGGTCACCAACCCAGCGGTTACCAGTGGCTGCCACCACTACGAATGTAATGCAATGTCTACCTCTTCTGGAGTCATCTTATTGCTCCGCTTTACCCAGAGGGCAGCAGCATCTCGAGTCATCCGCGCAGGCAGGAGGAGGACCCGGGGGCTCCGTAGGGGCAGGTTGCTGGGTTGTACCATTCCCTGAGCGGAGAAAGATGTGCGATGCTCACAGTTTATGCCATCACCTGAGAGTACAGCAAAGCATGTAAGTCAGAGAGAGAAGGGGCGGCAGGGTGTGCGCACATGTACACGTGGGGGTCTCCTCTCCCAGCGCACGCTGTGAAGGGCAGGACTGCATAAGCAGGTCTATCCCAGGACATTGCACTGCAAACACCTAAGTGTTAAAATAAGTAATCAGAACCTGACCCAGCAAACAGATGAGCAATTCCAAAAGCACCAAGGTTCAGCTCCTGTGCTAACACTTTAACTGTCTATGTTAATCTCAATTAGGCAGAAAAGTCTATACCTATTAAAATTGCCAGCTTTCTGTTTTATGTGTGTAAGGGCAAGAAAAAAGTTAAGTAAATGTGTGGGTAACACTGCTGAGGGAAAGTACAAAGTACACAGGGACAAAAGCCTTTTTCTCTCCTTTTGTTTTTTTCTCCCTTTTTTTTTTTTTAAGGCTATTATGAGGGCTATAGCAGGGCTCCCGAGTATGACAAGACCCCATCTGCCGTTGCGTACCATGGTGCCATTCCAGAAGCACCAGAGACAGCAGAAGGTGCCATGAAGGTCTCAGCAACCTGCCACCTCCAGGACATCACTCCAGCATTAAGCTGGAGGAGAGGTGGTGTCTAATGGTGAGAGCAAGGGAATGAAGAGAAACTGGGGGGGGGGGGGGGGGGGGGGGGGGGGGGAAAAGGCAGGTGGGCAAATAAACC
>JAVJGI010000064.1:52407530-52425482 GCA_035590275.1 Ibycter americanus
GGTGGTGTGCAAGGGGAGGATTTTTGTGCCTTTCAGCTGACCAGGGCTATCGCAGACCTTTTCAAAACCAGTGCTTGGGGTAAAAGGCAGGTGGCAAAATAAAACCGAATTGCTAAGGAAGGAAAGGAGGAATGGGAGAAGCCAGTTGTTTCTCAGCACAAGATAAACTTCACCCAGTGTACAGCAGTGAAACATTATAGGACAGAAACATTTTCTACATGTATTTGTGGGTGTTTACATGTGTTTTGATGCATCACTGCAGCTAGAAATGGCACTAACATGTAGTGAATTTTTCATCTCATTTTAAGTATGATTTTCTTGTCCTGCTTCTTCTGCTTCACACCTGCTGGCCTGAAAACAGCAGTTCACCAGTTCAGATTTCACCACCAGCTTTGGTAGTTATCACATTTATGCTTATATAAAGGCTATGAAAGACTTCAGTTCTTCTGTTTAAATCAAAAATAAAATTAATCCTTTTCTTTCTTTCTTTCTTTTTTTTTTTTTTACAAATGACAACAAAACTGTGAACACAGGTAGGAAAATAATTGATGCATTCTAAGAAACTGTCAGGTGTGAAAAATGTCGAAGGCTCAACAACCCTATTAATGCTATGAGAAGGTGTTAGACAGCAGATTTATGTAGCAGCACCAACACAGCATAAGATATATACGACAGAAATTAAGACAACAAAATTCTGTGCAACTACTCTGCATTTTTTTTTCTTCTAGAGGCAGCGCTGCAGCATGTGACCTGAAACCCAGCAGCTGGCAGAAGGATATGGGGCAGGTCCACCTAGACAGAGCCTCTCATCAGCAATAAGTATCCCCTGGGCATTCCCACAGGGTTTTCGGGAGCATAGCTGCAGGTGGCAATAAAAGGGCAGAGCTGTTTTTTCCCCCCTTCCTCCATGTTTCTGTCGCTAGTCCACTTGCCCAGGAAGCAGAGGAGACACAGGTTTAAATTGTTTCCCCACTTCAGGAGCTCGCCCTCCCCTGCCTTTGGCCCTCTGTCCTGCCCCTGAGCTGCTCTAGGTGCCCACGACACCAAGGCACAGTCAGTGCCCTTCTCCCCTGTTACCAGCCGTGCATATGGTTGGCCAGGTCCATGCCCTCCCTTTGCATCATCCCAAAGACGGGTGGATCCCTATAGCCGTGCTCCTTTGTGAATCTGAACGTGAATACCCCAAAAAAAGTCTGGTCCTATTTGCTTTCCAGTATTTGTAACCAGGCTCAAAGAGCTGAGGGCACTTTTCAAAGACTATCTATGTGACTTTGGTGCCCCTGGAGGAGCTGGTCTCAGTGAGTACCTTCTTCCCTTTCTCCATCCCTCAGTGCTGTGTCTTTTAGCTTAAACTACATGGTATCCTGCTCTGATCAGGTTCAGGAAAAAGACCCCCTTTTTCTATCCAGCTGTGGCTAAGCCCACTGAAGAGTATCTGCTGTGTTTGTCTAGAGATAAAGCACCATGAGAGAAAACCAAACTTTTCTAAAATAGCCTGAGGTTCCTTTCTTTTAATCAAAAACAAAACAAAACCCCTGAAACGCATCAATTTCCCAACAGAACTGGAAAGGTTCTAACACCCTACAGTACTGCCTTTGCATTTCACTGTTCTGCTGGCATTTCAGAAATTTAAAATGAAAAATTGCCTTTCAAAAAGTAGGATCTTCTTGATTAGAAAAACTTGTTGAAACTGTAATGGAAAGAGCCGAACAACTTCATTAGTCTTCATTAAATAAAATAAATGTTATTTCTATTCCCTTCACATATAATCATATATTACAACTATTAATATTGCAGAGATGTTTCTTTTGTCCCAGAATTTAATGTATAAAGCTGCAAACCTCCTTGCATGAAAAACAACTTACGATCACTGGAATGACGTGCAGTTCATCTTTTTTACGTTCATTAATTTTCTGTAAATAGAGCACAGTCGCTTTGCATTGTTTGCACTAATGGAGAGCTCAGAGCAGTTTACCCTGTTACTACTTATCATTTATTTGGGTGATAATTTTAAAAAGCTTTTAAATTAAAATGATAAAGATGGTTAGGGGGAAAGATACAGCCTTTCAGAATGTTTCAAGTATGATAGATTATCCCAGCAGAAAAGATGGCTCTCATCTGAGAGACGTGCCAGGGCTGGCTGCACACCTCAAGCAATTTTTCCAGCCCCCCACCTCGTGCGAGGCTCCTTGCCCAAAGCCATTTTGGAGCATAACGGCCCCAGCCTCCCGCTCGCCCCCCCCGCCGGGGGCTCAGCCTCACCCAGGCGGCCCCTGGGGCACCTGCCAGCGCGCAGGGGGGGCTTTACCCTGGTGCCTGGGCTGTGCTGAGTGACCCACCGCGGCTCAGCTCTGCTCCATGGCTTGGGGAGGCAGGCAGCCGCCACCAGCGGGGGGCTGGGGACACCTCCAGCTGAACCCATCACAGCCTTCGGCCTCGCCGGGTCCCCGGCCACCCCTCAGAGCCAGTCAGGGCAGGAGGAGTTGGCACAGGGTGTGACTCCTGGCATACCTGGTCCCATACTTGCACCCCCTGCGCACGCTGTCCGATACACGCGCTCTCATCATGAGAAATACCCGTGTGTGTGATGGGGACGTCGAGGGAAGGAGGGACCCCTGGTCCCTTGGCTGCTGCCCTTCTGCAGTGCTCAGCCAAACAGACACCTTCCAACCCAGATTCAATTATTTTTCCCCCTAGATTTAATAACTATGAAACAACAAATAATACTTCTGAAATTCCAGCCCTAGTGCCATTCCCCTTGCTCCTCGGAGCCCTCCAGCCCCTGTTGCAACAAGGCAGTGCAAGCCAGGGCCCCCAGCCCGAGCAGGGGCCGGCATGCTGCCGCTGAGGCCATAGGCAATAGGTGACACCCAGAAATCTTGGGTTTCGCTCCAAGCTGTTCAAAGGAGACAAATAGCTTCACAGTGAGCAGTGCTTTTGGTCCGAACAAGGATGGCTCAGCCCCACGCCCCAGCAGCATTCCCGGCAGAGAGCACCTTCTGCTGCGGGGCAAACACGGAGCTGAGGGGGCTCACCTGGTGTACCCAAAATACATTTATTCCCACAGTCAGCCTTTTGAGCTCTGCTTACTGAGTCCTCCCGAGTCTGCACACTGTTTGCATCAGGTGTGCCAATGCCCATCAGAGCTCCTCAGCTGCGCGGTGCTGTCAGCAGAAGAGCAACTGCGACACTGGCCATGTGGTTGCTTCTCCAGGGAGCTGCTCCTCATCCCAGGGTTTATCGAAATTTAAAACTGGAAAAAAAGGGAGACTTCTATATTTCTGGCATTAATGGTTAGTTTGTGTTGCTATCTAGATGTGCCTGCCGTATCAGCCCAGATACTTTTTGAAGAGGGAAGCTGGCTTAAAATAGTGGAGGTAGAGACAACACAAGTCTCTACAGCACACAGCAAGGCAGGTGAGCGTGTCTTGCCACGGGCAGGAGCAAAGCCGTTGTTCTAACAGGTTGATCTAACCTAGATTAGAAATACTTTTTTGTTTGTTTGTTTGGAGCTATGTGTGACAGATGGTAGTGGTTTGATATGTTAACTCTCCTACTAGCATCTCTCTCTGTTCCTACAGGGGCTTCGGTTTCCTGCCAGAGAGATTTGGGGTGGGTAGGAAAACCTGGCCAGCTCTGGGGAATTATTTAATTTCCTCCCACTAATCTGGTTAGGGACTCTGAGACATGGAAGATGAGGAAAGGCAGAGGCAACTAGAATAGTTGCCCGTAGAGACAGCTTATCTGTGTCTGCTAAATACGGAGGGAGCCTAAAAGCCTGGCTGTCTAACTTAGAATTTGTGGATCTAAAAAAAAAAACAAACCAAAGCAGCCAATACTCCCATCCTTCCCCTTGACCAGTCCTTCCAAGCCCTCCTCATGTATAAGCATCAGAAAACAAGCTGCAAGTGTTAGCACCTCTTTGCTGCTAAAATCAACCCAGGTGCCTCCAGTCAAGGTGCAGAATTGAGCACCTGAACCCACCAGCCATCGTCAGACTTGCAGCCTCCTCAGCTCAGGCCCACGGTGCAGGATGGTGCTGATGGCCACCGTGCAGAGGAAAGTAGCTCCAAAACACTGTTGCATCTAACTTGGCTGTTATGCATCACTCAATATACTTTACATACTCATCTTTCCAAGCCTTTCCTGCCCATTAACTAGGACAGCTTACCGTCAGCCAGATCACTCATCTAAATTTACATCAGCTATCTATCAGCTTTCGTTATCTTATTACCATGCTTATATTATTATTGCAGCTTAGCTTGGCAATTACTTACTAACCAAAAAAACAATTCCAGCAGAAAACCCAAACAAGTCTCATTTAACAAAATATCTTTTGTTTTCTTTTTGCCCCACTAATACATGCAAGACTGCTGTAATTTCCTCTGGGTAATAGGCTTGCTTTGACTAAGCTTCTCAGGTCTATATTTCCCTGTTTACGTTTTTGCAATATTTAATAACAAACATTTAAAAAAAAAATAAACTAGTTAGTAGAGTGTTCCCTTGTCATCTCCAGATGCTGGGAGAAGAGGTAAACTCTCCCTAATCTGAACCAACTAACACGAAACACTATGCAGTCAGCTGAGGAAAATCCTTCATACTCACGTTAGGTTCCCCAGTCGTGGGCCATTCTAGCATCTGGATGCTGAGAATGCTTCCAGGCATTATGCAGCCAGTGAGGCACTGCTATAAACCTAATGTAAATTTAATATACAGTCATTATGCAAACCAGTACTCTGCAAGCTGGGCAGAGACAGAGGGGTTGGCCTCCATTCCCCATTTTTTCAGAAAACACCCAAGACTGCCCTCAGACTAAGAGCAGGTCAGAGTTTATTATCCAACATGTCTAACTCCAAACCCTTTGGCTCCTCATCTCAGCACATTTAATAGTGCATTTCCATAGTAAAAAATGCAGACGGTCCTTCCCAGCAGGAAGACAGTAAGAAAGAATTGCATATGATTTGGTATCCGTTGTAAATTGAGTTCATCATAAAGCACCTAGGGGTGGGTTTTGCTCGCAGTATTAGATTTGGGGAATGGCATATGGCATATCAAGTGATTAAGGCTCTAAACGTTACATTTAAGGCCTGCTCATAATGAAGTTCTTGGGAATTTTGCAATTAATGAGAGAACTGGGTCTTTCGTAACCTATTTAAGTAGAAGATACCATGCGTCATGATGAGCTTCCCAGCAAACAAGCTGTCCGGGCATTTGTGTCCCCTTGGAAGCCCTCAGCCCTCCGAACCGCGCCGGGCCCTTCCCGGCGGAGCAGGGATGCCGGGGCACAGGCAGGCGTGCCGATGGCCAGACGCTCCGAATTAAGCTGCGTGATCCCCCTGTGCCCGCCTCCCACCGCCTAACAGCCCCAGGGTGTTTGTTTGCTTTACACAATGAGCATTCATCATTCCGGCTTATGTGTGCTTTTTAAAATTTCGTGCCAACAACTTCATCCCAAGAACCCCGCTCTCACGGTGTCCTGCTCTCTTTCTTTCCACAGGCAACTTACAAATCCCTGAAAATAAGGAATTTTAATGGGAATGCTGATTCAACCTGAACTTTGCTGTACCAGCACAGAGTCCATTGAAAGGATAAAATAAAAGGACTTTACAAACTCCAGCTCTGTGTGCCTGATGCTTTTCTCTAGGGAACAACCTGGCAAGTTATCTGACAATACCCATCCAGAGAAGCTTTCGGCTTGCTTGTGTGCTGTGCATGCCAATGAGGCTGGGGATAAACAATCCATGCAGCAAAGTGGTGTATTATTTATGCATCGTCACATCCATCTATATAGAAAATTGGCCCTAAATTAAAAAAGCAGGTATCAATACCGCCTGTGTGCTGTCTCCCGGGGAGAAGCTTGAGGGAAGAAGGCGAAATTTCAGTAATAAGGGCTCTTTTCCTCCTATTGATGTAAACAAACAGCCTGTGCCACTGGAGCAATTTTTATGCTAGCAAATACCCTGACGTGTTTCACAGAAATCAATCTGCGGGTAGAAAAATTGCCTAAGATAACAAAAATTCAGCAACTCCCCAACTCAAGCCCAGGCCAGGCTGCGTGTTTGGGGCTGGGGGTGAAGGGTGAGGAGAGCAATGGGTCAACTCTCTGAATTTTTTGGAGCACAGCTCATGAAATGATATCCTCCAAGCCCTGAATACCACGCTGGTTACAGCTTAGTTCGATCAGATTCAAGGACAGGAGAAATTGCAGGAGGGAAAGCAAGCGGAATTGGATGCAAGCTGCAGGAATACGTGTTCAGAGAAAACTTCTGCAGTGGAGTGAACTGGGAGGGGACCACTTGTACGGAAACCAAATGACTCGGCAGGTAATTTTCCACCCTCCTCCTGTGGTTGCTTATTTTCATTGCAGCACAGCCAGGCCAGGGCATGGCAGCCTGGAAAGAAATGTCATCCTTGGCTCCGTCACCTCGAGGAGCTTCGTGACATGCGGTGACTGTGATATAGAGGACAGAATTCCGGTTTCACTGTAAAACCAAGCAAGGTAAAACCTTGCTTCGCTGTAAAACCAGGCAGTGAATAAAGCAAGGGGTTGTCTGTGTTGATGGTAATTTACGTGGCCTCTCTGCATCTCGGCCAGTGGGTCTAGTAAAAGCAAGTAAAGGAGTCAGCTAGCCTTGATTTGAACATGCAGAGGAATTGAAGCTTTGCTCTGATTTTCACTCAAAGCTCCTGGCGTCCCCGTAGCAGTGAGATACTGTCTGTACTCCAGCCGTCTCCTTTTCTGTTCCCCCGCCTTCTGAGCACACAGGGCTACAGGCACAGCAGCTCCTGGGGTATGGCTCTGGGCTCCGATCGCTCTGTAGTTCAGTCAATGCAAATCTCCATATTTCCCTTTAGCTGCTCTTTAACCTTCCTCCCTGCCTCAAAAATCACAGCAAAGTCAAACCTTCACTGTGCAGAAAGGTTGGGCAGTTCACAAATGGTTATGAATGACCCTGAGATCACTCTGAGATGGAGCTGCTATAGGGTGTCCATGCTGCATGATGCTCGCGGTGCCAGAAAGAGCCATGAAAATCCCAAGATTCCAGTCCCCAAGCCCAAACACCCCTGAAATCCCACAAACCCTTTAAACATTGTTCTTACCACTAGTGATGTCCATGAACCATCCTGAGCAGGTGTTCCATACATGGTATAAAGCTCAAGTGAGGTATTCCCTGGGGTCTGGCATAACCAAGCCAACACTGCCAGAAAGACCTGGAAGAGAGCAGAGTGGTATGAAACAGAGCTAAAGAGACTGTCTTCTCTGACCGAGAGGTGATGGCGCCTCTGGAGAGCCAGGTCTGGCGACAGACTTTTGCTTAGTCATTCAACACTTCCAGCTCTGTACAACGGGTTTCTGATCACACGCATCCTTACGAGGTTTTCAGTTACGACAAGACGAAAGGCAACGCTGGTGCTGTTTCCCACAGTGTCAGAAATCCCGTGAGAACTCCTGCCCAGCAGCACCCTTTTATTAACCAACCTGGTCAGAAATCAGATATACTGTGAGGGCAGAGGGGGAGAAGATGTTGAGTTAAGGAGAAATTATTAAAACTTTCTTTTCAAACTTGTTTTTTGTACCAATTATGAATGAAGATTAAAGCTGGCTTTTGTTCTATTGATTGAAAAATAGAATGATGGGTTAAAGTCATAGCGGAAAGGATGTGAGATTTTTACAGAGGTGCTCAGATATGATTGATTCATATCACTGAGATTTAGAAGGCTAAAGAAAATCCATACAAAGGACAGGGAGGGTTTTTCAGATCTCAAACACCATCAAGGCCACAAATGCACTACTGCTTTTTGAACATGAAAAACCCACAAATTGTAAGGAGCCTTTGGACTCCAGCATTTTTAGCTGAACTATTATTACTATAGATTTTAGATTTCCCTTCACAGTATCTGTCCCTCATTTCATCCTCCTTTTCACTATAACTTAAGAAAAGCAAGAAACAAGAGACTCGCAGTTCTGCCACTCACTGCCCTTTGTAACATCTTCTGAGTGTATTTAGAAAGAAAGAAAGAAAGAGGTTTTTGATAGTCAGGAAAATCTAGAAAACACAGTCCCTGCAGTTACACGGTCCTGGTCCTTAGGCCAGGTTTGTGCCAAGGACAGACCAGTTCTTGGCAGTCTATCAGCAGTCAGGTACAGATCCCAACCAGACCCAGTTCAGGCTTACTTACAACTTTACTTTTTCTTATGTGAGCGCCTTTCACTTTTGTCCCAGTATATGTATCAAGAAACCAGAGTTTTCGTTGGGCAGTCATGTCCCCAGCCCCCTGTTAGGCTCTCGTACCCACGTGCCCCAGGAACCGGTCCAGCAAAACCCACGCTGCAGCACCGCGGCTGAGTGCAGGCGAAAGCAGACTTCAGCCCCCGCTGCCTGTGGATTCGCTAGGCAGGGCTGTGCCATGGCTGCCTGTTCTTTTGATAAAATTTTTGCAGCCGAACAAGTTTCAGGATCAATTTGACTTGCTGCAAGTCTGCTATTCGGCCAGTCTTCCTGCCCTTCCCTGTGCCCTCTGCAGGTGTGAGCAACAACCAGCCCACTTTCAACTTCGGAGAACAAAGAAACAAATGTGTTTCATAATACGTTTCTCTGGGAGTGGATTCACAAACTAGTTACACAGTCCCTCAGCAGTTCAAAAGCTATTTGTACCTAAAATGTAGCAATTAAACCCAATTTACAGCACAGCACAATTCTTGGACGGGTGACATTAGCTGGATGGGTCTTGCTCTAGCTGTTAGAAACTCTGAAACTATGGCCAAGCTGAGCTAAGCAATGTCGTTTCTGTCTGCAGGCGTCATCTCTAGTCGTGACCCTTGAGTTTACCTTGGCTGAGACGCTTGGGATCACTGGCCACAGAAAGCTGCCAACTAATCCTTCATACTGATTTCTCCGAGGGTTCAATGCAGCCACCTCTGAGGATCCCAAAGCATCTCACGGGCTTAGCTAAGGAGACAGTAACACAGAACCTGTTGGCCAACAGGCAATACCACAGGCATTCGCTTGCTACTTTTGATCCTCTCTCCAAAGCAGCTCCCCTCAGATGATTTCTAACTTTCCTGCTGTTCACTTTCTTTAAACTCCCCTCTTTAAACATCCCTCAACATCAATAAAAGTGTTGACAAATGAGTGTTATAAAGCTAACTAGTCCAGCAAATGCCCGAGAACATGTTGATTTCCTTAGTCTCTAATAATAAAATTAAAACCTAAGAGGGTTTCGTCCTTTCCAGCACATTTAGACTGCATTCCTTTTCCCATTACCTCATCTAAGATAGAAGGTGGATGATACTCAATTTGGGTAACTTGGAACCCAAAGGGGGTTGGTTTTCTGCTGCTGGCGGTCTGGCAGTCGCTGCAGCCCCACGGGGAGAGCTCTCCTCTTCCCGCATCTCCGGAGAAGTGCCCACAACACAGAGCCCCCGGCAGCCTCTGCTCTCCTGGGCCCCCCCCGGCAGTGCTGCAGGAGCTTTCGGGGGGCATGGCCCCTTCGCAGGTAGGCACCACACCTGAAAAGGAACCACAGCAATCTCCACAATCTTCTGGAGGGTCTGGGGAGGGGCGGTACCCCCTCAGATCCTGGGGTGCTTCTCCCCTCCCCGTGCCCCGAGACACCCACAGCCTGCCCACACGCTTGCGGCAGTTGCCAGCCTCCCCCAGCAGCTCCGGATCTTTCACTCCAGTACTTATGTGCGCTATCTACCAGCTCTGACTATTTAAAGCTATCAGAGATTTACATCAGGAGACTTTAAATATAGAAGTAATTTTGTGTAAACTCTTGCCTTTATTGCAGCAAGGAGAAGGGAGGGAAAAGCCTTTCTTTTTTTAGACTTGGCAGGAAACAAGCAGTTAAATAAGTGAATACTATAAAATGAAAATCTTAAAGTGATTACAAATATGAAAGGAGTGAATACCAAATTGAAACAGCCGTTTAATCAAGATAAAGTACAGAAATCCAGCAATTGGCCTCTTTCCATGATCCTGTAGTGCTGTGCAGAGGAGGCGGTTTACTGTAGCATTACCAATCTCAGTTGCTTGGCTGCTGACTGCCAATACCCCAAAGTCTTCCACCCTTCGCAGCTTTTCACATGCAAAATGCCTTCCTTTATGGATCACCCTTGACGTGAAGTGGCTTTAATTATTCAAGAACTGAAAGAAAGATGAAAAAGTAATTGCATTTTAATTGCTGTAATAATGGCAGGAAGCTGCACTGTGACTTAAATACTGAAAGGTGAAGATTAAGACTGTTTGTTAAGATCCTTTTCCTTCAAACACATCTTCTTTGTATTTTGTTCCAGTCTTCCCTCACCCCATAAACAGTCACACTAGCGTACATCAGGTTTATTCCTAAACTCCTGAGATGGTTTGGTCTGTTAGACAGCGATATCTACAAATTGGAGCTTTTTACCATAAGCAATTTTAAGGTTGAGGGATTTTCTTGTAATGTACCAATACCAGACTTCTCAGCTTGAGATATTTGCTTACCCCAAGCGTCTACAGGCTGGGCAATAACAGCCCTTCAGAGGCGGGTGACAGCGGAGGGAGGCTGCAGCGATGATGCTATATGGTGGGGAAGTTACGTTGTCTAAGGGGCAGCTCCCACCACCTGACAGCGTGGCTCTGGTAGCCCCTGCCACGGGGAAGCTTGAGTTGGTTTTCCTTCTTACGTGTAATCGGCACACAAAATCCCCAGGATTTTGGAATGGGAGGAGAGGACATTAAAGAGGATTTGTTTTCTCCTCGCTGTACTTTATGTGTCCGTTATGCTAAAGCGTAGGTGGGAACAAATCCCATCAGCCAGCCGCAGCGGTGGGAAGCAACCTTGCCAGGCAGCCTTTGGCAAGGAAACTTCAAGACTTGACCTAGGCTGACATCAACACCACTTTGGAAATTAGTGTGAAAGTCACTGCTTGATCCCCATGTATCACCTCTGAACGCCTCAGTTGACAGTTTTTCCTTCTGCACGAGGAAGTTTTCTGCTTTTGTTGCCATCTCTGTCACAACAGGAGAATTAATTCCTCACACCAGCTTCCTAGCACCAACCAGAGCGCTCTCTCCTGCACACAGTACCTCCTGTGACTACACCACCCGGCAGTATCAAGTCAGACAGAATAAGCTCAGGAAAGGAAAAGATGTGAGTGGAATACAGAGTGAGGCTATTGACTTGGCGTGCCAAGCCACGGGCTGGAGTTGACTCCAGATGTGAGCTGAACAATAACAAAAACCTTATACTTCATCACCTTTTAAAGTACATGGAGGGATGTCTAAACAATTGCTTTCAGTGAATGATTTCAGGCAGTCATTAGCCTCATACAGAGACAATAACACACATAAATACACAGGCAGGTGTATTGTGAGAAGAAAAAAAGTTATCAAAACAATTTCTAAGAAACAATCTAATGTATGGGGGGAAGGGAACTTCATTCTCTCCCCCCGCTCCTTCCTGCTGTTCCTCTTCTTTCTTTCAGTGGTTATGATGCTCAGCACGAGTTCAGTGTGGACGGAGGTTATGCAGCATTTTCATAAGTAGTCCAAAGAGAAGCAGGTTATAAAGATGTTATTATTGGGGTAATTTATTTTTGCTGGAAGAATCATCAATTCAAATTGCAAATCAAAATGGAAGCAAAATCCTCCATTTATTAATTAACTTTTAGATCATTCAGATCATGCTTATTTAGATCAAAGTGAAAATAAGCCAGGTACCGGCTATGCCTCAGCAGACCCCTGCTCTGTGAATATTAGACTGCTGCAGGTTGGACAGAGCCAGTTCCCACCAGGAACAAAACCAGAGGGGAACTGTCAGTCACAATATGGTCCCCCCAGGTGTCCAGGAGACTTCTGGCCCTGGTGATGCTGTTACCTTGGTGGGCTGAGCCCACCCCTCGGTGCAAAACTGCAATGCAAGGAACAGCACAAAAGGCTGCTCTGAGATGAGATGAAGCTCACTGAGAAAAGATTTTGCTAAGTTAAAAGCAAGAGTAAAGTAAATATTATAGACATTCTTCAGCCCCATGTAATGGGAATACCACCATAGTTAAGGCTGAATTGCAATTTGCATTCAAAAGTAGGAAGAAATTGCTCCAGTTCACATTTCAATGAATGAAATTCATCTAATGAATTAGCATATGTTGCTGTGAGACAATTTCCAGTTTCAGAGGAAGCCAAATTTTGTGCACAAGGCTTTAAAAATAAAATGTTTTCTGTTTTTTGCAGAAATACTCTCAAATGGTCCTTCCTTAAAATGTTGCCTCTCTTCCCCAAACACCACTGGGGAGTCCCGCCCAAGGGAACCTCCAGATTTCTGTTGCAATATGGAAATTTTGTGCAACCTCTTAACTCTTTTCTGAGCAGGGGAAAGACCAATGAGGCCGTTTGTGGGCATGTCAACAGGAATGTGCAGTTGCCCTGAGGGAAGGGGCTGGTGTGGGGCTGGGCCGGGAGAAGACGGGGCAGCAGCAGTGCAGGGTGAGCTGAAGCCCACCATGGGCAGAGGGGCAGGCCACCACAGCCAGAGATTACACACGGCTTCTCCCCAGGAAACCTGGTGCCTCTGCAAGGCAGTGATGCTTTATGCGTAAGCATCCCATAATGATATTTATCACTAGCTGTACCTCCAAACTCCTCAGTAAGGAGCCAACCAGCACAGCACCTTGGCAGCCTGGGATGCTGTGAGCCACTCCACACTGCCAGGACCCACAGCTGGTCCCCTCCCTCCTACCCTGCTGCAGCTTCATGCTCTGCTCCTTGAAGGATAATTTTGGGACACTTCGTAGGGTTTCAATCTCCCTATTAATCATCACATCAGGACACATCAGATCTGAATATAGCACTCAACAGACTACAAGGAAACAGGGGAGATGGTGCCAACAGCCACATGATCTTGAAATTCCAATCCATGCCTCTGCTCCTACATCAAATTTAGCACCCCCACAAGAAACATCTCGGCCACTGATTTAAAGATGCACAGGCAAGACTTTCTCCCTCTGCATGCAGCTTAGACCCTATGGTTGGCCAGACCCTCTCTGCTGGGCTGCAAAGATAAAGGTAAAACTCACTCATGTGCTGTGAGAGCCCCTGGATTATGTTTTATAACACCCTTAAATGACAAATTGCAACGTTCTCAGGGTCACTTCAAAAAAGGGTGCTGGCATGATCTGGCATGGCTGCAAAACTGGACTTAGTCTCACAAAAACAAGCTTTCTCACAAGGTACTTGTGCTTTCTGCTCCTTCAAATACACATAAAATAAATACCTTATTGTTACCATTAAAAATTCAGCACCTATATTGTTTAAGCCATCAAACCTATTATGAACAAAGTGCTAACATATTTTAAAGTAATGAGCCAAGTACAGTATCTAACAGCGAGGCCATTGCATTGTTCTTGGCAAGTGCAGTAGAAGGATGAAATTATATTTGTGACAAGGGACATCACTCGATTTGAATATCAGCTCTATTAAACAGAAAATAGTGAATGCATCAGCTCTACAACACCTCTGATAGCATGCTGAGGAAAGTATTTGGTAGGGTCAGTAGGTAAAAACTGAGCAGAAAAATTCTCCTTATTGCTGTCTTCACGGGAGGGTCCAGAAGTAATATGCATTTATGGGGAAATTTAACTGAGTCTATGGAAATTTATTCCGTGAGAATTTTCCTTTCTTCCATGGTAGTTGTTTGGGTTTTCTTTTCAGCTTCAGATTATGAAAATGATTATTTAGAGGGGAAAACAGCATCATACAAACGCCGCTGTGCAAACAGTAACTTTCGGAGGAGTAAAACATTATCATCAGACAACATTGCAATTGATTTACAAGTGCACAGACAAGAAAACGGGACAGCAAGAGAATAAAGACTAGCTGTCACAGGGTGAGGCCACCTGTAGCGCTGACATGGGCTGGCTGTGCAGCCACGGCACAGCCCCCTGCTGCGCCCACCAGCTGGTGCGCAGCCTCTGCCCCTCGCGGAGGACACAGTGGTCTCCAGCAGGTTAACCACAGCGGGTATGAAAATAGCCCCAACTTCCCCTTGGCTAAAGCTTCCTTGAGGCTGTACAAAGCCTGCTCCGCTAAAGGATAGTTCAAAGGGCTTTATGTTACACCAATACTCCCTAAATTCAGCTCAAGCATCTTAAGAGAAGTGTATGTCCCTTTCTAGAGCCCTCTTCACCTCATCATGTTCCCACTTCTAAGGCAGAGACCCTTCAAAGCACCGTTCCTATCTCAGTCTTTGCTGGTGACCCCACTCTACAGCTCACACACCAGCCTGAGGCCATATTACAGCCAGTCCACAGGCAATTTCAGTAAAGGCATAAGGGAGAACACGTCTACAGAAAGCATCATCCAGCTGTCAGTGGCCTCATTAAGCACAGGGCACCTCAGTCCCCAGATGCACAGGGAGAAGCACGTGGGCCATTAGCAAAACCAGGGCTGCCCAGGACACAGCACAGGCTGCTGCGGGGCTTACAGCAGGATGAGCCTCACTGCCTTGGCAAAGGAAAAGGCAGAGAGCAGGGAGGTTAATTAGTTCATACTTTTAATTAATTTGCCATTCCTAATAGATGTTACAGATACAGTCCTGAAGTCTTGCTTATCTGACAGGGTAAATTTATTACACGTCAAATGGGCAGCATATGCTTTCCCAACCAGCTGTGCCCACGTGTGCACTGACAGAGTTCCCGTGAGCTGTGTCTAACTGGGAGAAGTTATTTTGGTCTCTAAGGCTCATCCGCGGCTTTTCAGACTGACCATTAATCCAGCCTCAGACAGGCTCCTCTACACCGGACCGCGATGTGCTCTGCGTGTGCCTGCGCAAGCTCCTTTGCCCACAGGCACACACACTGCTGGGGCTTCTTGTTATTGCTGGAAACAGTCATGTTTGAGTCTGCCACCTTTTCGTCCTTTCTGCTCCCTCTTTTGCAAAGGAGGGAAGGAGCTGCTCACCGCCTGCGGCGAGACCTGACCTCGGGCAGAGCCACTGGGGGGGCAGGAGCTGATTCAGAGATGCCCCCAGGGTCCTGCCAGCATCCCTGCCCACAGCGGGCTGCCAATGCCAGTGCTACAACTGCCACAGTCAGACCACATCTCTGCTGTTTCTGCTCTGATTGCCGTCCTCCCAAAGCACAGGCACTTGCTTAGTTCAAAGCACGCGAGGCATCTCACTGAACATAAAGAGATGCACACGGAATTGAAATTAATCCCTTGGACAAATGTCTGCAAGAGCAGGCTTCTGCTCCACAGTCAGCACAGCCTGAGGAGGCAGGCTCTGGTACCCCCTAAGCTGTCACCCCCCCATCAGAGCTGTACCACAAAAGAGCATAGTTCAGCCCCAGAAATTAGCAGCTCACCTGCAGAAATGTCGGCCACACTTCCCAGTCGCTGAGGTATCGTGGTTGCTTACAGGTAAGGCAGCAGTGCCCTGGATCTGTATTTTAGCACTAGGCAGCCGCCCCCTTCGCATCACTGAGAGAGGTCAGAAAACCAATGTCAAGCGAGGAACGGTATTTCTGTTTCTTCCCTGCTGTGTGAGGGGAAATGGGGGGAGAAAGAAGAGGTGAGAGAATCAGACCTGAATGTTTCCAACAACAATTAATAGCAAATCTGGTCAGCACACACAGAGGGCTCCATGGCATCCACGCAGAGGATCTTGTTTGAGCCAGAAAGCTGGCCTCCCAGACTGTTGAATCAATGGGGAATACTGATGTGATTAACAATGATTTGATTTGGAAATCAATGCAAAGGAGATTGTTTGCTTGCTTTGTCCAATTTAGTCCATGAAATACTGGCCTCAATACAAGGAGAAATTCAGCCGAAGCAGGAAGGGGATTTTGAGGAGGGGTGGAATGGGGTGTGTTTGTTATTTTATCAGACATCCGTCTGGATTCTAGCTGGTGAAAACTTGAGCATTCAATCAAATGTTTTATGTGTGTCTATAATAATCTGAACAAAGGAACAGCTGACAGCTCATGATCATTTAAAGATAGAGCAACTTCTATTTAGCAATCTTGTGACTGCATTTTCTGTATCTACGTGCAAGGCTTCCTAATCGTTATGTGGGTTTTGTTGCAGTTTGGCTGCAAATGAAACACTATGAATTTACAGGAAACCCAACACAAACACTAAGTCTTTAAGAGGAATATTAAGAAGCTATTCTCCTGGGTCGCAGAGTGAAGAGGCTGAATATGCACAGCTATTAAAGGTTGCCAGGTATAAGTTGTTGAGCTTATATTCTAACCCTAGGAGGAGTGATAATTCATCACAGATAATTTGTATTAGAAAGGAGACAAGCATTTTTTAAACTTTAGTCACATGAAATTGTCTCTTCTGCTTTAGCTCCAGGGAGCTGCTTCTGCCAATAATTCCTGAGAGCACTGCAAGAACCTCTGGGTGAAATTTTTGTGGTGTAGGCTGAGAAGCAAACTAGTAAGTAATTGATAAATGGTCTCTCCTAACATTAATATGTTTTTTGAAATATGTGAAAAGCTCAGTGATGAAATCCAAGACCCCATCTGAGGGTCTCATTCTGCCACATTAATTTTGCTGAGTAGCCACTGGCTCTATAAAAATCAACACAAGGAAGAGCAGTAAATGACACACCAGAGCTGAAAGCTTGTCATCTTAGTATTAGCCTTGGGAAATTTATCCTCCTTAAAATCAGCAGCTTTGTCAGTTATGATGTAATTATTTCATCACTCACTGTGGGAAATTGTGGGTTTGTCCCCCTCCTCCCATCCAACAGGTTACTCAGATTCACATGAAGTGCTTGGTCTCTCCACTTAATTACTTTAAGGCTGCAAGACTCTCCCTGGCTTGAATCAAGATTAGATGTCCAGCACTCAGTCAATTACGAGCAAGGGCAGTTGCTGAAATACGACAGCGAGACAGCCCTGGCTTTTGCACAGGTCCTTCCGCCAGCCGGCGATGGGCAGCGGCTGAGAGGCCGGCGGGACATGGGCTGCACCGGGCAGCTCTGCCCACAGCACGCACAGCTGGCTGCCGGTCCCCGCCGCCCTCGCCGCCTCCAAGGCTGCGCCTCCTTGGGTGCAAATGGAGGTGTCAGAGGCTGCGTGAGTTCTGCTGGGCAGGCAGCTGAGAACTGGCTCACACAACAGTGCAGAAAGGAGCGGGACTGCCTATATGGCTTACTGGAGTCACCAGTTTTGGATACCCTCTCTTGAGACTTCTCACGGACATCCCTGGTTAGACCTCACCCCCTTGCCTTTGCCATCCTTAGGACCAGCTCCTCTGCCAGCTCTTCCCCTTAAACACTAAAACTTCAACCTCCTCATAAAGTCCATACCTTTCTGATTCAGTCCTTGACCTGCCAGGAACAAAGTACCTCCTTTGGACACAGGAAACCACATCTGCAATGTTACCACCACAATTTCAGCATGTCTAGGTAGGCTGGACACCTCTGGTATAAAAGTCCCACTGACTGAAGATACCTCGCAGAATCACAGACCGGTTGGGGTTGGAAGGGACCTCTGGAGGTCAACTAGTTCAACCCCCTGCTCAAGCAGGGTCACCTAGGCCAGGCTGCACAGAGTCTCATCCAGGCGGGTTTTGAATGTCTCCAGAGAAGGAGACCCCACAGCCTCCCTGGGCAGCCTATTCCTGTGCTTTGTCACCCCCAGAGTAAAGAAGTTCTTCCTCATATTCAGAAGGAACTTCTTGTGTTGCAGCTTGTGCCTGTTGCCCCTTGTCCTGTTGCTGGGCACCACTGAAAAGAGCCTGGCCCCATCCTCTTGGCACTCGCCCTGAAGATATTTGTAGCCATTGATAAGATCCCCTCTCAGTCTGCTCTCCTCCAGGCTAAACAGGCCCAGCTCTCCCAGCCTTTCCCCGCAAGGGAGATGCTCCAGTCCCCTGATCATCCTTGTAGCCTCCGCTGGCCCCTCTCCAGGAGTTCCCTGTCTCTGGAACTGGGGAGCCCAGCACTGGACACAGCACTCCAGAC
>JAVJGI010000064.1:52429492-52456164 GCA_035590275.1 Ibycter americanus
ATCCTCCTGGCCCTCCTCTGGACTCACCCCAACAGGTCCATGTCCTTCTTGTGCTGGGGCCCCAGAGCTGAACACAGTACTCCAGGTGGGGGTCCCACAAGTTTTTATATGTATTTACTCAGTTAATTCTTTCCAGTTGTGAGCTGCTGTTACAATTTTTTTTCCGTGTTTTGAGTAGCAGGGGGGAAATACTCCTTTTTTTCAGTGAGAAACTACAGAACAAAACAAACATTGTTGGCTCCTTTCCAAATTGCATTTCTCATTCCATTATAGTTTTGCAGCTAAAAGCACTGATTTGATGAATGGAGTTAGATCTATCTACATCTTCTCATCATAAAAAGTGACTGAGAAAATTCCTATTAAAATGAAAACTAAGCAAAGGTGGATCACCAGCTTCAAGTTAACTTATACAGGGCATAAATCCTGCTGAAGGAAATTACCCCAGCATCATTCCCCAACTTTGGCCTTCTAATCATGTTCATTTGCTCCAACTGCTGAAAGAAACCAATTTGAGTTTAAACCAACAAACAAACCAGAAAAATTTAAGAGGGTATACTATAGTTTCTAATGCAGTTTCTTGACTGCCTCTGTGCAAACTGAAGATAGTATTTTTTTCTTAAGTCAGAAAGATTTGGCTCATGGTACAACTGCCTCAGTACAATGTCCCAAAGTAGATGGTGTTAAGGCTATTTTAATCCGCAGTTTGGCATTGATCCTGCCATATCTGCAGCATATGGATGGCAATGCAGTGAAGCCCTGTGTGCCTGTGTGCTGCACGTGGCACTTCCCAAAGAAGGCAGAAGAGCTTTAATCCTCAGGGCTGAACAAGTTATTCTCTGCTTAAGATCCAGTGGGAGAGGGGACGGACATGACTGGATGACATCTCTGCAGCCCTGTACCTCCAGCTTCTTTCATGCTGTGCTGGTTTATAAATGACCTGGCTGGTACTCAGCAAAGGACAGGCACACCTCAGCTCCCCTCATTCCTGCGTGTTCACCTCCATGCCAAAGGCATGCAGGGCTGTGCAAATCCTTTGATATGTGGTTGTACTGCGATAGGGAAATTTTACAACATAAAACTGCTAAAGCCTAGATCCAGCCCTGAACCCAAGCCCTGCATCTCCTTGATGTCTACTAATGCCTTTCAGCACATTGCATGGTCTAGACTAGAGGATTCCTTAAGATCCCACCCAATCTTATTTTCTTTCATCCTTCTAATTTCTTATCGAACCAGAAACTTCCCATTCCAATACAGATATAATTCCAGCCCCTTTGGCGGCTTTTCTAATCTCCATTACAGCTTCACAACCCTGAACAAAGTGTAGTTGGTTTAGTGCAGTCAATGGACTGCAAAGTTTCATCATTTAATTTAATTTCTTATGCAGCAGTGCAATTCCCCTTCTAGAGTCCTGCCTATCTAGTAGGCATATATTCTTCTGTGTCCTGGTCCTGTCTCCTCTGATGAGAGCAATAGATATGGCATATGGATTAGACACTGGTGTCCATTGTGCCAGGAGGAGGCTGGAGACAATGTCAGCCATCTGACCTGCAGAATAGGAGGGCTACAGGGTGCTGAATGTTTCACATCCCTTGCATGTTTTCTCTTAGATGTACTGTGAGAAAAGTGAAAATGATCAAGCCAACTCTTTTCTTCTACAGATTAGAATAAAGGAACAGAAAAATCTTCTTTGAATACCTTGATTACACCTCTTCAGTTGGCTCATTATATGTGAGTCATTTCCAAAAACGAACATTTCACCATATGGGTCAGGAATAATTCTGTTGGTATGGGCAAAAAATGCCAATGCTCCGTTATACAAACTTGTGCTAGCTAAGAAATATGCCTGTCCGCACCTCAAGCATCTTCCAGTGCAAACCAGTAGCTTCAAACCTGCCCAGGCAAAAGCAACCCCAAAAGTGATGGGGCAGTCACGCACCTACAGTGACTGGAGGCCAAAAATCCCATCACTAGGAGCAGATTTCCCCACTGCAGCCCTGGGAGTTTCTAGCAAAAAGCCCTTGCTGTTACAGCTGTAATTACATAAATCCCTTCGATACATCTGTGTCAAAACCATTGATCAAGAAACAGTATTAATTAGACCTAATCCACACTTCGGGGGCACCAGAACATATCATCACGGCTCGAGGGGGTTTAGGGCAGCCGAGTGTCTGTCTCAGCAAGGCTTCCTTAATTTTATCCTCATGATTTTGAAGGTGTGAATGCACAAAAAGAAGAGGGAAGACAACAAAAGAAAAAGAGCAGCTTTGCAAATTTAACCCTTCCAAGGTGCAGCTAGTACGCCTGAGTTGTCTGTGAGGTTAAAACCTATTATGACTGTACCTAGACAAACTAAGTACACCCTGAAAGTTTGTGCCTTTGAGAAGAAACATTGAAATATCATGGAGATATTAAATACTCTAACTGCAAGCACATCTATTTGCTTCTCTCAGAGCAGGCAGACACCAGGCAACCTCATGGGCAAAGGGCTAAATAAACCACCTGGGTTGTTTACTGTGGGAAAGCAAAGTCTGAGATCCCTGGCAATGCTCCAGCCCCACCAGCCTGATCCCAATGCAACTGGTTGCCCTGTCCCTCCACCATGCCACTACAAAACCAGCCATCTGCTAGAGACAGCAGGAGGCCAGGTGCAGACAGTAGGAACAGGCATTTGGGAAGTGCCCCAGGTCTTAGGCTCTGTAGAGTTAAAGCAGCCAGAGGAATCTTAAACAAAAACAAAAAAACCCTACCAAACTCAGAAAAAGAACTAAGCAACAGCTCTCACAACAAAAATGCCGTTCCAAAATTAATGAGATTTTGATAACCCACCTTTAAAAATTGAATACTTCCATTTTAAAATGTACAAAGACTAAAACCTTCGTAAACACCCTACTAAGAAACTTCTGCTGCTGTTTTAGCGTTTCAATTGAAATACAGTGCATGAAGGTTGCCATAGCTACAAGCAAATTTTTAAATAACTGTTTTTCATCAGAGCAGCTGCAGTATCACGCAGAAATGAGGGTGAAGTGGGGAAGCTGGAAGGAGTCCGACCAACTTCAAGCTCCTAATCAAGTGACTCCAAGATTTTCACAAACACCACTTAGAGACTTTTAATACACTTTCTGCTTTTTAAAGAAAATACTGCCTTTTGTTATTTGGCAGCACCCCAGCAAATGCCGTCAGCAGTGTGTGAGATCTCAGTCAAGAGAAGAGCTTTGTTTTCATGCTGGAAAAGATAAAAATTTCCACTGCTAAGCTCCTACCATGGTGCAAGTGCCCAGGCAGTGAAGGATGTGCTGCAGCCTCGGGTCCACTCTGAAGGGCTTTCTGTGTGAACAGGTTGATTGGCAGCAATATGCCTAAAAATGTCACAAAAGCCACAGATTTCTGTATCCAGGAAAAACTCTTCCTTGCCTGAGTTTGCACAGGAAAACACAGAAAGGAGGAAATGTGAAAAACAAGTGAAGTTGTAAAATTTTAGCAGGAGGCTTTTGAAGTGGGGCTGTGATTTAGGCGGTGCTGCCTCCGATGGGGTTCGGTGATCCGTGGGCACAGGCAGGCATTGTCCTCTACTGTAAGATCTCTCCCTGGCAGGAGCAGGCAGAGTAACCTTCTGAGCAACAGTGCAAACAGAAAATGAACATTTCTGCACTACGGGCATCTGTTCAGAGGAGGGCTAGGCTACGGACAACACTGATAGCCTCCTTCATACTCAAGCTTTTCAACCAGTGATATTAACTATGGCAAAATTCCTAGAAAACTTCAAATAGATTAATTTTGTGTCCTCAGCCAAGTATGTCCCTGTGTCTCAGTCTATAAAATGAGAATAAATAAAGAATAAAATTTCTCACAGGAATATGAAGAGGTTTAAGTCCAGCACAATAGTAATTGAATTGCTAACCATAGAAAGCAGAAATGCTTGGCTGGGTACATTTTTTTTTCTAAACAACAAATTAATGATCATTATTTAGTACACGATTATAAATCTGAAAGAATCATCCCAGTGATTATTCTTTTTATACAAATTGGTTCCTTTTTTATGACCTGCTTCTAAGAGGTGCCTCCACAGCACAGTGGAAGTGCTGCCTCGTACTTCGGTGGCAATGCATGAAGGCTTGCGGTGCTCTGCCATCACCTGCACAGCAGTGGAGTTCACAGGCAAGCAACAGATATTAATTCATACAGACAAATCTTCTGGCAACATATTTCTATTTCAAATCTGATTTTAAAATTTCCTTTGCATCTTAAATGAAAGTTTCATTTTCCTTTCCTGAAGACTGTATGTTTGTTTGTTCCAAAATCAATAGTTTTTTCAACAGCTAGTAGACAACAAAGTTTTCGCAGGGTAAGAGAGAAAGGAAAACAAAGGGAAGAGAAGTCAGAGTAGACTTTTTAAAAAATCTAGAAAAATGAAAGTAAAAAAATCCTATCTTGGCAGATTCTTCTAGCAAATTACGTTCTTTGACTAATTCCAAATATTCAAGGAAGTGCTCAAGGCCAGGCTGGATGGGGCTGTGAGCACCCTGCCCTGGTGGAAGGTGTCCCTGCCCGTGGCAGGGGGGTTGGAATGAGATGATCTTTAAGGTCCCTTCCAACCCAAACCATTCTGCAATGCTATGATTCTATGAACCATAAGTGCTGAAGCAGTGCAAGTGCTATCTTTAGTACAGGGGGAAAGAAAAAGAAAAAAGAAAAAAAAAAAGAAGAAAAGTCCCTCATTTTATAAACTAGATACTTGGTGACAGCCAGAAACATCTGAGTGCCCCACTGAGATAATGGCATACCCTGCTTCAGCTGGCTTTGCCCAGCACTCCTCTCCAGGTCAACAGTGAGCGGTCAGAAAATGCAAAATAAGGATGACTACCAGAAAGACAACCTAGAAAATACCTTTCATAACAACTTTAACCTAATGTTAATTTTAAAAGCGTCTCTTTGCCAGGGCAAAAATAGGCTAGTACAGCAGAGTAAGGGAGGGATGCCAGTGAACAGAGATTTCTGTACTTGAGTGCATGTATCCTGTCAAAGGGACAGGCCTTCTAGGACACCTTTAGGTATTAACTTTTCTAACGTAGAGGTTTTTTAAAGGAAAGAGATAGAAGATAAAAAAAGCACAACCTGCTGTATGGCTGGGATGCCAGAAAAACAGATTGTGAGTCAGTCACTGAAAACTAGTGACCTTACTCAGCATATTGCAACTCCATAGCTTTTAAGCCCTGCTGTTTCTTTTCCAAGGCAGATGAGAGGCTTGTCAAAGCTGTAGTCTCCATATATACACATGCACACTCACACTCACGTTAAAGTGCTATTTCTCTCAACTGTGCAGACATCAGGATTACTGAACCTGACATAAACTCATCATTTTCCTGGAAGCAAAAAGGCACGCTAGCCAAAAAGATGAGCCACAGTCAGCAACAGCTCTCTTGTCTTGGGGTACCAAAGGGCAGCAAGAGCAGAGCAATCTCTAGAGGAGTGTTCAATGCACAGCCACTCATTCGAAAAGCCCTAAGATCATTTGCTGAGAATAAATGCCTGTCTGCAGCCTGCACTAAGGCCTCTCATCAGCATTCGCTGGACAAGGCACACACAGTATAAAGAAGAAATGCAGAGGCTTAAGGAGAAGATGATGGGTCAGAGGCAGCAAAAGGGAGCAGTGCTTAATGCCATAGCATACTTTTCTCACCTTACCTGCAACACAAAATATGCAAACACCTACAGACCTGTTACTGCTGTGGCAGCTCCCCTCTCTCTGTCTGCCTCTGTCCGCCTCTGTCCACTCCCCTCTTTGTCTTCCTTCACCATTTGTTTCCATTCTGCTTTTGAAGTAGTGCACAAGCCCCTCCAGCACTCATGAGGTTTGTTTTTTTCCCCACCAGATTCAAGCACTATCTTGATGCAAGGAGAAAAGACTCCTGGGGGATGAGCTAAAAAAAAAAAAAAAAAAAAAAGGAAAGAGAAAAAAGCAACAATCCCACAACATACAGGGGAGAAAAGCCAAAAAACCACAAGAAAGAGGCCCCGAGAGAGGCATCAAGGACCAAGAAGTGGGGACAGAATATCAGCCAAGGGAGGGGGAGGCAGCAAACCGCACAAACAGCAGCAGTGGGTGATACTGGGACATGCTCATACCAGAAGAAGGAGGGTGTAGGTGTTTGTCCTCATTTGTTTGTTGTGAATAGTAAGCAGAAAGCCACAAGTGAAGAGCAACAAGCATGCAACAGAAATCAGGGCTGCTTCTCCATTTTAGGTGTTTGGACCCTCAGCTTACTCATCTACAAAATGTAGGTAGCTTACTGGTCTGCCAGAGCTATGTCAGGGGGATTCAGCCCATTGATTTACTCAGAACAAAATAAAGAGAGTAAGATCTGTGAATAAGCACCAGAAGGTGGCACAGATCAGCTTGAGAAAGATATAGGGAGGGTATATCTTTTCAGCAAATGCTTTACTTGCCCAAAAATCAAGTTTCAAATCTATAGCAGCACTAACAAATATAGCTGAATTCATCTGAATGATTCTGCCAAGAAAAAGTACAACAAAAGATCATTCTAAAATGAAACTTTTAGAGGCCCAGATTAGAGAGATAGTCTTGTAAGTCAGGGAACAGGAGAAGATGAAAAAATCCTTCAGAAGAGATGCAGTCATCAGAGTTGTGATGCTTTCACTTCTGGTGCCTGTGCACAAAGCTGGTGAATTCAGTAAGGACTTGTATCAATCAATACACATAACACGTCGTACATCTGTCAGAGCATCAGGACATGAATCGCTAAGTTGGTTTACCTTCAGCACTGTGACACTGCGTTACTTCTGTGTGCTGAGAGGCACGTATCCCTGTGCAGGCTGGCTGGGGTGTGAGCTGCAGTCTGAGGCATCCTGAGGACTGCTCTGGTTACAGTGAAGTAGAATAAACCCATATACTGCGGGGAAGCATAATTAGACAGACAGAAGGTACATTGGTTTGAAGCCACATGCTAAAAATACTTTCTATTCTGCTGGAAAGACACAGCACTGTCAATAGGACCACCTGGGACTTGAAAACTTTTCTAGTTTAAAGATCCCAAGAATCCAGGGCAAGCAGGGTTCGAAAGTAACTACAGTAGCCTGTAGCAAAGGAAGAACACACTGAATGGTCAGTCACTGCGGGGCTGAAAGGCAGGCTTGCTTCTGCTTTCAGAATATCTCCGTGCCTAATCGTTTTAACCTGTTCATTCTCACCCAGCAGCAATTGTAGAGCACACAAAACACCTAGGCAGCTTTGAGAGAAAGAAGGCTTTAGAATAACAGATTCTGGGATCAGCTCTTTCCTTCACCATTTTTCACATGAACAGCTATATTCAGAACATAAACATGCTCAGGATGCAAATACCAGCTACTTCTTCTTTACACATGGGCTATGTGGCTGTTTTCCTACATGCAAGCCCATCATTCATGGAGAGCTGGAGCTCAAGAGCTAGACAGAAGTTTCATGACTTTCACCTAGACACAGGCAGTCCGTGGCACTTGGGGAGGTTTGGTGGTGTGCAGACGTAGCTACCAACTATTTGGTAGTGATATCCCGATTGCAGTTCACCGGAGGTGTCATAATCTGCTGTGTGAATTTGTAGGGAATGAGGAACCACACTCTGGGGGTACACGTGCGCGGTTCTGGCTCACCACGGGAACCCCCTCACCCTTCCTGCGAGTACGATCGCAGGCACAACCCATTATCAGAGTAACAACAGCCCTGTATCTGCTCCCTCACTTACACAATGGTGACTTGTTTACCCCTCCATGTTTTAACTACTTAAGCTTTATTTAAGATAACATCAAAAGTGCTATTATTAGTTCACAGCTTACTGTAGACTTTTGAGAAAGAAAAAAAAAAATTACTTACACCACATTTTGAGGGCTGCCCTCAGAGATGGGACTGCAAAGACTTCTGTTCCAAAGACCATCTTGATTTCATCAGTGGCTTTGTGTGCTTACCACCATACACACATCATCTTCTCTGCCGTATCACTGCCTAGAGGCTGGGCTTCGTAGTGGCAGAAGTGGATGAAGTTTCGCACCTTCAGCCATTTAATATCCACCAAGCTACCTGCATTATACATCCTGTAAAACTATTCTGTTGCTCTCTCTTCTTTTGCAGATTTTGCTAACTCTGACCTCAAATTTCATTTCCTCTTTCTGACAGGGATGACAGAGGAAATGAAAAAATTAAACTTTAATATCATCCTTTGCTATGTGCACTTCTCCCTTTCATTTAATGGATATTTCCACAGCAGGAGCTGGTAGAACTGGTGAGCTCTTCCAAGAACTATCATTTCTAGACTGGTAAGCACGATACATTTTAGACAGCCACAAAGAAACTCTTCAGTAACTCTAGAATAAAAATTATATGAAAAGCACATCAGTATGAAGGTACATCTGTATCCACAGGCAACAGTGATTATATCTGATTATTTTTAGTGTAAATACATTTTTAGAATAAAAGGCACATGACAGTTTTAAGCTACTTAGCTGAACACGCTGCTCCTGCACCTGTGGGATTTTAATATTTCTATGCTTTTAAGAGCACTGCTCCACAGGGATAAGATCAGTGTATGGTCTACTTTATTGAGTTGGAAAAATGTAATTTAGGAAGGTGTCATTGCAGGAAAGAGATGGAAAGCTCATTGTTAATAATAACTCTTTACATGCTTAAAGACCACAAATATTATTTTCCTGATGCCTGAATGAAAAATTTTAACACAGATTCTCCAAGAAAAAAAAAAAATCAGCCTGTGACTTGAATGAATCCCCCTATAAAGGGACGCTTGTGTTGCTGAGCCTTCAAACAGCACACACACTGCCATCACTGATTACACTAGATGCTCCCTAATCCAAACACTTTGGGAATGCATTACCATCTTCGGGAAAACAAAGCTGTGTTTATGTAAGGGTGCTGGTGGCTGGTGCAAATGCATATTCTTTACAGTCACAACTGAGATTTATTTTTGCTGAAAACAGGTATTTGGCATAAGACAAAGCAAAAGAAACAATAACCATACAGCAGCGGTACCAGAGGAGGTTACAGCAGATTATCTGCTGGCAAACCTGGCGTTCAGACTGGGGAGGTCCAGGGTTTCAATGGTCTAGTGCAGGTCATCATAGCTGCCGTTAGGAGCACTGCACCACTTTGCAATATTTGGGGACCATCATTCAGTCAGCAATATCTCATGGCTTTATATGTAACCTTGATAAAACTGAGAGGAAGGAGCAGAGTGAATTAAACAGTGAGCAGCAACACAGAGCCTATCAGCTAAGAAAAGATTCTATCACTATATAGCTATTTAACATGAGAGAGCCTGGCCTTTGCAATGAACCCTTCCTGTTAAAATGATTCACATCAGTTATTCTTTCTCTTCTACTTGCTGCTATCACCATCCGGAAGAGTCAGCGAATGATCAAGTGCTTCTTTGATCTCCTGTGTATGTGAAGACAGAAATATCCAAGCTGAAGAACTGAGCCCCATGGGTCTGACAGCGGATTCAATTACAACCCATGGAATTCAGTTCTCAAAGCTGAGAATAAACGACATTCATTTTAAGGCTGTCCTGACGCACAGTAGTATCTCATACTCCTGCTTGCTCTCTCCAGTGCCTGGCCTTCTTCCAGGTGCTGTAAAACAGAAGAGTGAAACCTTCACTGCAGCCAAAGCAACTCTACCCAGACTGTAGGTCAGATGCAGAATAATGGTTCGAGGACATATATATTGAAAAATAGGCTATTTTATATTTTCTTTTGGCACCAGAAGTGGCCACACACATAGACAGAATGTGTCCTAACACATGGCAGAATTCTTCGTAATAAAAAACGAAATTTATGCCCTAGCAGTAGAACAGTAAAACATTTTGCACTTTTCTGGAAGCCTTCGAGAATTTCAAAGAAGTAAGTTATAAATTTCCTTCCCCTTTTTTTTAATACGATGACACAGATACAGAGCTAAAATCTTCCAGACTCACGCAGCAATCTTGGTTAATAAAATAATCCATCCAGAAGCTCAAGAGAAGGAAATCTAGTGCTGGTGCAGCCCCTCGGAGTTGTCAGAGTCTGGGTGGCAAAAAGGCAAGCAGAAGCCTTCAGTATTATAGCTGCACGGTTGTGCCCTGACACAACTTTGTCTGATGTGACAGCTTCATCCAGGGTGACAATCTCACCCAAAGGCAGGAGTTCTGGACTACAGATAAATACTGTTCAAACGCACTGAAGATCAAAGTTGACATCCCAGACAGAAAACACCTCGTCACTTCTGACAAACCTAAGAGAAGTCACAAGATTCATTAAACTTCATACCCCAAACTTGAATTTTTGAGGAAAAATAGATTAGATAAGAAGTTGGATGATGCATTCATCTGTAAATTAGATGTTATGTCTGCATAGCACCATGTATAAACAGTGTTGGTTAAGTTAGAATAATTTCAGATTTATTTGGGACATTTTAAACATTTCTTTATGTTCCAGTGAGATGAGACATCACAAAAAAATCCCTTTGGGTTTCAATGAAAAGAAATACTTGGTCTGTAATAAAATATTTGGAGGTCAAGGGGATTTCAGATTAAATCTTCTGGCCTTAAGAACTAAATTTAAGTAAATTTACTTAACAGGATGGTTTAAAGAGAATGAATTCTTTTGGTTTAGTATTGCTTTTCTTAAATTATAAATAACTATCATTTTTTTGAAATAAAAATGTTGAATGACAATTAAAAAGCATCAAGGAGTTTCTAGCTTTTCCCTGAGAAAGTAATTTGCTTCAAAGCTGAAAAACATTTCCTTTTTTTTTACTGGAAAAAGCCCAACTTATTCCAACCAAAATTTTGCCCAGCCCTGGCAGGAATTCAAAGATCCCCCACTAAAGCTCACTAGTGGAGCTGAAAATAGGGGTACCGGTGACTGTGCAGATAGCACTGCATGGATATGAAAACCTTATTGTCTGTACAGCCTGTCCTAGAGCAATTATTATCTGGTTTTCTAGATAATTTCATTTACCTAGGAACCCACTCTTAAATTTATCTCTAAACCCGTCATCTCAGATAAACAACAAATATCTAAGAAAATTGCCATGAATGATTCTTGATAACACCCAGTGTCACTTTTTCAGCTAAATTAGCAACACATGCAGCCAAATCAGCAGAGGCTCAGCGCAGAGCATGTTGTTTGGCAGGATATCCAACAGCATGCCTGTGTCTTTATGGCTGTAATTGTTTTCTTAGGCTGTTGAACCAGCCAACTAAACAATAGAAATTAAAAATATGCTTCTTTAACTATTTCTCTTGCTGGGGGGGAAACCTCTGAACAAACATTTTTGCAAAGTAACTTGTCTGGTGGTACCTACAGCCCGGTTCAGTCCCACCGATCTGTCAGCTGATTCTGTGAGACTTCTATTGCAAGAAAGAAAAAACAAATTAACAAAAGCAACATCTTGTTAAGGCCCTCAAATAAGATGCAGCTTTATCTGCAACTGTGAAATAGGATGCCATAGCAATAAATTTTGCTTGTCTGATTTTTCTGATTGGTCACTGAAGTACTGCTTGCTAAGATGTTGTTGATGTTAAGCAAGACACTCACCAGCGGCGCAACCCTTCTGCGATAATCACTCTTCCAGCCTCAAGAAGGAAAAGACCCCAAACGATCACCAATGAAAACATGGTAAAACAGAGAAAAAGAATAAAGGACAGAAGTGCACAGCCCTTGGGACAGTCCCCCCACCTGTATTAAGTGCATGGCATTTCTGAAGAGTACCTGGGAGGAGCTGGCACTCCCTGGGCACCAGTGTGGCCAGCACACAGCTGGGGGCACCTAACTTTGGCACTCGTTTGTATTGCACAATCAGGCACACTAATGGCAAGGAAAAATATTAAACGCCCCTCCATGAAACACCGTAAATGGACCTGTGGTAGCTCTAAGCTAGCTAGCTCGGGCACTGCTGGTGGCTTTACCACGGCAGCCACCACCCAGGCCAGCAGGGCAGCCGAGCACTGGGGCGCAGCGTGGGGTGCTCCCCAGCCCTGCGCTCACGGGCAGCTAAACCCACCTCTCCCACCTCCTGGGGGAGCGCCTGCAGGGCTGCCACCTTCCAGGGAGGTGAGCATGGAAAGCGGGTATCCCCAAGGCAGGGATGCAGATAAATATGCTTTAAGGTTATTATTGCAGACTTGGGAACCTGCGGCACCCGCTGTGGCAGGCAGCTCTGCTCCCTCCCAAAGCTCGGGGATGGACCTGTCCCAGACGTCTCCCTGTGGAGGACAGCCTAGCTGAGCTCTCTACCAGCACAGCCAGTGTTTCACTGAAATCCCTAAAGGGCAGGTACGGACTGGTGCATCCTCATAATTCCACAGTCACTTTTAAGGTAAGTTGACTTCACAGATTTTGTAACTAAGTAAAAGAAAAGGTCAAACTCTCTCTCTCAATTTGCCTGCTGAGCTTAATATTGTCGCAGTGCATTAGTTCTCTCTGATCTTAAAAAAACACGATGCCAGTTTCAGTCACAGTCTGCTTTGACCCTTTATCAACTTCACATCAGCTATCCTCTATCCTTTCAGTGTCATTCCTGGAGTGCCTCCCTCCCTCTGAGAACTCATTTACTCAAAGATTAAATTCATGCATTTGCAAACAAGAAGACAGCCCATAAAATTATATTGTTCTGCCTTTGCAAGAGCAGTGAGGAGGTGAGTCTTTTCAACAGGCCATAAATCTACTTTTTGAAAAAACATTATTTTTTCCTATTCCAGCAAGGTCACTTAGTACCTCATAGCTTGGAGGTCTTATTACACCAGAATTAACTATTCCTACAGGACAGATACTTAATAGGCAATCATCATATAAAGTTTTACTGCTACACCGAAAGGCAAACCTTTTTAGAGTGATTAAGTAATGTTAAGTGCCTGAAGACTATTCTTCCACAAGTTTCCTTTTGAATTAAATATGTTTTAACAGGAAAAGAACATAAAGATCCTAAAGCCATCAAGTTAATGGAATGTGTAAATTCTCTGCATTTTCCTTATCATCCCCTACTTTTATTCTCTGTGTTGCCATTACCACCTTCCTTTTTAATACAACATCTACATTTGTCTGAACATACAACCGAACAGTGAGATTTTAATGCTTCTTAACCAGTCAATGATCTACTGCAGCTTCACATGAAATCCAGATACTATTCAAATGAGATCATCATGGGTGGTAATTAATTAGCACCGATGGGGAACTTGAAATAAAATATTAATATGGTCACATTTCATTAGGAACATAATGTATCTTCTTCACCCTTATTTAGTTAAATACATTTTCCCCACAGCTAGTGGAAAAATACATATCTCACAGCCACAATGACATCTGGTTACTTTAAACAAGAGGGCAAAATGGAAGATGAAGTCATTCTAGGATCTTGAGATTAAAAAAGAAAGGAAAACTCGCAGCCAGAAAGGACCACAGTGACACCAGAGGCAGTCATACACTCAAACTCAGCAGAAGCTTTCAGGTTAAAACTGGCCGGCTGTGTTGCAGGGCATGAGAGCTGAGGGTTTCGGCAGCGGGGCCGCGGGCTGCATGCTCTGCAGAGCAGCGGGGCACTTTGCTTGCCGGGCAGATCTCATTCACCCCCTGTGACACCACCGCCAGGTGCAGCTGCACATCGGCCTCACGCTCACCTGCCTGTTTGCTGGTAAGGGCACTGGGCAGTGAGAGACTTCTGCTCAGCATGATGAACTCAGATATCAACATTTAAAACCTAGACCATCAACCTTTAAGACCCTTACCTGGCCTTTTAGGTCTTCTCCATTTAAAAATTCCCCATTTTTTTGACTTTCCCTCTTTCCTGCATTTCTTGAACTTTCCCCCAGAGGAAGCATCTCCACGCTGGCAGCCTCCCTTGCTCTCCAGAGTAATTCAAATTTCTTCCCCGGCACACCTAAGCTTTGGTCTTTAGCTGAAGTCTACCAGTATCAAAGTTCACCTCAGACGTAGATACATTGGTGCTAAGCAAACCCTACTCCAGGATTACACCCCAGGTTCTCACCACATCAGTGAAGACCATCGGCAATGTCAGATGGGGAACTGCCTGTAGGTATTGCTTCTCCCGAACCCTTCAAGATGACAAATGCATCAGGCCCATAATGCCTTCAGCCCAGCAACTCCACTGACACTTTCATTTTCCCCCCACCCAAAAAAACCCAAACCAAAACAAAAACCCAAGAGTTTTTTAAAAAAACCTTGGCTAGTTTTTGAAAAAACAAAAAATTCACATCTCATGATGAATCAGTATTAGCTCAAGCACATATGCTGGGCTTGGCAGAAGCAAGTGCATTTGTTCCCAACATGCTTTCTGAAACTCCCAGTTATTTCCTGGATGCATTTTTAATTTCAAGCGGTAGTTATATTTCTACTGCCAATGTCTATGTCACGAACAACAAACATTTAATTTCCTCTCCTGTAGAATTATTCCACTCTGCTTATCTGGAGGTTCAATTCTGTTGTCTCCATTTTAATCACATTTTCCAACAACACAGTACCTTGTGCAACAGACCATTTTCCTTCAAGAAAGATAAAAATGATTGCATATTCCATTTCATTTTTTGACCTAAAACTTACTGATGTTTCTTGAATTTTTTACTAATTTAAAGAAAAATAGAAGGCAAAATATGTACCAGGCATAAATCACTAAGAAAAACATATATTTACACCTAGTCAACCATCTATATATATTACATCTGGTTAAAACAGTAATATGGAAAAGTGCATAACGAAAATGTTATTTCACATTTTAAAAAAGTCCTGGCCATCAGCAATAATAATAAAGACTTCTAATACTAAGTATTATTCTTAGTAATCTCTATAGTATATACTTAGTGTATAGTTACAATATAGTGTAGCTGCAGTTATACTCACAGTAAGCTATAATAGGTCACAGCCCTGGAAACAATTTCAGCAAGTATTTTGTTTTGAAAAATACAAATATTTATGGGCTCCATAATTATTTTTTTATATATGTTCTCAGATGACAGGATGAAACACAGTGTAGAGGAACATAAACAGTCTAAACCACATATTTTGCGCATAAACACAACTGCAGTAACAGCTGTATTAACAGTGCCCAGATGTAAGAAACAGGAGCGATAGCTGGAAAGGCAATTTTCAGCATGCTAATAAGGGTAATGAGAACCGAGAAGTTAAAAGCCCTTGCAGCTCTGTGAAACTCCATCTCTATCTATTCTTTATGATTTAGCAATAAATTTTTACTCTAAACAAACAAGAAGTTCCATACTGGCTGACTAATAATGAGGATGAAGGAAAAGGTCTACCTCTTTGTATACGGAGCTGTCTCCAGACCCAGAAATATTTCTTCCCTTGGTCAGGATACCTGATCACCGTACCCACGGCAGACGCTGGAGGTGACACACATGCTGTCTCCAAGCCTGTGAAAGGGCAGGCAGGGTGGTAGGATGAACTGTTCATCTGAACCAATTCCTGATAAACGGTGGTGGAACAGAGTGAGCTAAAAACGACTGGTCAATCCATGTTTCAGATGTGATCTAAACACCCAAAAACATAGGAAGAGGGAGAAAAAGTAACTACAGGAGAGTAGACAGCCATTTCTTGTTCCCTTCCAATTTCCACATTTTTAGTAATTCAAAAGAACTGGTGATGTTTCAACTGCTGAAAGTCCACAGATATTTACAGTACTTGTCACTCATAACTACTATACTATATATTACTAATCCAAAATGGTTAGGGTCTGTATAAGCAGTTAAAAAACTAACAGGGGAACATCAACTAATCACCTTTTTGTAGCCCTCCCATTATTTAAAAAAGGAATGTGACCATTACCCAGCAAGGAGTTTATTTGGAAAAGCACATTGTAATAAATAACTGTAATGTTAGTAATTCATCAGAAGCCAGAGATTTATTTTTTTCTTCAAATGGCTTCAATACATAGATACTTGAAATACAGACGATTACTGTACTTATATTTTATATTGCAACTATGCTGTAGTTACTGAAAATAAAGTAGTCTATGAACAGCAAAATCTTTCAATACATACATGGTCTGTTTCAATAGCCACTCACTGAAATAACCCAGTGTGATATTAGAATAATGAAACAGCTCAAGTACTGTGGAAACTGACCACAGTTAATTCAGACAAAGGTACACGACAGTTAATAAAATAGTCTGGGAGCAATGAACTGTGACCCAGTTAAGGCACCCTAACCCCAGCAAGCTATTTAGACAGCGTTCCCCAGCCTGTGGGCTGTGGACCACTGCTGTCAGACACCAGCAACTGGTTCATGAACAATCTCATTTAGAAGATAAAAAATGCACATCTATCCCCACGCTGTTGGCAGCGATGCACGAGCGCTGGCAGACAGAGTTGGGAGCCAGTTTCTGGATGCTGCCAGGGACTGCCTGCAGGTGCCGACAGCTCCTTTTCAGGCATGTGAAACAGTCCAAGATTTTTGTTTCAAAGGGGCTCCATTAGAGAAGGCTAAGAAACGCTGACACAGCCAGCCTGCGGGGACCTGACACTGCCTTCCTCTGGGATATGCTCGCCTTCTATTCACAATTTTAAATCTTGTTCCCCTTGAGCTCACTAGACCTGATGTTAAAGAAAATAAATGTATGCACTATTTAGATTCAACATAATCACATCTAGAATATTTAGTCAAGTATGCTGACTACAACTACAGTGAAAAGTAAGGACATTCCTTGATACGTGCACAGACTTCTAACGTAAGACCACTAGAGCTGCCAGTACAGACCTGGATATCCAGTATCCACTAAAGGATTAAATGTAGCTGTGAATCAATTTTTTCAGGCTTCTCCTTAACGAATGCCCCAAAGAAGGTCACAGGTAGTCATTGACATAGCTGAAACCTCTGTCTTGCAGATGAGTCCCCCTGCAAGCTCAGGCCCTTGTCCTGCCATCACAGCAATCCGCAAAGTCCCGCTCCCGCCAGGGGCTCCAGGCCCTGCTTATCCAACAACAAAACTGTTTTAAGCACCCATGAAGCCCTGTCCCCAAAGCAAATTGAGATGGTGTACAGATATTCAAAAAGCTGCAGAAAAGAGAGTAGCTGAAGCCTTGCTCAAGAAATTAGGGAATTGGTTCAAAAAATACACATAAAATCTATTTCAGTAATGAAGACTGACTTTTTTCCTTTCTTTTTTAATTGTGAGAAAAGATGGATAATGTATTTTGACCAATAAAAACACATAAAAGTATACATTTTTAGCATCAAAATAATTCACATTTTCATCACTATTTCCCACAGAAAATAAAACCTCAACATTCTCCCTGATGACCATAAAACATAGCTGGTCCCAATAATGGTCTGCACCAAAGCTATGGCTATTAGCAATTTTTTTCATCCACTAGCCAAAAAGAAGTAAAATGAGGTGAAAGAAAAATGTTATTTGTCTGAACTTGGAATGTTTTGGGTTTGGTTCTTTTTTCATTATTTTCTGAAGACAAAACACATTGAAAAATGAAACAAAAAACTGTATGTCTTTTTTGCTACTACTACTACTATTATTGTATGAGAGTGATTAAGAAAATGAGAACAGTATTTTTATAGAAAAAAATTAAGGTTAATTCTGAAAACGTTAAAATATCTTTATTTTTTATTATTTACCTGATACTATTTGCTGCACTCAGTTGAGCTTTATAAATTTCAGTTCATTCAAAACTGCGTTTTTCAGCAAACTAGTCAGAAAAAGAAAAGAGCAACTGCCTGTCTCTAATCAGGCTAATAGATGGAGGGATGGGAGCTGCCTTATCCTGCAGACTCCAGAAACCTAACTCTGCACCTTTCCAACACAACAGGGAATTTGTTGGAACGTCTACCATGGAAAACTGTGGCACTTCCTCCATCCCTTTTTTCCGTACTGTAAAAAAAAACACCTTTCAATGCCTAGATAAGCTCAGAACACATAGAGGAAAAATAAATCAACCATCTTCAAAAAAGTACAGGATCAATGTGAAAGAGAAACAAGTATAGCCAGTCAAACCCCTCGGCTGCTATCAAGCACTGTACTTTCAAAATCAGTGGCTTTTGATGGAGAGAGAGAGAAAAAAAAAATACATACATCAATTAACTCACATCCTCTCCCTGTTTAAATAGTTGTTATTTAAGTGGGTTAAGATACAAATTTAAAAGAAAAAATTAATATACGTAAATCATAATGCAAGGAAAATATTAATGCACATAATGTTACCACCACCCCTTGTTTCTGAATCACCATTGGATTCAGAATAAAGTCACAACAGTGTTGGAATGACAATAGCAAAAAATTCTGGCCCAGTGAAGAGCATTAGAGGAAGCATTAGAAAACGCGCAGATTCCCTGACACAACAGTATTTAAAAGTCATTCTAAATTTCTCATCACTTTAGCATAACTACAACTCAAAATTACTTCAAGCACTTGATCTTGATTCTGCTGCTGTTTTCAAAACATAAATCCATCGAAGCTGACAGCATTACTCTGGTTTAAAGCTGAGGAAACTGAAGAATTTGGCATTTTGATTCAGTCTTTAATGTGCAATTTACCTTTCACGTATACAAAGCATACTGGCTCTCAGACAGAAGATAAGCATGTAATAAATCAGCTTACTTTTTTTTCAGCTCTTACTCACAGTGGAATCCCCAAAATTCATTTTATTTTATCTTTTTCCCACTCTTCAGCTTTTTCTCTTTCATTTTCCTTCCTCCTCTTCAATCACCACAGGTTTGCATTTCTCATTTTCTATTTTACATTACTCCGCTTTGTTCTCTACAATGGAAAGACAGACAGGCAAAAAGAAAGGCAGAGACAGACAGCAGGGAGAGAGACACAGCCAGTCCAAGGTAACAATCTCAGACACCCACATTCTGGAGGGTCTGTTTCTCTCTCAAAAACATTTTAACTTTATAAAGGGAAGGGAATCAAAACCCATTTGCATACGGGTTCATTCCATCTATTCAGCTCACATGTTTATAGCTCTGGAAAGTCCCTTTCTGATTCCCTGGCTGATAAAGAGCCAGGGAGGTAACGCAGCAGCAGGGAGAGGTGAGAACTGTTTTGCTGACCTTGCAAGCGGGGCTTAAATGAAGCGCTCCATTCACCTTGCTTGGAGGACCCAACTGGGAGATTTGGGTGCTTTTTATCCTTGTGATTTCAAGGCTCAGATCATGCATGTCGGGCTAAAGACTCAAGTCAGAGAAACCCCCACGCCTGTGCAGGAGGAAGCTCTGGTCAGGCGCTCAGTACTTCAGCTTCCTGTCTGTACACTCCGCGGTCTAATCTGGGGAAATCCTGAAAACATTATCAGATACCTGATAAGCTCTTTAGCTTTCAAGTACATAGTGATTCAGTTTCGGTCAAAACCTCATTTGAATACAGTTTGAAAATCTAAATAAAAAGCAAGACCCTAATGGAGAAGAGATGAGACTTGTAGTCTAACATCGCTGGCATCCAAAATAATGTGGCTGATGTTTAAAACTGGCATAAACAAATCTACTCTTCCATACCTGTATCAAGATGCTCAGTGCGTGTAATTCAAGCTTATTAAAAAGGGGAGGAATTATATGTCTGGTTAATTAAATGCCTTTATTTATCCACAAACAAATAACGCAGCAGAAGCAACAGCACAGATGGCTTACTTCATCCCAACGCTGTTCACCGCTGACTTGAGGCAGATTGTTTCTGAGAGGGAGGGATTGCTGGAGACTCTGGTGCCCACTCATCCTGCAGGCTTCTGCGGCAACGCTGGCAAGTGTGGCAATCCTTCTTTTGTTCACTGTAGACACTTGTTTACTGGGCATTAGACAGATGTTTCCAAACCCATTTTGCAGCTGCTCATTGCAGGCTAACAGCAGGCTCTACCCTTTGATCTGTGGATTTAGCCCTGGAAGAGTAAACCTCCATCACCACAGTCTGAACCCCCAACATTTTCCGATTCGGATGGGAACTGAACCGGGACTTACTCACAGGAAATCACTCCCACTCCACTGGTCACCTCAGTCAGGCCAGGGAGCTTTTCTAGGATACACTCCAGGAGGGCCTCCTTCACACGCAACTTCTGAAGACCTTGGAGAAACTCACTCCATCTGTGAGTCTGGAAGCAACTAGGAACATTTTCCCAGGTATTGCAAGCCTGCAAGCAGTCAGGGCTTAATCTGCTTTCCACTCCCAGAGCACAAAACATATCAAATGCTTTTGATGAGAGCTCTGATGTTTTCTGCTGCACTCACCCTAAGGTTTACCACAAAAACAAGCTCATGTATGGGCCAGCTACTTTGGAGAAGTGAAAAATTGATAACATTTATTGTTAATAACCACATTCCTCCAAGTCAGTACAAAGGCTCAGGTTGTCCATACTCAGGGCAAAAGTATGTACCATCTTTTGTTTCATCCAGAGATCTGGTTTACAGATCTCCAACTAGGCTCATACACCAGATAACATTTCACAAGAGCAGAGGTTTCAAACACAAACCCACTCATTTTAATACCCATGTTAAAATATGTAACAACAACAGTAATTAACACTGGAAGGCAGATCCATTGACACTGAGTCCAAATCCAGATGGGAAATAATCCCAAAGTTCTTAAAGCATCTGGAACTGAGATTTTACTTTTCAGCAGCATGAGAGACCTGGTATTGGCTAATGAAATACCCTGTCTGAGCTCTCAGGTGCTGCCCTGGTTCAAGTTTGGGCATGGAGAAGCAAAGGCCCTCGTAGGACTTATTGATAAGGATGCTTAAATGAATTTGCACGAGTCATTGCACAGGAAGAGAGGGACGGTGATATCTGAGGCTGGGATTCAGCTGTGTTTGCAGTGCTCACTGGTACAACTTTCAAAATGCATCCTTGCCCTAGCCCCAGGTTTAAAAACCTCTTTGTAAAAGACAACTAAATTAATCTGTTCCCTGCTGACCAATACATCCTTGCTGGCTCTTTAAGTAAACATTATTCAAGTTTCCTGGGTCCCAAAAGGTAGGTTTCATTATGTGCATGTGTCATAGCTGGATAAGCTAAAGCAGAAAGTAGCTAAACACAACCTGAGTCCCATGGCGAGAGAATCCTATTCCTCAGTCCACATCTTCCAACAAAAGCAGAAAAGCCACCAGTAAAGCCTGAACATTTACACAGGTCTTTAGAAAGGAAAGATGACAGGACAGTTTCTCCACTTTGCTTTGTGAAACAAAAGGAAAGACTAAAGGGGCAGGGGGGGAAGAAAGCTTGTACACAGTGACTGATAAGAGACAAACAATACAGTGTGCACTGCTCTTGACAACTGACATCAGTCAGGACGGTTATTATCGTCTTAGCATCTCATCTGGAAAGTTTTGACTAACTGAATTTGGTTTTTGACAGGAAGTCTAGATCTTACCCTAATTCAGTGGCTGGAATTTCTTGAGGCAATATTATGTTAGGCCAAACGAGATAACAGTACAGCCCTGAGTGCAGCACTATCAGGAACACAATGTGTGGTCATGCAGTGCTTTCTAAAGGCACTAAATCACAGTCTAGGTGCTGTTATCATCACCAGGTAGTTTCAGCTTCTCCGCTTTATTTATTGCTGTTCACTGTGTTTTGTATAAGTATAAAGGGCTGACTTCCTTCTTTCACTGGGGAGGAAGGTCCTCCCAGAAGGGAAGATCTCTCCCAAGGTAGTTAAAAATCTTTACAGCAGTATAAAATATGCAGGCATAGGAGATAAATTGGGTCCTGTGTATAAAATATCCTTCATAAAAATATAGCCATCAGAAAACACAGGACACATATAGTCACTTCTTGCATGATTTCATAAATCTTCTATCCCTGCTTATAATATTTTTTTTGTGACAGACAGTGAGATAATAACGTGAGTTATGAATTCCAAGAGGAGCTGGAGCTCAGTCCCATTGAAAACTATGGCAAAATCCACATGACTTTCGAAGAAACTGGAATTTGTCCCTCAATACTCTTAAAAGCAAACTTTCACTTGGCTTCTCTTGAGAGATGAGTTTTATGGGTCTTTTTCTACAACACAGAGCCTTATTCAAAGGTATTTTTTTTTACTTTTGTGCCTCTAGTTGTCAGGTTTCTTTAAGCTGAACTGACTTACAGATTTTAGGAGCGCTCCCACTGATTTCTGTCTCATTGCTTTAATATCCAATACAACTGATTCAAAAGAGATGGGGCTGACAGAGAAACCTAGGAAATTATTAAATCACGCCCCTTTCATAGACGACTTGGCACATTTACAAAGGCTACAGTCATATCACAAGCCAAGTAGGATTTGATTAGCCAATTCTTATTTTGCACTGTAATGGGCGTATAAATTAGGACACGGCTCCCACCTCTTACGCCAGCAGCGAAGAGCTATGTCAGGCATGCTTGGGCAGCAGAGTAGACAGGGGGTGGTAGTAACGGCACTTGTGTGTGCTCCTGATGACCTGTCAGCCTCCAGAAGCCACAGCACTCTGCTCATGGACAGGGCTCACAAAATGGGGAGGAACATGCCAACACAGGAGAGCTGCAGCTACCCCTCCATGACAGGTTTTTCTAAACTGGGAAGTGTTCCCAGTAGGAAATGCCTGCAGAGATTCATACAGAGGCATTAACCTTCTCCCCAGAGCCTGTTTGTGTATGTGAGTGCATGTACATGCACATATTTCTTACCCTAAAGAAAGACTTTTGCTCCATAGTTGCACAGAGGGCTTGAATGTTACCAGAACAGCCTGCAACCCCTGCAGCTTTGCTCAGTGACCCCCACAACAGCCAGATTATCTGTCCTACTCCCTTAAAACCCTGCCAGAGTTATCCTACACAGGTTTATAATTCTCTTTATTATTTTGCTATGACTGGCTCTAACGTCTATGAAAGCAAGACTGTGAGAGTTGGCACAACGCAGTCAGACCCCACAGCAACTACAGTGCACCGACAGACCTGCTGCCGCACCTCAGCCTGCAGCACCTCTGCGCCTCGCTGCTGCCTGTGGTAAGCCCTGGGCTTGCGTGCACCCTGCGCTTGTGGCAAAGGGCTCTCGCTAAGGCGAATGCAGCATTTCAATGGGTAAAAAAAGTCTTGCTGCTGCCCTGTCATCCAGCTTTTGTGAAATGATCCAAAGTAGCATCATGCAGCACAGTACAGTTTCCGTAACAAGCTTCATAGATAGCTCCGCTAGATGCTTTGTAGTCAGAAGTTAAAGCAAACAGGAAGGTTTCAGATGAGTTACGAAGGCAGGAAGTGAGTCAGCCCTGAGCAGGAGGGACAGCAAACAGCAACCCCTTCCATTGCAGACACCCAGCCACAGGACACGGACATCCAGAACCAGAGTGAATGAACCTGAGAGCAGAGAGCACCAGCAGGACAGGGACAGAGAGGAGAAGGAACCCTTCTTCACCAACCACAGCCCAAAGGAGGGAAGCTTTTCTCCATGCAGAGGACTGTCTTCTAACCAGTTTTCCTTCTCCTTGTAGAGGCAGCGTAACCACCAAGCCACCAGCTCGTCCCCTCCCTGCCCAGGCACACTGAAGCCTCCTGCACAGTTCTGCTCAGGAGAAGCAAAGTCCTCCAAAATAACTCAGATGGGATTGGGATTTCAAGTCCCCTAAAGCATCTTGAAATTTGAACACTGGCCTGTCATGCACTCAGATGAGTACTGTGCTATTGGAAATAGAAACACCAACACCTCCTCCTCAGTTGCCATCCTACTCTGCCCACGTCTCACATGAGAAGAAATTGCTCTGAAGACACTATCACATCAGCCTCCACAGAACAAGGAGGCCAAGGAACATCTTAGCAAGGCTTAGGCATAAAAGAGACCCTAGCTACTTGCCTAGAAAGAGATGCTTATCAGAGAATTCATTTGGAGTAAACAGAAGCCAGAAGCCATCAGTGCTACTGCATCTCAGCGGCATTATGGCAGCAGTTCTGAGGATCTGCATTTTGGGGATAGGTACAAAAGAGGCCCGGGTCCTTTTGTAGGTATACCTCCAGGCACACAAATTACATCTAAAAATAGAACCTGGGTTCTGAAGTCACACAGACAGCTTTGAAAATTATACTCATACAATATTTGACAGTATTGCCCATCACACAAAAATGTTGCATTCCCAGCTGCAGTACCAGGAAATAACACTCAGCCCTTAAGCCTGGACAGTCACACGAGCACCAAGACCCTAGATTGGTGACAGATTCCCACCAACTTTTCCCAGCTCCTAAACAGGGCAAAATAGCTGAAGAATTAGCTGTTCCACAGGTAGTGCATCAGGTTCCTAATACATTGGTCTCTGTTTCAAGCATACTGTTGAAGCTGTTAGGAGGACAAATAATTTTTTGCTCTCTGTATTAGTCAGAAAAATAGGATGTTAGTTCCAACTGAAGGAAAAAAAAACCCAACCTGGAGAAGGACAGACAGAACTGGCAGAGTTCCAGCACTCAGAAAAAGCCCTTGCCCCTCTGCTTCTTCCAAGAATAATCTTCTATAAAGCAGCAAACCACTGTAGCAAAAGACTTAAGAGTCACAGCATGGTCACATACACCAGGCTGGGAAATCAGGACACAACTGAAGTAGAATATGAGCCTCCTTGAGGCAGCTAGATTTCAATGCAATGCATTTCCAGATGCTTCCTAGTTTCAAAAGAAACTCAGAATAAAGTGTGGGAAGATGGGCACAGAAGAACAAAACACTTCAGAGGAAGGTTTACTAACACTGAAAGAAGTTGTTGAGAACTTATCTGAAAAAAAAGGCTGGGGCAAGACTAGGTAGAAGGTGAAAAGCAAAATCCAGTATCTGGTTGCAACTTGCAAGTTTTGAACATTTGCCAGTGGAATAATTATTCTTAGAAAAGTGCTGTGCTGTTGGAATCAATTTCCCACAGGAATGTTTCCATTTAAAATTTGATTTTTTTCCTCTCACACATGCTTTGATAGGTCAGCACACTCCTGGAACCAGGGGACATTGCATTTACAAAATAAAGTTTCATTCCAAAGTTTTACAGAGTAAGATTTGGTATTCAAAGTCTTGGTTTCGTAAGAATAGGACACTTCAACTGACAATTTAAAATACCTAAAAAGAATTTATAAGCTCCTTCACAAAATCCAGGAGATGAAACATAATAGGCTCTTCTCCAAGCAAAGGATCATGCAGCTGCTAAAAACAGCTCTCAAGGGTTGTGTATTTTTTAAGAAGGTGGTGATGGGCAAGGACGAGGCAATACCTAAACAGCCTGAGGAAGAGAACTGTATGGACAAAAGTTTCAGGCTGAAAAGACGTTCAGCACAAAGTAACTGTCACTTACTGTTTGCTGTTGATGAACAGTACTTGGTAGATTCCCCAAAAACACATAGAATCCATCAGAGGGAATCACAGCTTATTTCTCCTGCCTGGAGTTTCTACAACTAGTAGGTACAGAGAACCCCAGTTCCCACTAATTAGATTTTTAAAAAGATGTCGCTACCATGCTGAATGAAATGCAAAACTCTCCAAACTAATAAATTCTGACAGCACCTTGCATTTGATTCAAGAACAAGATGATAGGTTAGCTAAACATGATGTTAGTTGATTGATTCCTGAAGCTGGAGTGGTTTTGCTCACCCGGCTTACAGAAAACTGAAGCCAAACAATAACCGATTCAAGCTTGGTTGTGTTGGGTTTGTTTCCCCATTCCAAAACTGAGTCATAGAGACTTTGCAGAACCTGCACTGGAACGACAGCCAGAGAAGATATTCCTGTTGAGGAAACGGTTCCGCTGAAAGCTGATATCCCCCGACGGGGACATCCCCGCACAGCGGGTGTCTGTGCCCGCTGCCACCTGCCCTGTGCCGCAGCCTGGCCCTCTCCAGTCAGAGGATTCACCAGCGCCGGAGCAGCCCTGTTATCGCTGCCTGCGGAAGCATTCGGTGCTGCTCCTCCGACCCTAGGGACCTGTCCACCGCACGGCCTTCCACGCCTGCCCAGGCCGCTTCGGAAGGAAGGCCGGCCACGCTAGCCATGGGCTGGCGAGCTGCGCCTTGCTCTGGAGCGCAGCGCGGGCCTGCGGGCCCCACCTCGGCACTGCCCTGCAGCATCCTGGGGACACCCTCGCTGTGGGGACAGGCACACACTGGTCTCCTGCCTCTGTGGACAGCTGGGAGTTTGCCAGAGAGGGAAGAGCAGGGTGACTGGCACGCCACGTCCCGGGGAGCGCTGCCGGCTCTCCCCTGCGCTCCCGCTGAGGCACGGCTCGCTCCTCGCCATCGCCCCAGGCATGTGCCCACAAGCAGCTGCAAAAATACACCGTGGGGAATGTGAACGCTGCCAGGGATTTTTGCTTAAACCCGCTAACATCCAGCATCCCAGCTGGCTGTTTACAGATTAACAGCAGCATCTTGCTTGGATGTTAGAAGAAATTCGAGCAGCAGCAGAGAGACAAGTGACAGAAGCGTTACAAGGCACCCGCCGCTGCTGCACAGCAATCACGCTGTCACCGTTCCCAAGAAAACACGGTTGTTTGGTTTGTAAAGGAAGGGTCAGCCTCTGCCCGCTGGGAGGACAAGCGTCTGTAACTCAGGACCAGGGAAGTCTGGGATCCCGGTCACAGGCACAGACCGCTGCGGCCACAGGGAGCCGTGCCCAGGGACTCGGGGAAGCCCTGCCGGGAGCGCTGCGGCGCGGCTGGCGCTGCCCCGGGCCGGCGGCGGGGCGCCCCCTAGCGCCTCCG
>JAVJGI010000064.1:52456264-52469880 GCA_035590275.1 Ibycter americanus
CCCCGCCAGCCCCCCTCACCGCTCCCCGCACCAAGAGCGGGCAGCCACGGCCGCACCCCTTCGGCCTTCTCACAGCGCCACGCTGCCGCCCCCCGGGCGCCCTTAGCGGGGTCTCTGGCCCCTTCCACAGCCGTCCTGCGGGATCACTCACAGCGGGACCGAACGCCCCCTCTCCCCGGTGCAATACGTTATGCTCGAGTAACCCAAATCCTGCCATCAGCCTTTTCTCCTCACCCCTCAGAGCTCCCACCCCGACCTTCCCCCGCTCCCGCGGGGTCCGGCTGCAGACCCCCTTGAGCAGCGGCGCAGCAAGCTCAGCGTCGGGCGCCTCGCGACCCCCGTGTCAATCACAGACCCGTGGCATTACAGGAATTATGAACAATTACCCTACCTGTAAGTACATAGAGACGTGTCCATATTTAAATACATATTAACTCCTATACTCAGGTATGAAGACTGGACTTACAGCACACTGAGCTCGCGGTCAGTGCGAGGGGCCGGCTCCCCCCGGCAGCTGTCTGGCAGGGGGCTGCCCTCCAGAGAGGCAGCCTTGTCCTTCATGCTGCCACAGCACAGGGCTGCCCACACCCAAGGGATCAGGTCTGTCTCTCCCACCAGCACCAGGAGGTCCCACCTGGTGCCTGTGGTGAGGACAGCCCAGTTCTCCCAGTCCCACTGCTTCCCAGGTCTGGCACGGCCCCTCGCTGTTAGCCTGGAGACATCCATTTCTGCCGCCGCCGCATGCAGTCCAGCCCGTGGGCTTTCCCACCACACATGCAGTGCCAAACCTGGGAATTTTGACTCGTTTTCAACCCGCAGCAGGCAACGGGGACAAAGGGACCAGGAAAAAGACAGCTCACACCAGCACTGCCTAGCTACACCCGCTCCGCACAGACTTTGTGCGGCAGTTTGGTTTTTGAGACACGCCAGTTTCACTGCGGGTGAGGGAAGGGCCCGGGCTAAAGGCAGGACTCACATGGCAGTGCTGGAGCACAACCCAGGAGAATCCAAAATCCCACCCAGGTGCAGCACACCTCATGGGTACCAACGACGCTAAGGCCACAGTCCCAGAAGAAACACCCCGGAGCTGCGTTCCCGCTGGCACAGCCACCCAGACCCCCCTCGGCAGCCCCCAGCCTCTCCAGCTCCACGTGCTGCCAGGAAGCTCGACCAGGAGCCGAGTCGAGGTGCCGCCCGGCCCACGGCGAGCAGGCAGGGCCCTGCGCCCGCAGCGACCTCCCCAGCACTCGCAGGCGCCCAGGGCACCACGGCCAGGCTGCAGGCTCCGCAGCGAGCGAGAAGCGCCCGAGGACCGCGGTGCGTAAGCCATGAGGCTCAGCAGGCCTGGAGGGAGGCAAAAGGGAGCTTGGGTGTGTCCACATAAGCTGCAATTAGACCTTCCTGATGGCAGCACTTCTGAAATTCCTGACTTCTTTACTCAGCGCTCTCTGGAAGTTTTGCTGGCAGAAATTTTGTCTGAAATAAGAAAGAGCAGAAGATGCAGGACCTGGTCTCTAGGAAACACTGGAGCAGATCCCACAGGGTTGTTGAGCACCCACGTGAAGGCAGGTCTCAGCCAAGGCTGCAGAGCTCTAAGAGGCTGGATTTACAGCATGCGCCCCAAGGGTCATTTTTAATTATGCTGGTGTTTTACCTCTGGACTGCTGGGCAGAAGAAATGAAGTCACATTTACCTTCAGAGCTGTCCCAACCATGCTTTTATTTTTTTCTGCAGGACATTTTCTCAAGATGGAAATACGCTCTTGCCGTAAGGACAGGCTGCCTGACAGTTCAGCTCCAAAAGAGGTTTATATCAAGGAGGCTCAGGGTTAATCGTGAAGATGAAACCAAATGCATTTACCTGAAGGCAAACCGAATGCCTGAATGTAAAAGGTTCTTTCCTAAATGTTTAAATGGCTCAAAAACCAGCTGTTTGTCAGGGATTTTCTCCAGGAGTTGGCTTCCTGAGGAAAATATTCAAACCCAAAATTCTACAGTTTGTAGCTGAAGTGAGAGTGCCATCTAAACTGGTGACTGCTGCCAGAACATGCCACAGTGGTATGGCAAGGTAATAAAGGTGTTTCTGCATTCAGAAATCAGTGTTTTCTGGGACATTCTGTTGGCTGTTTTAAGATCTATGAAACTTACTGTGGTGGTTTCAGCTGGGATACAGTTAATTTTCTTCACAGTAGCTATATGGGGCTATGTTTTGGGTTTATACTGAAACCACTGTTGATCGTAGAGGGATGTTTTTGTTACTGCCGAGCAGCGCTTACACAGCACCAAGGCCTTTGCTGCTGCTCACAACGCCCCGCCACTGGCAGGGAGTGAGCGAGCACCTCTGTGGGGCTTAGTTGCCAGCTGGGGTTAAACCACTACAGTCCTTGTTGGCACCCAGCATGGGGATTAAAGGGTTCAAGATAACAGATCTGATTGGAACATGCTAGATCAAATTTATAGCTGTTATTGCTGTTTAGCTATTAAAGGGCAGGCTCCCGTGCTCACCATGGGGCTTGTCTGCCTCACTGTGTCTTAAAGTCTAGTGCTCATTAGTGGCTGCCTTTTGCTTTCAATGCTTGCTGTACTGCTGCACTGCTGATCATCTTACTCTGCTGCACCTGGAAACATGTTGATGACAGCAATGGCAATGCATCAGGGCTGGCAGACGGCCAGGGCATCACTGCTGTTTTGGTGCTGCTGCACTAGACAGGCCAGAACTCCAGTGTGAACTCAACACAAAGGGACTGCTACCTGCAGATGAGTCCACACAGGAACAGGATGCCTCGAGGCATCTGTGCCTGTGAATAAGTTCACATCAGAGCAGGTACATCTGAAAGCATCTGTGGCCACAGTTATGTCTGTGCCACAGCAGGTATACCTCTGAAGGGACTGTGCCCCAAGCACAAGTCCACACTGGAGAAGGTATACCTTAAAGCATCTGTGGCTGTGGCTAAGCCCATGCTGCAGCAGGTACACCTTGAAGCATCAGTGGCTGTGCATGAGGTCATGCTGGAGCACCTCAAAGCATGTGGCCATGCATAAGCCCACAACAGAGCAGGTACACCCCTGGAGGGACTGCAGCCAGGGGTAAGGCTGTGTGGGAGCAGGTTGCTTTCCAAAGGGCCTGTGGCTGTGGGCAACACCAAACTGGAGCTAGAAGCTGAATTTAAGATACGAGGGAAACTTCACCAAGAATGATGTCTTCACACACATCTTGGCTATCACCCCGCACCATTCTGGTTATTCTTTGAATCTTCAGTGTCCCGTGCAAAAAAGCTTTCTTTCCCCTCCCCTCTTTCAAATCCCTTTGTGTATAGCTACACCAAGCATTATACCATCTCAAAGGAAGCACCTCTAATTCCACTTTAAGTAACTGAAAAACGATAGGAGAAAAAGAATCTCCATCTCCAAAACAGAACCTCTATCTTACCTGATCTTAAGGGTCCTCAGCAACTCTTACGACAAGTTTAGCATCTCAGTGATATCCTTGCAGACTGGATCTTAGATCTTCTTCAGTGCTATGTAAATCATCATTACTAGTCACAATAAGATCAAAGTCTGATCACGTTCCTTGTTTAAACTTTTCCAAAGTTAGTATTTGCGATGAGTTCATGTCACTTCAGACTGTGATATCATACACATAAAGGACATACGTGATATACACCCTTAAGCAAAGAATTCAGATCTGCAGGAAAAATACTGACTCAGAACAGTTTTCAAAGCAAATATATGCATTATAGACTCAAGCTCTTCCTTCTTTCAGTCTTTACATGTTCTTCCTATGCATAATCATCTCAATTTGTCCCTTAACCAATAGAAAGGGGAGTCTTTTCCACTGGAGCCTGTTCACTTAAACTGTCTATATGATACAGAGGGACTTATAAGATCCTTTTACTGATTGGCTACATATTTTGAGCAGAAGTGCTCAATGGAAGCCCAGCCTGAGCCACTGAAGATTAACGTCTGAAGGTCTCCAAGGACTCCACCTTCCATACAGTTTATGGAAATAATTTGGCTAGCACAAAAACACAAACACGCTACCTAGAGCTAGCAGTATGTCTTCAGCTCCAGGAACCCCCCTCCAACTTCATTAACTGGGAGAGATTACCTTACCTGTTAGAAAAGCACAAAACACACACCCCAGTAAGTTGTTTGCACACTCCTTTTTCATCCTGGCATTCTTCAAGAAATTCTGCAAGAAAACACACATTAAGGCCATTTTATAACTCTTCCCTCTAATTTTGTAGATCATTCAAGCACAGTGGACCCACCATGCTTTTAACTTCTCCCAAATTGCAGATGTAAATTTATCAATTATGCTTTTCTTACATGCTTTGCAAAGTTATATGCAAAAACACATGCTTGCAGTCAGATCCCAAAAACCAGTCACTAAATATATATTGTGTATATAAACTGTATATAAACCTCATTATAGACATGTTGATCTCATCAGTGCCTGTATCTCTTGGAGCACAGTGAGTACCACTTTGGGGCTAGTTAGAGGGACATTATTATATTTCTACACAGTACTTCTCTAACACTAATAAAACTACAGTGAAACTAAAAGTTACAAGATTCACGGCTTTGCTAACCCTAGAGAGACCAATTGCCTCCAGGCTTCTAATTTCTGTTCTTTTTAAACAACGAAAGATAAAAATGCCCTTGGCTGATATACTATTCCCTGTAGTCACAGGGTAAAGGCACACTGAATTCCTTAGTGCTGACTCTTATACTCCATTTCACATTAATGAAGCAATGAAACCCATTACAGATGCCTGCACTGTGCATGATGTACCAAAAGCAAACATCAACACACCACAGCTGTCAGGTTGCAGGAGGGAGAAGCCATAATACATGCTGTTACCATGGTGCCACCCGCTGCCAGAACATTACAAATAGGATGAATTATCTGATGTGCACTGAAGTAATTTTACTCATCCTGCTAAGAGATTATTTTTATATGAATCTCCAAGTTCTCCTTAAAGAAATTCAGGTAAGGATTTAAAATGATTCTCACAGCCAGAATGCTGTCAAAGATGCTTTAGAGAGTGATAACCAACTAAAAAGGTACCTCTGCTCTGTGGACTTGGTTACAATCCTGATTTCCCAACTGAGGTACATGTTACACTGGCCTATTAAGGCTCATTCAAACTGAGAACATGCCACCAAGCAAGCACTTGTTTTCATCACAGCCATGCACTTAAAATCCCAAACATCTCAGATCTTTGCAGAAAGCATAAAATGATCAAGCAAGTATATGAAAACATTACAGACAGTTTGAAACAGGACTTCTGTCGTGCTGGGTAGTGCTCAGACACCATTTTGAACTCAAGTTGCATCTATTCCTGACAATACCCGAACAGAAAATAAAACTTTATAAGTATAAAAGGTTATGTACATTATATCAACATTAAAACAGCTCAGGAAGTTGATTTTTTCAGTCACCAGTAGAAGTCAGTGTTAACACTTACTGAACTGGCATGAAGCAGCGCCAAATTCCCAGCCTCCAGGCTCCCTGCATCTCAGGAAGCCAGCTCTTCATGGGCTGACACCAGCTGGTTTTGCAGCCCTGAGGTTAAGAGTTTACATTTTCTAAATAGTAGACTATGCTTTTGTGACTGTGATCTCCTCCAGTCACTGCAGGCAGGTAGCTCAGTCCACAGATTGAGTCTCAACACAGCTTTGCTCTCACAAGTCATAGGAACATGCATTTCCCTTTAACCCCAGCCAGATGAGCTGAAAAGTACATGAAACAGAAAACAAAAGCCAGCTGAAACAAATGGATCTTTCTGATGAACGTTTACAAAACAAAGCTTTTTAAAAGCAAAAGCTTGGACCTGCATCAACCAGAAATCCCAATAAGAACAAAAAGCCCCAGATGAGGTACACCACTGCAGGAAACAAGAATATTCCCAGTCACCTAATATTTGGTGCTGAGAATTAACATCTAACCAAAATTGAAGTTACCTTCACCATTCATCTGTTATAGAGACCTTACTTCTAGGTTTTGTCATGGATGTGTGTGAAATTGGACATTAGCCTTTATTTATTTTTAATCTTTTAAACCAAAAGGATCATGGCCAACAGTTTAAAAAGCTAGTTAGTTTTTAAACACTAAACATTAATTAGCTATGGTGGTAGTATAAAGAAAACTGATTTTTGCATTGTGTTGCTGAATACAGATTTATATCCCATACAAAGGAATCCTAGCAACATTCCTGTTCTAGTTCAGAGATTGGCTGCATGATGTAACATACCTTTTCAATCTCAACTATTTACAGACAAAATCCTGAAAACCTAGCTTGCAGCTTAACCCTAACTGTGACTGACTTACATTGCTTGCCAGCAGGCATAAGAGACAATATTTGTAGGAAATCAGATGAAAGCTGAAAAAGGATCCTACAAAGAATGCTTCTTTGCACCCAAAACACCTTTTCATAATTTTACAGAGAAAAGAAAATTGGGCGTGTGTGAAGGAAAAGATACAAAACCCATGACTGCTTCTTTTACCTTAGACTTCCAAAGGATTTCATAATTTAAGTGAAAGAAGATTAGACTAGTGAACTCATCTGGTTTATTCTAGCATTATTACTTCATGTTCTACACTGCAGCAGCATTCATTCTCACGCAGACAGACCAGCAATATTCCCAAGACTCTGACTCACACTGTGCTTTCTGCACACCCATTCCACTGTCCCCACAAGTAACAGCTTTCTGGGCTTCAAGGAAGTCTGTCAGTACCAAGAGGCCTGTCTGAATAATTTAATTATCGCCTTTACAAACATTATACAAACGCTCATCCAATTTGGTATGAAATCCTACAACTAGCAAGAACATTTTAAATGTTTTGACATGTGTGCATGTATACATACATGCAGACATGGCACAAAAAGCTTGTTTCTGGAGGTTTGAATAACACATCTAGGTGCTTGATCACACCGAATGTTTTAAATCAACCAAAAATAATTATTTTTACCATGATAAACTTCCATAACACATACAACACTACTGTATCTCTCCAGCTGAGATGTCTGTACATACAAAAATAACAACCTACATTTATGTTGATTTAGTGTCCTATCCTTATGGTATCTCATACCACATTACCTGGTGGTTTGCGTGCCAATGACTATTTTTCCCTGTGTGGCTGCATAACAACAGGCCACGTGATGGCACTGTGTAACCAGTTTCACTACCTTAGTTACAGGCATTTTTCTGTAAAACTGGGCTTGGACTGTTTTCTCCCAGCTCATTTGAACTCATAAAGGCAAAAAGTCAAAGGAAGATGCATTTTGTCACTTTCTTTTATGGTTACTACAGCTTAACTCCCGTGACCGGTAGACTATACCCATCAAACTTTGGTCTCAACTGAGACGGCCAAGCTATTTCAGAATCAAAAACTATTAAAATGCAATTAAGGATCAGCCAAAACCTGAAATCTCTATACAGAATTTCCTTAAACATATCTTTTTTTCTTTCTGTTTAGTTTGATGTTCCTCTGAATTCCTTAGAGCTTCAAACCAAAGACAAGAAACTGTAAAGACCCACTACTGTATAATTCATTACAGTTTAATACTTTGGCTGATAGCGTGACAAGTTTGAGCAAGAAACAGAATGAGTGTATTCTCACTTCATCAGATGTCTGATAATTCAGAAACAGCAACAGCAAATTTCTAGTCCTAACAGACTGAAGATCAATATTTGCAACAGGCAACTCCCAAAAGGCCCATCTACCTCCTGATGAGTAAAAAGCATTAGGGAAATGAAGTATGTCTTGAGGAAATATCCAAAACTAGGAAACAGTGAAAATGGGTCTTCTCTGCTCTGCCTGTTACCCTTCTCAAGGCTAAAAGGAGCCTTCATTACTTACATCATCACAGCAGGATGAATGCATTCCCTTCAGCACTTGCAAACTAGAGAACCTGTTAGAAAACACAAGGATTCCTTCACTGTCTGCTTTTTTAGGTTACACATTCACATCTCATCTTCACATGCAGTCAGGTTGCAGTCATTGTACGCCTCCGAGAAGTAGAACTGTGAGATGCAGCACCAACCCACACCAAATTAACCCCATTCCTTAGAGCATTTTCATCTTTCAGTCAACTTGCAATCATTAAAGCATATTTTTTGTTACTTCAGACACTACTGTAAGCGTGAGCTGAAAAGCTGGTCTTGCCACTGCTTGCAGTTGTAGTACCACAGTGTACTAATGGTAAACCTTACACTGCAATTCCTCCTGTTCAGAGCTCACAGAACAGAAGGGCACCAAAACTACCTTAGCACAGCCCTGTGATTCATGGTAAGGGTGAGCAACAAGATGAAGGCAGCTCAGGCTGCTGTAATCTGGGTAAATCAGAGTGCTGCCCAGGAACTATAAAAGCAGTTTAACTTAAGTGAAGGCTGACCACCTCTCCAACTGACTTATGTGATGAAGAATAACTGGAGTTGAGGCCATTACAATGCAAAAGAAAATATTATTAAACCTGTATGCTTATAATTTGAAGGATGGGGTTCCACCAGCCTTTCCTCACAGAGCACAGACAGTACCCAGCAATGAGAGTCACATAATGCTGTGACAATTAAAAGTAGCCTACAGCTGCATAAGAATCCAACCTAGACAATCTTAGACATCCACTCTAAAGAGCAAACAAGTTCAAGAAAGGAAAAACAGCAGAATAGTACTAGCTTTAGTACTTGATTTACACTAGATATACCAATTAGTTTTAAACCCTTGCATGTTTAATGGATAAAGTTATGTAAACAGTGAGATCAGAGGGGCCCCTTAACCCACCATGACCACATAGTCAAATCAGCAGGTACTAACCCCTGGATATAGCTCACAACAGTGTATTACAATTTTGCTTAGAAGCTTACCCAGGCTCTGCTTTAATTGCTTGTCAGATAGCCTCCTTTTCAAAGCACTATTTTACTACCTGCATCTTGGGTCTACTGAAAACAGAAAATTCCAGTATCATACAGGTTATATTAGCCTTTATTAAAATACAGAGCTACATGAAATCAAACTTAATAGAAGCTTCGGAATATAAATTAAAGGTCATAGTTCGGAGGTGGCATGTCAATGATCTCATCCAGGGTAGCAAGAAAGTCAGCAGTTGATTGCAGCAAGTCTGAAATAGAAATAGAGAAAATCAGTTTCTCATGAAACCCAGAATTTATACTCCCTAACATAAGCTAGGTCCCAGTGGATTAGCACAAGCCTCTGGAATGACTAAGGGAAATATTGTTCAATTGCATAAGATAATTGCACCTAACTGATCAGTTAGCAATGCACTGCAAAAGATTCTCAGCAACATCATTTTGAGACTATGTGCTGGTTTTGGCTGGGGTGGTGTTAAATTTCTTCATAGCAGCTAGTATGGGGCCATGTTTTGGATTTGTGCCAAGAAGCATTGATAATTCAGGGATGAATTTGTTATCGCCCAGCAGTGCTTACACAGAGTCAAGTCTTTTTCTGCTTGTCATACTACCCTAGCAGTGAGGAGGCTGGGAAGGCACAAGAAGTTGGGAGGGGACACAGCTGGGACAGCTGATCCCAGCTGACCAAAGGGACATTCCAGACGATATGACATCATGCTCAGCATATAAAGCTGGGGGAAGGAGGAAGGAGGGGACATTCAGAGTGATGGCATTTGTCTTCCCAAGTAACCATTACACATGATGGAACCTGTTTTCCTGGGAATAGCCAAACACCTGCCTCCTGATGGGAAGCAATGAATTATTTTGCTTTGCTTGCACAGCTTTTGCTTTACTTAAACTGTCTTTATCAAACCCATGAGTTTTCTCACTTTTGCTCTTCTGATCCTGTCCCCCATCCCCCCAGGGGGGAGTGAGTAAGCAGCTGTATGGCACCTAGTTGTCAGTTGGGGTTAAACTACAACAGACCACTGTCTGTAGAGTTGACCAGTTGAATTCAGCTTGACTACACAAAGAGCTGTTGATACTAGTGTGCTATTCTAGTATTTAGGACAGCAATGGCAGTTCACTACTGCAGCCAACTAGCTTCTCACCCAAACCACTAACGAGCGTGGTATGTACTGAAAATCATCCTAAGTTTCCACTTACTAGACTCCCTTGAAATCTCTTCAATCTTCACAGGTGAAGGAACCATGTTCACACATCTGTCATACGTCCTTTCAAATATCATGAGGGGAACACCACACAGGTTGATATTGCTTATTTTGTGCTCTTCAGGAAGATCAAAACTCTCAAACTCTGAGAAAGACACACTGCAGTTTAGTAACAGCACACAATAGCAGTAGCCTGGGAAGATGCAAGTTCTCCTATATTAAATGAAGCAGGAGCAGCTCCAAAACACTACAACCCAACAGTCCCCTCTTATGGGGTATTTAGTTGCAGTTACACCTTAGTATATGGTATTTTATGGACAACTAACACTTATCAAAAGACTAGACTGCATAGCATAACTGCTAATGTAAAGCAGGAGCTTTTAGTAATTTCTTTCCAATCACTATACTAAGCCAACTTCATCAAGTACAGCATCCACTTCACCAACACTGAAGTAGTCTTTGGTACAGTAGTGTTTGCACACTCGCTCCCACATGAACTGGATGGTTCAAGGACACACTTTTAATGACCAAGATAGAGTATCTGTAAAGGGCTGTGCTAAGAACAGCTTTAGAAGTTTAATCTTCAACTATTATATTCTACAGCAGTTGGAATCTCTTCAGTTACAAATTACCATCTTGGCACACACTCTTAAGAGAAGTATACTATTCAGTACTGCTGAAGTATTCCTTTGAATATTTGTCTACTAGTTGCCATTTAATGTATTAAGAGGCTATCACATCGTAATTTGGAACTAGTTTCCTGCCACCATAACGGACTCTACTACATATCTACAGTAGCTACTGCAGTTAGAAATACTTAACAAGAACAAGATGATACTTCAGAAGTAGGAAGCACCCTTATGTTTAAGAAAGGGCTCTAGAGAAATGCAATGCTAGCTGTTTGCCACAACAGCTTGGCCAAAAGTATTACAACAAAGTCACCGCTCATGATTAATCATTACACCCTAGTTCTTACCTCGAGGATCAAAAGGAAACATATTTTCTATTTCTGGCCAGTCTTCTTCAGCTACTGCATCACAGCTTTCCAATCGTGCAGTCTTTCCAGTAATCTTAAAAAGAAAAAGTCACATTATTTGAGATACTGTAGTTTCCCTTTGTGGTAGCTTTCCTGTGCTACACAGGTCTACAGACAAAAATGCCTGCCATACAGTCCTCAGTTAGGCCTAAATCCCAATACCTTCAACACAAATAAGCTAGAGATGAGCAAATGCTTCAGATGAGTTTGTGTAGTGCAGTACTATATAGTGTGGCAACATATCACTGCACTGGAACATTCAGGCTCATAATATTAAACTCCTGATGCTCATCATGTGAGCAAGACCTCAACTCTGCTTATTTTCTCTAGAGCCACTTGTTTGCCATTAGGTATGTCCTAAGCTGCTGTACTCCTTAAGCCTATGTAGGCATGCTGGTTTGGGCTAGGATAGAGTTATTTTTTCTTCTTAGTAGCTCACAGGATGCCCCACACTTTAGATACACAATGAAAACAGTGTTGATAACACACAGCTGTTTTAGCCTTCGCTGTGCAGCGCTTACACAGTCAAGGCCTTTTCTGCTTCTCACCATCCCACCAGTGAGAGGCAGTGCTACTTCTTCAGGCTGCAAGGCACAAGAATTCGGAAGGAGGCATAGCAAGGACAGCTGACCCCAACTGACCAAAGGGATATCCCATACCATATGGTATCATGCTAAACAATGAAAACTGGCAGGAAAGTTTGTCAGGGCTGCCACTGCTTACGGACTGGCAAGACATCAGTCAGCTGCTGGTGAGACACTGGGTTTGGTTTTCTTTGACTTTTTTAATTAATTCTCTTAATCTCAACCCATGAGTTTTCTCACTTTTACCCTTCCAATTCTCTCCCCCATCCCACTGAGATTCCCACACACACCCTCATCACCACCTACCCCTGTAGAAGTGTATTGTACTCACTTTGTTTGCAGTGCAAGGCTGATTTTTCTGTCTTATCTTTTCTGTCTTGCTCATGACTCCTTCAGTTCTATTCACATTTCCAAGAGCCTTTCTGACAGAGCAAGGGGTGGCTGGAGATTTACTGATTGTTTTTTTAGGAAGTGGAGTGTTAACTAGCATTCTTTCACATAAGACTTTTGCTGGAGTGGGGGGAAGGAAAAAGCAAACTTTAGAAACCCTAAAGCTTGCTTCAGTAAGTGCATGTGATGGAAAACTAGTTATCAAAAATCATTGTTCACCGTTTATAACTCCTGAGCATAAGCCACATCTATGACAAATATTTTCATTTCTGTAGTAATTGATGAGCTTAGCATATTTAGTTAGATAAGTAGATATACAAACAGAAAACTATTACTGTTCAAAACAGTGAATAACAAGACACAACTTATGCATTTCACTTGATCCCCTACTGTCTTAGGGCAACGTATACACACAAGATCCTGAAGGGCGTCTTAGCTGATTCTTAGCAGCACCCACTTCACCATTCTCCTTGTCAAGAAGGATCAGCGTTGCCATCTTCAGGTTGACAAGACCACTGTGGAAAGTCCATACAGGAGAAAAAAAAAAAGAAAATAATTCTTATCATTTCTTCTTCCACAGCACGCTTTTTGAACAAAGCACATTAAAAACAACATAGCTGCCATGTGCTGGGTCCCAGGGCAGGGGAAACCAGCCCATACCTCACACCACTTCATAGCAGCTCAGCTACAGACCCTTATGTTTGAAGGCATTATTAGTGCACGTGGTAGACTCATAGTCCTAAAGGAGCTTGTATGAGTTTGGGCAAGTAGCAGGGTCTCACTAGCAGTCCTACACAGGAAGGCTCTAATAGATCTGGTTTGCTTTGTACCTTCTTTATGGCATTTAACTGCTTCCTCAGTGCAAGAAAAGAGTGCATCTCCCAGCATAGCAATCCAGCCCTCAGGCCAGCTTGCAGCACTTAAGCAGCCAAGAGTAACACCAGCTGCATTACTAGCAAAGGCATCTTTTCACCAGAGAAGGAAACCACTTGAGGACACCCTGCACAACCCCACCGCTTTGCTACTGGTCTTCAGCCCCACCCGAGGCAGCAGACCAGGGTGGGCCCTTGCACCCTGGGGAACAGCCAGGCAGCTCCTACCTGGAGCTTACATGGCTGGGTAAGTGGTTCCTCATTCAACAGGCCTGCAGCAAAAACTGCTTTTAGTTAGTACGGCTCGGAGCCCAGCGCTTAAGCACAAAGCCAGATCAAGGCTTACAGACACAGGTCTCAGCACCCCCCTTAAGCCGCCTCCTGGCCACGGCTCCGGCAGCCCTTCCTCTCGGGAGAGCCCAGCTTCAACCGGGTAACGCCAACGCCCCCCGGCCACGCTCACCTCAGCACCCACGGGCGGCTCCGGGGCAGCACAACGGCACCGGCGGGGACCACTGGCGTCAGGCCGTGCACCGGGCACAGCCCCCAGAGAGCAGCGCGGCCGCCAACGCACGCCCGCTCCGCGGCTCTTAAACTGTCCCCGCAGCGCCCATTGGCCGCTTCGACTAACGCTCGGCCGCCGATTG
>JAVJGI010000064.1:52469980-52508188 GCA_035590275.1 Ibycter americanus
CGCAGCTCTTAACCTGGCCCCGCAGCGCCCAGGGGCCGCTTCGACTCCCGCTCGGCCGCCGATGGGCTCAGCAGCGCCGGCCGCGGCGCTCGGGGTTGGTAGAGCAGGGCCGCGCCTGCAGCCGCCCCGGCAGTGACGGGCGGGGCGGGACAGGAGGCGGGGCCTCGGCCGCGGGGCATTGTGGGGCGGCGGTGCGGCCTAGCTGGTAAACAGGGGCGGCGGAGGTGGGGGTGTCCGGGGGTGGGGGGCTGTTGTCGGGGTGGGGGGCGGTCGCCGAGCAGCCGCTTTAGGCCGCGGGGAAGGATCCGTGTTCCGGCGGGCTGGGTCTGGGCTCGGGCCCCGGTGGGGTGCTGCTTTCCCGCGGTCGCTGTGCTGCCTCGCCCTCGGGCCGCACTAGGCCCCCGTTTGCGCGTTGTTAGGGAGGAGGAACGCTGATAAGTTCGGTTTTTTCTCAGCACTGGTGCTTGGTCTTCTGGAAGGATATATGCTAAGAACGTACAAACTGCGTTACTGGCTTCACTGAATGGTACAAAACCACTTTGAGGAACTGTGCTGTCAAATGGTATTGATTGGTAATACTTTTTTGTTCTTTTTTCCTGTTACAGGGGGAAAACCAAAATGGCGTCAGGGGCAGTAATGAACGCCACTCCTTCAGGAGGATCAAATGATGTGAGCCTAGAGGAACCAAAGAAGATGACACGGGAAGACTGGAGGAAAAAGAAGGAATTAGAAGAGCAAAGGAAACTAGGGAATGCACCTGCTGAGGTGGATGAAGAAGGAAAGTAAGTTTTATTAAAAATAGGCTTGTTCTAAAGTTGCTGGTTAAAACTGTCTTTTTTCCTGTTTTGATGTCAGACTAATCATGAGGGTGATACAAGATTTCTGCATGAGTCATCGTAGAAGTAAATAGTTGAAGTTTGTGCATTTGCTTTTAACATTCCAGTGATCCTCAGAAAACTGATATTTTCCTAAAAAAAAGTAGCTTTAGTGTGTATCTCCTGTATGATCTATTGATGGTGCTGCTAAAAAGTCCCATCTATGCAGCTGCTTACAAGTGATATTTTAAAAGCGACCAAAACATAATACTGGGAAACTACTGTCTACATTATCTGTTCTCTCTCTTGCTTCTACAAGGCTTGTTGCTTCTGAGAAATGTTAATATTTTTGCACTAAGTAACACTGCATAGAATAAGGTATTTGATTTGAAGTCAGGAGTTTAGGTTAATTAGATGGCAACAAAATCTCAGTGAAGGTCTGTGTTTATCTAGTTAAGTTAATCGTTCATTTTGCAATGCATAGTAACATTATGTTATTATCACATATATTATATTATATATAACATAACAACATTATGTTATTATCACTCCTAAAGCACTGAACTTTAACGTGTGATTTATTTGTTAGTATAAGTTGTTGTGGGATTTTTTTCCCTATGCCATGTACTTATTACACAACATTTTTTACAGAGATATCAATCCTCATATTCCTCAGTACATATCCTCAGTACCATGGTACATAGATCCTTCTAAAAGACCTACACTAAAGCATCAGAGACCTCAGCCAGAGAAGCAGAAACAGTATAGCTCCTCTGGAGATTGGTACAAACGAGGAGTTCAAGAGGTACGCAAAATGTTTTTGTCATAAAATAAAGATGCGGTTTGATTCTATGAGGAAATAATTTCCCATTACATGTTTTTGAGGGAGACAGGAGCTGGGAATTCTTACTCGGCAGGCAAGCAGCAGTGTTTGATAATAATCAAAACATGTGTTCTGGGTTTGGGTAGACCACACATGCTCCAGTTGTATTGAATAATGAATTCGTTACTGCGAACGCGTATATGAGTCTTGCCACAAGTTTGTACAATACTGTCTTTTTGTTGTTTAGCATGCTGTAGCAACTAGATACCGTAAAGGAGCTTGCGAGAACTGTGGTGCATTGACACACAAAAAGAAAGACTGCATGGAGGTAAACTTGACTTTTTTTGATGTTTTAATGGTTTTGAAAACAACGTGAATTCTAATCTTAGTGAAAAATGGGTAGCTACAGATAAAAATTAATAATTTTGAAAAAAGGTTAGAAGTGTTGAAAGGTGGATTGAAAATTTCTAAAGAAATTATGTACAGAAAATGAAGAGAAAAAATGATACTATTCAGGGTGTTGCTCATTCTGTTTGTGATGAGCACTGCAATAATAGGTGAGAATGTTTAGCTCTTCATGTTAATTTGCTTTAATGCAAGTGCTGCTGTGCTTGTCTTTCTGTTTCATGTCAGCTAGAAGCCTTACCTAGAAACTGTGTTTTAATTGCTTTCTTAACTGTGGAAAACAAGAGTTAGAAATTGATGGAGTTTGGAGTCAGTTGTGCTACTTTAAAATACAGAAATGAACTACTTGCATTTATTCATAATTCATAGACTTATAGTGCAAATTTTACTGGCTTGAGAGGAGCTCAATTGGTATTATTTTTAAAGGGATATCTGAGTGAGTAACATATTTTAGTCTAATGGACTGATCCAACCATATTTTTCTTTCAGAGACCCAGGAAAGTTGGAGCAAAATACACAGGTATGAATATTGCACCAGATGAACATGTGCAGCCTCAGCTGATGTTTGATTATGATGGAAAGCGAGATCGTTGGAATGGTTATAACCCAGAAGAGCACATGAAGATTGTAGAGGAATATTCCAAGGTTGATTTGGTATGTAGGTGCTATGGTTTACTGGGGTAAGGTTTAGTGTTTGGCTTGGCTGGGAGGAGGAGTATTTGCACTGTTAACATTAGACTTTGTGCTGTATTCATAAGGAAAAAGTGAGATGGATTATGTGATTGACAGTGAACTTCACTTAAACTGAAAATTCAGATCAGAACTGGCAACCAAGTATGGGTCTGGACAGTAAATGAAATGTCTCTCCAGATTGCCTACTTTTTAATAGACAAGCCTTAGAATTTATTACCCAAGATGCAGATTGAATCACAGGCAAGAAAGGAATTTATTATGTGGCTGTATTAGAGCCAGTAAATCTATATCTATTTTGTAACCTCATTCATGTTGTTTTACTTATGAATCCTTTTTTGTTACCATGATGGAGCAGTGGACTATTTGTACAGGTCTTTGTGCAGATTGGCACCTTGCTGTTGCAGTTAACTTTCTATGTCTGTGCACCAAATCCGTGTGGACTATTAACTTTTTAGAAGGAAAAAAAAAAAAAAAATTAGGTCACTGCCTTGGCTGGATGTTGGCCGCTTGTTGCAAAAGGTAGTTAGGTGCCTAACTCGCTCACTCCCTTTGGTGCCTGGTCCTCATGTTTTCCTATAGCACATAGGAAAGCTAATGCTAAATGTGACCTAATCAGTGTGTTTAGATGTCTAATGGCATGTTTAAAGACAGAGCCAGGCTCTTCTTGGTAGTATCTACTGACAGGACAGGAAACAGTGGACCCAAATTGAAGTACAAGAAATTCTGTTTAAAGAGAAGAGAAAAATGTTCTACTGTAAGAGTGATCAAACGGTGGCACAGCTTGCCCAGTAGGGCTGGGGAGTCTTCCTTCTTGGAGGTAATCAAAACTTGCCTAGACACAGTCCTGGGCAACCTGTTGTAGGCAAGCTTGCTTTGAGCAGGAGGATGGTCCTTGGCAGTCTCCAGAGGTACCTCCAGTATCAACTGTTCTGTGGTTCGATGATGTCAAGTACCTACAAAAATTCACTACATGCTGCTTTAAAATCTGACTTCAGATGCTAGATTTTGGTACTTGCTGGATGAACCTCAAATGCTTGCAGCATCAGTCATGAAGTACCTTAAGCACTGAAGTTTCTAACTAGATTATGAGGACACAATAGTAAAACATGGTTGTTTTTAAACACTCTTGATCTAAAATAAGCTATCTCTTTCTTAAAGTATGATGAATGTAGTAATTGTATAGCTGCATAAGCTCTAGTAAACTGTTTTATTGGGCAGTATAATATACAGTAGTAAAATGGTTAGTATACATCATTTCCTTGAGGCTCAAAAACCAATGTGGCAAAGCATAGGAGTAAAGGAGGCAAGCAGCAGTCACAAGAGATGCTTATGATAAGCATTACTACACACTTGCTATTAAAAAGAAATACTAAAACAAATGCATTTTCATGATACACAGGCCAAACGTACACTGAAAGCCCAGAAGCTTCAGGAGGAGTTAGCATCAGGGAAGCTGGAGCAAGTGGTAAGTAAATTAAACCCTAATTTATTTTTACTTAGACTAAATAAAAATAGAACAGGTTATGTCTGCTCTCTGATGCTTTTAGTGTCTGTACAGGGTCTGCTATTGTTTTTTATGTCCTTCAGTAATTTAAAGATCTCCCTAGCACCAACATATTCAGCATCACATTCAAGAATTTGAAGCATCTTCTTTGAAATGGGAGTTGCTTTGTTTTCCCCTTATGGGCAAAAAATATTATTATTATTATTATTATTATTGCTAACATTAACGACATAGAATTTTCAGTCAGAAAAACTCATTTTCACTGAGTAATATTTTTCTTACACTGAATTGCTTTTTTTGTATTTAAAGGTCGTTATGTGTTGACTTATGTTGAGGTAATGACCATTATGTGACTGTAGATTGTTTTGGTAATGCTTAGGATAAATTGAAATAGGAAGGTATTTGCTTTATCTTAAACCAAACTTGTTTCTTCTTCAGTCGTTGCTGTGACTATTTGCGGTGTCTCTGGTTATTTGAAGGCTGAGCATATGTATTTCCCTCTGGCTTGTAACTGCAGAGTTCGCATCTTCTATTAACTTCTACTAGCTCCTCTTAGGTTATAGACAATGCTTTTGATAATCTGTGATATAAAATTCTAATTTTAAAAGGCATTTATGATAATATTCTAAGTTTATAAAATGGGGAGAAAGTAGCAACTCCTGCTGGTCAGAAGTAGGTTTTCTTAATCAATGTTGTAAGAAAGAAAACAGGCAAAAGACTACATACATCAGGCCTCCATTTTCCAGAGGTTGTCGCCTTGCATTTTATCACTAGATGGCAGAGTGAGCTTAAATCTCCAACCCAACACAAACTATAGCGTCTGACGTTCCGGATAGAAAAGATTCTTTCTCTTTTTGATGCCTTTTTTCACCACAAGGCAAGCATTGTTGGCTTACATGTACTTCCGTATAAAATGGAGCTGTAAGAAGAAAAGTATGTTTGAAACATAAGAACTGTCTGTGATGGAGAGAACCGAGGCTGATTTGCATAGTCAGTGCCACTTTGCTGGCCAGGACTCAGTTGTTTCGTCTTTACCACTGCAAATATTCTCAAGTTAGAGGCTAAGCACGTTAAAAAAAAAAATTCTGGCTAGGTTTCTCCAGATTAAATTATGTCTTCTGATTCATGCTCAGTATTCCTGTCAATCTGAACTAAGTACTTGCATACATATCTTCTTAATTATTTTTGTTAAGCTTTCAGAGTTGAGTCTTGGTTGTATTTCCATGATATGATATAGGTTAGTCTAAACCATTAGTGTTCAAAGGAATAGCAAGCTCTGAGTAACAGTGACGGTTCTAGAATTTCCTGTTCTTGCAAAGATTTCTTGGAAATTCAGTTGGGAATACAGTGAAAAGGTCTCCAAGAGGTGTCTCCAAGAGGTAATAGAGACACTTACAAGCTCTTTCCTAGAACATTATATAGCAGTCTTTGTGCATTTTGTGCCACAGGTAAATTGTATTTTGCATCTAGCGTCAATCTCTGCTTTGATTGCTCTTTATATCCCTGCCATCTTTCCTCTCTGCACTATCTTCTGTTCTCTGCTGATGTGTTCTTTGTTTGCTGCAGAACTCCCCAAGACACCAGTGGGGAGAAGAGGAACCAAATTCACAGACAGTAAGATGATTACCCACTGCATCACACCATGGGCAGAAAAAAGGACCTGTAGTTAGCAGAACAGTGAAACAAGGGTGGCGTAAGGGTTTCAATGTTGAGTTCATGCCACTGGCTGCCTGTTCTTTCGGGCAGAGGTTGTTGGATTTCACAGAGGGATTTTTGGTTTTGTTTTAATTCCTGTGTGTTGTCAAACCTTAGAGATGCAAGCAAATAGCTAGTTCTTAATATGTGGTACATTTTGCCCAAGATAACTGTTTTCGTGATGTCATTACAGTTATGTTTTTGTAACTATTTCCATATGAGGAAGTAGAAATCCTTTAACAAGAGTATTTCTGAAAACTGTTGAATGTTAGATTAGCAGGACAGCACACTTAAGCCCAGCTAAATGATGCTAGCTTTTAACTACAGGGATTGCAGAATTTTTAATGAAACCAGTAAAATCACATTCTTGTACTTACCTCTAGAATGAATGTCCTCTTTTATTTAGAAGTTTCCCATCTTTCCTCAGGAAAGAGATCATAACAGTGAAGATGAAGATGAAGACAAATATGCAGATGACATTGATATGCCTGGGCAGAACTTTGACTCTAAAAGACGTATCACAGTTCGAAATTTACGTATTCGGGAAGACATTGCAAAAGTGAGTAAAGAATTCTTTACAGATACATTTACATGTATTCATGTGAGTTAATTTAAAAAAAAATGTACACTCAGTTATTAGTAAGTTTGCATATGGGTCTTTGGGTTTGAAGGTTAAAGTCTATTCTCAGCTCTATTCCTGCTGGTGTTACAACTTTGTCAGGATCATCCTTTTACAAAGATACAATGTTTTTAAATGTCTAAGCTGGGGGATACAAGAGTAACTTCAGTTCTTTTAAAATCATAAATATTGAATATATTTTATGTTGTTTTCTTTCCCTAGTACTTGAGGAATCTAGATCCAAACTCTGCTTATTATGATCCCAAAACAAGAGCGATGAGGGAGAACCCATATGCCAATACAGGCAAGAATCCTGACGAGTAAGTTAAAACAGGGTCATGCTTGTGTATCCAACAAAACTCTGTTAAAAATGAAATTAATAGTTCTGTATTTTCTTTTATCTGTATGTCGTTTTACTGATGAATCTCTAGTCAGTTATGGATAGAAGTACGAGTAAAAATTGTTTTATTTAGCAGCAGGTTTAGGTTTAGTATATAAAGTATTTTAGTAATATTGGCCCTTCATCTTCAGGGATATGTGGACCGCCATTGAGTGTAATGATCTGTATGAGGATTAGAACACTTTGCTGTATCTAGAGATGGTACCTGTAACCAATAGTGATGTTTCTGTAAAGTATTTCAGTAACCAAATATTAAAGTTCATCCCTTGTTTGTTGGGAAGCATTCAGCTCTGGAGACTAGCACAGGGTATCTGTGGTACCTAACTAAATGCTTGAATTTGATCTCCAGAGGTCCCTTCCAACCCCAACCATTCTGTGACTGTGTAATTAGGAGCAAGAGCTCATCATATTAATGGAGTCTGCATAGAAAAGGTCTGAAAGCTTTGGCATTGTCTAGATAGACAACTTAATTAAAGAAAGCCATAGGCTGGCTTTTGGCTGCGCATAAGGCTGTCTCACTTAAAACCCCAGTCAAGCACTTGAGCTGTGACCCTGCCTTGACCTGTGTAGTGCTGTGGACTTCCAGAGTAGGCAGGCTGTGAGTAGAAACATTTATTCAGAGTACAGTAATTGGATTAGCTTGCTGCCTGAAATAGAATGGCAGTGGCTAAATGCTAGCAAATAATGCTCTTTCCACCTCTCCTTGCCCCCAGCTAGAATAATGTCAGTCAATTCTTTTTTTTTTAGATGCAGATGCTTTCTCTTGTCTCCAGAGTGTAATATGACCTTTGTTGAATCTGTGTTTCTGCCACAGCTCTGCAGACTTTAGATTTTTCACAGTGGCTTTGGGGAGATGATGAGAGTGGAAAATTGGATTGTTAACATTACGTGATTTTCAACCTGTATTTCATATACTCATTGTGAATCTCTTCATGGGGTGTGTAAAAGATAACTGAGAGCAGTAAAGCTATTACCAGGCTTTAACTCAGTAGAATACACTGCGTCTGGTCAGGAGAGACTCACAAATCCAAAAGCTGAGAATCACTATGCTAGAATATCACCTACCATTTAAGCATATTGTGCAGTTAGATCCAAGTTTGACTTGTGGTGCTTAGTATCCCAGACAGAGCTGCGGGTCTGTGTCATGTTTCCATGTAAACATAGGCATCAGGTGTTCTGAGTTGCTGTCTAATACTTTGATTGACTCTATGGGGAGCCTAGACTTTCATTTCATATACTGAGTTGAATGCTCCTTCTCCCTCCATTAACTCTCAGGGCACAAAAGAGAATTTTTACTTTCCTGTTGATGTTCTGTGATTGTATTTAAGAGGAAATCACGTTACTTGAATACTAAAAATCATATTGTTCTTTTCTGCAGAGTTGGTTATGCAGGTGACAACTTTGTTCGCTACACTGGAGATACCATTTCAATGGCACAGACTCAGTGTAAGTGGGTGTTGGGGGTTGTTGGTGTTTTTGTTGTTGTTGTTGAGTATTTTTTTTTAGGAAATGGACATAAAAGGCTTAAGTTAACAATGTTTCTTTCTTGCAAAAGAAATCTTTTTAGATTGAGGCTTTCTTTCAAATTACTGCAGAATTAAAGATCGTAATTTGAATGTACATGTCAGTTTTAGGATAAATACTGAGTGAAATCTCTTGTGTACACAGTGTTTGCTTGGGAGGCTTATGACAAAGGCTCTGAAGTTCATCTTCAAGCAGACCCTACAAAATTAGAGCTACTTTATAAATCCTTCAAAGTGAAGAAAGAAGATTTCAAGGCACAGCAGAAAGAAAGCATCCTAGAGAAGGTAATAGACAATTCGTTTTATTTAATAGGAATTCTGCTGAGTTTGAAGTCTGGGTCTTGAGGAACAAATAAGATTACTAACGCTATGTGAAAATGCATCAGCTGCTCTCAGCAGTTTAGATTTATAAAAAGATTTTTATATCAATACACACTATCTCATCAGTTGGATTCATTCTATTACTTAATGTAGGAAACTTTGAAGATCTGTTATTTTTTCTTTGGATTATTGGGAGGTCTTCCCTTAACTGTCAGAATTTCTCCAGTGAAAAATTGGACAGCAGTATGTAGGAAGAGTGGGAATTTAGATATATTTTTTTTAAATACAAGTAGTTGAAAATTTTCTTTTACTGTTTGAAAGTGGTGTCTTTTGTAAAATATCCAAGTAACTGTCTCCTAAAATTATTTTTAAATTTTTCGCTTAAATGTGAAAAACAGAATTTTCAGACTATTGTTTTGGGTGCAGTCTTCTAGATAAATAATTATTTTCTATTTTGCAGCTGGTTTCTTGGACAACTGACAACTAACTAATCCATTTAGATTTTAACCTTGTCAACGTTAGTGTTTGGAGGGGGAGCAGGAGGTACTGCTCTGGTTATACCAGAGCCTTTGGTTTGGTCTAGAAGGTTTTCTGCTTTGAGTAAGGAATATCACTGTGGTAATTCTCCAGATAGAAAAAAACAAAAGAAAACAAAAAACCCAAAACCAAAACACTGAAAAACACCACAGTGGCCGTAGGAGGACATGTATTTCTCTTAACTATTCACTCTCCATCCACTACTTCTGTGTCTTTTTCAGAAGGTACTGAAGGTGACGTTTTTGAAATGTATGCTTAACTACATGAAAGGTTTGGTGTTGTGGTTTTGGTTTTGGGCTGTTTTTTCCAAAATGATGACATGTCATTTCTTATTTGCATTTTAGTATGGAGGACAAGAACATCTGGATGCCCCACCAGCTGAACTGCTGTTAGCTCAAACAGAAGATTATGTGGAGTACTCTAGGCATGGAACAGTCATCAAAGGACAAGAGAAAGCTATTGCTTGCTCTAAATATGAAGAGGATGTAAAGATCAACAACCATACAGTAAGCCCTAGCTTATGTTAAAATTATAAAAAAAATTAATATTCCTTCCTTCCCACCAGAAGGGAATGAGGTATGGTAGGATACTGCACAATATAACTAATACAGCAAATACATTTCCTCTGTCTCAAATGTGACATTTTTCCTTTTCTGCTAAGGAATTTCAAATTGTCACGGTTGCAATACGAATTTGAAGGGTTGTGATGTTGATTTGAGGATTGTGATGGCAATCTTAAACTAAAGGGGAAGTTACTGTATTTCCCTTCAACTTTGAATGGGTTGACCACATCCTGTTGCTTTTCTCTTTTGTTTTTTAAACTGTACCTGTAAGGCTCATGTAAAATTACAAAAATATTTCTCATAACTTTCCCTTCTGGATTGTTTGAATGATTTACTTACCAGGATATAACCTCAGGAATAAATTGCAGCCTGTCTCTTGCGGGAGTATCATTATGGACATAACTGCTATGGTGTGTTCTCTTGCAGTGTATTTGGGGTTCATATTGGAAAGAAGGCAAGTGGGGTTACAAATGCTGCCACTCATTTGTCAAGTACTCGTACTGTACAGGAGAAGCTGGGAAAGAAATTGCTGTAAGTACTGTCTTATTTGGTCACTTGGAAAGGGCTAAAAAGCATTCATCTTCCTACCTGAGTTTTAGACTGATTTGCTTTGTTGGGGGTGGGGCTGTGTTTTTGGGGGTGGGTGGTTTTTTATTGTTGTTTTGGGTGGGGTTTTTTGTCCTTACTCTTTCAAATGTGCTTAGTAAATGGGTATGCTTTCTCTTGTCTATTGTATAGAATTCTGAAGCAAGCTTACTGGAAGAGCAACCCAGGGAGGAAGAACACATGACAAAACCCAAAACACTAATGGAGGTAGGTTGTCTCCCTTGCCTCAGGAAGGCAGACGCTTTTCGTCGGTATTTTAAAAGACAGAAAGATATGTATAACTACAAAATTACGTAAGTCATAATGAGGCTGAAAATTACTAGACTGCATTATTACCGCATTAACACCTCTACTGAAACTAAGCTTTGAAATAGCAGTAATAGACGCTTGGGATTTAATGGCTTGAACATTACGAATGTTGGCAAGTTGAATCTTAATAGTAACTGGTTTTCCACCTTACAGATCCACCAAGAGAAACAGAAAGAGAAGAAAAAGAAGAAGCACAAGAAGAGCTCTAATTCAGATAGTGAAGGTGAAGAGAAAAAGAAGCAAGAAAAACTTAAAAAGGTACGCTATATTCTTGAGTGGTTTTGTGTCAAAAAGAACTTGAAATATATTTTACAACAATGTCAGTTTTATGAAGCCTGTAATGCAGTCCTTATAGTATTCTGTGTTCTTTGATGCTAATTTTGAGCTAAAGCAAATTTAAAATGCTCTTAGATGTTCGAAAGTACATTCCCTATTTCTCAGGCAAACATGCAACAAATACTTAGTTTTGGAAGGCTTAGTTTAGATTATTTAGGAGCACTTCCTGTCTAGGCACCTATTACAGCTGTAGATCTATAAAAGACATTGCAGAACACAATGATTTGTGTACTGAAAAAAGAGAGAGAGATCAAAGGCACTGTCAAAGTTTAACTTAGCACTTTTTATCCCAGACTTGGGCCCAGTCTCACAGTTGATGCAGTAAATCCATCCACCAAGCTATCTGCTGACTGCTGCTGAAAGCCTTTCCACAAGCACAGCAGCCTGCCTCTGGATATGCAGAGTGTGAAACCCATGTTAAACTGTGGCTAAGGAAAGCATTGTACAAACGCAGCTTCTTTTCAGTAGCAAGAAGGAACAACAGTAGTAGTTTGAAGAATGGGATAATGTATTTCAAAAAGCATTTTAAAAAAATGCTCCCTGACTAGGGAAAAACAAACAAAACAAAAACAAAACCCAGACAAAATCAACTCAACAAACAAACCCAAACCCCTAAGATCACATGTTTGCTTACCTGCTCTTTTACCTGCTGGATCATGATTACATTTTAGGTAAAGCTGGGGAATTTCTTACTTGATTTTGGCAATTGAAAAGAGATTAAAGTATCTTGTGCACTAAACACCATTTTACCATTGTTTTAAGTTAAACATTAAAAACTGAGCATTAAACGAAGTGTGCTGTAGGTGGACCGGACAGATGTGCGTTGGTTATCCCACTGTTCTGCCTGCTGCTTGTTCATTATATTAGGCTCCAATACAAACTTTCATTGGTTTTTCTGCTTAACTTTCATTACTGTTTGGGTTTTTTTCTTTGCCTTCATTTCAGGCACTAAATGCAGAAGAGGCTCGTCTTCTCCACGTTAAAGAAATCATGCAGTTAGATGAAAGGAAGAGACCGTACAACAGCCTATATGAAACCAGGGAGCCAACAGAAGAGGAAATGGAAGCCTACAGAATGAAACGTCAGAGACCTGATGATCCCATGGCCTCTTTTCTTGGACAGTAGTGGCAGTGAAAATCACTCCAATACACAAGACTTTTTTCATACTTGTTTACAACTCTAGATACTTGCTTACCTTCCACGTCGCTAGTAAGTGCCAGAAATGGCAGAGAACTTTTTTTTGCACCAAAGAAGTTGGTGAAGACTTCTTTCAACAGACATAAGCAGGCTAATGCTTACAGCAATTTTATATATGTGTGTATTATACATACACAGTCACAAATATATATACACACATATATATATAAAATTGTATGTATATATAAAATTCATATACCTACTCCATAAATTCTTTACTGGCAAAGATCTGATACTGTCTGGAATTCTACATTTGTTTGGCCTACTAATATAGGCATTGAGTCATGATACATTCAGTAAAACTGCTCAAAAGAAATGCTCGGCAGGTGTCACATACAACAGAAATTGTTGGGGTAGGGGGGGAAGAAAAACCTGGTACAGCTACTGAAGCCTCTTATTTGTAAAATGAGTTGCCTGTCATGTAGTTTTAAAAGGAGAAATAGTTTCTTTCTTCATCACTTTGTAGTAAGTATTTTGGAAATGTAAAAATGAATGCTTTGTACAGTTTTGGTTAAATTATTGTAAAGGTCTTAAATGCTGTCCAGCTTTTTTAATGAAGGGGTTAGGAGAAGCTGACTGTAAAGCTTTTAAATTCTAATTCTGCTTCTGCAGATGTTAACATACAGATTTCAGTTGCAAACATCTGAGTTGTTTGGTTTTCTGTTTGATAACAGTATTCATCTTACCCTCGTAACTTCCAGAATCCTGTTACATGGTATAATACCAAGTGTTGGGCTCTATTGCCTCATGAAGCAGTATCTGCTTTGTGTTGGCAGCGTTAGTCCTTAAACTGGGAGTTTTCCCTTTTAACTATTAAAAGTTGAAGAAATGGATGAAAAAACTTCACAGTGTGACTTTAGAGTTGGAAGGCTTGAGAATTGTGGCTGTTAGGGCTTAAAACGTCTCATTAAGCATGGCTTTTATAACCACATTTAATGTGGTTATATTAATGGTAGGACAAGGAAGACTGTAATCCTGGGTTTTCTTCTTAAAATTAAGAATCTGATTACAACTTCCACTTTATAAACAATTAAGGAAGTTAAAGTTACTTGGAAGAAAATGAAACTATGTTATACCTATAACATGTACCTGTAATTTCCACCTGTAAAGCTGGTTTCCTTTTTTTATGAGGTTTTCCTCAAGTCTGCTTTCCCTGTATTTTTGTTGCAGAAATACTAATTCTGAATGCACACTTTATTTTGTAAGACTTACAAATCTGACTGCAGACTTCTATTTTATAAAACTTGATTTAAAATTCTCCTAGCACTTGCAAAAAAAGCATAACCAACTAGTGAGATTGAAGATCTGGGGACGGAATTGTTAATATAAACAAGTAGCAAGAAGGAAAAACTTTAAGAGAGTAGAAATCAGTGTTTGCAAGTATAGCTTTTATGTTTTCACAAACAATGTGAATCTGGACAGTCAGAGGGAGAAAAATATTAGGGGATGTGTTTTTCCTTCTGCTATGCTAGTGGCTCATGTTCTAAGTTTCCACATTGGCTCATGTCTTGATCTTCCTAGGTTATGGATAGTTTCAAGGGAAAACTGCTCTTCTGCACAAGTAATTACATACAATAAACATACGTTTAAGTGTTATGTGTGTGATTTCACAGCTGCTTTGAGGACTGAGTGTTTTAATGTAGCATACATAGCTAATAATGGAAGTTTGGCATTAGTCTGCAATGTAGTTCCATGTTAAAACTATCCATGATATTCTCATTGATTATTAAAATTCTCAGCTGAGTGTTTACTAAATTTCCAGAGATGCTCTGGTGTGACCCGAATGCAAACTGTCCTTGGGTGGTTTTTCGCCATTGGCTGATTTGAACCATAAGTGATTACTTTTCTCAGGGCTGTGACATCTGACGTTCTGGCCCGTGTACCTCCAGCTGCAGAGGCAGCAACTGCTGGTCAGGGCCAAGTTCAGTTTCAGGGAAGAGGAGATATCTGAAGGTCCATGTTAATCAGTTCCTTTCTAAGAGCAGCTAGAGACTTGATTCTTTATAAAGGAGGCAATTCAGAACTAACACTGAAAAGAGCAATTTAGAATGAACAACAAATAATTCGCCAGGCTAGTGAGCCTGTAAAGTTCTGATTTAAACTCGTACTTAGTATTTTACATTGAAGAGAAAAATTGTGAGAGAGTGAAAGGTGTGTGTATTTTAGATGTCAATATAACATGTTCAGTGCTATAGGGAGATCTGCTTATTACAAATAAACACACTGAATTCCACCTTAAGTGTACTCGGTGTGCATGGATTTGGTTTTCAATACCTGAAGACACGACTGTAACTGGCTTTCTGGCATGCCCTGCCTGGCTCTGCTAGGAGGGAGCCGGTGGGGAAGATGGACCAGTCTCCCCACGGTGCAGCAGAAAGGCAGCTCCAGGGGGAGAAAGCAGTTAGCAGAGTTTTATTCAAAATACAATTCCTTGAGCTTGTGATTGGTGCAGAGTAGATCTCGTCTGGATCATTCTCAACAGTTAAAGGACAAAAAAAGCTGAAAACATGTTCTCCTATTTATATCATGAAGGTTAAATGTTAAAGAACATTGTGGATCTGATCATGAGGATTAGTTTTCCTCCATCTGCTTCCCCTTGGAGTTGGCATGCAATATGACTGTACATATCCAAAGGCTGCTTCCTATTGCACAAGAAAAATTTTTTCTTTCCTCAAATGAGCTTGAAAGAAGTTTGTAGGCTCGCTTGGACAAAAACAAACATACAATGAAAAGGAGCGTACTCCGGCAGAGGCAGCTGAAGTTGAGAACTGCATTTCACATGCACAAAGGAGCGAGGGGAGAGGAAACTCCTCAGCCTGGTAATGTCGGGATCCTTGAATCATAACAAGACAGCCTCTCCCAGCAGAGTCAGGGTAGCTTTCTCTGAATCTTGCCCTTGGCAAAGCTCAAAAGTTATTATCGCAACTCCCTTTTCAACAGCTGCTCCAATTGCCGTCATTTTGTCCTGTTGAGTTTGGTCGTCTGAGGCGCGCTCAGGCTGCAGGCTGAGCGAGCCAGCTGATCGGAAGGCATTTGCGTTGTTAAAACGCATAGATTAAAATGCTCTCCTTTATTTTTGGTTGAAAAGTTTAGCATTCTGTGTTACCTTTCAAGGCAAGCCAGAAGGTAGTTCTTTTATTGTCTCCACGTTTCTTTGTAATTGGATCTTTATGGCTTTCCCGAGCGCGTTGATGAGAGGGGCGCACCGCTCCACACCAGCGTAATTGTTTTAGGCTGTTGAGGGGTCAGAAAAAAGCAGGAATGATAGCAAGTAGTTAAGGATGAGATGGAGTTTAGCTTCTAGGAAAAAGAAAAAACAAAGATGAGACAGGATTTGCTGTGCCCACTAGTGCCCGGTGCAACCCAGTAACGGCGGTTTTCCGTACCGCTTTGGGTATAACTCCAGTTACTCCAGGCCAACACCCCGTGGCCTGAACTTTGTGCAGGCAACTCCCCGCTGTGCTGTTAGCGCTCCTGTTCACATTTATTTTGCCAGATGCAACAAAGAAATGGACAGAAATATCATTCTAACCTAAACTAGTTATTTCACATGAAACAAATCTGTTCACATCTCTTAGATGACCCAACCAGAACCCCACCAGGGTACCAGATAGCAATGATTTTGGCTTCTGCAGGATACAAGCGCATTTCAGACCTCAGTGAAACAGAGGAAAAATTCACTTTGCCTAAGAAAACCTTGCTCAGTGGACAGACTAGCAAACCCAAAATTTCCAACCTACAAAGTCTTAAAAGTAATTCCAAAGCCTTTTAGAAACAGCCTCCACCCAGCCAGTCATCCACACGGCATTTGATCTCAGCACAGCCCTTGGCCCATCATTCTGTGATCTCCCACCACCTCTCCTACAAGTGGGACATTTTTTCAGATGCATTTATGGCCTTTTCACATTTGCACGTGCATTTGTTCTCCATTTTTAGTATACAGCTAGGAAGAACAGATTTGACTCCAATGCCACCTCACAGCAGAGTTTTAACCCATCGCTGCTTTTGATCCACAAGCCGCTACGAGGGACACATGCTAACAGCGCGTGGGGGAAGGATGGTGGAGCGCAAGGCTGGAGGATGAAGTCGCCCGCTGTGGTGCCCCGTTGGCAAGGCAGCTGTTACAGCAGCACGACTGAAGAAGTTTCCCCCACCAGCATTGCTCCTGGTTCTGCATGCCCTGGTTGGGAAGGGGTGATGCCATCAGCCTCTGGGCTGCAGGACACCCAAGCTGGGGGAGCAAAACTGCCTCCAGCCGGCTCCCAGGTTTGCCCGGCTGCGCCTTCGTGCTTTACAAGTCTCACACCTTCGTGCTTTAGAAGTCTCACACCGGGCATGTGCAGGAGCAAAAGCGCTGGGCTGAAGGATTTAACACCCAAGAGGCAGCACAGCCCCACAGTATATTCTGCTGAAGCACCAATATTTTCTCAATATTTTAGAAATAGCTGAAAGACCATTTTTAACAAGTTATCAAATCTCTGAGAACAGAAGAGCCAGCTCTAACGCAAAATTCCCTGCTTGGAAAGCAGCAGCAGGAGAGGGGATTCTATCTGTAACTATTACTATCTGCACAGACTGTTACTGCTTGCACACAATTTAAGTGATTTTTCACTTGTCTCTGGGGGATGCCGCTTTGCCCTGAAGGATAGAGGCACTGTACCGTGACACGGGTAAGTGATATTTGTCATTGGCTTTCCTGGCTTGGGCAAATGCTGCCTGTGTCCCCAGGTACTGAGATTGCTGCTGCTGATGCTACAGACTCCAGAAGTGGGGCTGGAGCTTTTTGTATTTTGGGAAATACGGGGCATTTTCAGAAGTCTTTTCTTGTCTGATCATGTTATTAGACACTTAGGCAGAGGCCAATTGCAGCAAGTCAGAAAGATTGCTGAATTTCACTTTAAGTTAGAAGGTGCGTGAGACAAAGGAAAAAACTCCAACCTTAACACACCTTCTGCACTGCGCTTGTGGTGGCTCACCGGTGCCTGGGCTGGTTCCCACTTCCCTCTTCCTAAAATAAGCTCTATTTTTATCTTAATGGGTTAGGACTGCAGTTCCTAAGCAGAGCTAATGGTCTCAAGGGCATACTTTAAGTTTAAACAGAGATTTGACTCATTTTTATGGGAGCTTTTGGAGAGGGACAATCACTCTCTGAAGACTGCTCACAGACCTCCAAACTCCTTTTAGGCAGGGCAATAAAAATTACTCAAATCACCATTCCACGCTAAGCCAGGAGGCCTGCTGGGTAGAAAAACGGTTTTTCCCTCGCATTAGTGTCTCCCCCAAAAAAACCCCAAAGCACCTACACTTTGAAGAGCAGTACACTCGCGTTGCCATTGCCCGTTGCAACGGGATGGCTGCACTTCAGGCTGCCTCCAGCCTCCGGGTGGACTGCAGCTCCTCTGGCATTTTGCCGAGTCATTTTATTTGGTTACAAGGTCGCTGCTGCCAGGTCGGTGTCTGTAATGGTGAAAGGCATTAGTGCTTGGAAAGCAAACAGGGAAAATTCACAGTCCCCTCCTGCCACCCCGGGGCAGGAGCCCGCGACCTCCCACCTTTGGGCACTCACGCTGCCCACCCGAAGTGCCTGTGTGGGCGATAGCGGAGCTGAAATCACACTTTTTACTCTGCAGGTGCTGGGTGATGCACCTTTCCCTGCCCCGCGAGCCACACATCCCCCCAGCAAGCACTATCTAAAGGGCATAAAGCCACCGTGCGTTGTGCTGGGGGTGCCGGCGGGGGACGCGGGCAGGGGACAGGACTGTGCCAGCCCGGCCACTGCAGGGACAACAAGGGGTGGTGTGGGCAGGATGGCTTTGCTGCTCAGGAGGGAGCACCACAAGCCCAGTAGCTCATCCGCAGTGGGGACCCTCACCCCCCTGTCCTACACGTGTCCTGTAAGGACCTGCCAAGGTGGGCATCAGCCCGAGCAGCTCCCCGTGCTGCGGCAGCGGGCCACCGTCCCCGTGACCAACGGGGAGGCTTTTGCTAAAAAGCAGCACAGAAGGGGCATGATCCCTTGTAACGCTTCCCTGCAATGTCTAGCTGAAACATGAACAGAGAACCGAGTTTCAGGGCTGCGCTGTTCCACTGTGAACGGGCAGTTTATTTATTTAACAAAGCGTGCTGCCAAACGTGCTCTCCGGCAGGGCTGCCTGGGACCCCGCGCGCTCGGCCCGGCCCTGCAGCACAGACATATTTTCCATCTGCCTGGCAGGAGCTCCCCGGCGCTGCCTCTCCCCACGCTGCCAAACTAGGTCAGGCTCTCGCTGCCTTCAGCGCACTGTGGATCTGGGCACGAAATCACCAGCAACCACCAATTCCCCAGTGGCACCTCAACCTGCCTGGCAGAACTGCTGTGTTTTCAAGCATCATTTCATCCCTGGCCCATTTCGGACTCATCCCAAAGCCCCGGTGTCCCAGCACAGCTGCCATGGGGCAGGCTGAGGATAACCAGCAGAGCTTTTTCTTCCCAACATCATTAGCGTCTGGGGAAACCACTGTGGCTTCCCAGGACAATTCAACTGGCACGCTGGCAAAGCCCACAGGAAATTTTCATCTGGTTTCATAGGAAGCCGGAGGCAGGACCCACGCCATGCAATGCCTTGAGCCTTTAGGCTGACTCCAGCCTCACACCTGGGCAGGAGAGGCTCTCCAGGAGAGCTGGGCTCCTATAGACCTTCATGGAAACAGGCAAAAAGTGAGAATTCCCATTCGACCGATCACCAGAGCTGTCCCAGGGGAGAGCAGATCCCAGAACCCACGTCTGGGGGTGTCCCCACCTGCGCTCACCCCAACGCTGGGGTCAGTGGGGCTCCGGGCAGCTCCCCACAGGCATGCCAGAGCTCTGCAGCCACATGGCAGCTTGTCTAAACCAGCCCTTATGGCAGTGAAAGGTAAGGTGGTGACTGCATGGGTTTGGGGAGGGGGGTTGTTCTGGAGGTTGCTCAGTGACAGGACACACAGCTGAGCCATCAGGCAGCCGGAGGCTGGCTCTGGAGGAGCTCTGCAGGATCGTCAGCACAGCACCAGCACCAGCACCAGCACCGCCCTGTGCTTCCTCGGCCAAATGTTCCCACACCCCAGGAGCAGCTGAACCGATTACAGCTCCCAAAGCAAACTGTATACATATTTCATTTTTACATTATATCCATTCCCATGTTCCAACAGCAAGTTCAGGGAAAAGCTTAAAAAAAAAAACCCCACAACAGCTCTGATAAGGATGAATTCTGGCAGAGTAAGGAATGATACTTCCAGCATACTCCCAACCAGCCAATGATCTGCACTGAGCAGAAAATATTTACTGGCTGCAGAGCAGCAGGGCAGGACCTGGAGCCCTGCCACTGAGCACACGCCGTCCCCCAAGCCCACGCAGGATCCTGGCCAGGGCAGAGCGAGAACCACGCACCTGAAACGGGGCCACAGGCTGCAGCCAGGAGCGCCAGCAACCTGCTGTGGGTGGGCAATGACAGCCCCAGGGCCACTGCAGCCCTGCCGGCGGGGTGACGGGTCCCCATCACCTCCCACCCTCCAACCCCGGGCACCTGTCACATCTGGGTCATCTCACAGTTCCCATTTAGACTCTCCCCACCACTGCCTTAGTAAGGCAAGTCCGGTCTGTACCAACCCTGGCAGCATCACAGAGCATCCTGCAAAGCAGGGACGGAGGGAGGGGTGAGCAGGATCAGGAAACTCTTCAATCCCCGTTTGCCTCTCTGCACCTCCCCAGGGGCTGTCAGGGAAGCGCTGCCAATTTTGAGAGCTGTAAGGCATTTGCAAATTCCAGGTTTAATGTGCTGGTGTAAGCCAGGATACCGACACTGCTCAGGGCTGTAACACCGTGACTTGCTACAGCTGAGAAATGAGAAGGGACAGGGATTTACTGCGACTCAACGCTTCCGTGCTGGCAGAGCTCAAGCTGAACTCCAGCTCCAGCCACTGCTGGTGTCACTGCCTTACGTCAAGCAATTGCTAGGGTGTTTGCAATTGCTTTGCACACTTAAAGCAAAATCCCAACCCTTTCTGAAGACAGAAGCATTCCCACCCTGCCATCCCTATGGTAAAGTCTCCATGGTTTGTCTTGTGCATCCACCTGATGCAGCACTGAGGTACATTCAGTTTCCTCTCAAAATCTGCATTTGCAAAGCTGCTGCTTCACTGCTATGTCCTTTAATTCAAGCCTGGAGTGATGTGCAAGTGTCCCCCTTAGGACAAGGCTGGCTTCCCTTGCTAATACTCCAGGATCAAGTGTCGAAGTTGCTGCCTAGTTTGATCTGCGTTACCATCCCCTTACACATTCTGCGTGCGCAGGCAGCGGCTACAGCACGGAGGGGCTGAATCTGTCCGGAATGATCCAGGCAGCTCCTGAGCCTTTCATACAAGACTGCAAGGGAAAGACAGAAAGGGAAAAACTCCTCAAGCATCAAGAGCTTCCCAGCCATATGTGCGTAAAACTTTCTTCCCCTGCCACGTGACAGAGGAAGAGGCGCAGACCCATTACACAATAATAAAAATATGCCTTTAGCAACGTTGAGCCAAAACGTGGAGCTGATGCAGGAAGCTAGCAATCCACACAAAAAGGAGTAAAACAGTAATAAAAAAGAAAGACCAAAGTCACTATCGCACACCCCTCAGAGGGACGCTGCTGTGGCAGGACGGGGCTTGGGCTCTGCGTGTGACAGCGACCTGCAGCAAAACATCTGCTTAAAACTGTGTAGGTTTCCAGCGCCTGTCAAGAACCCGCTGAAGAGATTAATAGTGGTGAGTAGATTAACTTTTCCTTCTTTTTTTCTCCCGCCTCTTAACCTTAACTTCAAAAACTCACCAAATAAGGTCTAAGTCCCTGAGCACTCAGGTTTCCAGTGCCTGCACAGGAATCCGCAAAGGCAACAGTCACCAGTCAAAAGAAATAGTCCAGGAAGGAAACATTCCTCAGACTTTTTGCTGGGAGCACCCACCTCGCACAGCCAAAACCGCAGCCTCTCCCTTCGCTTTGGTACGGATCCGGCAGTTTCTGCGGAGCTTTAGCTCAGGGCTGGGAAAGGTTTGCCACGGGCATCCCCAGCTGCCTAAAGCTGATACCGTGCTGCATCGCTCTCCTTTACCTCCTTTGACATTGCTTTGTGCAACAGAAGGTAACAGATCAAACTCCTATCTGGTATAACTAATGGCTTATATCAGAAATTAAATACATCGGTTTCAGCTGCTGTCACCGGCAGCACACCTTATTTTATCTAAACCAGCCCCACCTGCCCATGGGCTCCTTGTGCTTCCACCCTGGGGCAATCACCAGAGCCAAGAATGAGGCTCACAGGGATAATTATTATTTTGAAGGCTAATTAAGATGCCTTGAGGTACGCTGGAAAACTGTGAAGCAGGAAGGTGGTGGTTTTATTTAAGAAAGCCTCGAGTATTGAAAGGAAATGGAGTAGAAAGTCACAGTTGTTCATTCTCTGCTGGGTCTCCTCTCAGGCTGCCAGACCACCCTGCTGCCCCCTCCCTCCCAGCAGCAATCTCCCCCACACTCTCTCTTCCCCCCACTGCACTTTTCCTCCCCGTGGGCAGGCACACACCACCTCTGCATGGCACAGGGTGGCTTCCCTGGCCAAAACCCACCCTCCCGCTATTGCACGTGCCACCAAACCCCCCACGGCTGGCGAGCCCTCAGGGATTTTCCCTCTGATGGGATTTCGGCCCAGCCACCTTGTAAGCACCAGAAAACACAACTGATCCTTCGCATCTGAGGCTCACTTTTACGGGCAAAATCTTCTCTGACAGAAACACCTTTTTTAATGCATATAGGTCTCTACAATTGTTCTGGCTTCTTAATGAGGTGGCTCGGGAAGCTCACCTGCAGCAGGGCTGGGGTGAGGGTGGTTGCACGGGGGCTTGCAGGAGGCACGCGGAGCAGGGTGCTGTGGCAGCCAAAGCTGTAGGGGACACATGGCAAGAGGTATGTCCTCCCAGGCTCCTGCCCTTGAGGCCGCTCTAGCAGCAGCATGTCCATCCCACGCTGCAGCAGCCAGCAGAAATGGGAGCCCTGCGGGGACACAGCTCCTAGGGATGGAGGCTCTCAGGTGACAGAGGGATGCACCATAGCTCCGGCGACAAGGAGTATGCACAGAAAAGCTATTAGAGAGCATGGGTTTGCAGGCCCCCTGCACAGATGCTCCATGTGCTACAAAAGCTCATGGGATGCTCAGGTTTCAGCATTGGAGGGGTCGGTCTCCAATCCTGTTGAGGGCACAAGTGTCTGCTTCCAGCAGGCTGGTTCGGACAGCTGGGGAGGCAGGCAGCCCACCCGCTGCCGGCGTTCCTGAGGAAAGCTAAGCCCCAGCCCCCCCTCCCTGGCCCCCGTGGGAGGGAGACCCAGGGCACGGGGCAGCCTCTGCTGAGGGCTTGAGCTCCAGCAGGAGGAGAAGCACCCACCGAAGCAGCAAGCAATGACAACAAAATGTCCTAAAACAGAAAGAGGGTGTCACGTACAGGCCATGGGGCAGAGTCAGAACATCCCATTTTAGACACAGTCTTGCTCTGAGTCATTTATTACATTGTACTATGTAATTATAGCAAAGGCCCCCAAACGCGTGGCTCATTAGGAAGAGAGACGCTAGCAAAGGCTCAGCTCTGCATGGACTGTGTCTGCAAATCAGAGACGCTCTGTCTTTCTTGCGTTATTTTCCCTGAGGTGCTTTCTGTAAAGGTGTGTTCCAGCTCAGGAGAGAACAGTTTCCAGAATTGTCCCTTTCCTGGTTTGCTTCCCAACAACCATTCCCCAAAATTACCCAGTGGAGATCCATAGCACAGTTTTACAGACTATATTGATCCCAGGGGATGCCCTGGACCCACAGCAGCAATTTCCACTGATTCAGCTGAATCAGGCCACAGGGAATCATTGTCTCTCAAACCCAGATGACGGACACCTGTCACTCCACCTGTCTGCCTCATCCTTCCACCTCAGGGCCCAGACATCTGCAGCACATTCTGGAGCCTCTCTCCTTTTTCTCTGGGTGGAAGTTTGACCCAGCTATGATCCAAACACCAGGTCTCAGCCAGAGCCTACCTAGCACCTGCGAGCTCAGAGGGTCTTTCCTCCAAGACCCTCTACCTCAGAGCAACTCAGTGCTGCCCTTGTCCGTCACGTGCCCACCACGAGTTGTACCATCTCCTGAGACCAAGGGCTTAGTCTTCTTCAACCAAGCAACCTAGTAAGCACTGTTGCTGCCAAATATATCAGAAGACATCATCTCAGAGTGACTTAATGGATGGATATTTTTAAGTGTTGGAAAGAAAAGCATTTCTGTGTGCGTGAGATCTTGCCCATCACCAACATGCTGTCACCGAGGGAGAGACACTCCACACGTGATGGGCCAGAGCACCTCTGCGCTGGCCCAAGCTTGGCACCAACCCCTCGATAACCTCCAGCGAGTCCTGGTGCTGCCCCAGGCTCTGTGAGGGGGAAGCTGGGGCCTGGCCAGCCATGCCTACGCTGCCAACACCTGAACTAGCTCCTTCCAGTGAAGCTGGTCTGCTCCCTTTTCCCATGCTGAAGTCAGTGCCCGACACCGGCGTGCTCTCCCTGGACACTGAGGAGCTGAACGCTTGCACTTCAGCAGCAGGTACAAGCTCCAGCCACCACAGCCCCCTCGCCCATCAGACAGCGCAGGTCTCCTCCCCTCCCCTGGCTGTCCTCCCCCACCAGCCCGCTCCCGTCACCTCCCGGGCACGGTGCGCCCTCCTGCACAACAGGCATCGGTCATGGCCAAAAAGTCTGCAAAACCCTATTAGCAAAGTCATTAATTAAAATGTCATTAGAAAAATAAGACCTCAGCTGAAACCGCGCTGCACGGCTTGCTGCCCGTACCACGGAGAGGAAAGATGCTGATCTGTTTCCAATTTGCTCTTTGGAGCTCATCATACATTCTACATTGAGGAGCAATTTTCCTTTTAAGGTGGAGCAGCATGAGGTTTGTTTTCTTTCAAAGAGATTTCTTTCAGAGGTTATTTATAGATCCTCTTGTGAATGTGACCATGCTTTGCATCCCACATGCACGGCTGTGATCTGGGATGAAACGTTCTTGTGGAGCCGTTAATTAACAGCGATTCGGGAGCTGCACCAGAGCATGGCTCCAGGTAGCTGGATATTCCCCATCTATGCAAGTACCAGTACTACTGGTCTCCTGGCCTCGGGGTATTTCGTGTTTGCCACTTTTTACCCCATCAGGTCAACTAGCTGGGTTGTCTGAAGGCAACAGAAGTACTTGTGGTAGGAAAATAAGAGAAGGAGCCGCCCTCTTGCCCTGTGCTCCCTCTTGCCCATTTCTTCTCCACGTGAAGCAGTCCCAGCTTTCTTCCAGGTTATGTTCCACCACATTTTTCCTCACCACAACTTATTAGTGTCATCCACCTCCAGATGCCTCTCACTTCTCTTCTGCCCCGTTTAAGGTGGTTTCTGGGAAGCAGGGATGTAGCTTTCCTTGGGATCTCCGCACTCTGCAGGCATTTAACACTTTGTTTCCCTTTCCATGAACTGAGAAACCTTTATTCAACTGTCCACATTAATACTGGTTGGTGATTTCCACCTCACAAGGCCACTAAACTGATACCTTTCACCAACAGCAAATAAACTTAGATATAAGAAAAGCAAAAGAGAGCTGAAGAACAAAATATCTTAGCAGCTGATCCAGCCCAGAGATCTGTTTTGCATTTCCCACTCCTCTGCATGTACTTAATTATACATATCACAGAACTGGGGGGCTCCCACTCAGCATTAATATGTAGCATATTGCTCGCTGGATTTGGAGCATGTAATATGCATTTCCACCCCCTTCAGGAGCTGATACCAGGATGAGGGCGCTAAAGCCAACATGAAATTTATACAATACTTTAAGCATCTTATTTCAGTGCAGGAGTTAAACATAACACTGCTGGGGAGATGCTGAAGCCTCCTAGTATTTGACTTAATGCCAGGCAGGACTTTGCCAAAAGGCCACTGACAGACTGAAAGGTCTGGGATATCCCAGCTCATCTTCTATTGCATCTGTGTTTAACTACAGATTTGCTTCAGCACCAGAGTGTGAAGAAATACATGAAAGGCAGTTTGCATGCTTTTCAATCCTCCCTTATATTCTGTATTTTGTTAGCAGGACTTCGGGATGTGATAAGAAGGCCCATGCAAACAGATGATTTATGAAAAACGTTTAACCTCCTACCATCAGAGGTAGCTGTAATAAGGGAAAAGACTAAATTTCATAGGATTCTTTTCCATCAAATAAGACCGTGTACACCTCTCAGCCCAGGGGCAGGAGTTGTATCAAAGTGATACATGGCTAATTCCTTTAAAAAAAAAAAAATCTTTTGGCTTTAGCTTGATCTCCCCTAATCAAAGAGCTACCGAGCAAAGAGTGAACCAGCCACAGATTTGTACGGGGCAGTTTCAGGCTTTGTGTCTCATCTCTCGAAGGGCTACTCCAGCTACAGAAGCTGAAAGAAAGAAATGGGGCCAGGGGGTGCCTTTCATCCCCTCGCCAGCTTGTTCCTTACTGCTGGAAAAGAGCCCGACTCCCTCAGCATCTCCCCTCATGGCCAGTGCCCAGTGGGGAGCACTGGCCCTGCTGGGGAGCTGGTGGCCATGGCCATAACCTCCTTCAGCGGCAGAGCAAAGTGCGTGGGGAGGCCGCCTGTTGTGGGGAGGGGATGGCAGGAGCACCCTTACCCATGCGTAGTCAGAAACTGATACCGTAGGGTAAATTGCCTTTTTTACTGTATCTGTAATCATGTGCAGAACCCAAATGCTATTTTATATGCTTCTAATACCCAGAGACTCAGGTGGGTCATGTGTGAAGATGGGCTCTCGTCAATCAGCCTGATTTGGGGCATCTTCTCCAAGCTGCTGATGCGTCTGAGCACTATTTCAAGATGCAGTGGAGTTACTCAGGAGTTGCACAGGGAGCACAGCAATTTCCAAACAGCTCCACGTGCAGACATCCAGAGGGATAATTTACTGTACAGTAAGTGCTCTGTATCATTAGCAGATTCATGGGAATAGCTTTATTCCAGAAATCATTTTCTATCGCTACCTCCCCATCCGGGAGTGGAGTGAGACAAGCCCAGGAGGCTCAGCCTCAAGCCATGAACAAAGGCAGAGCCTGGAACACTCCAAAAAAGCCCTTGGCATATCCTGTGCTTGAAGCAGTGGCTCACTTTACGGAGCCAGGAGACTAACAGCGGCTGGGTTTTTAACAGTTACCTGTCTTTCCAAGGTGACTGTTAGTAACAAACATCAAGGCTGAGGCAGGCCAGCACTGCGAGAGGTTGGAACACCGCCGGTGGAGGCTGCAGCGGGGCGGTCACGGCTGCAGGGGCAGCTGCACCCCAACGCTGAGCCAGAGACCCGCGGGCGGTTCGGCTGCGGGCTGTGCCGCGCCGAGCGGCTGGGCTGCGCTGAGGGCTGGGACGCTCCCAGCTAGCTGAAAGGCTCCATTCCTACTGCCAGGCAAAACGCATCAAGGACTGCCTTGGCCCAAAGCCTCCACAAGCCCATCTTCTAAATCCAGCCATGCCTCACGCGGTGGGTTTTGTGCTTGGTAAGCAAGCCCAGTGACCCCGCCGCACGGCAGGTCTTGCTGAGGAAGTTTGCACCGAAACCCTTTCTCCTTCCTCCGCTCCGCTAGTCCCGAGCAGCTGCTTCCTGCACCCCTGCGCCATCGCGGCTTGTGTGTCAGGGGAAAGGGGGCCCAGGGGACAAACCAAAACAAGCGATGGCCACAGGTACGGACTTAGAGAAGAGCAAGTTTGAAAAAAATATTGGTCAGACCTAGAAAACTCCATGAGTCAAATCCTTGAATTCACATCACACCAAAACAGCTCCCCAACCCCACTGACAAAAGCTCAATTATCTCCCATTTTCACGCAAGTCTCTACAACACCCCATCCCGGTGGAGGGGCCACCACCGTACCCTCACATGCTGGCTACCGCACGTAACAGCCACCTCCCGCCTCCTTCTCACAGGCTGCGCCATGATCTCTGCTGTCCTCCTCCTCTGGACTGTGCCTTGCGTGGCCAACCACATCCTCGGGGGCTTTGCCAAGGGAGCGCTGCAGGAAGGGCCGCAGCTGGCGTGCAGCCTGCCAGGACCCCCCGGGCCACCTGGCCCCCCCGGCGCGCCCGGGGCTCCAGGGACGGTCGGCAGGATGGGCTTCCCGGGCAAAGATGGCAAGGACGGCAAGGACGGGGATAAAGGCGAGCACGGTGATGAAGGTAAGAGAAAAGCGCTTCTTAACACAACAAGGGTAAAGTGTAAGAGCGATAGTGCAACAGCCCAGTTAACAGCAACTTGTCACCCCAAATCTGAGCCCCAGGACAGACCACATCCCATAGGAAACTCTTCTAGAAATTTCCACTCTCCCCCCTCCAACATCTCACACTTATCAGCCCCTGCCAGGGGGTTCAGACTCGCGCAATTTGCGGATAGCACCTTAATGCTGTATGCCATTGCTAATGGCTTCACTTTGTTACAAAGTGAGGTTGTCCCTGCCCTGATATACGCCCTCTGGATGAGACAAAGCGGTGGCCTCTGATGCCTGCTCTTAAGAAAAACAAAATCAGGTGAAAAAAAATTAAGTACTTTCTCCCTGGAGCACTCTAGCAGGGTGACAGGCACTGCTCTGACCATGCTTAATCTAAATCAAAGCAAACAACCATCTTTAATCCTGAAGTGGGGCTCGCCTTTAGACCCAGCCTTACAGTCAGTAAGCGTCAGGACCAGCTATGGTGGCAAAACAGTGATTTCCCATTGCCACACTAGAGTGCACTCCTGGTTCAGCATTACACCAGCGTGCCAAAGCTGCATCTTACTCTTTTCTCCTACCTTCAAAACAGGGAATCTGGAGAACAGGTTTCTACCCACAGCTGCATTTAAATCTGCTCTTGCTACAGGAGGTCAAGAGACAGGGTATAAATGCCCATGAATTTGTCTTCTATCAGACAGTACCCTAACCAGCACTGATGAGCAGTTTCAGCATCACTGTGACAGCCCAACTCGCTTCTCATCTCAAAGCAGTCCCAGCACCGGGTGTCTTCTGGTTCATGACTGGGTCATCCCCCAGCTAGGCTGAGCTTTTTACTACACTTGTATTATTTTTTTTTAAAACAACAGTTTCATGTTAAATGTAAAAAAAAAAAAAAAAAAGAGAAAATGAGAAGTACTCCATCTGCTCCAAGCTACGTTCCAAAAGCTTCACAAACCTGTCCCACTCCCGAAAAACCCAAACATTTAAAGCTTGTTCTTGGCTAGCTTTATAATTAATTACTCCTTTTTCTCAAGTGAGACAGGTAATTGAACCAGCCTTTTGGTCCTTGAAAGGGACAGACTGTCCTGCTCCGAGTCCCATTGTCCTTATGCCAACTGCCCACCTAACGTGGTTAGTCACTCCTGACAGATGTCCAGCCCCAGGTGCTATTTCATTTGGATTCTCACTACCAAGGTTTTCCTCCTAAATGAAAATGTACGGCTGCAACGATACAACCCCTTTCCACTTGCCATATCATCACTTTCACTGAAAAATTTACAAGGTTATTTGTCTTCTAGGTCCACAAGGCAGAACAGGAAACCCCGGCAAGCCAGGACCGAAGGGGAAAGCGGGAGCTATTGGCAAGGCTGGCCCACGAGGGCCCAAAGGTTTAAAGGGGAATCCTGGAAAAAATGGGGCACCAGGAAAGAAAGGGCCCAAAGGGAACAAGGGTGAGGCGGGGATGCCAGGACCCTGCACCTGTAATGCCAACAAAGCCAAATCTGCCTTCTCTGTGGCAGTCTCAAAGAGCTACCCCAGGGAGAGGCTGCCCATCAAATTTGACAGGATTCTAATGAACGAGGGAGGACATTACAATGCTTCCAGTGGGAAATTCATATGCAGCATCCCAGGCATTTACTACTTCACTTATGATATCACTTTGGCCAACAAACATTTGGCTATCGGCTTGGTCCACAATGGGCAGTACCGGATCAAGACTTTTGATGCCAACACTGGGAACCATGATGTGGCCTCTGGATCAACCATCCTTTCTCTGAAGCAGGAGGATGAGGTATGGCTGCAAATCTTTTACTCAGAACAAAACGGGCTCTTTTATGATCCCTATTGGACAGACAGCTTATTTACTGGCTTCCTGATATATCCTGATCAAGATTATCTGAATGAAATATAGGATGAGAAACTAGCCTCTGGGAAAAAATAGGAAATGAAGGAGAATTCAGTCCAGCAAAGTGTAGCCTGTATATGGACATGTGTGGGATTATCATACAATTCCACATTTTTGGCGCTAACAGCCTGTATTGGCTATTTAGATATTTACTTGATGTCATCAACTAGTCCGCAGGGTACTGGGACCAGTAGGACTCACCTTTAAGCAGCCTCATGAATCTCTCAATCTTGAAGCCAAACATTTTGTGTTTTCCATGATGATTCCAACATGCCATGGACATGTAACTCCAATACTGGTGCAGAATGCTTTGATTATGATACATTACTATCACGCTTGGAAACCAACAACCATTTCCTGAAAGTTGAGTTCGGAAGTGCCATTGATGATGGAGACTGTATCACTGCACCTCCCCACACACACACACACCCCCATAATAGTAATAATCCTTGTTAATACAGAGTTACACTTTGCCAACTACTTAAGAGTCAGGAAGCTGTTAGCTGAAGCTGTAAGAGTAGTTCTCAGCCTCATCAAAGCAGTACTAATAAGCAAAGGCACCTGGTCCGAATAGGAAATGACACAAAAGGGAGATCTCCTTTTGAAGGTTAAAGGTAGGGCTCCTCAGAAGACACAAGCTGTTGCACTGAGCACCACTGGCATTTCTCAGACTTCAGCCTCGATACACCAGCTCTGGAGTCCTGTATCTGTTTTTAGACCAGTGTTGGCAAGCTGTGACCGGAGCCTAAACTGGACTGTGCAAGCCAAATACCTGTGTGGGCCTCCGAGCCACGGTGGAGGATGAGCTTTACAAATAAGACTCAGCTGTCAAAGACAGCAGGAACCTTCAATACCAGAAACAGGTTAATTGATAACTGCTCTCCTCCATGCCTGCCAGCTTTTGCTGGAAGAAGGTACTTGTGGTGCTATTGAGATCCTCCTTAAGAGCTTGATGCTGCAGCTAGACACTATCTTACCGCTGCTTTGCTTTTTTGATGTTGTATGTCAAATATTACAGATGCTCCAGAAGCAATGTTTTTGTTCTAAACTGTATGGGGGAAAAAAAACAACCTGAAAAGTCAAAAGCTGAACTTTTGCTTAGCTGAGCTTTTTGCTTTTGCTAAGCTGAGCTTAGCCATTTTTTTTTTCCTCCTCTGTATCAGCTAATACAGGGACATGCTCCAAAATGGTTTGCTATTACCAGAGCAAAGAGTTCTCCTGCTACAAAGCCACTCAGGCTGGCTGCCTTGCCCCAGGGTGTCCAACGCTCCTGTAACACAGAGCTCTCTCTCTCAGCAGCCAGATGGAAGGAGTATCTTCCTCGCTGTCAGATGCGTCTTCCTCATTTCCAGTCATATTTCTCATCTCCTTTATCACTTGGTGAAAATTCTCATGAACTTCCAGCTCGTCTAATCCTCATATTTAGGCATTGAAGGGATAACCCATAAGAACAAAGATAATTTTTTTTCAGTCTTACTTTTACAAGTCAAAATATTTGCATGATTTTCGTAAAGTACAATAATTGTTTTATATCTTATAAAAGTCTTTTCAAATACATTTTATAAAATAAAGCTGAACAAAAGTACTGCTGGAATAGTCTTGATATTTATAAGAGTGGTTTCCCAGAAGGTATTTCACAACTGTGTTACAGATTCCACAGACGCTGTTGGGTTTAGTGATGGATTTTGCAGGGGCTGGTGCAACAGGAGGATTTCCCCCCTCGCAGCCCAGCAAGCTGGGGAATGCACAGAGTCTTCTGCTCTGTGCAAGAAAACCTGCAAGGTAGAAGAATAGGATCTGCCTGTTCCCCTGAAGCTGCTCACCCAGATGGCAGGTGTCCTTTTCCTGCCAGTAGTTGCTCAGATAATATATTTAATAAGTGTAATATATATAAAATAATATAAATAGTATCTGGGATGTCCTGGGGTGCATCTGCAGGCAGCTTCCCAAAGGCAGCAGCAGTTCAAGAACTGCATTTCTCCCTCAGTGCCTGTAGAGGAACTGTAGAGAGTTAATCAACATTGATAATATACAGTTGTGGGCTTGCTTCTGGGGGTGGTGGGTTGGCTGATGTGGATAATGTACAGCTGTGGCTTGTTCGGGCTAAGTAGCTAAATAGCACTGAGGAGCCTGGAAGAGGAGGAGTACTGGTGGAAGGGGAGCACTGGGTGGTGAGAGGCAGCAGATGAAGAGGAGCCCTGGATGTAGGAGAGAGAAGGAGAGGCTGGCTGGAGAAGCCAGGAACCTGGATGCAGCAGAGGCAAGAAGCAGGGTGGACTGGCCTGAAGAGGATGAAGCAGCAGCACAGACAGTAGATGAACTTTTGGAACCTTGTGTGGGACAGGTGGTGGTGCTGAGGCATGAGAGGGCTGGTATGGGATGGTAAAAACCTTGTTGCAGCCTGATATTTTGGTAGTGCTGCAACAAGTGCCCAGCACTGCACTCCCACCCCGGGAGCCCAGTATGGAAAGTGCCCACCCTGGCTGGGCTGAGCTGAGCTGCATGGAGGTCTCTACCTGACACAGGTTCCCCAGCAACTGCACATGTTTGGGGCAGCTCAAGGGAGGTGGTGGGACACATGGGAGGATGCTACCTCCCCCCATCACTGCGTGGCTGCTCTGCACCCAAAGCACAGTACAGCTTCAGTTCATCCAGTAGCGCGCAGCATGCTGCTGCCAGAAGACAGAGCCTTGCTTCCCTCCCCACTTCTTTCCCCTTTATTCAGTGCATTGCCCATCCCCAAAAGTGGGTAGTTTTGGGTTTGTTTTTTTTATTATTATTGTTTGTGTTTTATTTGTAGACAGGTTAGTTCCCCGCTGATTCGTATGAGCTGAACCCACTTGGCCCCAAGCAGGTACCAGGGATGGGAGAGCACCACAGGGAATAAGCTGAGAACAGGAGGGTGGAGGGGATGCAGCAGTGAGCCATTAGATCTGCGTAGCTGCTCAGTCTTCCCTTCTTGTCCCCAGAGAAGGCCCCAGCAGGGAGTGTTTCCTCTCAGCATCAGCCCTCTCAGGGGGACACAGCCTGGTTTCCCCAGATGAGAAGCAAAGGAAGTTATTAACTGTCTGGCAAAGCATCCTTTTTATCCCAGTGACAAGGAAAACCTGCAAATGAGTCTTCAGTCTGGAATATCAAAATGCAAATTATAAAGAGAACCACTGACCCCCACTGAGTGCTCAGTGTGACAGCACTTGCTTCCAGCTGGGGCTATGAGGTCCTTCCCGCTGGAGCAGCACTGGGCCACTGGTTCCTGGCCACCCGCGGGAATTGCCCGGCCACCCCACCGGCTTGCTGGGCCACCCTCTGTGCTGCACAGCTTGAACCCAGCCCCGGGCATCTGCTGCCATCGAGGACTGCGAGCAATGGAAAACCCAAACTAATAAAATAGAGCAGGCAGGAGAGAGAGGGACAGCTTCTCCAGATTGTGTAGCCTCCCACTGGGCTGAAGTCGTTGGAAGGTGCCAGGTATTGTAAGTATTTCTGTGAAAGAGGCCTGAGTGTTTGAAGTGATACATGTGGGTTCCTCTGAAAAAGATGAATTTCCTCTTATGATGCCTGATGAGCAACTTGCACACTGAACACAAAATGTCTCCACTCAGCCCAGTCCTGCAGGAAGAATCACGTGAAGCAGCTGTGGGGTCCCCTCCTGCTGCCTCCCCCAGGAGAGGAGGGAGGGAGGGAAGGGCGGTCCAAGGTACAACCGTGCCTGGGTCGCTACAGGGCCAGTCATCGAAATATTACAAGGTGGGGGGCAAACCCCATGCAAAACTCAAAACGACTGGCTCAGACTTGGAGGATTTTAAAAATAACACATTCTGGCTTGCTCCTGCATCTTCAAGCCACATTTTGGTTTGTGCTGCCATTGTCCTCCAGCCAAGCAGTTATTTACTTTGGTTTTAAACTGAAAGTGAGATTTACATAAAGTCTCTTTATTCCAGAAACACAAAGTTTCTGGAAAACCACCAGATAAAGAGCCCCCTGGTTTTCACAGCCAAGCTGACTCAAGACAGCACCACTCCTAGGCAGCTGCGTGCCCCAGCCTGGCCGCCCGCACCTCGGGCATGGTGGGGAAGAGCTGGGAGCGGTGGTAGCTGGGTGAGCACATGGGCAGATGCCATCAGGGAAGAAGGAGGAATGTTGTGGCTGAACAGGGTGCCATCTGCAGCTGCCAGTGTTGCATAAGACCTGTTATGCCACAGCATCTTCCTCCACTGCAAGTGTTGGAGCTGCCCGTTGCACCACGTTTTGGCACAAGCGAGTCCCTCTGGCACAGCCAGCGTGCTGGGGCAGGGAGGCAAGGAAAGGCAGGAGCTCCCACCTTCAGTGCACGGTCAGCAGCAGAGAAAAGGCTCAGCTGGCTCAGCTTGTGGCTCGTTAGAGACCAGCATGGACCTGGCTGTGAACACATGTGCTGCCCAGGTCCCCTCCCAAGCAGAGGAGGCTTTCTCTGCCACAGCATCTTGTCTCCACTCCCACGGAGCCTCCTCCACCCCACATCCATCCCCAGCGCCATGCGGCAGTGCGCTTCCAGCGCAGGCAGAGCTGCGGTTCCACGCTCTCTGAGCACTCTGCACAAACATCAGCAGGGTGGGAAGCGCTCAGTGCTGGATGAGCCCCAGGACAACTCCTCCTGCCTGGTGCGGCTTCTGACCCCTTAACTCAGCCTCCCAAAGCCCTTTTCCTCCTTGTCAGGGCTGAGCTACAAAAAAGGACCTCAGGGGTGGGTTGCTGGGGTTTTTGGTTTTGTTTTTGTTTTTTTTAAACATACATTTCAATGCTAAGAATGAAAATAAAAAATAAACATAAAAAAATATTTTCACTGAGAAAAATTAACATTAACCATGGAGTCAATGTACATTGGAACTGGAAAGTAACGATGCAGTGTCACAGCTGGCAACAAAGGCAAGGTGCCAGAGCAAGGTGGCACCTCCCCTGTGCAGCCCTGGCCATGTGCCCCACACACCGCCCCGAGATCTGGCTCTGCTGAGCTTCAGCACTCACCCAAGCAGACCAGGCAGATCACAGAAGAGTTTGGGTTAGAAGGGACCTTAAAGATCAAGTCTTGAAGTCCAACCCCCCTGCCATGGGCAGGGACACCTTCCACCAGGGCAGGCTGCCCAGAGCCCCGTCCAGCCTGGCCTTGAGCACTCCCAGGGATGGGGCATCCACGGCTGCTCTGGGCAACCTGTGCCAGTGCCTCACCACCCTCATTGTAAAGTATTTCTTCCTTATATCTAATCTATATCTAGTCTCTTCCAGTTTAAAACTGTTGCCCCTTGTCCTGTCATGGTGCCTTCAAGTCTTGATCATATCTTCCTTCTGGGGGACTAAGGAGGACCCAGGTGCATTTACCAGTCACCCTGGTTTGCGCCGCTCCCCAGGTGAGCCCAGTCTCAGTTACACCAGTGACTCAATAGTCAGCACCCCAATGCTAAAAAAAAAAGAAAAAAAAAAAAAATCTCTTTTTCCTGTTCTTCCAGGTTTTGTCAATGCTGTCTCGCTAAGTAACACTGTCTCCCTGAAGACCATGTTCTGGCAGGCCCAGGATAACATTTCACAGCCCTGGGGGCTGCATGGCTGCTGCTGCCTCTCTGCACCGTCCCCGCTGTCCTACCTCCTGGCAGCTCCCAGCCCCTTCCCACTGCCCAGGGCCATTTCTGCACTTGAAACAAGCCAGGTCCAACAGTACAAACTGCAGAGTTACATCAGGACAGCACAAGCCCGTGCCCCACAGCTCCCAGTGCCCCACCCCAGCACTCCTATAATCCCCATAACGGCCCTGTCATTTCTCCCTGCATTTTTCAGCAACTGCGTGTGGGAGAGGTCATGTCCCCTGGGTGCTTGACAGGCAGGTAGAGAAGTGAAAGACCTCTACAAGGAAGGACACGTTCACAGAGTTTCTAATTTCCACATACACCACTGGCTGAGAGGAGGAACGAGGAACTGAGCGCTGGGACCAGGAAGGAGCAGGGACGAGGGGATGGTGTGCCCGAAGGGGATGCTCGGGGCAGGAGGCTGACTGGTGCATCCTGCCAGCTGTCGGGCACAAAGCTCAGATGTTTCAGGCTGCTGGGCAGAACGGGCCCATGAGCCTCCCCTGGGGGATCTCAATGCCCCAAGGCAAGGCAGAAGCATCCCAACTCAACCCACTCAGCATCAGCAGAAAGTTAGGAACTGGAACCATTTAAAAGCCTTTGAATAAAACAGGCTTTTCAAGCTACGCATCAGCACGGCAGTATTATCCTTAAACCCTAGAATACCACCTGTAATGCTGTTCTTGCACGGTCACAGGCTTAGCCTGGGATGGATATACATCCAACAGCAGCTCACGGGGGTTAAAGCCCGTCATACCAGCCAGGCTTAATAATTACAGCTCCTAAAGACAGTCTTAATCCTGTAACATTGTTTCTTAAAAAAACAACAACAAAAAAACCCCAACAAGACAAACAAAACATTCATAGCTTGCTTCTACCAACAGCAGAGGAAAGCAGGTTGCAGCTCTCCAGACCCAGGAACCCCACATGGAAAGGGGCAGCCCCACTCTCACCTGTCTTCGTCCCTGCCACCTGCAAGGGCACAGAGCTCCCACGCCTTTGGGCAGTGTGCTAAACAGCTCTGAGTTAAACCTGGTCCAACTAAGTCAGTAGAGCAAGGGCACAGCTCCACACAGCTCACAGGGTCTTCCCCATGCATGTTTTACTGCATCAGGCCCTCGCTGCCCAGCCCCACCAGTGCTGGCTCTGGGATGGAACAGGACCAGCCAGCTTGTGGCACAGCTCCACAGACCACATCATCCCAGTTTCATGCTGCTGAAGGAAGAGGCCCCGCTTATCTCTGGCCGCTCAGGGCTGTTCCACCGTGCTGCTTGCTTTGTACTGGTTTCAGATCGCTCCGTGAACCAGCATCACTTCCTAAAAGTGCAGAAAACTAACCTAGTAGAAAAACTAGGTAAGGCAGATCAGATAACAGAAATGTGCAAGGAGTAACAGAGGAACCACACAGGCAGGGCAGTAGAAAGTACAGATGGACATTATGAACCAGAGCTGATAAAGCTCTTCCCCCTTATCAGCAAAAAAACCCACTACACTGTGTAAAGACACTGGAATTGGCTTAAAATAGTGCTCCAGGTGTTGCTGAGCCAATCTGGCTTTGGGGTCCTGGTGCAATGGGAGGCACCTGGGCAACAACAAGCTGGGCTGCTCACCTGGGGCAGGGGGAGCGCGGGGGGGCTGGGCCCTGTGCAGGTACGAGGGGGTCCCTGTCTGCACTGGCCTCGCTGGCTGTGAGGGATGCTCCTCTCCCGCTCCAGTAGCAGGTGAGGCTGAGGGGTGAACAAGTGTCTTCTTGCTGTCTGCCTCACACCCCGCTGGCAGGAGCGCAGCCACAAGCAGGTGCTGATGCTGCCTGTGCTGTACCTGACTTGACTAAAAAGCCCCCTTTTTTTTTTTTTTCCGTTCAACCCAGTGCAGCCCAGCTCCTTGCTGACACAGGCGTGGCCTCTCTGCGCCTGGTGCTGCCATGTACCGCAGCACTGCCCCCCCATCGCCCCCCAGCCCAGCCCGGCCCCCCTGGCCCCCCGCGCTGGGCAAGGTGCCGGTGGCCTGAGCCATCTCTTGGTCACTTTGTGGTTGACGTTCTCAGTTATTTTCAGATACCTTTGTTGCCTAAAAGCGATTGTATCATCCCCGCACTCAGAATGTTAGCACTAGCAGCAAAGATGTTAACTTGCTTAGTTAAACTGATTTTTAAGGGGAAACCCCTCAGCGTTAACAATTCCATTGAGCTACAAGCTCCCTTGCTTCAGTGAAGATTTACTGACTCTGCGCCTGTGCTTTACCTAACCGTGACTTACCGATGCTGAAAGAGTAACATAAAACTTCGCAAAGTTAATATAAACTCTATGCAAACCTACTTTGGGAATCTCCATGGGATTTTACTTTTATCTCTCTGTCTGTTTTTCAAAACACTCGACAATTAAATCAACGCAGTTGTGGCTAAAGCCTGTATTTTAACCCAAACTTCTCTGATTATATCAGAACCTGCTGAGGATTTGAATGATCCCACTTGGATGGAAAAAGATTTACTGTAGCTGAAGTCAATTTTTACAATACCAACAACTTAACGCCTGTGTGCTGTTTGTTTGACTATCAGAGGGAACAGGACGGGATTCCCTGGGCTGTGTAGGGCCGTGCTGGCACTCCCTCCTTCAAAGTAACGCAATTCCAAGGTTCAAGGCCACGCCTGAGCTCTTATCGAGGCCAGAATTACTGCTCTCGCTAATTTGTTACTGTGAATATTTTATGAGATCAAAAACGCTGTCGGTTGGGTGTTTTTTAAATCTACAGGGCAGTCTGTCTGAGCCCTGCTAACAGCCATGCCACAGAAAGGAGAACCTTATTCATTATTTGTTTTCATTTTTAATATTAATACAGTTACTGAAGGAAACTTTAGACATCTCATACTTAATTTTCAAATGAAACAAGTGAAACAGATGAACCATATTCTGGAAAAATAAAATATTTTGGCTGCAAAATTAAAACCAACGTTATATGGAGCAGTTTATTATTTCACATGGAATCTCAAGATTTTTTTTAAAATACAAAAGTTTTAAGCCAATAGATGCTATGGGCAAGAATTTCTGAAAATCCCTATCATGGTCATATTA
>JAVJGI010000064.1:52510738-52524620 GCA_035590275.1 Ibycter americanus
CAGGCAGCGCCCGGCTGCGGGGGGCTCCGCAGGCGCTGGGCGGGGGGAGGGGAGCCCCCGGCAGACACTGGCTGCCCGCACTCACGCGGCTTCTAAGTCACCAAGGTTAAGGCTGGCCAAGTGACAGCTGTGGACATCCCGTGCCCTGTGTTCTCCTAGCGGCAGTAAGCCACGCCAGGGGAGCGAGCGATCAGCTCCCTCGCAGGGGCTGGTTTGCTCTCCTGCCCTCCAGCTGCGGCAGGTTTTCTGGCCCGGCAGGGGGAGGGGCAGGGAATAACTGGGAATCCCATTGACAGGGTGTTAAAAGGTGGGGGGAAGCTTCCATCGTTTAATTTTTTTTTTTTTTTTTCCCCCGTGTATCCACTACCTTTTAATCAACTGTTTCAGTCTTCAGCCTGCTTTCTGGAAGCATCTGACAACTCTAGAGTGCTAGAACTACTTTGTGTATGGATGCTAACCTGGGCCAGCTGAAATTACAGTAATTGTTTGAATTCAAAGAACCTGCAAAGAGGGAGAAGAGCCTCTGGGCTGCTTTGCTTTTTCTGCTCTGAGCAAGGTCTACAAGTCTTTCTGCTTAGACAACTTTAACCTTCATTCCACCCACCTTGTAAGACTGACTTTTCTTTTTGGAGACAGTACCACATGAGAATCCTGAGTGCAAGTATATCAAGCGAAAATAATCACAGCCCCTAAAACTTCTTTGGTTCACTTTCTGTGATATTTTTTTTTTCTTCTCCCAGATAATATTTTGCAGAAACACCTCTCAAAAATATTACCGAGGTTTGCTTTTTTGGTGTCTAAAGTGTCAGAATTTACCGTAAAATGTCGTGGAACTCCTCAAAAGGATCCTTCAGCAAAGTCTGGGAATATAAGTAGTTTTGAGGTACTGAAGTCGGTTTTGTGAGTGTGGACCAGTTTTAGGGGTGCTTGTGGCTGTTGCATAGAACAAAATATGCTTCAGTAGTGGCATCCCCACTAGAGTACCGGTATGTTAGTGCCTTGTTAGTGTATTAGCACGTTCATACTGGAATACAGAAAATTCAGGCAGTGGTACCCTCAAGCCTAAATGACCTCTCTGGTTTAAGACGCTTGCTGAGGAGTCCTAGTCCGGAACAGTGTATGTCCCTGGTCTTGGGTGAGAATAAACAGGTCTTAGTTTTAGCGTGTGAAACTGACAGGAAAATTGCTTAAAGGTGCTTGTCGGGGAGGTTGAAATGCATGTTGCAGGCTATCCCACTTTTTTTGAAGAACACACTTAAAGTCTGGGTTTAAGGTAAGAAATAACAAGTCCCTTTTAAACAACATAAATCTTTTCTTAAAACAACTGAAAGATCATTGGAAACGCTCCCCCTCACACCCCTCGCTCCCAAATAATTCAGACAGACAGATGCAGGAGATGTATGCCTACTATGAAACAACCCAGGTTTTATGTTAACAACTTGAAAAAATGTCATGCCATCCCTCCCATGCTCCCAATTGGATTTGGGCGTTCTTAACCTCATTGCAAGCTGGTGTCCTTTGCGACAGATGTTGTGTGCTGTATCTGATGGATATGTTCTGCATGAGAGCAGATACTGAATGCATTGGTATACCTGGCTTCTAATTCAGAGAGGGCTGAAAGATGCTGTGAGGCTTTTGACTTCCCAAAGGCTCTAGCTCAATGCAGAGGAAATTAATAGCCCCTGAATTGTCTGGCTAGTAAAGTATCTGTGCTGTGATTATTGGGATGTAGTGCTCAGCTTAGCAGGACTTACTGAGTGTGCTGACCTAGTGGAGCAAAACACTTAAATTCCAAAAGTGCTACACATGTCCTTAGACTTGAAATGAAAGGTTAAAGTGTTCCCCTGACTTAGGCCAGAACATTTAAACCTGTTGCAAGACTGAGCTGGGAAGGAAAACAAAAATTTGAGCATACATGTGCTAGAAGAGTCTAACACACACTAAGCCAAAAAAGGTGCTGCGTGTGTGCATTTTCTGATGCTTCAGCTACTTCTACAATGGCCCTGCGTTACTGGCAGTGGCGAGGTCCTGGTTGTGCCTGGCAGCTGGCTTCTTGGCAAAAATCAGAGACCTCTCTGAACGGAAACAGGACTCTTGCAACATCTGCACAGAACTCTTCTGTCTGCTTCAGTAGCCCTGAATACTCCGCAAGTGTGGAATGCTGAGCAGCAAGTCAGTGTTGGGGTTTTTTTCCTCGCTTGTTGTTTAAAGTTGAGGAAATACTCTACTCTAGAAGGCAGCCTGAGTGTCCCAGAACTAAGTGATGTCTGTTTGCTATTCCTCCCCCATTTTTGTGCTTATGTAGGGCTGTTTCCTTCCAGGATATGTTCATTTCCTGCAATTAATGAGAATTGCTAGATCTGCCTGCATTTCCCTTTTTATCTATCTCTTGCGTAGCTTCTCAGAGCAGGGCCAAATTTTACAGGACTTGTTGCTTGAGAACTTAAAAGGTTAATAATTGTAACTTGACCTTTTTAAAGGCAGTCCATATTGCTGTCTGCAGTTACTTCCAGCATGTCAGGAGAGATGATCCTCTTTCTGCTGAAAGCAAACAGTCCTTTATCTGAGTGATTTCCTCTAGGTGAAGGTTGCTCCACACCTGTCTCCCAGCCCCTCTTGGCTTAAAGATCTTAATGAGGAAATGCTGTTAACCACCATGATGTGTTTCATTATATTTTGATGTGCAATGTCTCCCTTGGCTGTGTCCATGGTGTCAGTTTGGACCGTGGTCTCTGAAGCAGGCGTGTGATCCATGTAGGGTTTGTTGTGAGGGGGCCTTTTCTTCGCTGGTCTTATGAGCACTGTCACTATAAATGCATTTCTTGCAGTTTTAAATCATCCTGTTAGTAGTGCAGGATCCTGTTATTAACTTAATTCAGTAAAAACTTTGGTAAATACATCACCTCTTCTTCTTCTCCCTGCACCCAGTATATGTCCCTCTGTTTTCTGCACTTGTGCCAAAGCATCTGCTTTACTTGACCCATTGGTAGCGTGAAGGTCTCGATGTAGCAGGTCCTGTTTTATCTTTTAGCCTGTAAGTCCACTCTTGTCATTGTTATTTTAAAAAGTGGTTATCCCTTCAATGCTTAATTAATTAAATGGTAAATTTGATATGTTCAGATCTGCCTGGCACAGCCTGAAATGCAGATTGGTGCAGACTAGACAGTTACACTGAGCAGAGGGAAAGTGTTAGGGCATTGCATCTCCTGGGGTTTTAAAACAAAATCTAGATGAGAACTTCAGGGGTCCCACATACCTGTGGACATGCAAAAGGTTTTGTGCTCTTTTCCATTTCATTTAACAGACAGGATAAAACATTAACCTTTCATTCTGATGCACCTTTCCAGTTTGAATCAGCTGTAAAAGAAAGTAGGTTTAACAGGCATTGAGGTGTATTAATATCAGGTTTTTAATCCAAGACTGGCAGCCCAGCAACCAAAGCATAATCTGTTCACTTAGTAGAAGACACATACAAAACCCCCTAGCTTTTGAAAATCAGCAACAATAGCATTACTGGTTGCTAGCTGTAATTTGCTTATGTTATAGATGGCAGCCTGTGCGTGAAGCTGAAAGGAGCAGGTGTCCTAATAAAGTACATGGTTATTCATGATTTCTCTTCTTTTTTCATTAAAGTTGGGATTTCAGTTTTCACACTCTTTTTTCTCTGATCCTTCTCAGATTAGCTGCTGAACTTCTTCTAAATACTTTGAAGTGTTTAAAAAGGACTTAATGAAATGCTTGATAAAATACCGCAGTGGAACATGTGAAGTAGTGGATTTTCAAGCACAATACTAGTTCAACTTTCCCGCAAATTTGGAATGCCTGGGACTGTTGTGAGGATGCTGTAGAATGGAGTGGATTCAAGCACAAAAAGCTTTTACGTACAGTTGAAGTACTGTCTTGGTCTGCCACAGGTTTCTTGTGTGATTTCTCAGTAGTGTGCCTGAAGCTTAATTTGTCTACACTAAATTCAGATCTCAAGGAATAGAGTCTGTGTTTACCTGTAGGTATTTTGAAAGACACAAGTGGGTGGTACGGGGGATGCATGAAGAGCACAGAATGTAGTCAGAGATGGCTTTTAATTTAGGTAAAGGGGGGAAGACTACTGAAGGCTCTTTGAAAGAGAAAGTGAAACAACCCAGTGTAAGCCAGAGTCATTGAGCAGGTTGGAACCTGAGGTTCTGTTTGTGGCCAGAGACTCAGCCCTTTGCAGAAGGTGCTGTTCCTTTTGAGTGTGCGGGAAGAGTGGTAACGCAGAAAAAAATCTTAATTTATGGTGTTTCATTCACACATCAGTGGAATGTATTGTAGATCAGTACGGGTAGCTGCTGGCAGTGCTGATCTAGGCAGTGTAATGGGTATGTTTGGGCTCTTGTTCTGTCTACCTGATTGGTCACTGTTAAATGAGGGGGGAAATAAAGGCTATATTGCCCTTCCCTATTGGAAAATCTCTGGCTTTTAAATTTTTACTGGAAATAGCGAGAGGAACTGTCTGACATCCTTTTTGATACATGCTTCTGTCAGGTTTGTGTCTTTACTCCTATATACTGAATCCAGGTGCTGCGCAAGACTGGCACTTCTAATACCTGATCAAGACTGGTCTGAAACGGCTGAAGGTCGCTTAAATAATGGGAACCGCTGTAACATTCAGGACTCTCAGAGATTCGGTTATGGCAGGGCTGAAGAGAACAGGTCATGCAGAGAATCCTACACTGTCCCTTGTCGCTCTGTCTTCTAACAGGTGGAGTCCCTGGTCTCTCTGTGTTACAAGACAGCGTGGCTTGTGTTTGCACAGCAAACAGAGTGTGGCTGTTTCAGAGAATTTCACCGCGGGTTTCTGCTGTGTGAGGAAATACATCCTGCTGGCCCTACCCTAAGAACACTGCCCTGCCGGTTATCTTTGCGCTTCCCTTTGGGTTTGCATGGCCAGCTTTAAGATTAGTAAAAGCGAAATGCATCAGCTGTACTCTGCTGTCAGGCTGTGCACAAACACGCTAACTCTTAAGCTTTCTGACCAAACTGCAGGCAGCTGTCAAAGCATGAAAAGACTTACCAGCAAGTTTCGTCTGAGTGATTTTGTTACTGGTAGGCACAGTGCTGCAGCCTGCGCAGGGGCAGGAGGATTGTTTCTCTGAAGGAGAGAGAATAGCATGACATTAGTAGCAAAATTAAATTGGTAGCATGCTACCTAGTCTACTGCAAAGAAGCATGCAGTGTGCTCTGCATTTTCAAGCTCCTATAAAAAAATAGTGTAGTCTAAATTTTTCTTTTTATATCATCTTGCCCGCATAACTAATGTGTCATAGAGGAGTTAGCTTTTAGTGGTTTCTCATGTGCGGTGCAATAATTCTCTCAGAGATCAGTTTGGCACCTTTCTTCTGCAGCTGGAAAACTGTTTGATTAGCACACAAAACAGGAAGGAGTTTGTCTCTTTCAAAGAACAACTGTTAATGGGCTGCTAGATAAGCTTTCCCTTTATTTTTCACCTACTGGCATTTCTTTTTCCTGTTCTAATGCTAACAGCTTTGCAGTATCTGTTATTCTTACTATAGGAATTCATAAGAATCTGCTGGAGGTCACGTATGTGCTATTTTTCTAGAATGTGCAACATACAGAGCACTAAATGATTGCCAAAGTTAGTTTTCTACTAGTTTTCTGACTTAACTACTTAGTAGCCTTCCCTCCCAGGTTTTGTTTTGTTTTGTTTTAATTTATCTTTGAGTGCCTTATATTGACACGCACAAGTGTATCTTGAGTTTCTATATTTTTCTCCTGGATTAATAAGGGTCATGGAGAACTTGCTGAAACTTGTTATACTTCACTGGTTATCTTTGTCCATCAGCTGGAACCTTTTTTTCAGATTTTGGGTTAGGATCAGTGGTGAACATCTGTAGGCTGTGGTAGCAGGGGCCATACGCTGGATTCTGTTGACATATCCAGAAACAGAAGTAGATAAGATTAAAAAAGAATAACAATGAGAGAAGTATGAAGTTCATAATAGTTAATGAAGCCTGTGTCTGTGTAGGGGAGTATTGCAACAGCTGTTTCTAGGTGAATAGGCTTTACTGTTACTGAGTAGGTCTGGTTTAGGTGCTTCGTTTTGCTACAATATGAGGAGGTAATTTACCTGGCTGTCCGCAGGGGATGCAGCTCTCTGGAGATGCCTGTGTGCAGCAGCTGGGTAGCTGGCAGCTGAGACAGCTGGTGCTGGGAGGGACGAGGGCAGTAAGAAACACTGGAGCTGTTGCAGGGAGTGAGGAGATGCTGCGTGTTTGACCTGTGGCACAGACCAGATCCTGCCTGCCTGCGCCAAGCGCTCAGACATGGTAGAAAACCAGATTCAGCTAACATCTGCCTGAATTTCAGAACCCAAGATGTATTTGTTTCGGCGTTTCATTTTCTTTGTCAAAAAACCTGTGAGTATTTCTAAAATACCTTGATGAATTCCACTTTTGTTCTAAGAACTGATCATTATTAGTGTGACTTATTACCGTAATGTCACATCACTTGCTAACTAACTTTTTTCTCCTGACTGCTTGTCAGTTCATTACTGGCTTCCTATCAGTGGGAGAACAGTTTTACTGAAAAGAAATTGGACAGAAAAAATGTACGCATGGAGTTTCTTGCCGTGTTGAACACCAAACCGTCTAATGTGGTACTGTGATAAAGGTAAGTGCTGGGTAGACTGGCCTGTCCCAGCTGCTCCTGCTTTAAGGGAGCTGGAGGAAGTAATCCTGTTTGCTCCCTCTCTGCTTCAATCACTGCTTGGCTGATTTAGTTCAAATGGCCAGGGAAAGCCTAACCTTCATGTGGCTGCTCAAAAGCTTTAGTTGAAGTCTTGTTGGCTAGCATCTCCTTTGGGGGGATGGATGCTGAAGTGCGTTTGCTCAGCGCAGTTACGAAACCACCCCAGCATCCTGTCTCCTGAGCTCAGGTGCTGAACGGCGCCGGCTGAAGCAGCCAGGTGACTGGGACTGAGCTGTGCTGTCTGCAGGGAATGGCTAATGTCTGGAGCCTGGCTGACTTTCAGATGAGATTGCTTAGGAAGATTTGTCTTTAACACTGCTTAAAAATATTTACACCGACTCCGTCCTTTTGGAAGGTCAGGTCTTGAAGCTGGTAGGAGGTGACAGCTTAAAATATGTCTTCACCCTTAACACTGACTCTCAGCTCAGGTCTTACTTTCCAGGTTTTGAGATTAAGTGGTGATCCCTTTAAATGCTGTGCTCTGACTTTCTGGGAGGCTTTTTGTGGGATCGATATGTAGAGCAAAGCTTGTTGAGTAATTTCCAAGACACCTGTGGGTCTCCTCTGTGCTGCTTTTAGCTTTCAATGTGGCAATTGCTCAGTAGCCCAAAGCCAAGTCCTTGAAGCAGATAGAGATGAACAGGTCAAAGATAAGCAGAAGCAGCATATAAAAGGGCGATTCCAGCAGGCAGCAGGACTCCCCCTTTCTTCTCTGTTGCTTTACTGGAGATAGAGGAAAAAATTAAGCAATGGAAACGATTTATTTTATTCTTGCTCCCTGAAAGTTCAGGTTTTTTCCATTGAGTTCTATTTGTTGATCCTGCATCCCTATCCCCAAAGCAGCAAAGGCATTTTTTGAATTCAAAGGCGTCTTTTTTTTTTTGTCTTTTTTTTTTTTTTCCCTTTGATAAATTTATGCTAAAGACCCCTGTGGGGGGTTGATGGAAAGGGGTGCATACCCACAGAGGTGTTGATAAGCGTAAGCCTGCCATTCAGCTCTCGCATTGTTAAACGATGTACCACTTGCTTTCCTTTACAAGAAAATCTCATCACTTAAGACTGATCTGTCGGTGTAAAAGCATTGAACTGCTTACTAGCTGCTTCATGCTAGGTGGTGCAGGGCAAGGCTCTTGCCTATACACAGATAATTGCCCTGGATCAATTAATACCTAGGAACTTGATCTTGTAAGAAACCACAGTGCGTGGCTCTGTTCCTCCAAACGTTAATCCTGAAGCTGAACCCTGCCTGTGCCGTCAGATCTCGTTCTATGGAAGCCCATGTGGGGGTTTTGGTGAACAAAACGAGAGTGCCTTTCACTTACACCCCTTACTAGTAACCAATTTTGGGCGGGGGGAGAGTAAAAATAAAAAAGCAGATGTCTTACAGGGGGGTAAATGCCTCTGTTAAACAGGTAGCAGAATAATGCTATTGGTTTAAATCCAGTGCTTTGCCTGGCCTTTGAATTTTCTAGTGCAATGGGCTTAGTAGGGGTTGTTCTGGTTTCTGAGTGTCTGAGGTTTGGATGCAAATCTCTGGATCTCTGCTTTCATTCTCAGCCTCTCCCGCTCACCCAGTGAGATGTAATGTTTAGATCAGGTTTTTTGACGAGGTGTGTAACTGGAGTTACTGTTCATTTCTTGCATTTGGTGTTATGGTCTAAAAAGCAAGTTTCACGTTAAATATGTATGCTGACCTTGGAGTATATAGTATAATTTTGCTGGGAGACTTAGCTGTAGAAACAGGATGGACATTTCAAAAATTAAAACTTGAAGCTCTTACCAGTCACCTAGAAGAACAAAGTATTTCAGACATAGAATTGCCGTCTGATCTTCTGATAGCTTGGGCTTTGTATAGACATATTGAAAAAAAAAAAAACACCCAACGTTATTTTAACTGATCTAAGCACTGAGCTTGAAACTGTTCCTGCCAGAACATTCATGTTGTGGCTGTGCCACGAATTCCTGCTCTGAACCTGTGTACGTCAGTTGTACTGATGGATTGAAATCTCTGTACATAAGGCAATTGAAAAACCAAATTTATGGGGTTTTTCTGGGTATAAAACAATGGGGGGCAACATGTTCCATTGTCTTCCTCCTTTATAAATTGTTACTGGTGGGCGATTTCTTTATAATCCCCCAGCGAAGGCTGTCCCAGGTTTCAAAGGGCTGTTTGCCTGTCCGCAGCATGTGTCTGTTCGGTCCGGAATGTGGTTTTTCACTGACTTTCTTTACCCAGGCCTGGGAAGCAATCATCCGTAACTGCGCTCGGCTGGCTGCCTTTGTAAGCCGCTTCTCGTTCTGGAGCCTCCCTGGTTTCCACTGATGTGTGCCCCTCTGAGCCTGATTGTGTAGCTATTTTTTTCCTGATAAGTTGAACCTCCTCATGGAATGTCTCCTTCCAGGGGATGAAAGGAGCGTGGGCAGCCGCGATGCGGGCTGTGCAAGGTGGTGCTTCCTACTTCTGTAAATGGGGGAGCCAGTGCAGATATGTTCTAGGAACACTTTTTTTTTTTTTTTAAGTCCTGATGTATTTAGTAGAATTAATTGCTACACACGGTTGTCCTGATTTATTTAGTAGAATTAATTGCTACACACGGTTTTGTATTCCACTATAAAACACATCTATCTCGCAGCATTGCACTACTTCTAGTTTAGTTTCAAATATATGTAAAACAAAAATGACTTATTACCTTGATGAATTACTGAGAGCTATACCTTGCTGAAATAGTCTTTTTCTAATCCGTGCCTATCAACATGTGTTCAGCCCATTTTAACTCAAGTCTGGTCATGGTAACTGCATTAGTATATGACAGCGTCTAAAGTGAGAAAGTGTCAACTTTTAAGTGACATTAGCTTGTTGCAGGTATTCCCGGGGGTCTTCACTCCTTCCCTTAACCTACTCTTAACAGAGTGGCTAGAAACTTGTGTGTAAAAATCCTTGCAGGTGAAGATCTAGCATAGGTAGATCACAAACTTGTATAATTCTCCCTTTAAAATGAAAAATCGTATATTAAATTCGAAATACAGCCTGTCAGTTCAGTAACAAGCTTTTATAATGCTGAAATAGGTTACTACAGAAAATACTGGAATTTGCTATAATTAGAAAAGTAACGATTCTCCCATGTGTTTTTTTTCTTTTGTTAATGTCTACTTTTGTTTCTTGCTGCAGCTGTGCACTATGTGATTTTTTAATATTTTTTTGTAAATGTTAGATAGATGTTATTTATTCTAAAGACCTATGCATTTTTTTTTGGCACAGGATGTCCTAACTTGGGCAATTGAGGAAGGGGCAGTGTCAGAGAAACATACCTTGCCCTTCTTGCCTATGAAACTGTTTGAACCATGCTTAACAGTCCAATTGGGTGAACAAAATTTAAAAAAGTCCTTTAGGAATAATTTTTATGGCCAAGAAGTTAGGTGTTCTGTAGAAAGCGACAGCAAGTTGTTCCTGGGTTAAACTGTAATTTACAGTGTTTGACCACGTGTTTAATGCTTGTAAGGAAAGCGCGTGGATGACAAAGTATCAGAGGTTAAGTGACTGTCAACACATGCAGTAATCGAGCCCTGGTTTCTGTGTCACTCAGCGCTGTGGCTGCTAAGCATTTGCCATAGCAGGTGGCAGGTGTTGGTTTGGGATTCCAGATGCTGAAATGGTATTTGTCTCAGTAACTCTCTTTCCTACCCCCTTTTTCTTTCTCCCCCACCCCCCCCCGCCCCTTACCCCTAGGAACTTAAGTTGCCTATGTATAAGGCTCATTCACCACAGATTGGGATGCGCCGATACTTCGTTGATCTCTTGACTGTCCTCGGTAACCGCTGCGATCTCTGCCCTACGGCCCGGCATCTCGCTATCTATTTGCTGGACCTCTTTATGGACCACTATGATACCACTGTCAAGCAACTGCACATCATTTCATTTGCCTGTCTTCTCCTAGCAAGTAAGTTGGCTGCTGTCTATTAAAGCTTTTTTTTTTTTGAGCAGATGGTTGTTTTCCTTATATATCATGTGCTGTTTTCTCTGTGTTAACAGCTTCCACCTACTTAGGGTAAGGCCTAATGAAGTCCAAGTCAAGGCATAAAGCAGTCTGTTAATGAACTCTGCTCAGCTGCATAGCTTGTGCTGCACATCTATGTGCTGGTGTTAATGTGCGGAGGAAGTTTTGGCAGCTGAAGCTGTGTCAGTCGAAAGGGACAATGTTTATCGGGGGGGTGATGGAGTGGGAAGGAAGTGGCTGGACTGGGAGAGGTTAGTTCCAAGGAAGAGTTGGTAGTAGGGAATGACATCTGTGTAACACGCAGCTTTTCCTGGAGAACCATCCTTGGACAATCTGTGCCTCTGCTATGAACACTGGGCATAATCAGTTCCTTGCAAATCGGAGGCTTCTTATACAGGGGCCAAAGGAAAATTTGCTTCTGAAGCATTTAGCGGATGTGGTGATGATGCTGGAATGCATATTGCTTGCTCTGGGCTTCTGTCAAATAGCTAGGCATTGCTGTGTAATGCTAAAGCTTCAGCACTGGCATTCATTTAGCAAATGATCTTGAATGTTAGTCATTAGTGCTTTCTTGAAATCTTCTCTGCAGCCAGTGCTGTGCAAGTGGAGGAAAGCAAGACTGGTGCCTCAAGGAATTGCAGTCTGTCCCTGTAGACTTATGGACTCTGTTCCTAGGTTACAGAGAAATTATCCTGCCATATGGGAGCCATGTAGAGCAATGCGCTATTGTGGGCAACAAAAGTTATGCAAACTCTAGCATTGATGGCTGAAAAGTGCAAGTACTCATATTGGTTAAGGTAAAAAAAAATAAATATGGAGAGCCAGAAGCTAGAAGATAATGAGGAAAGAAGGTGATACTCTATGTTTAGCCCTCAGGATAAGGGATGCTACTGCTTTTCCTTGCTCATTGTGGTATGAAGAGCTTAATTTGCAGGGATAATGGTAAAATAACAAAAACACCCATACACTTAAATATATTTAAGCATTGCTGTTCATCTGACTCTGGAGAAGATGGTGAATATATGCGGAGCAGTTACTGATTCATGTTGCAGAAAAGGCCAATTTTAAAATCTGAACAGAGAAGAATGTACATGGTTGCTGTAGGTGCAGTCTTATGGCAGCCTAAGTGACTCTCATGTACTGTAGTTCTGCTGACCTGAACTGCTGGCAAGCTCCTTCAGACTAGCAGATTGGCAGAAAACCATCCCAGCTGAAGAACTGTTTTCTTTATTTACCAGAGGTTTTTTTCTGGGGAGTCAGAGAAGCTTTAGGCTGGTGCAATGGAGAGCAGAGGGGCTAGGGGTGATTCATAAATTGTTGTGAAACTGTACCCTTAATGGCAAACTCATCAGACCGAACGAAATGCGATGTTCAGGTAGCCTGGAGGCTGATGCCTGCTCAGAAGTGTACTCCTTCAGCTTTCAGACCATCTCTCTTCCTTTTTTTGGGTAAACTCTTAACTACAAGATGCCTTGTAGCATTGCTAGTTTTTTGGTGGATTTTTTTATATATTATTATTGTTTTCCCAGTGCATGGATGAATGTTACCTTCATGAAAAGAGAACAGGATTTTCTTTACTTGAAATTGACAGATTTATTTATACTCCTACTCTGTTTTTCACAAGCATAAAATTGATGCCTCAACAGTTCTTCTAATAACTTTTCATTTGGATTTAGAGGGAAAAATTATAGCTGGTTTACATTTCCAGTGCTACACAGATATCCTGAAAATGATACCCTCAAGCTTTGTATGAATATGGTTTGCCAGCTCCATCCCGGGCTGCAGCCAACCATATCCTGGGCCACATCGAAAGCAGCACGGCCAGCAGGTGGAGGGAGGGGATTCTGCCCCTTTACTCTGCTCTGGTGAGACCCCACCTGCAGTGCTGCATTCAGCTCTGGGGCCCCAGCACAAGAAGGACATGGACCTGTTGGGGTGAGTCCAGAGGAGGGCCAGGAGGATGCTCAGAGGGCTGGAGCACCTCTCTTGTGCAGACAGGCTGAGAGAGTTGGGGTTGTTCAGCCTGGAGAAGAGAAGGCTCCGGGGAGACCTTACAGCGGCCTTCCAGTGCCTAAAGGGGGCTACAAGAAAGCTGGAGAGGGGCTTTTTACAAGGGCGTGTAGGGACATGACAAGGTGAATGGCTTTAACCTGAAGGAGGGTAGATTTAGATTAGGTATGAGGAAGAAATTCTTCACTGTGAGGATGGTGAGGCACTGGAGCAGGTTGCCCAGAGCAGCTGTGGATGCCCCATCCCTGGGAGTGCTCAGGGCCAGGCTGGATGGGGCTCTGGGCAACCTGCCCTGGTGGAAGGTGTCCCTGCCCATGGCAGGGGGGTTGGAACTGGATGGTCTTTAAGGTCCCTTCCAACCCAAACCATTCTATGAGCTACAACTTAGGAAGCTGTTTTCAAAAACTGTTTGAAGGAACCACTGAATCACTGCACCTCCTCGGCACTCGCCAGGCTGTGCTGCCGCCGGAGCAGCTGCTGGCATCGCTCTGACCTGTCGCACCAGTGGCCTGGTGGAGCTGCCAGGACAAGCTCTTGTGAGATATCTTACACTGAAACAAATGTACAAATATTTATAGGAGCCTTTACAAATCTGTCTGTCACCCATCTAGCTTCCTTTGTTCAGGTACAAGGCCAATTTTCCAACGTATCTAGTCCTTCTCTAATTTAGTTGATTAAGAGTTTTAAGACCTATTGCTGCATCATCCCATGGGAGCTCTCTAGCTAAATCGGGTGGTGGGTAACTTGGAGATTAGTCTCTGTAATTAGTGTTTGAAGTTTCATTCGTATGCCCTGGCCAGATCCATGGCAAGCTCTGGCCTCACATTTCTACTGTTTGTTTTTACTTCCCTTCAGGGATTTTTCTCTTTCCCCTTAACCTTGCAGCTTGCACCCTGGGCTGGGTGGGGGTGGGTGGGGTGCTCTGAACCTCTGGGTGAATGAAACCCTCTCACACAAACCCCTCTGAGGCCCAAGAAACCTTGTGATACAGCCCAGCTCTCTGCTGCGAGCCCCTCACAACTGGCTGAGGAACTGAAAACCTGCGTGTGTGTCTGAGCGGAACAGCCATTTCCAGGGGCCTTCCACGCCCTCCCCCACCACCCGGCCCTGCGGGGCGGTGGGGCGGGGGG
>JAVJGI010000064.1:52524720-52601130 GCA_035590275.1 Ibycter americanus
AATCCCAAATAAATTGGGGGGGGGGGGTGTTGGCTTCCCCCCCCCCCCCTCCCCCCCCATATATGAGAGTGATTTTAAGAATAGAAGAGTCGCTGTTGGTGAAGCTTCTTCAGAGGCTTTGGTAAAGAGTTTTGTGATTTCTCCAAATCACCTGTTTACAAGAAATCATACAAATCACGCTGCCATGACGAAGAGTAAATGAAACTTCATAAATGTGTGAGATGCTAGTGAGTTGTGTGAACCCTGTGTAGGTCTTCTATAAGTTAAGCAGAATCACTTCATGAACACATACAAAATGGTGATAATCCTATGTAAAAATTTCTGCTTCTCGCTTGTTACTTGAGCATCATGGACGTGGTGTATAGGGAGGTACTTTAAAAGATAAGTATGTTATTTGAATAGGTCTCATAATTGTTGTATGCTTCTCTATTCCCTGATTTCTACCCTGCTTAAACACATTTGAATGCAGAAGAGGTACTGGTAATTGCTAAAAGAAATGTCATTAGAGCCTTTCTCAGTCAAAGAGCTTATGATAAGTTAACTCTGGTTTAAGTGTTTAAAGGATGTCTACACAAATGAACAGTTTGGAGTTCTTCATCCAGATTATTTATTTTTGCTCTGTCTACATACATTTCGAGAAAACAAAAGAAAAACTGCTTTGGAAAATAATTATTCTTATGGGAAAGCATCTCATGGTGTTCCAACATTGAATTAAAAAATAAGATTAAATCAGATTTATGTACTACACAGAAGCTGCTGTGTAGTTATTTCTTGAAAGGATATTTTTAAACTAATCAAATGCTTTTAATATCAGGATACAGTTCCTAAATTTTAGCAACCAAATGCAAATACTGAACACCTACTTACATGTACAATTCCTGCTTGCTGTATTAAAAGTTTGGAAAATCAAATTATTTTCACTTAGAGGTGTTGGAAGTGTTTGTGTAAAAATGGACATCGATTCTGCTAATTTCATTAGAGAAAAAGTTTCAAAATGGTGGGATTGTTCCCTGTATTCCAAGATTTAGCACTTGTTTTGAAATTCTGATCGGACTAGACAATACCAGCTTTGGAAAAACCAGCAGTATGAAGTCCATACTGTACAGAGCAGAATGATTGCCTAATTTCACCACAAAAAGCAAGAACTGTGTTGTTATGTTGAAAGATATGGAACTTCTCAATGAACTCTATTTCTGTTAACTTCATCATATAATGTCATTAAACAAACCTAAACAGTTTATATTTCTGATGGTATGCACAATTTTATTAACAAATAAAATCTTCATTGAAATTGTAATCATCTAGTGTTAGATAAATGCTTTATTCCTTCTGTACTACATGCAGGATGGCAATAAAAGTCTAAAGAAGCTTCCTTTAGAAAAGTTTTAATGAATGTTTCTGACATCAAGAGAATCACTGATGATTCCACCGCTGACCCAGTGGCAAGAGAGAAATTTTTTTCAAGCTCCAATTATAAAAGTAGTAAAAAATTTGGAAGCTAGCAAAGTGCCTTCCTACTTTGTATAAAATGGAGCTATGCAAGTGGAAGATTTTGTAATGTCAAAAGAGGGAAAATACCAAGAATGCATGGAATTTACCATAAGTTCTAAATATGAAAATAAGAAATATAAAAAAAAATAAGATTGGGTAAGTGAAAGAAAGAAAAAAGTAATGCCATTGAGCCTTTTTGTTCTTAATATGGAATTATTGCAAAAATTCTCTTTGTCAGTCTCTTTCCTGTTGCTTTCTTGACCCAGACTTTTAAAGGGACAGTTAGGTTATAAATACATCTATTCTGACGGAAGCAGAAGATGTGTTAGTCATCACAGTCCCACCTGAGTGGTTCAAAGCTTGGTGGAAAAGAGCTTATAAATTGTCTATTGATGAAGCTTCGGAGTGCACAAAACTATTTTCGAATACAGATGAGATAGATTTAGAATATAGACAAAATAGTTTTGAAACAGATGACACTATTGATGAAGATTTGAACATGGGAGTGCTGCCTGCGCCATGACCGTGGGGTCCTTCCAGCCACGGGCGATGCAGCCGGGGGCGGTGGAGGTGGCGTGTGAGGCCACCAGGGACACCCACAGCATCTGCAAGGCACAAACCCTTGCAGGTGGCCTTGCGGGAGTGCCGCCTCCCTGGGGAAGCACAACCACACCCCTCTTGTCAGCAGGGCAGCTGAATCCAAGGTAGCACTCTGGGACTTTCTTCAGAGGTGCCAAACTTTCCATTAACTTGCAGGAGAGTGCTTCAGCACCTTCCCTTAGGTGCTTCATCTGGTCTGTGATTTAAATGCTTGATGCCAGACTCTCAAGAGCAAAACCTGTTTGTTTTGGTAGATGGCAGAGATGTGAAGCTGCTGAGCAATGCTCTGCTCCTTCATTTCCAGCTCCAGCAGGTCACCAAAACCCCATCAGGCTTTTGCAAATTATTAATTTCTAGACACTCATCCCAAGGAGGTTGAGTGATGGCTTAAGCTCACCACAGCTGTCAGCCACAGGCACCGAGAGGAGAAGGAAAATTTCTAAAACTTCTCCAGTGTGACAAATACAGCACGTTGTACTCTTCACAGCAAGTACGACGAGTCTTTGTCTCCCAAAGTTTCTCTACCAGCCTTAGTTTGCTCTTTTAGTTTCTAAATCCTGTCCCCTTCTGATATTCTTGTTCCTTCCAAAACTTAATTCAGGAACTAAACAAGGCAGGTGACTCATGTTATGCTTACAAAGGAGAAAACTCTTGACATTGAACCTATAGTGTGTGTGCTGTGAATAGATCCCCGGCACACATGCAGTTGCATGGGAATTGTGTTTAGTCAGCAGTCTTCAGGAGAGCTTTCTACCATAGTGAGCACCAAGAAAACAACCAGCAGACCCTGAAACCTGCTGACAGGGCATGATTTCAGAACGAGCAGGGCTGGGTGTGAGATGATACGGTTAAATGAAGGTGGAGAGGTCAGGATAGTTGCTCTGCAACCCGGTGCTGAGACTGGAGTATTAATGCAAGCCAGCACAGGAGGATGAGTTTAACAGAGGGTTCAGAATATTATGAATACTGTATTGTCTTTGGGTCTTACTTTTTGTCCTTCTGGATAACATAACTCAATTCCCCTTTGCCCGAGTCTTTTTCATTATCTGAGTTGAATCCTAAGTGTTACGGTCTGAGGCTTTTTGCCTTTACTTACAATTGCTGAGAGGGAAACGGCTCTTACCAGGCAGTCTTCAGCTCCTGTTAGAGTAGGGTTTTTGTCTGGTTTGTAGTTTTCAAATGGCTAATGATAATGAACTGTAATTGAGAATTGCTTTGGGCTCATTAATATGCATGTTGCCATCCATTTATCTCCCTATTTCCTCTGAAATCACCTTCTCAAGGCTTTGGAATAATGCTTGGTATTATTTTTTTTTTCTTCCTGCCTTCCTGTTAATATTTACAGGTTCTTACTTCTGTCCTTTTTTAGAACTCCATTTTCCTAATGTTTTTTTCTGAGAAAGTTTCTGATTCTCTCTTAAAATTTTTCTGTTGCTGTAGGCTTCTTGATTTCTAATCACTCTCTTCTAGGTTTTTAAGTATATTTCCAGTACATGAATAGGAGTAGAAAAAGCTTCTTAACTAAAACTTTCAGTTACAGCTTGCTTAGACTCTTGTTATTAATACATCTATTCTTGCTGACTTAAGACACTACTGAAAAAAAAGACTTCATCTTTCTAACTTTTGTTTTGTCTTGACCAGAAACCTATTATGGAATAATAAAGTATCTGCCTGACCGTTTCTGAGCGAGAGCACTTTGTGCTTGCTGAGTGCAAGTGAACCCCTGTAGGCTCCTTCTTGGCCATTCAGTGTGTCTCTGCTGCTCAGCCTGTTGGACGTGCTGGCTTCGCAGCAGAATTACTCAGGTGTAGCATGGATCTGTATGGCTTATCACATCCCTGATTCTGTATAAATTAAGGAGGGCTGTACACCTTTGAAAAACTAATCATTAGGTTCTGCTGGAATGTGGTTAGGTGCAGGTAGCTCATCCTCCTTCCTCCATCACCCCACCCCAGCCTCCTTGCTTGACGAGGCAACCGTGCACCCTGAGGATGATCCCTTGGACCTGCCCTGGGTTCATTTCTAAAGCTTCTTCCTCTCTTCTGATTCCACGAATAGCAAATCTGCTTTCTGAAGCAATGCTCAAAGGAAGTGGGAAATGGGAGCTCAGCACTGAAAGCCTCATTAGTGTGTTTCAATCTGGGCGATCCCACATGAAAGGGTAAGAGGACTGTATCATTAGTAAGAGAAACAAATTTTGTTCATGATCGTTCACAGTTAAATGGAGAGTTGAAAATAATAACAGATGAAAACTAAAATGAAATTGTGTTTATTCTAGTTCTATTCATTCTAATTTTAGTCAGCCTTGTGAGGACACTTTTCAAACATTGGTTTTGGAAGAGATATTCCCATCTTTAAGAAAGCCAACAAAATAAACATAAAGCAACAACAAAACAATCCTGAATATCTGTAACTATTTTTATCTGTTGCATTGCTTGTTTTTTCCTGAAAGAAAAGTTTAGTATTATGGTTTTAATGACAGCACTTCATTGTCAGCTCTCCTCCCTTGGAAATACACTCCAAACATCAACAGTGAGAGCCTGAAAATCCGGTTCTGAGAGTTTTTGACAAGCTCAGCTCCAAAGAGAGATCTAGCTGTGGACACCCCCTGGTTTAAAGCAGGGGGGGCATTCAGAAATATTAAGTCCTTAGCTAATGATTTTCACCTCACTTTTTTAAACATGGATCCTTCCACTTTCTGTACATGTGCATATTATTCAGGCTGTTGACCTACTAGCTATGACTGGCAGATAGGGCTGCAATGCTTTCCTTTTGTATTTTATTCGCCCAAGTTTCTGTCTCAAAGCTTTTCTTTTCCTTGAAAAGGATCACTTATTTAGAATGTGGTTTTTTAAATGCTGATAAGATGAAAGAGGTAATTTCTTACTACATGACTGTTCTTAGTAAGGCATCTCATTTCATATGAAGGCTTTTAGGAATAACCAAGTGAGAATTTTTAGGATGCTGTTCAGTGAGTCTGAATGTAGTGTTACAATTAACAAGGCTTGCTGAAGTTGCTCAGTCTTTGTTGTCACACCTTTCTACTTTATATTTCATATAGGGAAGTATTTCAGTGTCCAAAACTGCAACAGTGTTCTCCATGCCCTGTATTTTGGTGAGGAATACTCATGCTGCAAGAACCAAAACTAGCTGTTACATGTTCTGCTTTGAGTACCTGTTTGTGTACCTAGCTAGTGTCATTACACAGAAGCCAAGCTGTCAAGGATTTAAGAGTAGAACTGTGTGCAGCACTGTGAAACTTCTGTCCAGGTTTGTTTGTGGCCAATGAAGGCAACAAATGGTTTAAATAAAGCTCCTGTTGGTTCCCTAATTCATGAACTATCTCTTCTGTGAAGTGTCTCAAAGACAAATCACATCACTTCTGACAGATATGACTTATAAAATGAAAAATCTTCACATATCATGGAGCCTAGCCTTTGGCTTTAAATAATTCCTCATGTCATTTCTTCTCTGTTACTGCACTATTAAGTTGCTTTGCATCAAATTACTAGACATCACAACTCTTGTCATTACAGTGAGTAGAGGCTGAGAATTGTTTTGACTGTTGCTTCTGTTCTGTAATGCAGACTCCAGTTTGATCCATGTGTGCATTAGTGAAGCAAAACTTCTAGTTGTGCCAACTTGCTCTGCTTTCCCAAATAGAAAATAAGCAGGGGAGTGCAATTTCATAATTAGAAAATATACATTTGTGTCTTTCCCCCACTGCTCTGAAAGCAGCTTACCACCGTTACTCTTGCAGGTGGAAGAACAGATGTTTCGCAGTTGACATCCACGCTGTCCCTCAGCCAGCTGGCAGGAGAGGTCCATCATTGCCTCCCACTTGAGTTCACAGATGTCCCTTATGAGACACGTCTTTACGCAGAGGGTGATCAAACCGTGCCAAACTTGGCACTGCTGTTCAGTACGATGGAGGAGTTACACGTCCGTGAGCTTGTGTTGATGTGTTGATAAAAAAGCCACAGAACTGTCTGGGGAGTCACATATAACGTGGCAGAGACTCAAACAAGCAGTTATATGGATTGTGATTTATGGTGTAACTCCCATGGGGACTGTTTTTCTCTTGCAAAACACAGAGAAGCCAGTGCTTGTGCCAACTCTCACATTGCTGCTCCGAGTGCTCTCCCTCAGCTTCCAGCCGCCGTGCCCAGGCCAATATCCCAAAGTGATCAGCTCCCTGCTGGCTCGGCCGACTCAGTTACACACCCTGTCTAGCTTTGGAGGTGGGGTGGAAAGGGAGGGCAAAAAGTTCATGAGAAATTTCAGGAGTAAAATAGACAATTTGCAAGTACTTGTGATTCAAGGAGGCTGTGTATCCTCCCCTACTTTTCAGAAGGAACCAATGTTCAGAAGAGGATCAGGTGGAAAATAGAAGTTCTCAGGCATTTATTGCATCACTCTGAGCGGTAGATCGGGTGTTGTAAGCGACAATGGTTTCATTTTTCCAAGTGTGAACACTTGTAATGCCACGTTTCCTAGATGCCCTATATAATGCTCAGTTTTCCACAATTACCTAGTCCATCAGCCTTCTGTGAAACGTGGAATACTTGTAAGCCAAGGAAATTTTCGATAGAAAATATTCTATATGTTTACCTTGCCTATGGGCATACAGACTAGAAAACACCAGACAACATTTCCCCTCTAGAGTCCTTGACTGCTAAGCAGTGTGAAATCAGGCTAATTTATCAAGAATTATCATAAAGTGTGAGGTCATTGATTGCCATAAATACTGGAAGTATTTTGAGACTAGAACTTAAGAAGAGGACTCCTTTTAAGAACAGAAGTTTTCTATATAACCCTGCGCTATTCACTCCAACCGAACAAGCAAACCGGGTAGCGTTGTTCTCCCAAGACACCCTCACGGCTGATCACGCTGTCACCCCCCTGCACCTCCCAGGACAGCCGGTACCCAGAGTCCTCGCCCTCACCCTTCTGCTCTGCCTGCCTTTTCCCTCTAGTTGCACAGAGGCCACAAGGAAGAAAACCTTTCTTGTTTACAGCAAACATGTTGATTTTAAATAGCACAAAGGGACTAGTCTAGAACAACTGCAGGTCATTTTTCAATAGCTGGGGGAAATGTTGGGGTTTTATATTTACAGGAAGGGGAAGGATTCATAATACAGCCAGATATGTTTGACGTAGAAAAAGAAATAGTGCAGTGATCTTTTTCCTCTTTCTGTAAAACGGTTTTTAAACCAGCAATTTTTTCAATAGTTTTGGAAAATAAGAGACATTAATTTTAAAACCTTTTGATGTATCAGGTTAATAATCTGCTCCTCGTTAGCAGTGAGACGCTTCAGTGTGTGTGTTAGTAAGCTATCGACTTATTTTTTTCAGGTTGTCAAAAGCGTTGCCGTGTTGGCCTCTCGTCTCCCACCTTAGGTGTGCCCCAGCGGTGCGCTACGGCCGCCGGCCACCTCCGGGCTGAAGGCAGGCTGGCTCGGCACGGCTCTGCTTTGCAGGGCTCTAAAGGTAATGCTTCCCAGAGCGCTGTGAAAGGAAACCGGCCACCAAATGTTTGGGGGAAACATGGGTCGATCAAAGATTATATACCGTCCTGATGAGCAAATCAAGTGGTTCAATAATCACACTTTCCTCTTCAAGATGAAAGGGTGTTTCTTCTAGGTTTTTTCCTTATTTTTTCATATTAAAGTAAAGGCAAAGTGTCTGCTGTTCCGTAGAATGACAGTCAGTTGTCCGGTTGAAACAGGGCTGAGAGGAAGGAGTGCGGGCTTGGAAAGGTTTATTCCAGTACAGGGCATAAAACTTAACATAGCAATCAAGACATAAAAGTGTCACTTCTATGCAAACTGAAATCTAAAGCAGCCAGGTCATATATGCAAAATCTTGCTTTTGATAACTAATTTCTGTTTCCAACAGTGTCGTAGAGACGTTCAGCTGTGATCAGCTGAGGCAGAAAGGTATGCAAGAGTGAGAGTGAGCCTTTGCTTTGGCTGAGGAGCTATTACATCTCCGGCAGCAGTACCAAATACTGCACTGTTTCAACATGGCACTGCTCTGTAGTTTCTCATGCCTTTCCTCAAATGAAATCTGTATTTATGTGGCTAGGAACAGAAAGGATTCTAAAAAAAACCCCTTCATGAACTGCTGCAGGGTGGAGGAATCCCAAAGCAACTCATTCTCTTTTCTTTTATCCACTCCTGAGCTACTAAGCACTGCAATGATGTTTATCTAATAACTCCGTTCTCCTTGAGGCATATTTTCTATTAATAGTAATTATCTATGACTTATAATTTGTCTTGAATTCTCCTTACTAGTGCAGCACTTGAACTGATTATGTACTCCCACTATTAGAATAAAAAATGATGTGACTGCATTCTTAATAACAGCTGCATATAAGTGCGTGCATAAAAATACCATATCTTCTGAAAGTGAGAGGTGTTTCTACCCACAGTGAGGTGGATGAATGTTCACCAATTGGAGCATAAGTGGGATGAAGAGGCTCCTGACATTCTCTTTAATGAGATAGAATGTCTCCTGACATTGACTTGCATGATTTGGAATACTCAAATTATTCTTAGTGTATTTATATATTGTGGAAACTCAGAACAATGATGGGTTTGGTACTTAATTGAGGATTTTTGCTGCAATAAGCATGTAATAAGGCAGACTCTGACTTGAAAAGTTTACAGTATATGTAGAAAAGACAGAAGTCATTGCTGTGTGGAGTCCCCAGATGTAAATTCCAGAGAGATCATGAACTTCTCAAGGTCATATGTGAGACTTTGGACAGCATCAGGAAACAAATGTAAATACCCTCAATCCTGGTTTGGTGCATCTACTATAGTGTCCTATATCCTACTGGTTTCCTTTTGGTAACTGAAAATTTGGTCCAGATTGTTATACCTGTATCTGGATTGTGGTTGAAAACTGTATGGTAGCTCTCTGCTACTTTGAATGTTTGAGCAAATCCTCCTATTGGGTCGGTGAGTGCTATTCTTTGCCTCTTTAAAACAGGAATTCAGGTTTTGTTGAATAAACAAAAGTAGGTTGGAAAATTCCAGCTAAAAGAAGAGCAGGTGGACTTTATCCTTCTGCAAAATGTATTGTTTTGCAATTGTATAGCACTTAGAGTTCCTTGTGTGATTATTGTTAGTCTATTTGGTAATTATAAAACGTGCCACAGAGGAGGAAACTTAGGAATTCTCATTTTTGTTCTGTCTTGACTCATCTGACTTTGGAAAGTTGCACTGAGATCTTTAAAAGCAGTCTGTAATTCTGAATGTCTTATGTCAGCTGAGTTGTACATACAACCTTAAATGAAATTAATGAGAGTTAGAATTTTCCAGTGCATCTGGTGCTGAATGTCATATTGAGCTGGTGTCTCTGCCATCTTAGTTTTCTCATCAGATAAAAAAACCCCAAACACAAAAAAAACCCACAAACCCAAACCCCAAACATCTGCACTCACCTTACAGGAATGATGTAAAAGTAAGTAGTTTATCTAGAAAAGTCTTCTGAAAAATCTATGACTAAAAATAATTACTGTTGTGAAAAAGGACAAGACAAAAAAAAAAAAACCACTCCAGTGTTTTAAAGTGATTGGTCTAATTTTAAGCATTTTTTAAAGGTACAATTTAGAAAAAATGTCAGGCACTTTGGACCTAAATCTTTCAAGTTTAATGTTTGTAAAGCCTCTTGTTTCCAAAATGGATACTAATTTGCATTCCTACATCTGATTTATAGTCATAATTAATGTCATTTTTACAGAGGGCATTGCTTATCGTCATTCATTGCAGTTACAGGTACAGTAGCGGTTGAAGAACACTCTCAGTATTTGGATATGCTGAAAGGGGTTAGGGGTGAACAATGTAAGTCTATTTGAATATCAAGAGGTATAGTATTCCCACGAGGAGAGAATTCAGTGATGTTGAGCCCACCCAGCAAATTAAAGAAGAAACATGAATTTGCATAGAACTGTCTTGAACAGATGTTCATCAACAGAATGCAGGCAGAGCTCTTTTTTTTAAAAAAAAAATCAAGTAGTATAAACATTAGTTTATTGGCTTTGGGGATGGGGGGTGGGGTATGTAACTCCGTACCAGGACTACACCCACTAAAAAGGTAGAGCCAAAAAAGTCAGAGAAGGCTTCCATTTTCTTTTTAAACAAGCAAGCAGTAGAATCTGGACCACAAAACAAACAATTTTATTTTATTTTGTTAAAGTAAATAGGTCATAACTGAAAATGAGCAAGTAATACTACCTGTAACTGCACCATCTGGTGCTACCTGTCATTACAATATGTTCAAATTACTATTATATTTCATACATGTATAATCTGGCATGGAACGTAGTATTTGCATTGACAGTCTCATCTTAAAAAAAAAGGTTTAACAGAAATGCAAGTTTTCAGAATTACGTAGCAAAAGCTATGTCAGGTGGAGAAAGAAACAGAAAGACTAGAGCTGACTACAAGACAGATTATAATTACTTAAAAGTAATTCAGTAACATGTGGAATTTAGGTTTGAACACTTTCACAATTTGCTCTTGTGCCATTGGAAATGAGATGGTGAACTATATGGCCAGCTTCCTCCAGCTCAGTATGGACTTCTCGTGCTCTGCGGAAATGAGTGAATGGGACTGGGCATCGCGCAAGCCTTTGGAAAATGCCCTATTTTAAGGATACAGTGAAAGTGGCCTACGTTATGTCAGAATTTATTGATGAATATATGAAATAAATTTGCTGCTTCTAACCCTTGAAAAAATTGGCAGTTAAATCTCAGAACTGCTGAATAGAGTTAGCAGTTCGGTGTTCACCCACCCCCCGACGTTTGCACCTCTTTACTAGCAATAGTAATACCCAGCTTTGTTTTAATAAGGCTACAAAGTGAAAATTTGTCTGAAAGGTATGTTTATATATGAATTTCCATAATTATCTTCTCATGTTAACAAGCACCTCTGACAATTTTTTTATATTTAGCAAATTGAATGAAGCCCCCTGAGCTCTGTGAACGTTGTTTTCTGTTAATTAAAGTAGGACTTTCATACCAGCTTTTAGCTTCTAGTAGGTCACTGCAAATTTTGCACACCTTGCAAGGATGTAATGAGATGGAAATATAAGACCAACTAACCTAAAGCAGGAACACTATCCTCTTCACAAAACTCAGCGTAAAGTTTAGCAACCTGAATTGCCCAAAATGCTGGGAAATTGCTTGAGAATTACTTTCCCAAACAATCTTTGTTTGGCTCGGAAATTTTGAATACAGGCTGATTTGCTGAGAAATACTGGATTTTGTACCCTCTCTCTTTGTTTCATTCCAAATGGGCAACAACACCCCCAAGGGGGTCTCCACAGCGAGTGTATGACATAGCTCATTGCCTGCTCCATCCCTACAGTGGTGGGGAGAGTCACCCTTCAGAAGCACTATGTGAGATGGTAAAATAAGTTGTTCTGTGATGTTATTGATCCACAGATGAGGCTCTTATGAACTTGGCTTGTTTGCTTTTGGTGGTTTTTGTGGTTGATTTGTTTTTTTCATTTTGTGTGTACAATGATAGCCTCATCCTGCCCACCCCCCCACCCTCCCTCCATTATACTCAAGTAAGACTTCAGGAATTAATGTGAAAATACCCTGTTTTCAGTGTCCTTATGTCCCCAAACTGGGAATGAAATGTCCCATGTTTAACTTCTGCCTAAGGATGTAGAAGGTAATAGCTGCAGAAAATAAATTTTCTGCCAGTTTGTTAGCACTATGGAGACGTTTTGGGTGTACCTAAACAGGAGTGGGAAAAATGGAAAAAATGTGTGTTTAGTAAGTTTTGCAATTCAAGTGAATTGACTATAAATATGCTTATGTTTAGAAAATATCCCATCACCACAAAGGCTATAGCAATTTAACTTAACTATGGAAAGGAAAAGAAAGACCTGATATTTTTATTAAGTTAGACAGGCTTACTTGTGAAAACCATTTTTGGTTAGTAATGATCTGCAGGGTTAGGCCGTCATGGTATTAATAATATAACTATGGTAGTAAGTTCAACTTAAAAAGTGCTGATAAACTGTAGATACAAAAGTACTTTCTCTAGAATGACAACTACACCTACAGTATCAAGGAGTTTGGTTAAGAGATGTGCAAAATGGATGCCAAGTAGATCAAAATCAGGTATAAAAGGCATGTTTAAGGAAATGTTTCCTTGGACCTTTCTCAAAGTGACATTTGCAGCCAGTAAGTTACCCAAGGCTCTCTCTGAAGTCAGCCACTCTGCTCTTAGCTATGGAAAATTACAATTCCATTTTGAAATTTCTCTAAATATTTAAGGTGAGAAAATACTTGTCATAAAGAGACCAAGTAAAGTTAATGGGTGTTATTTAGACCCTATTTATCTCGATCTAATTTGATGACTGACTGGGAGCTCAACAAGACTGAAAATCAGATGATATATTAGTGCTGAGCTTTTGACTCATTGATGCTTCATGATGTACTTGAACACATTTTTATATTCTGCATTACGCAGCATACAATCGTAGTAGTAAAACTAGATAGCCTCGTAGCCTCGCTGTATTTAAAATTTGCAAATATGTTTCTGACAATCTTGTAACCAGTCAGTTACTTTTTACAGTAAAATATTATGCATTCAAATTTTTGCACTTTGTTGAAAAGTACCCTGTTTTTTCCCAGCTCTCTTCTCCTCAACCTGTTCACCACAGATTAGTCCACACTTTGTATGTATACAATATTTAGATAAACAGTATTGGAGAGTTTAATTGCAATTGTTAATTCAGCTGTAGCACGATTAGGTGTTTTAGAGGTTTCTCAGCTTATTTTTCTGTGAACTGTTCTGACCGGAAACATCTCCTTTAAATGCTACATTTTCTGCATAATTACTTTGTCATGAGGTTAATTAATCTGTGTATTTGCCTGGCATATACAGTACAGAAAACAACTCTATCATGATTCTATTACTTAAATGCACCAGCTCTCTTACTGACCTGAAAGACTGTCTGGGTTCTAGCAAACAACGGGCATTTTAGCCAACAAACCATGCATTATGGGGGCTTAATTGTGCACACTGAGACAACAGATGAACACAAGTGTGTCTATAAGGTAAATAAAAGTTCTATTAATTGCAGGACATCATAAGCATTTTAATAAAAACATTTAAAAGTGAAAAGGTAGAAGTCAGGAGAGCAGACTTTGGCCTCTTCAGAGATCTGCTTGGTAGAGTGCCATGGGATAAAGCCCTGGAGGGAGGAGGGGCCCAGGAAAGCTGGTTGATATTCAAGGATCACCTCCTCCAAGCTCAGCAGCAATGCACCACAACAAGGACTAAGTTGGGCAAAAAAACCCAGGAGGCCTGCATGGAGAAACAAGGAGATCCTGGGCAGAGTAAAACAGGAAAAGGAAGCCTGCAGGGGGTGGAAGCAAGGACAGGTAGCGTGGGAAGAATACAGAGAAACTGTCTGAGCAGCCAGGGATCAGGTTAGAAAAGCTAAAGCCCTGATGGAATTTAATCTAGCCAGGGAAATCAAGGGCAACAAAAAAGGCTTCTATAGGTACGCCAGTGATAAAAGGGAGATTAGGGAAAATGTGGGCCCTCTCTGGAAGGAAACAGGAGATCTGGTTACCCAGGATATGGAGAAGGCTGAGGTACTCAGTGACTTTTTCACCTCAGTCTTCACCAGCAAGCGCTCCAGTCACACTGCCCAAGTCGCAGAAGACAAAGGCAGGGACTGGGAGATTAAAGAACCTCACACTGTAGGAGAAGATCAGGTTTGAGACCGTCTAAGGAACCTGAAGGTACACAAGTCCGTGTGACCTGATCAGATGTATCCATGGGTCCTGAGGGAACTGGCAGATGAAGTGGTTAAGCCACTGTCCATCATATTTGAGAAGTCGTGGCAGTCTGGAGAAGTTCCCATGGACTGGAAAGGGGGAAACATAACCCCCATTTTTAAAAAGGGAAATAAGGAGAATCTGGGCAACTACAGGCCAGTCGGTCTCACTTTGCTCGCCGACAAGGTTGTGGATCAGATCCTCCTGGAAACTATGCTAAGGCACACGGAAAATAAGGAGATGATTGCTAACAGCCAACATGGCTTCACTGAGGGCAAGTCATGCCTGACAAAGTTGGTGGCCTTCTGTGACAGGGTTACAGTGTTGATGGATTGGGGAAGAGCAATATGATGTTATCTACCTGGACTTGTGCAAAGCTTTTGACACTATCCCACATGACATCCTTGTCTCTAAACTGAAGAGATGGATTTGACTGGTGGATCGCTTGGCAGATAAGGAATTGACTAGTTGGTTTCACTCAAAGAGTTGCAGTCAATGGCTCAATGTCCAAGTGGAGACCAGTGATGAGTGGCGTTCCTCAGGGGTCTGTGCCAGGACAGGTGATGTTCAACATCTTTGTTGGCAACACGGACACTGGGATCAAGCACACCCTCAGAAAGTTTGCCAGTGACACCAAGCTGTGTGGTGCAGTTGACATGCTGGAGGGAAGGGATGCCATCCAGAGGGACCTTGATAGGCTTGAAAGGTGGGCCAGAGTGAACCTCATGAAGCTCAACAAGGCAAAGTGCAAGGTCCTGCACCCGAGTCAGGGCATCTCCCAGTATCAATACAGGCTGGATGGAGAATGGTTTGAGAGCCGCCCTGAGGAGAAGGACTTGGGGATGCTGGCGGATGAAAAGCCCAACATGGTCCAAAAATGTGCGCTTGCAGCCCAGAAAGCCAACTGTATCCTGAGCTGAATCAAAAGCAGCGTGGCCAGCAGGTCGAGGGAGGTGATTCTCCCCCACTACTCGGCTCTGGTGAGACCCCACCTGGAGTGCTGTGTTCAGCTCTGGGGCCCCAGCACAAGAAGGACATGAACCTGTTGGGGTGAGTCCAGAGGAGGGCCAGGAGGATGCTCAGAGGGCTGGGGCACCTCTCTTGTGCAGACAGGCTGAAAGAGTTGGGGTTGTTCAGCCTGGAGAAGAGAAGGCTCCGGGGAGACCTTACAGTGGCCTTCCAGTACCTAAAGGGGGCTACAAGAAAGCTGGAGAGGGGCTTTTTACAAGGGCATGTAGGGACAGGACAAGGTGAATGACTTTAACCTGAAGGAGGGTAGATCTAGATAAGGTATGAGGAAGAAATTCTTTGCTGTGAGGGTGGTGAGACACTGGCACAGGCTGCCCAGAGCAGCTGTGGATGCCCCATCCCTGGGAGTGCTCAGGACCAGGCTGGATGGGGCTCTGAGCACCCTGCCCTGGTGGAAGGTGTCCCTGCCCGTGGCAGGGGGGTGGGAACTGGATGGTCTTTAAGGGCCCTTCCAACCCAAACCATTCTATGAATTGTCTGAGTTGGTATGCTGGTAAGACCTTGGCAGAGGTTCGCTACATGAGATTGGGAGAGCTGGACTGCTGACTTCTGTAGCTTCTAGGATTTAAAAAGAAGCAAAAAAGCTTTCAAGATTTGTATTACGTACATGACTGAAGTAAAATGTAACTTCAGTCCACCTCTCTGCAACTGTGAAGCAAAAGGAAGTTCACAAACTGCCCTGTGATAAGACTGGAGGGAAATGTTTTTCAACTTCTGCATTTTTTTTTTTTTTTTAAAAAAGGTTATTTGCTTAAAAGAGCAAGCCTAAGTCTTGTGAGCTAGAGTGTGAAAATCTCTCTAAAATTAAGATTAAAGCAATGGGGTAGCAGGTATACATCCTGATCTGGAATGATATAATTTCTTACAGGAAGAGGAGAAGGTCTATTATTGTTCAAGGCAGCTTTCCTACCAACATGTAGAAACAAAACATTGAAAGTTGAACCAAAGTAGCTTTGCATGAAATTAATGCCTAATTAACTTGTATAGCTAAGGTTTAAAATACTAGGGCTCAGTTTAGTGACTTTTAGGAGCATAGTAAGCTATGTTTACTGTTTGGGCCATCTTAATGTGCAATAAGGATATCCTCTTCTGGGATGTATCGTTCGAAGTGATGTAAGTCAAATCAGGAAAAGCCACTTTACCGTAAGTGGGAATTCCTGTGTTTAGTTTGTTACTTTCAAAATTATATAAAATGGAAGAAATCTTGTACTATGATTTTTTTTTTAATGTTTTGTAGTAAAATATTGTGAATAAGTCAGAAGTATCAACCTGATGTCACCTTAAAAGTTCTCACTGTAGCAAAGAATAATAAAACTAGTCCTTTGCCTGTTACTGCAAATGCAGTAATAGGAACTTCCCGCAAAGCATTGCTGTAGGAAGTTGCATAGGTTTTCAGCAGAGGATTGCAGCAAAAGTGCTCTTCAGGCTGTGTTGCAAGACACATCTAAAAAAATTATATACCTTTACTGTAGGGAGAAAAAAACCTAGTCTTTTTTTAAATAGTTGTAGTGTTTTCATCATATCAAGATGAATGTTTAATGCAGACTGTCTTTGTTATTGTTATAAATCGTTATAATATATATGAAAATATATGTATATAATATATAATTGTTATAAAAGCATTTTGGGAAACTCTGGATTTTCTTGCTGATTGCTTCCTTAGAAAAGAGCAAGAGATTAAGAGTAGTGTGCAGACCACAAGCAAGATGAGGTGTTGTTAGAGGCAAGATTACTTTTTCCCACTAATTACTGTAAATGTGGGAGGTTTTAGAAGCGGGAGGGGCATAACAGAGAAGCTCTTAGACACATAACTTCTGAAATAGAAGCAACAAACTTCTAAGCTAAATGCAAATTGAGTACAATTTTTGAAGCTCAGATAAATTGTTGTAAACTTGTGTTTAGCTGTGAAGTTTGTTGCTTCTGCCTCCAATCTAAAGGATCTCAAAAACTTGTTTTTCCTCCCTCCCTCCCCCCTTATCTACAAACATTGCCATCACGTATTTTCAATAGCACAGGACAGCAGTGCTTTCATGATGGGAATGTAGCATTTTGCTGTGTGTCCTTTAGTTAGCTGGAGCTAATTACTCTTACTGTATTCTAGAAATGCTTTTTGACCAGCTCATCGGTTTCCCCAGACAGGGAAACTGGGTGATGATAGTGCTTCCCGCTTTGGTGATGATTGTGAAAGAGATGAGGGATTGAGACCATAATACTGTGCCAAACGAACGGCGCTAGCAGCCAAGTAACATTCAGCCTGGGCTTGCTGCAGCTGGGAGGAATGTGGGTGTGTGTCCCTGGAATCATCCAGTTGTTCACTAGCCGGAAGATGTATGTCTTTTTGCAACGTATGTACAGTGTGATAATTGGAGAAAGCTCTGGAAATTCCTGCCAGATAGTTTAGCTCCTCAGAACAGCTATGAAAGGTTTGAAGTTTACTAATGTCATCAGTGGTTATTATTTCCTCTGAATCAGTTCTGAAGAAGAATGGTAAAAATTGTTCACAGTAATCTAGAGGTGAACTGAAAGCTGTTGGGGGAGGGAAGGAAAAGTTGCTGGAAAAACTGATGTCACACAGGAATGTAGTTAGAATAGTCTGTCTTACTTGCACTAAGGGAAACTTAGTGCAATACATTATTATTAATTTAGAAATTAGAGCAATACAGAAAGACCTGGTCCACGTGGATGTTTTGGCTAGGTACACAATCAGAAGACAGAGGACCTCCTTTTGAGGTCCAGCTGTAGTAATACAAGAGGTTGTAGGTTCCTGCTGCTGTAAGATTATTAGTGAAGTCCAGTGGTTTTAATTGCTCAAGACAATCCATCTGTCCCTTGCTTGAAGCAAATTAGTGTTGCTCAGGTGGACTGCTGTGGGGTCAGGGAGATGCTGGCTTTTGGTGAGAAGTAATGCTGGGCAGCTGGGACCAGTGGTCTTCAGGCAAGCCAGCTGGCTCTAGAGCAGGACAATTCCCAGCACGCCTGCACAGGAGCCAGCACAGCTGTCTGCACCAGGCCACGGACGGATGCTCACTTTGCAAACAGGTAAGTGACTGAAAACGTCACTACTTTCCTTTTCCCTGCCAAAGCACCCCAAGTGCTTTGAGTCAACTCCTGACTTTTCTCCAGACAGAATCAGCTGGCTGATGCTTCCAGTAAGTGGATTGATCCAGTTTAACTAACATTTTGTCTGAAGGGAACTGAGGAACTGTCAGGTCTCCTCCCCTGGCAGCTGAGCAGGCAGCCCCTCGTAGAGCAGCACTGTTGAGCAGCAGCAGGTTGTAATGTTCTAAACTGCATCTTCACTGGGCAATTTATTACCGAAAATGATTGTGATATTTTAAGGTGCTGCAGCCCTAAGTGCTCTGTTAGAAAAAGGGATTGTGTAAAGATAGCCCATCTGCTCTGGTGCTACTTGGCTTGAATTGCCTGCAGAAAGCTGTGCAAACCAGCTGCTCCAAAGTAGCTCAGATGCACTGACACAATCATTCGGATGGTCCAGCTGCAGGAGCAGTGAACTGGGGAGAAAGCAGGCACCTGGGCAGCGTGTCTTAAGCTGCTGCAGCGATTTCTTCTGTGCGTTTTGTAATTGCAGTATGCAGAGGCTGTACTGTTACGGTGTATCAGTATAGTTAAAGTAATGCAGCTTTTGCTTGTTGCTGTAAAATCCCAGCTGGGTCTTAAAAGCTGTTTCTTTCATCCCCGAAGAGCTAACCCTCTTCAGTAGCAGGTGCTTCAGTACCTGATAAAACCAACATCTCTTTCAGCCATTCAGTGGCATTGAATGTTCCAGCAATTCTAGTTCTTATGGCCTCTCTTCCTCAAGAGAGTTCTGCTGCTATGGAGACGTGATAACAGTTTTTAAATTTGAGTATTGTTTCAAGCAAAGCTAGCTTAGTGTTCAGCACATCCAGTGCTGTGTTACTTCACAGAGTACTTGAGTACTTCTTGTGGTTTTCCTGGCTTTATTTTGCCCAGCTCCTTAATCTGCCAGTGGATTGTCAGCAGCTGTGTTAACTCAGGACAACAGAAGAAATTAGAGCAAGAAAAGATGTCTGGCCTAATTGGGCTGAGTTTAGGGCATGGGTAATCCTTTATCACCTAATTCCCCACTGACTATGTGGAGTTGTCAGAGATCAGGCAGCCTTTCTATCGGACTGTGCTTTGTGATCCATTCCCTATTTATAGTCCCACCTTCGTGAGCAGGTAACTGTTCTGACAAAGACAGCTGAGTTACTTATTTTCAATAAAGGATACTAGTGGGTGTCAGTCCAGGATATAATTAGTGCAAAACTGAAGTCTGTAGTCCTAAATTTTTTGTTGTTGTTATTTCCCTGTTGCTGTAACGTACAGAGTATTTTCTTTAGTAATTAAACTTTATTTCAGTAAGGCATTAAAAACTCAGGTGCCTTGAGCTAAGTGGTTTGCATGTATGCTAGATATTGTACAGACAGATGAAAGACATTGCAGAAAAAGGAATTAAGCAGGCTATCTCTAAAATAGCCTGTCTCTTTCTTGCCTCGCTCGGAGGACACTTAGAAGCTGTGTTTGTATCTGAGGGTGGCATGGGAGAGAGTCTCAGAAATTAGTTGTACCACCTTCTGCAACAACGCAGGAATAAAGAAAAGTAGTCCTTCAGCCGCGTAAGCAACCATAGGTCTTTTCTTTATGCTGGACTAGATGGGATTGACTCGTTTATCCTTCTTTTGGATTGATTATAATTGTTTATGGGACAGAAAGTACTTATACTTTAACGACTCTTTAAACTGGCAGTCCTTTTTGTTCCATGGTCTTCTCAAGGACTCTGAAAATGTAATAAAACAAATTGGCTGCATGTCCTGCTTTTGTTTTGCTACCCGTGCAAAACCCCAGGAAGATCATCTACCCAACTGCCAGTAATCAGCCCGAACTGCATGCTGCGTGGCTAGGTGTACGTACCAACTCCTGCCTCCTGCAGCAGGTGGATCAGTTCTTCAGGGTACATTTGACAGCAGTGATGCATCTCTGAGACCTTTACTTTTTCCTAGTGAAAAGCTGGCATGGATCGATAAGCTGTTTTGATAATGTGACAAATGTACTAATGAAATGTACTCTTTATAACTTAAGCCTGTTCCCCTTGACAACAGGACTTACTCTGGCTTTCATTCATCAAAACAGAAGTGTCAATATGTAACATAAACAGCACTCACTTTTTTTTTTCCTGCGGGAGCATCTATCTGTAGAATTTGGAGTGGGGCAGAACACGATCTAAAGTAACTTGGAAAAATCTTTGCATCATTAAATACAGTAATACTACGCACTCTTAAAAATGTCCCATGCTGCCTCTATCTATTTGGATTTTACAAAAAGGTTGGTCACCAATGTAAACCTATGTTACGTATTCATCTCATTTTATTCATCCTATTGAGCCGCAGCAGGCTTCCTTGTATAAAAAATCAGCAGCATCCATATACTTCCTAAATTAAGCATTGCTTTAAAGGCTTATGATTCTGTTACCTCAAAAGAAAATTATTTTTGAGGGCAATAGTGACAACTAAATAGTTTTATCAGTAACTGGAGCTCAAAAGACAAGAGCACATTTTTAATTTGAGGTGTCTACAGTGGCATTTCAAAAGTATGCAAATTACTTGTACGCAATTCTCATGAACTTCAAACTACAGACTCGAGGTGATAATGTAGCTGAAACAGCTTTATTTTTCTTCCCAAAGCACAATGTTGATTAAACCAGTCAGTGTTATTTGTTTGGTCAATACTTGACTTGCAACTGTCTTGTCTGAGTTTTTAATATTCTTGCAGCAATTGTATTGGAGGGTCTGGTTCTCTTAGCATAAATATGTTGTGCGTAGGCTCTTAGTTTCTGGTGTAAATGAAGGAACAAAAAGAAGAATAGTATATCCTGGTATCTTTAAACTAGAGAAATTGGGGAACTGGAAAAGGACACACTGTATTTTAAAGCCATCTTAAACTTGTTCTTTCCCAGCTTGTCTCTGATCTCTTTGGTCTGATGGAATGCACTAACTTTTGCTGTAGTCTTCAGATTTCAATTTAAAAATAGGTAGGAAGTGCTTGGTAAACTTTAAGCAAAATGTTTAGGTCAAGGTGGAATTGGGAAAGAAAATGTGATCAGGTTGCTTGCATAGGGCTTTGGAAAGTAGCTCATGTTCAAATTTTACAGTTTATTTGAAGCAAAACTTCTGACTTGATTACTCTCCCCCATTCCCAACTCAGTTTTGGAGCCTCTCTTCAATTTATTTAGCTACATTTATACTCGGTGTCTCCAATCTGCTGCAGTGGCCGCTCTCATCTAACATTAAAGCTAGGAACTAGTTTGTTGAAAAGCAGAAGGGGGAAATCATAAATGATTAGTAATCTAAATAGCTAAATTTAGCTGTTGTCAATTATTTTTAACTTTAAAAGAAAATCAAAATTCTTGATCAAGTCAAGTAGCTTTGCCCTATGTTGGTATGACACCTTCCCAACACTGCTGTTCTGGTAGTCTGCTTTCCAGAGGGGAGGAAGAAGGAACTAGAATTTATGGAAGCCAGAATGACAGATCTCATCCTTAGTTTCTTAAGCAGAATGCAGTGCCTGCAGTGGTTTTTCCTACTTGTGCTAGCATACTCCTTAAATTTCTCTATCAGGCTGTGATGTCACCTTGTGGGGAAAAACCAAAGGGTTAAACTTCTCTCAAATTTCATTTTTCTTAAAAAGTTCTAAATTCAGGTGACAAGGAGATTCATGAACATGTATACAGACTCCTGAATTTAAAGTGGTTTTTTTTTTCTGACAGCATGCCCACAATCCTTTCCCATTCTACTTTGTATGATGGGCAAATTTTGTTTTTCATTGTTATTGTTATGCTCTTTTATGGTGGGGTGGCTGCTATATTACACTTTCAATGCATTTCATATCCATGATAGCTGAACAGGCTCAAAGATGGAAAATCCATTTTTAAATGTGTTAAAAAGACACTCAAGCTGCTAATTGTACAGAAAATTGTCAGGTTTTTAATACACTAGAGACACTCTGGATGGAATTACTATCCTAAATGGATAGCAAGATCTTGATTGCTTTTAAAATAATTTTCTAGTGCAATACTCATTCTAATTGTTTTTAGATTTGACAAGAATACTCTGAAGCCATATGACATGCTAGAATCTTGTCAGCTGGTCTGTGTTGGTACAGGAGGACTCTTACAGAAGAAATGGAAGGACAACGGATGCAAGAATCAATTGTGGATCATATGCCTTCAAGAACAAAGGAAAAATAACTACAGAGTACTTTTAAGTAGCTATGTGTTTGGATTTTGCAGCAGGGGTGTTCTTTAAGCTGTACTGGAAACTTACTACTGGTGAATGTTTGTTGCTGGCTCTTGAACAAGGAGCGGCTCGTAGACAGGTCATTTTTGGCTTGGTAAACCAACAGTGTGAATTTGAGAAGACTTAACTGCTTTCTTAAGTTTGCAGCAAAGTAATGCTGTTGCTTTATTACTGAGAAATCTAATCCTGGGAATCAAATCTGATATTGAATCTTTTTATGAAAGAAGACTCAATAAAGTGAGATCCTGTTTTTCTGTAAAAAAAGGACAGCATTTTGTAGTTCCTGGTGAAAACTGAGTCATTCTAGCAACTACTGCTGTTTCAGTAGGCTGCTAAATACAATTTAGGAAAAGGTGCAGCTTTGCTCAGCTATCTTGACACTGAAAATGTATGCTCTCTCCTAACCCCATAGGAATTATTTATGTTAATCACTTGGTTACAGTGTACTTCTCCTAGCCTTTCAGTGACCTTAGCTAATGAGGCCCTCCAAGACAGGAAGGAACAAAGAGAAATTCTGAAGCAGCAAGGGCAAAGGTGATGTTGCCCAAGGGTTTTCAATGTCTTCCTTTTTGTAGCACGTGCATTTAGCTTCCATACCTAAATGAGCTTTTTCCCCCTCAATATTAGATCTTCTTTTGCCATATTTTCCCCATACTGCTTTCTTTCTTCACACTTGACTGAATGCCTTTCAGCAAACTGCTTCCAGTTATTGTCAGAAAAACTATCTGTAATCCTAATGAGTTTATAATCTTGGCTTTGCCATCAATACTATAGAAACAATTAAAAACAAACAAACAAAACCATAAAAGGGATACAGGAATATGTTGACCAGTCTGTTGGCTTCTTTCCTACTTAAGTCACTGTCCTTTCCCATCCTTCTTTAAAAAACACCTTTTATCATTAGACTTTATGGGTTTGGGAGAGCTCTTTGTTGGCTTTTGGATGCTCAATCATTATGATAAATCTTACCTGAAAACTGTCTCTTCTGGCAGGTAAATTTGAAGAAAAAGAGGACAAAGTTCCAAAGTTGGAGTATTTGAATAACTTGGCATGCATGTGCAATGTGAATGTGGTATTGAACAAGACAGATTTGCTTAGAATGGAAATGCTGCTTTTGGAAAACTTCAACTGGAACCTCTATCTGCCAACACCAGCACACTACATTGACTACTACCTCCATGTGTCCACCGGCGAGAATGACCTTCACAATGGCTGGCCGATCACCTCACTGACAAAAATCCAAGATTTTCTGGAGAAATATGCATATTATTTCCTTGATTTCTCAGTGCAAGGTAAGAGGCTTAGCTTTATGCTAGAATGATCTTCCATTTGGCAAAAGACAAAAACCTGAGAGACAAGGGTTTTAAAACTTGTCGTAATATGGATTGCACAAAATTATCTGTGCAGAAAGGTTTCTCTTTGTAGTTATTTCAGGTGGCAAGTGGTACCGTGTCCCTTCCTTGCACATAAGCCTCTTGTCTCTTTTCAGAAATCTCTAGATAAGATCAATTTTTTCCTTCAGCTTAGCACACTAATTGGTGAGACTGTCAGAAATGGAGTCTTAGTTTTTGATCTGCCACAGAGTATGAAGTACTGTCAGTTGCAGACATGATATTATGCAGTTCAGTGTATGAATCTTAATGGTATTTTTTAGAGAGTCCTGTGCTGCAAGACAAGACATATTTAGAATGATGGGGCTTTTAATGATTTGGTTTGCAGCATTGCTTCCAGCATCTGCCCACGTGAGAGGCAGCGAACTGCAGCATCCTCATAAGCTGGATTCAACACTAATGTAAATATGTGTGTGATTGTCAATACCTAACTGTGGTTCAGTTGAGACCGGTCTACAAATTTTAGCATAGCCTATTTCATGGCTTTTTCTGAAATGAAAGAAACTACAGTGAAGCCTTTATAGTAGTTATGAAGAAGTAGTACAGAGATCTTCAGGAAAGCTTCATCCAGTTCTGAAAGACTTTTTCTGCTCATGAGTTAATACTCAGATGTGTGGAACAAAGCTGTGGATTTAATTTTGTCCTGTTTTGCCATGTGCCATGTATACACATAATAGGCTCACTGCAGTTATTAGTAAGAGTATAATTCTTGCTTTTGTTTTTTCTTCCGTAGATCACGCTTTCCTCCATTTTCGTCCATCTCTGATTGCTGCAGCTTGTGTGTGTGCCTCACGTATCTGTATGCAGATTTCTCCTGCCTGGACAGCACAGCTTGAATTGCTAACATGTTATTCCTGGGAACATCTTGCCCAATGCATTGAAATGATGCTTATGTAAGATCAGAAAAAAAGAAACCTGTTTGTGCTCTTAAGAAGATGTTAATACTCTTTTTTTTGTTTTGGGTTGTGGGGTTTTTTTAAGTTCATTTTAATTTTTTAAGTAATTGTTTAGCTAGAATTAATATACATTGGTATTCTCTATCTTCAGTTTGGGGAGAGGAATAGAAGGGGAAAAAAATCAGGTCACTTTACTAAATACTGTATTTTAACAATATTTGCAATGCAGAATGGAGCGCACAGTTTGGTGATCGTTGTGTTTTCTTGTACTGGTTGTCTATGTGATTGGATAGAAGGTTTTACAGAGGGCTGATGAAAGCTTTTTTTCCCTTTGTTTTCTCATCGTACCTGCAATATACTTGCTGCAGACACACCAGTGTCTAACGTCAAGAATACTGTAGGGAGACATTTCAGAACTATTCTTTGTTTTTTCTCCAGTAAATGATATGACTGTGATGCATCAGTACTGGTCTGGTATGTGAGCACATACAGTCTTAATAGAAAATAAAAAAAGTTTAATAGAATGATTTAGGTTGGGAGTGATAGGTGGACTTTCTGAGTTCCTCCTTAAAGCAGGGCCAACTGAAGTTAAATTGGACTGCTTGGGGTGTTGTCTAGGCAAGTTTTGACTATCTCCAGGGACAAAGACTTCCTAACCCCTCCAGGCAACTTGTTCCAGTGCTTCATCATTCTCATGATAATCAAAAGTGTGAAAATGTTTTTCTTAATACCTAACAGGAACTTGTCTTGTTCCTTTATAGCTATCCACTTTGATACTCTGCAAATACTTACACAATTTCAAAATGCCTTTGTATTGTGGACTTAAAGTTTCAAGATAACCAGTCCATTAGTAAAAACATACTTGTGATGTAAAATGATCCATAAACCTGTTGTTAGTGTGTGAAGATTGTGGCAGGATAATTAATGGTGAAAGCAACTGAGGATTACTACATAGAGCTAGGACCAAAAAGCTGATGATGTAGCCTGACTGGTGAAATTTTGGGATATATGCAACCTCTGTGAACTTCCCCTTTGATAAATCTTACTTATAATTTGTTTCAGATATTATGAGAATGACATCAAAGACGCCAGTAACATAAAAAAGCAAGTGACAACTCAACAGCAAGAACAGGAAGCAGTGGGAAATCTGAGCAATCAAGCCACTACTCAAGTTCTCTTCCAGCAGGCGAGTTACTACCCCCTAGCCCAGCATGCAGCTACACTTTCCCAGTTCCAGTCACCAGTGCAAGATCTGTGCTCCGCTTATCGTGACTCCTTACAGTCCCACAGGCCCAGCAGCCTGCTTGCCAGAAGCACCGACAGCTCGCTGCACTCCTACTCAGCTCTTCAGGCCAGCCTTCAGCCATTTGCCCAGACTCTGCCTGCCCAAACACCCATTGCCGTGCAGGTGGCATTAGGAACGGAGCCCAGGCACTGCATTTCCACAGTTTATGGCAGTAGTTACTTCAGTGGTCATCACTCACATGCAGCTGGGTGTTTTGATGGATAAATATTGACAGGAGAAAATGGTGATACGAATAGAAGTTGAAGAAGAAACCCTGTGTGATACAAGACGTGTTATCTGAATGAAAGCAGTGAAGAAACTAAATCCGTATGACTCGCTCATTTAGAGGATGTTGATCTGGATCCACTGATCACTGGAACCTGGGCGTCCTTCTGCCAAGAGTTGTACATCTGGCTCTTGGAGAGAGAGAGAAATAGAAATTTATTAATATACGTCACTCAGTGTCACTCTGAGAGGTGTAGAAACCCTGTGGAGATTACTTCCTTCTAGTCCTCAGTTAGTTACTTGCCAGAGTTGGCTGAAAGCTTGTGTTGAGGAGTTACTTCAGGCTGGAGCATTTGTTGAACTTCTGGCCAAGTAGCAATATATCTAGAGGATGTAGTTGGAAAACATGGAGTGCTCTCCTCCTCTCCCACTGATGTATCACTTACAAGTAGCAGCTTGTACTACTGGAAGCTTCTACTAAAATATATTGAAATTGGTATCAGTTATATGTAAACTTTGTTTATGCAGAAATGTATGTGAAGAACACTTTCTATCTTATTTGAGCAGGAGTGATAGTTCAGGAGTAAGACTTCAGGATAAAAGGGGGGGGGAAAAGAAAAATGGGCCAGAAGACTATCAAATTAAGACTTAAAATTCTTCTGGAATCCAAACATCATGCTGCTGAACAGAACATCATTCTACCTTCAAGTATTTTAGAAACAAAAACAAAACCTTAATCATCTCTTAAACCTTTAACATGCTGCTGCTTTTCAGACTGGAGATTTCTAGTAAAATTGTTCATGAGCTTTATCAGGGATTTAACGTTACTTGAAGAAATCCTTTTGGAAAAACTCTTGAAAGGTTCAGTGCCTTCAGTTATTTTATCTTTTGGACTCAAAGACTTGTGGCAGTAGTTCAGCTCAGGACAGAGGAAGTGGTGTTAAGGGGGCAAAGATAGGGAACTCGTTAACTTTACTGTGAAATTAGAGTTTGGTTGCAGTGCTAGACAATGCTGACTTAGTTTTTTAAATATCATCTTAGCATTCTCTTGGAAAACGTAACTGGTAAGTTGAGGATTGTTTTGCTTCTTTGCAATGAGACACACACGTACTGTCACATATTCAAAGGTTTCTTTCTCAACTGATACCAGGGATGATTGTTCAAAAAACTGTATAGGCTTTTTTTTTTTTTAATGTAGATATTTACAAGAAATGGACTTCTGCAAATGTGAAACTTTAGTTTTGATATATGCAACCACTATTGTAAATTTGTTTAAAGGCAGTACTCTTGGTTTGTCTTTTCTCTGAACGTTCTCAGGACAGCAATACAAGTAACGTGCAATATGCTTTTACTGACTTGGGGCAAATTTTTCAAGTCATGTGTCACAGTGCTCTTTTAAATTATATTTTCAGAATTGTTTTTAAGGGTGTTTTAGGGTAGAGGGGAAAAAACTAGACTGCGTGCCAATGTGTGTTTGTGTAACTGTCTTCTGACAACTTTTGGTATCAAGTTAATAATTTCTTCCATTCAGCAGGCTAGAGGAATCTTCTTTCATTTAAAAAAAAAAAAAATAATGCAAACTTTAAATGAAGAGGCAGTACTCTTCAGAAATTAGTCTAGAAGTTTAGAGAAATTAGTTCATTTTTTATTCCCTTGGCTTTGTATTTATATTAAAACTTTATTTTCAGAAGACTTTAGTGTATATTTTAATGTCATTCAACAGACATAAAGAACAACATACGTGTGGCAGTACTGCTGTGTGTGGGGTTTTTTTGTTTATCACTCTTACAATCTGCGTCATGTTCAGTGTTATTCTTTGGACCGCCTTCATGCTCAGTTGTGAAAATACTGCCGAAGTTCCCAATGAAAGCTTCCAATAAACAAGGGTACTTCATCTATGTGTGGGTGTTTGTTGTTTTTTTTTTAATTAGCGGTTTCTCCTTAGCTTTTAAGAGGTAGCAAAGAATGTATGCCTATACCTTAAAAATAGTTGATCTGAGCACTCATCATATTTCACAGAACAGAAGAGTGGTAGGACAAATGAGATAGAAAGGCCTCGCTAGATAATAAATTGTGAAGGATTAGGCAGATCAGGAATTCAGTCACTGCACAAGAAAGGCAGAAGATGTTCCAGCTTGCATGGCCATGTGTCTTGGGGGTGCCGTCTTACCTGAGGAGAGTGAAAGGCTGAATAGGAGAGTGCAATTGTATGTTCAATCTTTCTTCTGCAGACTGTATCTTCTAGGCAGGAATTGACATTGGCTTCTAGGTTCTGTTTATGCCATTGTATCATGGGTGGAGTTGGGGCAGAGTAAGTCCAACGGCAGACTCTGAAAGGGGAAAGATTTATGATTGGACTGACAGTTCTCTCTAGAATGTTTTTAATGTTAGTGACAATTTGCACACGTTTAATTTCTCAGTAAATACTTTTTCATGTCACTGATTTTTTTGTTTCTTTTGTGAAAACATACCTCCTCAGGAAAAGTGAATGTAGAAGAGTTCAGCCAACCTAAAGATGCTTTTCTGAAGACTCTTTGCCACAACTTTTGGAGGGAACTGCAGAGGTGCGTGCAAAGCTGAGTTAATTTTTAAACAAATGGAAGCAAAACTTCACACCTTGTGCTCTTTGATGCTGCCACTTGCAGCATAGTCATAGATCAGAATTTTTATATGCTGATTAACTCCTGCTTCTCTGGCAGACTTCAAACAAAGAAAGGCTGCTGCAAAAGCAAATGTAGTGAAACATGGCTAAGCACACAAAATGGGGTATGGCACTACTTACCTCCTACATGGGAGGATGTTGCAGATGTAACCAAACAAATGAGAAAGCTGACATTAAAATTAAACTGTATTAGTGAGTCCTGATAAGAGCTGCAACAGGGACACAGGTGGAAAAAAGTCTGCTAACACTGATCAGGCATCAAAGGTTAAAATGAACTTATTTTTAAAAAACCTTACAGCTGCAGCTTGCTGCTTTTTTAAACAGGAAAGGGAAGCTACCTACTGTCTCCCTATTTGTGAGAAAGCCACAACTTGGCGTTTGCAAAGCTGTCAAAGCCACCGTTTGATCCTTTTGTTTTAGCAAGTTTTACACACTGTAGTGAACGATTTAAAGTTGAAATAATGCTCTTTGATCAGTATAATCAACTCATCAGTAAAGTATACAGGTGTAATAAAATTTAGCGTAGTGCTATTTTTTACTGAGAAGTCTACATACTAGCAAATGTGGGCCAAACACTGATGGATTCTTAGTGATAATTTTGCATTAGTTTTTGGTTTTTTTTAAGGGGTGTTTATTTCACTCTCTATACTGTCATTTCAAGACAAGCCTAAAGAATGTCCTCCAGTTGAAAAGGCAGCAATGCTTTTTTCCCCACGTGAAAGCACCCCTTACATGCTTTCTAGAAAGCCTAGATAAAAATCCCACCCTTCTTTTCAAAGCGTTGTCTGTGTAATGGGGAGTTACTTGATCACGTGCAGAATGTGAAAACAAAGTGTGCCAACTGCGTAACACTAAATGTTGTTGCTTTTAGAACTGGAATTCATGGTGGCTGGTTCCATTTATGTTTTCAAAGCAGGGAATCATCAGATATCAGCATCATCTCCTTCACAGCACGTTCTTGTGGGTGTGAATAGTTCAGATAAAACCACCATCCCTTATTCTAGTATGAGCTTTAGTTTCATGTAACACTTGCACCATGTCTACCTATGCCTAACTCTACAAGTCATTCTGTGTAGTTGGTTAAATGTTGAAAATGATGGGCACATTCTAAATCCAAGTGTTCTAAGACGTCACATAATTACTTGCAAAGGCATGTACTGGCTGACTTGAACTCAGATGAGGAGTAACCCTGAAGAGATCCTTTATTACTTCTCAATATGACCTCATATAACTGAAAAGGCTGAATTTCAACAAAATTCTATTAAATCAGTAGATACGTTTGTTGCAAGTACAAAAAGAACATCTCAAGATTGAACAGGTTTCAGATTTGACTTGTGTTTAAGTAGAGTTCAGCATTACACTTTGCCTTGGAAACAGAGTAAGTAATATATTGAGCAACACCTCGTCCTAAGACACGTGCAGCCTGTTTTGTGTAAACTGATGGAATCTGGATGAAGCCTTGTTGCAGGTGGAAAGCTAAGCAATCTCTATTGAGGAAAAAATTAAAAAGGAATTAAAAGCCTTTTTAAATGCAAGATAGCTGAAATGATTAGGATCATTGGTCATGTATATAGGCCCATCAGAAAACGAACCTTTGTGTACGCAAGACACATGCCCTAGTTAGTTACTGATTAGCTTGTGAGGGCAAGCAGCTAGGTGGATCTAGAAGGCAAGACAGCTGGAAAAAGAAGCCTGAAAAGGGAAAAGCTTTGTGTTTGGCCAGAGGTGATTTGCAACAGTGAATCCAAAAACTCTGTTATATTTAATTCCTACTGTGTTCAAGAAAACAGGTTTTCACATGCACTCTATGTAAATAACAGGATTGCATTGGGAAAATAAGACTCCACATTTTCCCACAGAAGTCTGTCTGTAAAACCTTAAATGTCTTCTAAGAACTTGGGTCATTAAGAGACACTGATGAGAATGAGAGAGCCGTGATAGCTTTTAATCAGTGATAAACTGATTTTTCTCTTGTTTTCAAGCTCCTAAATTTCTGCCCTCCAACCAGCAATAGGGCAAAAGGCTTTCATCAGGTCTTGCATTTTGATGTACACTTTGGGCAGAGTATTGTCCTGTTCTCTAGACAGATGCTGAATAGAGCTTCTAGTAAGTATGTGGTGGACAACATTTGGATATGCCAAGTACATATCATACCCTGAAATACTTAGACTGGGCAGCATAATTAAATAATTTGTGGCATCTTCTGATTTTCTGAGTATTTGTCAGACCTTTAGGAATGGGGTAAGCAGTAATGCTGAGGATAATACTACTCTGAAAAATAATTCTTCATGTTTGTAATACAAAGAAAGAGGGAAAGACAATCAAAACTCTTATTTTATTTATTTGTCCTGTTCTTTGTTTTTCAGTGCACTGGAAAAGACTGGCTTTACTGCCTTAAGCAATCCTTTTGCTGGTCCTTTTGTAGACTACACCAGAAGTAGTAGAAATCTGGAATAAAGAACAAACCAAAAATATGGTTGAACAGTGGAATTAGAGCTCCAGTGTCACGAATGAAAAGATGTGCTGACTGGCTCACAGAACCTGTCCTTTACCAAAGCAACATTCACTCTTTGGTAGAAGGCATATCTAGAAAATAAGCTGAATGTCCTTGGCAAGTCTGAAATACACAGTGCAAAAATATTCTTACACAAAAAGCACAACTTCTGAACAGGGGTTTAGGGATAACTTAAATGTATCCTGTGTTAGACATGGCTTCACCAGCTCCAAGTTATCAGGGTTTTAGACAAGTGAGATAAGTGTTCTCCAAAAGCAATAAACAATTGACACTATTACTTTCAGGGAGGGTGAGCGTTCTTTGTTGATTCACGGAGTAACTTACTTCTGGTTAGTCTCTGTTGAAGATGCACTCAGACATATGTAACTGGCAGAGACATAAGTCAATTCAGGAAAAATTTTTGAGAATCAGAAATCATCATGTTTGACAATCCTATCTGTTTCACAAGTTTTACTACAAGTACTGTAGTAAAAGTAATCTTCCAAAGTTATATTGCCATTTTGTTCATAAAACAGGATACTACTTGAAATCCAGCCTCTTTTGTGGTGGTGGGGGTTTTTTTCTTCTTTTTTTTTTTGGTAAGACTAAGGAAATAAGAGTTCTACAGAAATTCTGTGAGGAGCTGCAGCTAGATAGTTTTCTAAGAATGAAACAAAGTTACTAACTTTCTATAAAGTAGTAGGTGAAATGTTTTATATATATTATTTTCTCTTCTTGGGGCATAGGCACAGTGAATACAGTCAGACATGGCAGCCTGGGAATATTTCACTCTGAACATTCGAGTCTTCAGCTATAAAACTGTGTGCCTGTGCCTAAGATGCAAGATCTAAGTTTCAAGTTTATCAAAAATATATGATGAAAAGATTGTTCATTTAATTTTTGGATTAAACCTGCACAAAATTGTAGAAGATTATCTAGAGTGAAGGAGAAAGTTATTTAAAAATTTTGCTTTAGCTAAAGCTTAGATTTTTTCTAAGCTCAGAATTTCAAGCCTGCTGCTCTTGAGGGTTTTGTTTTGTTTTGTTTTTTATAAACTAACCTGGATATTTGAGAACTTACCTCTACTAGCTTTCCTCCACAAATCTCTGCAGTATGACGATAGTTGGGAAAATCAGCTACTATTTTGCCATCTTCCATTTTAACAGTTGCCTGTAATACAGAAAGGTTTAATGTTCCCTGGGGTTACTGGCATTTGTAGTATCAGATACACTGTAAACGTCTGTATACCTGATACTTAAAGTTTTTACTTTTTTAAAAGTGTAAGTTGTGTATTACATAGGAGGCTTCACGAACAAGACTAAAATTCTTGTGCTTTAGTTCTTAAATGTTCACAACTTAAATAGAAAAATGTTCATCTAACAATACGTGCAAGTTCTGTATCTACACAATATTCATCTATAGCTCTAAAAATGATCTGACTACAGACTATGCTTGTCATTCAGTCCTCAGTGTTTTATGTGGTTCTCTTGTTTTGACGGTGAAAGAAAAGGCATGATTGTATGAGTTAATTTTGAAGTAGCATTCTCAAACACTAATAACCTGCCTGCAGGCAGTACAAAAGTCACTGTGAACAAGTGATGTGAATCTTTAGTCCAGATCCTGAGTTTCATACCTTTAACTACACTAGAATTCATCTTGCTCATTTAAGTAAATGTGAACACGACTGCACAGTCTGCAGCCACACCTTTATACTATATTATGTGTCAATTACTATAAGAGCTGCTTCTGTATGGAAGAAATATGCTAGGACGCTACTATGAAGACCACAAATACTACAGCAGCTCAACTGACTGCCAAAACTAAATATGTAGTTCCATCACAAAATCAGTCTTGTCTGCATAACTAGTCAGTCTTGCCCACGCTTTTAGTAATGAAGACAGATAAGCCAGTCATACTTAGAGGAGAAAAAAGTAATTTGTAACATGAAGAGATGAGTGGACATTTTTTACCAGACACAAGGAAAACCACCTTACTAGTTTATGTATTATTTAGTGACACTATAATAAAATGCAGTGGTTTCTCAGCTGAAAGTAATTTACTCTGCCTCCATCTTTGGTTATGTAATAGGCTTTGGACTGCAGAAGTGCCCAGGGCCAAAAAGAAAAGGATCAAATTTGTAGTATTTCAAAACTGTTATGTTTGCAATAAATTGACCAAGTTGATTGTGTCTTATTCGATCTGTTAGGTTTCACAAAGATTTCTCAAAGCCAAAGACAAAGAGTTTTTTTCCTCTCATAATCAGAAAGGTATGACTAAAGAAGCCCTCTGGAAATCATGCAATGCTATTGCTATGCTCAGTTTGTCACAGCTCCTTGATGCAATTGCTGGTTTTCCTGACTCTTTAATATGTATAAAGCATGCATACAGTAATCTACTGTAGGGTTCTGGGCACCTCACAAATGCAGAGTTTAGCAGTCCCAAACTGTCTTATCCCTTTAAATAGATAAGAAATTAATAAGTTAAGTAATGAAACCATTTTACAGTAGGTTTTGTATCCAGATTTTGTCCATGACAGGAGTAGATCAATATGGTGTAATCTTAGGTCTCACTAGAGGCTGCTTAAGTTGCAAGTTGCTCTGTATTTTCAACAGGAAGGAGGATACGGAGATATTTCTTTTTCCCCTTCACTTTACACACCATTTTGTTTAAGGCTCAGGCACAGCTGACTTCAAAAGGTGAGTACTGCCAACAGGCGGGGGCAAAGTTAGGCACTACAGCACTCCCTCAGAATGTGCTGCAGTTGCTGTATGCTGCTGGACAATGACACAGCTGCCAACCAGCTCTTTAGAGTTTTAATGAGCATTATGTTTGCTTGAGCTGTGACACCAGTAGATGCTTGACACTCTATCCTTGTTCTTTATTAGTATGTACAGTTCTGAAGCTTTAGGTCTCTTTAAAACCAGATTTAGATATTTTGCTAGGGGCGTCAAGAAAAATGGGGGAAATTATATGTTTCTAAGCTATGACAGATGAAAAAAAAAGATTTAAGGAAAATGTCCCTGAGACAGATTTGATTTTTGCCCTAAATTAAAAAAATAACTGAGACAGTGTAGAACTTAAGAGCTAAATTAATTTACCTTGAACTTTTTACCACCCATTGTCTCCATGTCTGCTTCCTTGCCAATTGTGAATGTGTTGGTCGTGGTGTGGCCTCCTGGGAAATGCTGTGTCCAGGTGAAGTCATTTCCATTCTGCACCACCTCAGTGACTATTTTGCAATTCTTTCCCATTTCAATCTTGTCACTGGGGAGACCTTAATCAATAGAAACATACAGTTTATAAAATCTAATAGCCTACCAGCTGTATTTGAATGGAAGCATGCCAATGGTATGTTTGTTCTCAAATACTGATGTCTGAGCATCTGAATTTATTTTTTTTCTCTTTTTTTACAGCAGTATCAAAGCTTTGAGTTTAAATCACTGGGATAAAGGAAAATATAGGCACACTGGAATAGTAAGTTTTGGTCTTGCATTCTTTTCCCTAAGGAATGATACACAGAATAAATGCATAGATGCAAAGCATATATAAATATTTCCTTCTACTTAATCTACACATGCAGATGTGTGGAATTTAAATGTGTATGAACTTGTGCCTTTGCTATATAGCTGCATATACCTATTTACTATTTGCTATTGCTTTTTAAATAAATGAACACAAGCAATGGACTTATGCACAGTGATCCTAGTGTCCCTAAGAGCTTTTATGGGGTAATCTCTGAAACAGGTTTGCACAGTCTTCTGAAGCATTCACAGAAAGCTGTTCCTGTGTAAGATTTTGACAATCATCTTCATACTAAATATATGCTCCCACTGATGAATAGTAAGGACAGAAAAAGCGACCTTCACAATCATCATGCTGCAAACATCTTGGCCCTTCATTCTGCTGCCACTGAGAAGGAATACCGCTCCTGTAGAACAGGACTATTTCCTGCAGCTGACGGTGCTTACAAGAATGAAAACTGAATCTCCTTGCTGAAGTGCAGAGCACTCCTACCAGTCTTAGCCCCTGTTGATCTCAGCACATTTCAGTAAAAGCGCTTTTTTTTAAGAAGTATTTTTAACTAATTGATAACCTTTAAGACTTACAACCCAAGACATACTTACCAATCTTCTTCACAAAGTCATCATAGTTCTCATCGCCTTCAAATTCGTATTTGCCTGCAAATGCCATGTTGCCCTGGTGATGTGGCTGCTAGAGCAGAATAGCAGCTGGAACAAAGAAGAATGGATAAGTGCAGATGGCTTGAGGCCCTTGTTTTTATAAACCAGCCCAAGCTGTTCAGCCCACCTATACCCACACCCCTTGGATATATACTTTTATGACCTATGTGAGTCACGAGCATGGATACCATTGACCTGTACAAAAATCAAGGTTATAATTCACTTATACATCCTTGACAATAACCTGGAGATCAGCAGAAATCAAGGACAAAAGCTCAGTTTTCATTTTAGTGCATATTTAAACAAAGTGATATATTTTTACTTTCAAGATTCCACTGATTTTGCAGTCAGGATGGGATAATGGTAAAACATTTATAATGAAACAGGGAGAAAATGACTTCAAAGCAGTGTCCTGAGATCACAGCCTTGCTCTATTTGGAAGCATACCCTATATTAGTTAAAATATGAAAATAAGAAAGAAGCTGTGCACATTCTAAGTAATTCTGGTGGGATATGGGCTGTGATAAGATTCTGGGTAAATTACTGCACCTGCACATGTCCTACCTTATCTCCACACAGAAAAAAGAATTCTGAAATATTTCACACTCCTTGGATATAAAGTACATTAGATTAGTCTGTGGCACCATACTCCCATACTCTATTTAACATGAAGAGACAAACAGTGCTTTACATTGCTTAGCAAGTATTTGCACAAAGTACGAAAAAATACACTTATTTTGGAAAAGCAGAGCTCTGATTTATGTAAGATAACATATGTATGTTAAAAGTCAGGGAGTCTGCTGGGTAATTTAGTATGCATACAGGAGATGTCCTATGCTTAATGACTCCAATGCCACACACAGATAGCAGGGTAGGAAATTCCCAGCTGCTATGTATTGGCATAGCTCCACTGGCTGAGGATACAGACCAACGATTTTTAATCTGAACAAAAACATTCCTAGGATTTATGTGAAATGGTGTCATAGATTAGAATTTTATTTTATTAAAATAATACGTTTAGGAAGGAATACAAAAATCTATTTTTCTCCAGTTTTATAAAAGTCTGGAGAAATACGTAAGTGTTCAACAAATTTTGCTATATGCAAAGTGGGTTTAATTTCATAAATGCAATTAACATAATCTCACATGCTAATGTAAGAATATATCTATTTAGAGTCAAGAAGCTGATCAGAAGAACAGGAACATAGGCTGGGTGATTAAAAACATGGGAAACAAAGGTACACTAAACTTCACCACTGCTCTCCTTGGTATACTTTCAAATTAATGTATTCTGTGTAACCATTTCTGTATTTCTTCTTAATAGACTTATCTATACTCCACTCTGTCAGAGAACGAGATAAACTTCAGTAATAGGATGAAACTTCAGAAAAACCTTCAATATCATAAATCATGTATACTATTACTGTAACACTATACAAATTAGAAGCACTGCTACATCTAACAGGTTTATTAGCAATATTATTTGAGTTGACACAGTCAATTGTACGCTCCCTCTGCCAGTGCTCTAAATTCTGCATGTTGGAGAGTGCAGTGCAGTTTGCAAGCTGCTCTACTGAGTTGAGACAGAACGGTGCCTCTTAGTGAATCCTGCCTCCTGCGGGTCCTCTCTTGTATGGCCACGTACTGGCTGTGTCTTGTAGCCTCACAGATTCAGGACTGGATGTAGATTATGTCATACCAGCATTAAATTCAAGAGGAGCTAGACATAAAGACAGCCTGTACCCAAATGTTTTGTCACAGCATACCAGTGTGTACAACTCTCTAAATCAGTACCTGTCAGGGGGTTAAGGTTTTATTAAATATACTTGCTATATATACGTATATATTTAATGACATATTACTTGTCAGGTTGCAACTCAATGAAAAAAAATCCTCTCTAATTTGTATTATTTTTTTTATTTTACTTACTAAGCTGCTTGCTTTTATGCAAAGCCTCTGCTGTCTGTAAGTCATACCGCCTTTAAACCAATTACAGAATATGCAGAGCATGTGAGGTTTGAATAGGAAAATGTTTCCTGCCTTAGGAAAATTTTTGCAGTTTCAAAACTGCAAAAAATAATGGAAAAATAAGAAGAATTCCAGAATAACACACTGACTGATGAGTGAGAAGTCTGAATCAGGCGAGAAGGGGATTTCTAATGGAAAAGAATTTCCTGACCAGAAAAAGCTTCAGAAAATTCTGAATCAGTTTTGTGAGAGATCATACCTGTGGACTGGAAAAAAGCTTATCTCATGCTTATTAGTTGGGAATTTGTGTTATTTCTGTTTTGGTTTTTGTTTTACCTACTTCCTCTTCTGAAGTCTGAGAGAAAGTAACTTCAAAATCTTGCATCCTCTTATAAAAGAAAACACAAAACTTTCAAATGGCAATGCGTTTTTTGAAGTTGACAACAATCCTTTCAAAACTCTTTGTTTGGGTGGATGCTCCTGGCAGCAAAGCAGTTTTCTAGAACAGATGCAGAAAGTGAACAAGAGTGAAGCATAACAAAATCATGGTCAATTTGTAAAATAAAAATGAGACAAATGTCCTAGGAATTACTGCCTTTCCACCCCTAACCCTTCACTCTCCCCATATTTACTCAGCTTTAAATTGTACCATGCTGTGCAGTGGCTGACTATATTGTGCTGGAGTTCATGATGCCACAAAAGCCATACCATCTGCTGTCTGCATGCAATTAAAAGGATGTCTCCATATTTGAAATAGAAGAGAGCCATATACCTTCCCTCTGTGAACGTTCTCCGTGTCCTGTGATTAGCATTCAAAACACAGGAGTGTGGGAGAAAAGGATGAAACTGAGGGTTTCTGTATCAGTTACAAATACATAAGATTCAGGGAAGGAACAGAGAAACTTGTTTCACCACCAATGCTTCCTTTGCACTTTTGATTTAAAAGTGCCTGTAAAATGATTCTGACCATCCTGCAACCATATTTAATACTTTGTTTTTTAATTAAAACTCCTTCAGCTTAATCCCAGGATTGCTGAACTCAATGACCAATTGTGCAGGAGCAGACAACTGAAAAGGAAACTTTATCAGCTGGACCCAGATGCTTAGGCCCTATCTATATAAAGAAAAAGAGCATTAGCATGGAAAACAATGAAGTGGTTGCACATACATAGAAACTTTCAGTTCTTATTGCTATGGTAAAGCTAAGTAGATACCAGTTAAGCTACAGCAGTGTAAACTCCATGCTATTAATTAAAGCACAAATGCTAGTAATTTCAGTCATACAGATTCAAAAATACCATTTAGAGGAAAGGATCATCAACCCTATTTCATACATGAGAAAGCTGAAACACTGAGAAAAAGTGACCTGTCAGAGCTTATGATAGAGTGAATGGATGATGCAGCCAGTAAGAAATCCTAAGTCCAGGCATTAACCCAGTGTCCACAGGATAGCACATCAATTTACACATTCTTATAATAAACAAGCCCTTAGAAGCAAACGAGAGCTCTGAGCAACCATTTACTTTCAAACAGTCACCCAGGGAGTTTTACACTTGCTCCACTGATGGGCTGTGAGAATCTTTACAGCTGCTTAGCACAACTGGCTGAACAAGTCTCTAGGTAAGATCTTTGCTCTCTCCATCTGGCTCAGTGTCCATCCCCAGCTGCTCTTGGAGAGTGGGTGACCGGTGAGGCTGTCCTCAGGTTAGCTGAGCACTGGAGGTCTCTGGCTTGCACTAGGCTATCAGTGTTCCAGAGAGACATGCACAAACTTGCAAAGAAGGTAAATGAACTCAAGCCATACACTTCTGTATACATAAAACTTACTTGGGGATAATACCACTGGTGTAGTAACACTACAAGGACCTGAAAGATAGATCAAACTGGATAAGAAAAATGCCTCAGTTCTGTGAAACAGGAAAAAGATAATCAGATTATATGAACAGTACTTGGGCTTTTATGATCTCTCTCTCTCTATAAAGGTCAGATTATATTGATGGCTTTCTTGTGGTGTGATATGAAATTGCTGATATCTACACAACTATGCAATACTTGGAGCTTGCCTGCAGTGGGAATGTAGTGGGCATAGGGCCAGTGTGTAGTACAGTAAATTACCAATGAATAACTAATTCACTGGGTGGGTCACTCTTGCCACACACTAAATATGAGTTTATTCACCTCCAAGGAGTTGTACGCTACACTGTACATGAGAGTTCCAGAGCAGGTTACAAACATCCATCCAAACAATAAAGGTAAGGCTACATAGTGTTAATGAATGTGCTTGCTCTGCCTGGCTGCTCAGGATCAGAGTCAGTTTAGAACAAGTTTTGAGCAAATATGCCATCATCTGTACCTGTCTGTGCATAGGAGTTTTTAATGTGCATTGTGAATTTGCACCCATGTTTCCACTCACTTAGTCTGAAATAAGTCCTTATTTTCATACCTGCCTTTTTTGTTATAAAATGTAATGAAGCTCAATAGTGCATTGGAGAATGAAGAATTTCATTAAGTAGTCTTCCAAATACTGAGTCAGGACAACGTTTATTCCAAGCATAAAGGAATGGAGGCCCTCTGACTTTACTGAAGTTATGGTCACTTGCACAATTGCTAAGGTTAGTCATCCAAGTCCCTATCTCTTCTGTTTCTGCTAAAACCAGTATCCATTTAGTGATCTTACACTTTGCATTTACAATATTTGCGATTTTCCTGACTCTTCAGAGCTGTGAGCATGTGATGTTGCTTTTGCATACGTCTGCAGCAGTGCTTCATTCTTGGTGGGCTGGTCATTGAACTACATGGTGCAGAGAACTCCAGAATTGTCCAGTAAAAAAAGAATAAATTAAAACAAAATTATCTGTGTCTATGTATGCATGCATTTTAAATACATTATGTGTATTTAATCCATTCCAACTACTACTACATTGAGCCTGAACACTTCTGCAAAAAACCTTGGTTATATTAATACTTCTGCTTAACAGAACTCAGTTCAAATCCAACTGAATTAGCAGCTATAACTGAGACCAGTGGAAAAAGAAAAGAGATTTCCTTGGCACAAAGTGAGAATCATTACAGAGAAAGGCAAAAGAATAAAAAGCTTCAGGTGTAAAACCTGAAAACATCTTTCAGAAAGTGGCCATTATCTTCGGTGTACTTGGCACTATCTATCATTTTCAATGGAGAAAGATGCAGCTGTTCTTTATGTAGGTCAAAGAACATATCATTATTCTATAGGAGACTGTGCCTGCCATCTGGTGGCCAACGGTCAGGGCCTGTATGCCAGGCAGCATGTCCTATACTGAGCCCCCACCTCACCCATGTAAACTCCTGACTTCAGTTAGAGCATGCTAGGGTTTGCAGCTAGCCCCATGCCACAGCTGAATCTCCAAGACGGACTGCTGATCCCCTCATTCTCTAACTAAAAAAAATAAAAAAAATAAAAAAAAATTCCACCCTGAACTTGTTATAATTAGCTCAATAAGAGTAATCTTAAATGTATCATTTATATAATACATAAAAATATATCAGTATTTATATAAGAAATTATCTTCATATGTTTCATTTTGGGACACAGTTCTAAATGAAGATGATTTCCAAAGCATTGGTTTATGGCATCACTGGCACAGCATATAGTATCAGCCTTTGCTTAAACACAAATACACTTGTATTGCTGTCTTGGCAATCAACAAGACACAGGACTGCTTCATACAGATTTAATTAAACATTATAGATCAGAAGCCAAATGCTGAATTCCCCTGAATTCAGTGGGAGTCATCTACAGTTGAACTAACTTCAACACTTCAACACAATTTAATGAATGTAACTTTATGTGCAAATGCTATTTGTGGCAGACTGGCATTTGTGAAACCCACTGAGTGGATTCAGCTGTCATAAACATAAATAAGGGTGTGCACACTTAGATGGAGCAGCACTGTCTGCATTTAGAATACAAGGAAATGGCACAACGTTATTCTGCAAGGTCTAAAGGTACACAGGCTTTTTAAACTGAATTTGTCTCACTGAGTGGGGAACCCCCCCCCAGAACAACCCAAAAATGCATTCACAGTTGTGCTTACCTAACTTTGAAACCTGAGTCACTGATCTAACATCAACACATAGTAAATCTCATATTAGAGTGTATATTGTCAGGACTATGGGCAGGAATCAAACTACTAGTTACAATGAGGAGTTATGCAGAAAAGCTCAACACTGTTTGAATTTAATCAGATGACATGAGTTGCAACTGTGTACTGTTGTAGACAGTCAGCATGAATAAGTTGTCAAAGAAGCAAAACTCTTGCGGAAGCTTATACCCAAAGGAAAAGTTCATCTAAAGCAAGCAGTTAATTCCCTCTGTCTCCCAAGTCAGCTACCTCTGATATGCAAAACAGCTAAGTCTTCAAACGATGGTAGGAACAGAGGGAACTTTCAGAAACCAAATCAAAGGCCTTGGATATCTTTACTTTCAGAATTTACTTGCCACAAAGTCATAAACATAATGCTTTTGCATCTTTTTTTCATGTCAGAGTCACCCTGCCCTTGAATGTCTCCCAGCATGCTTTAAAGTTTATTAACCTTTCAGATGTGTTGTATAAAGCCAACGGAGTTACACTCAAAGACAAAATGGAGATAAGGAAAGTAATTCCATTAGTGAATGAGCTAGGCTGAGTGACTATCTTTGAAGTGCTTTTAGAACTGGAATGCAATTGAACAAGGAATACAGATTAAAAATAAAAGTAGGAACTCTCCAGTGAAAAGAAAGTTACACTTAATGATTCTTTCAGAATGAAACTTGATCAGGAAAGCTTGTAAATTCTTAAAACAGCTGTATCTGGCAATTATTCAGTAACCCTCCATAGTAAATGGCTAATGATTATTAATTCCTTTGGTATTCAGAGTAATCATTCATAATGAATTCAGAATGAACTCATCTGGTGTTAATGTAATATGTAATTCCATGGGAGTCCTATTATAACGTAGCCTTATTAAGTATCCATTTAGTGTAGTACTAGGTGTTACTGTTCTAAACCCATAAGCGGCAGAAAAGTAATTACCAACAAGAGTGGCTGAATTCTTGAAAAGCTAATGCCTGTACAGAGTCCAAATATTTAACAGAAATGCACCAGCCAGCTCTACAGGACTTCTACAGGTGACACAGCACAGACTCTGTCCTCGCCTCAGATGTGACGTTCTGATGGGTAGGATCTGCCTAACAAAAACAGGACAGAAAGGATCCTACCAAAAGCTCAGATAGAAACATTTGCAGGGGAGGAAGGCACAGATCTTCCAAAAATCCAGTATTTCTGGGACTCCCTAAAAGGAAATTTTATTATTTCTTGCCAAAACACTCTACCAGGAAAACCTTTAGTCCATTCGGATCTCCAGAAAGGTAGTTTCCAGAGAGCAAGACAACCAAGTGATTCATTCAAGCTGTACAAGCTGGCATATCTTCTATAAGAAGTGTTTGGTTGCGCTGCCCCTGACTGATGTTCCCAATCTATGAGTGCTACTCAATGGGACTGCCAAGGTCTGGTTTGGGCAACTAAAAAGACAGAAAACTAAACCTAAGGGGGGGGAGGGAAGAAAGAAAAAAAAAGTGCTCAGTTTTCAGGTGGTTTAATCAGTTTTCAGCTGATTTGGTTCTCTGAACTGTCTCAATTGCATGGTGAGGCCCTACTGGTACAACAGGAGGTATAAGAGAGAGGAGGGGAACATGAAGGGCACCATCATCACCACCACCACCACGTAGCCCTTTCACTAGCCTAGCCATGACTGCAAATCACAGAGTGACTGAGAGCAGCCTGAAGATATGACAGTGCTGCTTCAGTTGCTCAAGTGATTCCTAGCTGTCCTTGAACCCCTGCTTTGTGCTGGCATAACCATTTATGCAGTAGTGTAGCAACCAGATCGAGGGCGTGATTTGAATTAAAAATACCAAAGATAAAATAAAAAGGTATTTTTCAGCTGGATCAGTGCTCTGACCCAGTTCTTCGCCTGATCACACAAACAGCTGTACTGGCATAATGCAAGTATTGGCATGGAGAAGGGAACAAGCAGCTGGTGGAATATCGGCACAAGGTGGCTATGCCACTGAAAAATGCTCACTGTAATCACAGAATTGTTTAGGTTGGAAAACACATGGACTGAGTTATACTTCATGATTTATATTAAAAGAATAAAGAAGTCCAAACTGATAATTGTAAACAAGGCCCTGGAGAGGAAAAGCAGAAACATGCTCATGCTAATTGAGCTAGTGATGTGTGCCTAGTTCAGGTTCACTGAACAAATCTTCTGCAAGCTGAAGGCTCAGTACAAATTCTCTGAACTCATTATTTCCTATTGTCTCTTCAGAGTCCAGCACCCAAGTAAATCAAATCAGCACTCCTGGACTCACAAGCACCAAAACAAAGAAGTGGGAGGAACATCTCTGTTATCATTTCAGTCTCTTCTAGAATTAATTGCATTCTATGCAATTTCTTGTCTTTGTTACCATCGCAGCCAGTTTACTCCCTGGTATGTAAAAATCTTCTTTTAATTTCTGATTTAAATTAATGCATGGTTATTTTAAGCCAGATTGTACTTGGGCCAGCATCGCCCCTTCTTGCTCTGGGTTCACCCCAAAGTTCTTAAGAGAGCAGTTATATCCTCTTTTTTGCTAGGGTAAATAAATTGAGCTAAGCCATGCCAAACTCTGTTAGACACTTCAGAAATGACAGACTTTTTCTTCCTCTTATCATCTAAGCATTCCTCTTCACTTACCCCAACTTCAGACAACCTTTCTGGAACAGAGGTGACTGGGACCTATAACGTTTTCCAGCTCAACAACAAGCATCATTGGTACACTCCCCACCTCTTAAACTAAGATCATTTACAGACATACTAAAATATTTTGGTTTTACAGTAAGATTGATACCAGCAACTTCACCTGAATCTAACTGTTCTTTTCTTTTCTTTCTTCAGGATTCTTCCTTTTATTTAGTTATCTTCTACTAAATGTTATCAGTTGCATCCCATTCAGGGGTAATGGGGACTGATAGCAGAAATGGGAAGCTATGTTGATTTTTAAGTTTTAGTAATGACTACAACAGAAGACTTGGTGATTTTTGTTATGCCAGTTTTGACTCACGTAATCTGAAAATGCACAGTAAAACTAATTTTGGCTACTATCAATTTGGCTGATACAAAACTGGTAAGATTTGTTTGAAATATCATCTTTGGATTAAAAAACACTATAGAACATTTTGAACCTCAAGGGTTTTAGTCTAATACAGACAACTTTTAAAAACTTGCTAAAATGGAAGATATAATTCAACCTTATCTGGAGACTCCTCTGGTAAAAGCAAACTGAGTTAGTTACTACCTCTATATATTTCTTTGTCCCATACGTTTATACTAGTAGTCTCTAACAGAAAGTAACTATAGTTCTAATAAAGTTAGTAACTGACAACCCTAAAGATAGGAATCATTATAACTACTCTTTTGGACTCTTCTGACCAAACCCCAACAGTTATCTCCCCTTTATCTAGATAGTTCATGTGATGTGTTGTAAAGATTTTATTACATGATGGTATCTATATGATTGTACTCGCTGACACATCAAGACAACATAGCTCCAAATGGGAGCTTATCTTCAAGGTAATCTAGTCTAATTTGGAGACTTCAGTCACATGGCTGTGGTCTTCTAAGCAACCCTCAGTCACTACCAAAAGCGGGGGAAAAAGCTATGCGCCAATATAAAATGAATGTGCACTGTACCAGCATTTAAAATTAGAGGGAACTGATAGCAGGGAGGCTGAGTGCAACAGACTTTCACCACCACACACCAAGCACCACCACCAAGAAAAAAAAAAAAAAAATCACATTCTTTCTTAGCCACAGTGTGTTGGGAAGGTATCATGATCCAGAAGCCTCCCCTCTACAGCTACAGTTACCTACAAAATTTGATTGGTAATTTATTCCAATTAGACTTAGAAAGCAGCAGGATGAACATGGGATGAAGCCAGGACTCAGTGTTTCAGGAACTTGTCCTGCTTCTGCAGCACAAAATGGAGTTCTGCATGGGCTCTGGTGGCAGCAGGCCTCTCATGATAACTGGACAACTCGCTGAAACCAGTCCTAGAGCTTGCATTTTCATATGAAATACGTATTTTCACTGAACTGACTTGCATATTTTACAGCTTTTGTTACTCCTCACATACCTCTTCTGTAGCACCCTACAATTGCATTCTAGCAGACAACATTCACTCCACTGTAACAATCACAGAATGCTTTGCTCCACCTAAGAAAGGAAGCAACTGATGGTTTAGAGTACATGATGTTGATTTAGGCTTTCTTGGAGAAATGCTGCACAGACCTTGTCTTTAACTAAGTTTACTGAAGCCAATAAAGAACAATACATAACACCATGTTTTAACTTGTTTTTCTGTAGGTATTCTGCTAAGAGCTGCTGTTTCCTCTGAAACAAATCATGTTGTAAAACAGTAAGTCAGTTTTTAAGCGCCATCTGCTATACAGAAGAGAGAGGTTTTCAAAATCTACAGAGAAATAATATAAGGGGCATTGAAAACAGAAAGTTATTTTTAAGAAAGGAAATTATTAACAAATTATTTACCTTTCTCAATTTTACTCACATTATCGGCTTATTAAGCATAGGCTACTGGTGTGCAGCCCATGGATGATAAGGAAGAAAATGATGGACTTTTAACAACAAACATTATCTACTTAAAAAAAGACTACTACTTTGTCTTGCAAGACAATGTATTTTGTTGTATTAATTGAGACTAACAGGAATTGAAGGTGTTCAGGATTTTGCAGAACTTTGTCATATTTAATTCAAAAGATTTCTTCACATTGGTAAGGAGTTGTTTAAAAAAACAACCACATTTTGAAGCACAGTGACATATGATTTTTCCACTTGTGTCTGTTTCTGCCTTACACTGTTTAAAGAAAAACTCCTTAGTTTGAAGTACTATTTCAAGGAAGAACAAAGACATTAAGAGCTTCTGTGTTTTCATTGTTTTTCTTTTTTTAAGGAATCAATATGCTGAGAGTGACAGCAATCCAGAGAGACATGTAAGGGTCTCAAATAACCCCAGCACCGTGTCTAGTCTAAATTGCTCCCATATCCCTGGCCAATCTAGTTTTATCTAATGTATAACTAAAGCTGCCTCCTTAGAAAATATTTCTAACTTACAGTGTAGATGCTGAATTACTTTATCTCTGTTCAACGTGCAAGCCTATACGTAGTTTACATATAAAAAAATTTGTATTTTTGTTGGAATAATTTTTACATACTATGCTGCTTCTGGATTTTTTAAAAAAATCACAGTTAATACTGGAAAAACCACATATTTTTTTCCTTTGTCTTGAAACACACACATTTTTAGAATATTTGAAATGTTTGTTTTCAAATCCATTAATGCATTACATACCTTTTAATAACTGCACCTTGATAGCAGTCTTACTCCCTTCACCTTTTCCCTCTAGTTTGGGATACTCGGAGCATTTCCTTTAATATATTGGAGAGTTTACTCCATGATACATACAATGAAAAATGCAGGCTAGCAATAGGTGCTGAGAAAGGGGTTAACTATCAGCTTCAACAACACAATTCCCCATTTACAAATACAGATATGTTTCCTATGTCTCAAAAGAAAACTTTCTAGGTCACTTCAAAAAATTGAAGTACATCTTTTGATTTTGAAACAGACAGTTTCTACTGAAAATGCCAACACAACATTTTCTTATTTCCAACAGGGAAGACATTAAAAAAATTATTTTTATTTTTCTTAAGATACTGCAATTTCACAACTTCCTTATTTTCATGCATCTTTACTTCTGTAATGCCAACGCCTCTGTATCTGGATCGTCAATGGTTACTGAAGCAAATACACAAAGCTGCAGAGCTAAAGAAAGGCCAAATTCCCCACTTGGCCTGCCAGGGGAACTCCTTCTACTGCAAGGGTTACTCAGAGTTCAGAACGCATGGAATAAACACAGCATACTTTATTATGCATCCTGCTTTCCAGACTGCTGCTCCCCAGCCCTCCATCATTAAAGCAATAGTACTGTATTTTAAATACGGATTATATAGTTTGCCCGAGGTCATATGAGATGGGATTAATAGCCAGAAATCCTGATTCACTGCTGTCTGTTAAAACAATAGACACCCCTCCATCTTTTAGATATAATGGTTTCTCCAGCACATTGCCCTGTATCACCACCGATTTTCCTCAAGTGTATTAACCTCCATCTATTGCACTTGTAAAGCCTGCTGCTTTATTTGTGCACATAAACCTCATGCACAGCTATTTTCTGCTATTCCAAAGGATTCCTTCAGCTGCAGTTTCTGAATCTCTGTTAAAGGGTACATTAAATTTAGATACTATGTTATTTTTTTGGAGACACATCTGTTTTGTAGTTGAATTTTTCCTATATTTTAAAATCATGATTACTAGTTCCATCTCCTTCACTCTCAAGCTTTTCCTCTGTTCTCCTGCACCTCACCCAAAGAGTTAGATGGAACAGACAGCTACCAGGTGATGGTGACAAGCTATTTGCTACCCCAGAAACCCAAGCAAACAAGGATTTTGTCTTAAAGAATCTCAAAGGCAAACATAAGAAAACAGTATCTGACTGAAATCTTATGCTAGTGCACTGTTTACAATGTGCCACATTGAAAATACTGATGCAGGTTAATTTTTGAGAACAGAAAGAGTTTGAAAACGTGCGAAGCAGCGAACGATGCATTTCTTTTCTTGAAATACAAGAAAAACCAGTTTTCTTTGAATATAAGTACTTTTGGGGGCTTCAGCTACGCTTTGATGTCTATGATTCACTTACATCTCACTGCATATTTTACAACAATCTGAAATTGTTTATATTTCCTTAGATACATTTAACAGAAGGAATAAATATACTTTTGTAGCAGAGAAAATACGTCTCATGTCATTTCTTCGTCATCTCCAAAACAAGCAGACATTTGCATTTGCTTGTTCTATCAGCTGCTTTTATTACATGTAGCCTGTAGTGTCTCTCTTCAATAGTTTTATTTATCCTTCAGTTGGTCAGCAATAAATTTGATGTTATTAATCACACAACAGTGATATAAAACTGAGAAAATGGGACTATGTTGTTAACAGCTGTGATTTTATCTTAAACCCTAGAATAAGACATATTTCTCTTAAAGCTTCCTTTTGAAATCATAAGGAAAATTCGGAAAACACTTCAAAATCTAAACTTCCACTTGGAAGTTTCTTTACTTCATAGTACTAAACAACAGCTGTTTCCCTCCTAATTGATGGGAAAGCAACAGGGAACAAAAAAACTTAAAAAGTGACAATTGTTTACTTTTTTTAAAACTTCATTTTTAACATAAACTCATATTTTTTAATGTCTGTTTTGTAACATATACAGATCACTTATCTTTTTCAGGATCCTTAAAAATCTGGATGCTTATGTCAGTGGCTGGATAGGGTGCCAACTTCCCAATATTCTGTTTCCTCTGAAAATGCTTTGACAAAGTTTGCACAAACTTTAAAAACCAGTTGCACCCACCGTTAATGCGGGATTCTAGTGCCAGGATTATCCTCACGACTCCCCTGGTGAGCATGCTGAGGTGGTTCTAAAACCGGCCTGAATTTCTGTGAATGCTCCTCCAGGGTAAGGCTTGGCCCTTCGGAGCAGACTCTGAAAACCGGGCAGACACATCTGTGTCGTAAGCCATACCGCCATCTAGTGATACAGCCTTCACTCTGCGCCTTAGCGGAATAACCATTCATGTATGCCACAGAGAGACTTCTGTGCCAAAATCTGCGGCTTATGAGGCTAGTTGCTGCTTGTGTCCTGAAAGACAGGAGGTTTAAAGAAAGCAAAGTACTTAAGCTCTTCCTGCATGATACTGGAATTTTTGTCATATTGACAAAATTTGAGATATAGGCAGATTACTGAATATGTTGATTGAAAATGCTACACTGCACTCGTTTAACAGCAAGTCTTCCACCCACCTTCAAAGCTCTTTTTTGCTGGAAGCACCTGATGAGATTCTGTAAACAAGCCACTTACATCTTTGCTCGAGTTTACTCTCTGTTAAAAAAGGGGCTCGCTTTGGCTTCAGGTTGCTAAGAACTGCCTTGCAACACAATGTTACCTTGGTTCAAGGTGGGCTGCCTTTTGCTTTCATTGTGATTGGTTTTTTCATTTTGCTTCTTGGTAGAATGCAGAATAAGCCATGATATTGACTCCTGCATGCAAATCCAGGATGACAGCAAGATCAGGCTTTATCAAAAAAACTCTCTCAATGAGCTAATGCAGAGAAGTGAGGAGGACATTCTGATAGTGATTTGAACCACAAGGTCTGTCTCCAAGGATTGAAATATAAGTTTCTTCAAGACCTTTGGGATTATTAATTACTAATTCTTAATCTTCTCTTGAAGATGTCAATACCTGTGTTGCAAAGGCCAGGGGAACTGAGCTAGTACTTTTCTCAAGGTCATGGAGTGATTTCTGCAGGTCCACTACTGTTCAGCATATCTGAAAATCAGCTCTCACCTTCTCTTAGGACTGTTGAGTTTCTGTTGTGATCATGGTATGCTCTTCAATCGTATGCTGGATATAAACCACTACCCAGCTGCATTCTGGAGCCTGTAAAACATGCAGGCTGAGACAACTGTTTGAAGAGAAATTAAGTATTATTTACCCTGCTCTATTCATCTCCTTTGAATGTTAGGCTCTTGCAAGTCTGTGATGCTTTACATACCAATATTAACTATTTCCTTACTTTCATTTTGGTAGACTGGATAGAGGAGAAACAAAAATGCTGAAACAGAAGAAAAAAAAAGATGGGAAGAAAGGCTAACAAATTGAAAAAAAGTAGAGCTAATACAAAATGGGAGCGGGTCTCCCACTGAGCAATACTGGAATCAACAATAAAACAGTTCACGATTAACAGCAACTAAAGTTATTCATAGAGGATTAAATCTCTGGTTTGCCTACATTTTTATGCCTAGCTTTCCTCTTGCCACCTGTGGAAATGCTAATACTTAAGGGTACGATGGATGAGGAGAGACTGAAAGAACTGGGTCTCTACAGCTCGAAGAAATAAAGACAAAGGAGAGACGTTATTGCATTCTACAACCCCTTCAGCTGGAGGAAAGAGAGAAGATGGAGTCAGATGCTTCTTGGAGGCATGGTGATAAGAGGAGGAAAACAGACACAACTGGGAATATGAGAAATTCTATGGCTATTATGATTTTTTTTTTATTTTTTATTTAAACCATGAGACTGGTGAGATACTGGAACAGGGAGCCCAGAGATGTGGAATCTCCATCCTTGCCACTGGTCATGACTCAAGTAGAGACCACCCTGACCATTTAAACTGTAAGGCATCATGCCTTTAACTAGACATGTTTTGAGCAGGGGGCCAGACTAGATGACCTCTGGAGGTCCCTTCCAACATAAATTATGAGTCTATGACAATATAATCAACCATTTCTACCTCGGCCGCTGAGCCAAGTGAAAAATGTCCTTTGTCCACAAATGAAACTCACAACATAGTAGGAAAATATAAACACGAAACATTCTGCTCCTTTGACCCATCTCTCTGAAAAGTTATACTTGGCACAAACCTGGAAAATAATTTTCAAATGTTTTAAAACACTTAGAAAGTTAATTCCTTTAAAAGACTCAGAAAGCTAATTCCTTTACCAAGGATTCAAAATAGTGTCAATCGCCTTGATTATTTTGACAAAGTTAGTTTACCAAAACTCGTAGGTTACTAGAAAATGTAGTAATTAAATAATGGCTTTGTAACAGTAATTTGGTAAGATAAAATCAACATAATCTTTTGAAAATATTGCAGCAAAATAAAAAAAATTGGGAATCTTAAAAAAGTATCAAAAGACCACTCATTCAAAATTAAAATGTGTTTTTCTACAGAGGAACATCATTCTCTGAAAGCATATTTGTCTCAAAAGTCCTAATCTTTTCACAAAAGATGATTCACTATTAAAATATACCTCCATTGCTGCACAATACCTTAAAGTTATTACTATCTCCAGGGACTGGCATAGAAAAAATAATTAAATTTTGCTAATCACACATGCATGGACTGTGATACAGAATCTGGGTGCATAACGTGGATTTTTAAAGCTAAGGGGAATCTATTGGTTTTGACTGTTGATTTCAAAAACATCAGTCTGCACCTTCCATGCAGCTTTTCTACAAGTGATTTGTACTCTTAGGCCTGGTTTATACCTTGGTTTTGTGGGCATTTTATTTGCACTGTTGCCACACAGCATTACTATTTGTAACCCAAGTGTCACTAAGAGCTCTTTGGCCAGAGGCATTTAAACCTTCTGTGCCCTAACTCTTCACAGCTGCATCACTGCCTCCAGCTTCCTCTCCTAGCAGAAATGCTTATTAGATTATTGTTACATGCTGCTATTCTTGTGCTTGCACAAAGATTGACCAGAGGGCGAGATAGAAGGTCTGTTTTCCCTCCCCTCTTCAGGCTCCTCAAAGCTGAAAAGTAGTTTGCTCAGAAATGATGTACAGACTCTGCATAAAGGAGTAATTCTTGCAGAGATGCACAGAATCACTAGAGTGGCTACTAGCCACTGAGTGATGTTCACAATGGTGGAAGCAGCAGCAGAAGTTTTTGTCCAGACCCTGTCAGGAAAGCAGAAACATAGACCAGTATGGGGATCTGCAGTGAGAGGTTTCACATCTCTATTCCTGCGGAAGGGTGATCAAGCTAGAATTGATTTATACGAGGTCATCACAGCACAAAAAGTCAGGAAGAGAAATGGCTTGAGCCAGCTTCATATCATCTTGATGCTGTGCACTGGATAAGCTTACAAGCAGGAGACAAGCAAGCTGAGAACACAACCACCGCTGGTCCCCCTCCGCTCAGTCACTAGTAACTGGAATCCCAACTAGCTGAAATACCTGTAAGTAGTAAAATCCTTTCAGCACAAATTTTCAGTCTTCTGTCTGAGAGAGAATCCTTCTCCTACAACAACAGTATTTTTTTTTGAAAGGTTTGTTTTTGTCTGGTCAGCGCCTTCTGTTTGAAGTCATTGTGACCTACATACAGGTATGATCCAAATAAAAAATTAAAGAGAAAGAAAGCTCTATGTGACACTGCTTGTCTGGGCCAGCTCTGGAGTTGCTGTGCACTCTGCATTATTTTTTCACACAGGGTCAGATATGAGTTTATATAATTTTTGGTCGGTTGCTTTTTTTCTTCATTATCATAATGAATGTTTAAATAACACTCTCTCAAAAAAAAATTTAGAGTTTACCCACTGAAGGTGGCATTGATGGATGCAACCTTGCTAGTGTTGTTACCCTGACAGTAACAAACAAACAAAAAAAGCCTAGAGTTATGCCTCTGAATAAAACACTGGACCAAGGCACACAATGAAGTTACTGTGAGTTAACATGTTACCAGTGAGCCACAGTAACTGATACATGGGTTCCCTTAGCTGCTTGCCAACATGCAGTACAACATGTTAGCTTAAATCATTTTCACCAAGACACTTTGATGAGGTTTGGATGGCACAAGAAATTACCCTAGGGATATGGAATCCAACCCCTGCTATAACTTACATTTAAATCAAGATTGGTAGGATCATTACTACCTGATGACTGTTCATTAAATCTGGCTGAGATAAATTTGGTAGTCAGTTCAACTCCCAGTGGTTGGAGACTTGCTGCAAATGGATTTCATAGTACAAAGGTCTGTTCCATTTGGAATAACTCAGGCTATGAACTGATCTCTGCCTGGATCACTGGCTGGAAGCAGAGTTGTACTGCTGTTCCAGAACATGCAATTCACTGCCACAACTGACACCATTTTGACAAACAAAAAACTAACCAAGAACTGAATTGCCCCGAAGGATCCTCTGCTTTGTGATTTCTCCCTGCAGGCCAGGGCTGTATCTCACCAGAATAGCAAGGGGCACTGTCAGGGCTTGTGATATACCTGCACTCTGGGTATAAACAAAGAAGTGCAGATCCCACTGCTGTCAGTCTGGCACCTTTCGCTAGCCCTACATTACTCAGCAGTTAGCAGGGAGAAACAACAGGCATTTCAGCATAGTGAAGGAGAAGCAGCTGGCTAGAGGATGAAGGAATAGAAAGAAGCAATTATACTATTATGGCTATCAAACAAGCCCACATCACTCTTACTTGTGCTTGGGAGTGCAAGGCCAGCTCATATCCACCTTTGCTGCTGATTGTTTTTTTGACAGAAATTGCTCCCTAAACAGTCATGTTCACTGATTATTTGTCTCCTTCCTTCTTCCTCTGATTACAGCCAGACTGGGATATCCCTGATCCGCATAGAAATGAATATTTTAAAAGTCAGTGCTGTCCTCAAAGGGGCTTGTGCAGCATTAGGTCTCCAGATTTACTGCACTAGCAAAGAACAGTGTAGTAATGAGGTAGAAGCAATAGGCTACAAATGAGAAAAGAGCTAAAAGAAAAGGATTTTGTCTTGGTACATATCTGACTGTAAACTAAAACTACCATTGAGGTCCTGCCTTTATATAAGGAATTCTCACCAAATTTTGTAACCACTCTCACACCAACTCCACATTGTATTAACTCCTCTTGATTCTTGACTCAGAACAAGCACTGTATTTTGCCTATGATCGTGAACAGCCGGGAAGCAACACTATCACAAAACAAAGCATATTTAAATATGATTTTCGATGTGTTACTGTGTTGTATCAAGTTCTCCTGTTTTCCAGATCTCTGCATCAGAAGTTTTCCCACAGCTAACAGCATTTTGTGCAAAATAGTAACTATTCCCTGTGGTATATGACAGTAGCACAGATTTTCCCAGAACTATTGAGAAAGCACAGTTACTAGTTGCAATATGCATACCCAGGCTGATACAGTTGGCAACACAAATGCTAATGAATGCAAGGAATTTTGTTCTCACTGTGTAAGACCTGTCACAGCCTCATCACCTGCCTTGTCCACTGCCTATTTCCATGTTGTTAATTATCCTAGTTTCCCCTCAGAATGTTCAAGTCCAAGTCACAGCTCAAACCTATTCCCTTCTGGGTGTATTGCTTTACATTAATCTAAAAATAATTGCATAACAGAAGTATCAGTCCAGTTTTCCTCCCCATTCATAGCTCTCATACTTCTCTTCTGACCATTCACCAGCTCTGCTAACAGAAGAGCCCTGAGATCCAGTTATATTCAACCTTGATTCACTGGGAGGACCTTCTCTCCCATTCAGCCATGTGAAGCTTTGTGGTTGCTTTACGCCTATAATGACTGTCTCTACTTGCTTAACTCTCTGAATCGACTCATTTTTTCCAACATTTGGGAATGACTCAAGAGCTTATTTTGGCTTGACCAGATCTGACTCACCCTGGGTGACTTCAGAAATTAGAATCAAATTGAGATTGGGGTAGAAAAAGCAAAAACTACAGTCAAATTGTAACTACAGTCTCTCTACTGATGTGACAAAGAATTCCTGGCCTCCAATCTGAATGCAGAAGCAGTATTTATCTGGTCTATCACTGGTCCAAGCTTGCATCAATCAGACAATCTGATTTTATTCTGAGGGAAAAACATAATGAGCATCATGAATCCCTTTTATATTAGATTTATGCCATAGAGGAAAAAACCCTTACAATTACAAAAATTTTACTGTACCACAGATAAAAATTTAAGAAACCCATTAATATATACAGATATAGGAACCCATGATGAAAAACCAGAGAAACAGTATAAAATTTCCCCAATTACAATGTATTAAGCTAGACATCAGTTTTTGAACTATAAAATACTACTTTGTTGTAACAGAGTGGCTTACACAAGCATTTAAAACTTTCACATTTCATACATGAGACAGTTGCAAAGTCTCTTCTATGCCTGCAAGCACAGGGTAGGCCACGTTATGACATATGCATAAAGGGACACTGTCAGGTGAACAACATTGGGCAAAATTCCAAGGGCTTTACTGTGTACTTGTTCAGCTCTTTGCTGGGCAAACTCCTGTTGAAGTCAATGGGAATTTTGCCTGAGCAGAGAACAAGAAACGTAATACTCAAAAACAAGTAAGCAAACAAAAAATGTATTACATAAAAGTTGGGATTATTAAAAATACAAAAAAAATATGCTACAATATTAAAGTCTAACGTACTACTTATGATTATGTAGTGAGACTTATGCATTCTCCAGGCTTAGGTTGTGAAAATAAGTGTTCAGGTTTTTTCTGATTAGTTCCATTCTGTTCAACATTTGATAAGATGCTACTATTGCATGTGAGCTATCAACATTTCTTTATTTAAAAAATCAAACCAAATTTCTATTGAAAAAGTAGTAATGAATTGGATTTAGGTTTAGAAAAACTTAGTATGCAAATCCTAAAAGAGCAGAATTTAACCTGTCTACAATTTGATTGCAGCACCTCATCAGCTAAGGTGTCAATGTCAAATAATTTCTGTCTTTACTCATTTCAAGGACCTTAAGAACTTCCTAATCTTTGCATGAGGGCAACCCTTTAGGAAAAAAAGAAGTTACTCAGACTAACACTAAACTTTAGATACGTTGTTTTTCTTTGGGAGCCATCAGTAGTTTAGACATCTAATCCAAAAAAACCATACAACTATCTGTCGTTTTTCAAGAGAGCTGCAGTGAAAGTAATTTGATAGCACAAGGCAACTGAATAACTAGATCAATCATGTTGTAACAAAAATGTATCAAATCAGAAGTTGCTCCTAAATACATCTTCCTTAAAGGTATGCACAATGCTTCATCATAATTTATTCTATTCCAATTATTGAAATTTAATCAGTACTGATTTTTACATCTTTAATTCTTCATGGATAGGAGATTTCCTCCTTCCTTCTTCTGTTTGTTCCCCTGCACTGATACTTGGCTGGTTTAGCTTTTATGCAGAATCATAGCTGCAACCTCTCCACTATCATTAAGAGGTAACAATCTGTTAATTCTTTTGGGACACAGACCCTTACATTGCATTTTATGATTCACCATACCTTATTTACTACTGAAACATGTCACTTGACAGGATACATCATGAAATTCAAGTTGCGTTTCAGAATACTTTTGTCATTCAAATGGATGCCAAAGGAGAACAAACTGACCACCCCCAGACATGTACGAGATTGAAGTACAAGAACTGATAATGGAATATTCAGTAAACATAATGTCTAACTGACATAGTAATCAATGACAAGGGGGTGAAAGTAATACTAAATGCCAGTGGTGCTCCAACGTTAATTATCTAGGCTAGAGACCCCAAAACCACAAAGAATAAACCTTGTATGAAGGTCAGATTGCTTGGAAGCAGTGTTGCAGTTTTAAATAATTCTCAATCTTTCCCCCACAATAAATAGAATGACACAGCACAGTTAATTTGTTTTTCTAACAGTTTTCCCTCTCTTTTTGTTCCATTAGTTAGGTTGAGCCTAAATCGAGAAATCCCATAATCTTGCAAAAAAGCAGTCCTTAATATGTCCCTTCTTTTCAGAACTGAGTATCTCTATTGCAGTTTAATTTCTATATTTTTCAAACTAATATAAACTATGCTAGGGAAAAAATGCATTTTAAAATCCATTCTCAATGTTTTTGCTGCCTAACTATGCCTACTAGAAGCATGAAGAAAAACAACCACACTTCTAATCAACCATTTCAGTAAATAGAAACAAATTTAAGCTGGCAAAGGTATATCTTTTCCTAGTAGAGTATGTACTATTCAGCATGGTGGTTTTAGCTGTTGTGGGGAAGGAACTCCATCTGTTAAAAAAACCTGTGCTATACAGCTACATCAGCATATCCTTGATACTGCAGACTTGGCCCGTATTTTGTGATAAGCCTCCACATGGGGAATTAGATTAGTACAGCTATAGAGAAATGCAGCATAGTTACACCAACATATTTCCTCACAAGGAGGGTGAAACAGTTGTTGAAAGCTTGCGTTTTTCTTTTTATTATTTGCTGGGGAGTGAAAGGGGAGAGTTTTAGTTGGACTACTCTAGAAATAAGAGAATTCGTGTTAGAAGAGATACTAATACTGCATCATCCTTCATATGTAATTAAATACCAGACATTATTGCTATTACCCCAGCGAAATAACATGGTGTGTTTAAACTTTCTGCACTATTTTCATGCATCCTACTACCATCTAAGGATCTGCAATACCTACTCTGCACGACTATTCAAGTTTCTTTCCACAAGGCAGGCATATTACTTCACAACTTATTCTCTAGCACATAAATTAGTAACAAAATAAACCAACAAACAAAATAAGTGTGGTGAGATTGAGCATTTGCCTAGAAAATACAATGTTATATGCTTTAATTACAGCATTTAAACTTCTAGTCTACAGATATCACAAGATACTTTGTAGAAAACACTACACAGCCTCAGTAGATTCCACACCAAGAGTTGGCATTAACCAGACAGAAAAAGACAGGACTTTGGTACATGACAAAAATGCAAGTGTTCCTGATTAACATCAACAATATAAAAATTGGACTTTTGCAGCTTTAGAAGTCACTTGACCAATAGAAGAACTGTAAAAATTTGAACCACCCCATTCCAGCTTTCAGACAGAGGCACATTCACGAAGTCCTGAATTCAGCCTTGGTATCAGTCTCCACGGGCTGTGCACAGCTCTGGAGAACTGTGCAATGTGGGTAAAAACATTCTGTGAAACACCACCACCTTCCTTCTTAGGGCCTTGTAATGCCCAACCACTACACTGCAACAGTTTCATTGAAATGCTCTGAAACTCTGCTCAATGTTCCAAAATCGCCTGTCAAAACTCTTCACAGACTCCTGCTAACAAAACAACCCTCTCTGAATATAAACAAGAATCCAGTTCTGCATATTACGCTTTGGCAAAACTTGCATTGGCTTCAACTGTCAAGTAGAACACAGACAATAATCATGACAAACAACAAATGCAGGAGCTCAAACACAAGATCCAGCCACTCTTATCTTACAGAATGCAGTTAAAAGGAACAAACAATGTTTTGAAAATTACCAAGATTAGTTCTAATCACATTCATCTTCTGCCTTTAGACTTGCCTATAGATACATATCCAGAAGTCATGGCTAAACACAGGTTGAATGACACAGTCACAGAGTTGTTATTATACCGTGGCATCTGTAATTTTATGGACTTGTCTGTGACAGGACCAAGGAAAAGGATTTCTTAGCGCTTCCATGTTGACTGTATCACTCCAACTCTATGTTCCCAAAACTTTTGGACAAGCAACATTTACCACCTTGCAAATTTTTCCACTGATCACCATGCATCCTTATCATTGACAGGATAATCAAGTCTCTTATGTTAATCATCTCTGACAAGGTATTGTGGACCAGCAGCCAATCACCTACCCTGACATAATAAATCACAGTGGTTTATTGATCACAGTACCAGGACCATAGCCTATTTTGTTTTGGAGATGATGGAATGTTTTTTCTATGGCTGTAAGGGTTGAGTTAAAGGGAGTCCCTGAACAAGGGCCACACAATTTCCCAACTATTGACAATCAAGCACACCCCTGAAAGATAACAGAGCAAACTCTTAGCTTGAAGGATTCTTTCTCTTGATGTGCAAACTAATTGTAAATAGTGTTTTCTCAGAGTTAGAAGTTACAAGATAACTTGGTAAGAGCAATTAAAAAGTGACCTGACTTTATCAAAGGAAATGACTTGGCAAGGATGGTGCTGGGTATTGCTGATGGGCTCTGATGGGAAGATAGGCTGAGCCTGAGTACTCCATAAATTGATCCTACCTGGAATTAGATTAGGTAATGGTAAGAAAACATGCGTGTCAGATATGCATAAAATACAGGTGATACACTCTCCCTCGCTTTGAAATACACTTAGCACAACAGGTTCTACAACTTAAAGTCCACAAAACAGAACATGAGACACTAACAAGAATAAAGATCTGTAAGAGAACACAATGTGATATATTGAAAAGAGCAAATGGTTTAAGATCTAGAAAGAATTAAAGCAGTCAGAAGTGCAGATACCTTACTAATCAGGACCTAACATTCACATTGTCATTTCACTGTGTTAATGATGGAACTCTGCAGTCTTGTGGCCAGACTGTGCCTTTTAGGCACTCTTATTTCAGGAAGCGCTGAAAGTCACTGCACGCCAAGCATATTTTGCTGTCAATGTGCAGGGGAATGTTTGTGTCCTGAAAGCAGTACAGCATTTTCTCCCTTGCATACTTAATGCTCATGGGTTTTTAGCAAGGAAAGGTCTCTACAAGTTTAGGCCAACCAAGCCTGCTGATGGAATTAAGGCACATGACAACACAGTGTTATAGCATAGCTATCCTTTATTAGGTGAAGGAAGGTATTTCCCACCTGAAACTCCAAGTACCACACATTTCTTGATCTAAATGAAAAGCTGCTCAGCACATGGCAGAGAACAAAGAGATTTTGCAAGATTAACTTCACTGTTAAAGATGAGGTGGGATGACAGCACTCAGCTCCAGCTGCTGAATGCTATATGCATACCCCTAGGCTACTGACAAGATGGCAAGAATGTCCTCAGCTAATCCTCATTTTGGGGGAGGAGGTGAAAGGGGAAGAAGGACTTTAATTTGAATAGCTAAAAATTTGTACCATCTTCCAAAGAAAGTAGGGACATAAGGACACAACAACTCTCCTCTTCTACCTCCCTTCCCAAAAGGCTGACTGAGAGAATCTCTGTAGTTTATTTCCCTGTATATTCCCCCTCAATACTTGCGATATTTTAAAATTAATAATAAACTTGTCACTTTTATTAAACACTAGGGACTATTCATTATTTTTATCAAGAATGCAAAAATACAGAGTAGACAGGAACACATACAGTCTGAGGTACATTTTCAAGATTAGAGGAGCTGAAAATACTTGTCTGTGATGATAGCATTTCTTGATTTGGTAAACCATGCACATCAGATGAGGCCTGAGGAAGTAAGAGGGTGGATAAAACTGAACTCTGTGGAAAGACAGAAAGAAACAGATAGACAAAGGAGGAATGCGAACCAATCCTCTAGCAAAATGTTACAAAAAAAATCTAGTAAAAAAATGTCTGGCATTGAAAATTGCTAACTACAAGTTTTTACTCTAATTTTAGTCAGAGAACAGAGCATCTGATAAAGAGACGAAATGTGCACATCAGGCACAGAGACATTAGCATACACAAATGGGCCATGACCTCTGCAACTGTTATTAGTGCTTTTCATGTGTGTGTTTGCAGACACCATGAGGGACAAATTCATCCTCAGTGTAATTGGATTAAAAAAAAATATCAGTGGAATTATATCAGAAATATTACCCTGAGTATCTTTATATTGATGTGACTATATGGTATGGGAAGATTCCAGCTCAGAGTTGCTTCCTGCACACCCCCCCCCCCCACCCCACCCCCTCCCCACCAACTGCGGACCTCAGTACCAGCTGGCAGGGTTTTCTTGCTTTTGTTTGGTTTGTCGTTGTTTGGGTTTTTTTAACTGAGTGCTTAACTATATGGCATGGCTAAGCTTTCAGTACTTTTGTTTGCCCTTTTTAAGCTATGGGGAAAGGCTTGAAAAATTTGGATACATTGTCATTTATGCCACACCCCTCCCCTTTGAACAGTTTCAAAACTGTTATTACAAGAGAGACAGAAAGAACCAAGTTAATGTGGAATCCTAGGCTCCACAGTGTCTCCATTTTACAACTCTCAAAACATCAGATAGATAGCAGATAGTAAACTCAAAGGAAGATCCAATTACAAAACATACCAGTTATGAATGGCATGTGGACAATAAGACAAGGACGTGAGACAACAGTTACTCCCTGTTATTCAGGTAAACCATGAAGTCAAGGTGACTTCGAGAGGCACTGCCAATTACAAGCACACTTTTGAAATCTACCTAGGACAAGTTTGTATGGGGATCTTCTATTTTGTTAACCTTACTGCCGTGCTTAGCTCTGATTTGCAGCCCATCCATATATGATTGTTGTACGTAAGGCAATATCTAACTGGAAAACATACTTACCTTCACCAGTCATTTTACTGAAATACAGCCTATTGGTCATGTAAACCAATTAGCAAGAAAGCTGAACGTGTCAAAAACTCTCAACTGAAGGAGAGAAATTAATATGTAATTTATGGAATAACTAGATGCATCTGAAAGACTAATTACCTGGTTACTGTGTCTTTGTCAAGGATAACATTTAGCACTTACCTGGCACTTTTCATCCTCAAGTTGTTTTTAAATGTTCACTATAATTAAACCACATTACACCTCTGTAAATGAAAAGTTATTGTCAATATTTCACAGCCGGCAAAGCTGAAGCTACAAGTGACAAAGAAAAGGACACAGTGTCAGATATGTGTTGGCAGCTGCTTGCTTCAGCTCGGGAAGTACAATGGTTCCAAATGATTACTAGTCAGTTCTACTTCCTCCATTGCCCCATCTTCTTAAGCTCTATCAGCACAAAACCCTAAATGAGACTAGACTATGTAGGATTCACATTTCTGTAAGTAATTAAGGTCAGTAATTCACCATTTGTTATTCCTATCTGACATGAAATTTCTCTCCATGGACCACAGGTAAGGAAAAGCCACACCTCAACAGTTGTAAATTCTCTTGATCCTGGGGTCAATAGAGCTTGTCTACTAATGGAGAGTAACCTCAGAAGAACACTTTGTTTCCACAACCAAAGAACAGAAGAGATGCTTGGATATATTATTTAAGGCTAAAGAGAGTTCTAGAATTTGCTCAGAAGACTATAAGAAAATCTAAGTAAATTACCATGCTAACTTACCTATACTTGAGTTTAGCCCCCTCAATGCATCCTAACTCCAGTGATAATGTTGTCAAACAATGACAAATGAGATAAATTGTGTATACCGTGTCACCAACGCACTACAGGCATGTCAGTAGCCTATGTGTTTCAACCCACAGGCTATGCCAAACCAACTAATTCTTGAACAATATATCCATTCATTTGAGATGGGTATTTTTGCATGGAGGCAGGGAGGGATCAGGATAGGAACAACACTGCAGTTATAATATGGGCTGGAGGATAAAATGCAACACACTTGTATGTGATACAAATAGTCTTTCTGGTACTGCAGGAAAAGCTGCACATTTATTTGTATTACTGTGGCAGGTAAAGGTTACAGCCAGGGTTGGGCCCAATTGTTTTGTGCTCTATACAAACATATAAAGAGACCTCCATGTGCCTTGCAATCAGCATTTTTTAAAGTACTTTAATCAGAAGGAAGATTAAAAGATAAAAATTAAAAAACCCCCAACAATCCAACAAACATAAACAAACCCCTGTTTGGTAGCTTCTGTCAAATCAGAGTGAGATGCATTTGTCGGGCAGCCCTAGAGCTCAAGGGTTAGGTGCCATACATTGCTGGGGAAGACAGCAATGCTGCTGCCTGCTCATGCTGTGCAATTCCATAGAAAACAAGAGCTAATCAAATTCACATTAATTCATACACGAGTACACAGAAAATACTGCAGAAAAGACTCAGGAACAATTTTACACATAAAGCAAAGACTGGTGCATACATTTCTTCTCATTCAAACAGTGGTAATATTAACTAGCCAGCATGTTCCTAGAAAAGGACAAGGAAACAGGTTGCAAAAAGCAAACAGAACTGTGAAATAATCAGAAGCCCCAACAGGCTCTTTTACTTCAAATGCCAGTCCTGTCTTAAGACATCTTTTCATCCTTTCAACTCTTGAAACACTACACTTAAAAAGTTATTTCTTATAAAGATGCTGAAGTAACCAGGACATCTCTTGACTTGAATCAATCGAGAAATTTCCAGAATAATTTCCCACACATAGTTTGGGAGGTCATACTGTTGGGAACAACTTTACAGTACAAAAGCTCGGGTATCTATTTATACTGAACTCATTGCTGTCGTAAGTCAACTCATAGTAAGAGGTATCTGATCCTAAAGAGCACGTGTATCTATAATTCTATCTTTTGTGCATTTAATATCTAATAAAATATTCTAATTTCACAGTCCTACAAAGAAAATCATCTGTACATCCACAAAATAAGTTCCTTTACAGCTCTAGTATGTTCCATCCCTGCCAGAGGATTTATTGACCTGCAGCCCTGTCCATACATTGAGATGGATGCAGCTGCATGTTTGTCCTGCTTTCTTGAACTGGGCAATGGTTGGGCATAAACCAATGCCAATTCAGAACTTTTTAGACATGTTAATATACAACTGTCTTTGCAGGAAAAGAGCTGTTCCCCTGCAAGGCCCTTAATTAACATAGCTTCATAGGTTAAGCTAATGTGACCCCATCTGAGCATGTCTATATAGATATGGTCTGTCAACAGCCCCCTACTGACTGGCTCTGTGTCTTGAAGAAGGGGCATCTCTTCAGAGGCAGACAGTTATCTGAAAGGAAATGGATGGTGATCTTCAACTCACTTTCTGTAACCACGCAAAATGTTCACAATCTTGGCATGTGATAAACAGATCTAGGCTGAATTCAGATCCATCATGAGACGCACACTCCCACGTAAAGTTTTTCTGCACTGATGTTACTGTAGCTACCCACTGATCATTTTGCTTTGGTCTTAGCTCTTAACTGAAGGCCAGTGGACAAGTCAGTGTGGCAGGCTGAATCAAGTATTAATTTAAAGACAATCATCCTATTCTTCCTTTCTTCTTTCTCTTTTAAAGAATGTAGATTATGTAAGTCAGTGTTCTGTAAAGCACTTTAAGAGCCAATGATTGTAACAAGCAATTTATGTGCCAGCTCAACACAGTAGTTAAAGGAGGAAAGATAATTACTAATAGCACAAAACAATTACAAGAATTGTTTGAAAGGGACAGTGTGAATAAACAGCTCAAGAATTAAGCAAAAGAACTAAATATACTTGAGAGACCTTGGTTAAATCATTTTCATTTAGAAAAAAAATATATTGTTCAATGATTTTCCTCTATATTATTCACAGATGGCTAAGAGAAACATTTATGACAAAAGGAACAAGACAGAACAAATGCCTAGATGAAATAAGAGCTATTATTGAGGAAGAGGTACAACTGCAGAAATAAAAAGATTCCATTTAATTGTCAGAAATGAACTGGGTCTTTGACATTCAGCAGACACGAACTGAAGTCATCAATTCAAGAGAGCTACTTCTAGGCTGGCTGAGCAGCTACCTCAAACAGTTACAGGAACATGGTGATGTTTACACCACTGTCAATGATTTGCCATGTGACTATGGAGGAAAAACAGTTCTAAATTTTCAAAATTAGCATTTGCTTTGGACATTGAGGATTTTCACCAACTGATTTAAGGTCTGGTTTAAAAGGCCCTGAAAGCCTATAAAGACATTCTAGTAAATGGGTTTAATTCCTACCCTGAAGGAATGAAGCATGATTCCATCATACCTTAGAATATATTTTGTATTTTGATGTCATTGCTTTAACAGAAGGACATCAAAATGTTTCTTATGTGCTCTGTACCCCATGCACTAACATTTACAAAAGGAAAATAATTAGAAAATGTATTCATTTGCTTTTTCATGTAACAAAAAAACCCAACACTGATCTTTAAAGGAAGGTGTATCCTGTTTTACTTGGCAAACAAGCACATTGCATATAATTTAAAGGTGAATGTTATATATATTACTCTAACTACACAACACTATATATAGCAATGTATGTGTTCAACACCAAGAATAATTCTGGGGAAAGGTTTAGGAATGGCAGGGAAAATCCTGAGAAACTTTTCACTAGTACTTTCACTTAGTACAATTTGGTCCCTTCCAAACAAAAACATTTTAAAATGCTTATGATCAAACACAAACAATTTCCAGCAGCTTAACAGATTACAACTAGTGAGCTGAACCACTGCATGAGCCATTGGATCTCAGTCCTTCTCTGTCACGAAATGAAAAATAACAGCTTACACAGCAGTAAAATACATCCTCTTCTGACGACTTGTAGAAGGACTTTCTCTGGTAAAAAAGAAACAATGTTTCAAGTAACCTCACCCTTGGAGTAGATTCATATAGGCTGCTACAGTAACACAGGTTCCACTGGGCAATGTGTTAAAGCAGTGTTACTTAATTATATGCCTATATAATTTACAAGTTAGTTTACAAGTCTCAGATGAATTAGGTAGTATAAGGGCTTAGTAAAAGAGAGAAATGGAAATAAAAAGGGGTAAGTGAAACTCTCAATCTTCTTTTCAACTTATCAAAGTGGGTTTTTCCCCCACCTTAGTTCAGTTGTTGAGACGAAAACTTCTTTAATACTCGGTCTTACATAAGCTAACAAAGTGACAGTCACATCCTTCTGAAAACATTTTCTTTCCACTTCTATGGGTAATTTCCCTGGCCTCCCCTACATGTATGCAAAGTAAATAATTGACCAACTGCCTATTTTCTCACAAAATCAAACATAACCCAACTTGTTTCATGTCTGGCTACCCTATCCACATAGGACACTTTTTGTCCCTGTCTTTGCCCTTTTATTATTTCATTAAACACAAATTTGAAAACAGATGTACTCCAATTCAGATTTCAAAAGGACAGTTAACCTGCTAGATATTTTTTTACCTGCAGCAGCATAGACTTCTTCAGCAACAAAAGAATTATTTAACACCTAATTGACACTCCGCAAACAACTATTATTAAACCAAAATACTCTGTGAAGAATCCCAAACAGGTATGTTGTCAGACATTTTAAAACAAAATAATAACGTGCAGAAGCCTCCATTAAATAATAATATTTAGTACTTATAATTGGAAGTCTAATGTATCAGCCAAATACCAACTACTACTTAATCATTGCTTTTATCAGGTGCCCTGACATTCAATACAATTTCTTCTCCCAAAACACAGGTGACCATCAGTAAATAGTAAATATGGTTTTCAGAGGTGCTGCCCAAATACTTCCAACTCACATTTTCTGGTGCAAAGAAATATAGTTGCTGTGCTCATCCCATAAGAAATTCAACCTAGATGTGATCTGACAGAGACAAGAAACCTACAAGATATTAAACAAACTACTGATGAGTTCAAAGGAATTTGAAAGATTTGGCTTACTTGGAAATTTCCAGGAAATATTTGTATATTCTATTTTCTTGCTGTTCCCTTTATAAGACTTAAAATACATATTAATATTTAAAATTCATAGCTCTAATATTTTAAAATATTTAAAAATCATATTAAATACATTCCTGCCAAATATTTGACTTACTGTCTTATTTGCCACAAACATTCCAAGGAGTTGTTTCACAAACAGCATTCTTAAAATAATTAAAGGAGACTGAACAGAAATTAATGGATCAAGAGAATATATTCATAGAAAAAATAATTGTATTTGTACCTTAATTTACAAACAAAAAAAATGCAAGAAAAGACAGTAGTTGCATGGGTAAGAACAGAAGTCAGGCAACGCCAAAAGTAAGTTTGCACACACATCTTTTGTCTCTTAATACATATTTGTATAGATAGCATTTAAGTACCTGGTTGCATTTTTCAGTACCATATCACTCATTTTTCATACCTTTAGTCATACAAATGTCTCCATTATATTCTGAAATTCACTTATATACCAAATACTCATGAGATATATTGCATTACTCGAAATATAATTTGTGATCATTTAATTGCACTGCAATTTTATTTTGCCACCTGGAATTATTGAGACTTAGAGCTACACAGCATTTGGCTTTTGATAAATTAACCATCTCTTCATTTTCATTTATTCCCTTAATACTTTTCAACAAAAATCTAAAAATCTCTCCCATAGGTGTCCCCAAGTAATGAGAACTAGAGCTTAGAATATAAATTCTTACACAATTTTAGTTACAAATAGCCCCTTTCATCCTGAAGAATACCTAAATGTCCATACATAACATAGATATCATTACATTAGACATTCCTGACTGGAATTCAGGAGCTAAGGAAGGAGGACATAGATCCTAAGAAGTTGGTTTATATTGCTTGAGGTATAAAGCAACATCAAATCTTGCAGAACCTGTCATTTTTACAGATGAATCTCTGGGTGATCCTGAAGTATCCTAGTGATACTAAAAAACATCATTATCATGGCTTGATGAGGACATGATGGCAGGGGATTAAAGCCAAAAAGAAGCTTCTAAACCTTCATCTCAGGTGGGAAAGTCATTGAAACCCAATCCTGTTCCAGAGCAGAACTTCACACATTTCAACTGCAACTTAATAGCTAAGGTTAGTGCATTCATTTTAACTGGAAAAAACCCCACCCAAAGCAAAACAAAAGAAAATACCCAAGTCATCAAGACTAATATCCTAACTCTTAGGAAAAGTACCAGGAGAACTTCAGTTGCTTATTTTACATTCCAAGACAAAGATAGTACCTCCAGGACACTCCAAGGACTACTCCCTAATCCCTATTCTGGAACAGCTTCCTTGAAGGAATTATTTTCTTCATTCTTGGATAATTACTTTAAAAAATAGAGAGAGAGACAAAAGTGAGTTTCATTCTAGAGCATATCTTCAGGGTACAAAAAGAGCCATTCAAAGGAGGCCATGCAAGCTAAGGCCAAGTAACATACTGGTATTAGCAATGACAAGCCCTTACAACAAGTCCCGGAATTGTTTCTTCTGCTATGCAAAGTAAAAGAAGTCAGTCAGCAAGTAGAACTGGCACAACTGCAGGGCTCTCCACAGTGACAGTTGTGGCACCAGTAAGCATCAAGGTCATTTCTACTGGTGCCAGGGCAGCTTGAAAAGATTATGCCACAGCAGCAACAGTATCTGTGAAGAACCGTAACAGTTAACAACCGAACTATGAAAGTTGCAAGTTGCATGGCAAGGCCTCACTAAGGAAAGCCTTACTCAATCAGAACAGGGAATTGTTCTGTAATCATTTCTGTGAGCGAAGTCCTCTGCTACCTGAGCCATTACTCAGTGTAGGATGCTGATTTAGCACTGATTCAGGAAAAGGTCGTTACTGACTCAATTAGTAAATCACTTGAGTATTCTGTAGGGATCTCCTACTCAAATTCAAGTAAGGCCCAGTCCTGCTTGCCATGTCAGGACCATATTTCAATGAGTAACTGACACCTACTGTGCCACAAACTTCACCGCAAAATACATAAATAAGGAGTGAAAAAACTCACACTCCAAAAGTTTCCTCTTCAATCTACAATTGAAAGAGTAAAGATTTGGAGAATACAGAACAGGTATCCATTAACTAATTACTGGTCAAATGTCAAAGGAGGTGCTATCATCCAGATCATTAAGGAGGAAAGGAGCTGCAATCTAACAGCCACAGGGAAGATCTTTAAAAGATTGACAGTATAAATTGCTAAATTAACATGGGAGACAAAACTAAACAACCTCTCTGTTAAATGGCTTTCAAAATCCATGGGGTTGCTGAAAGCCATGACTGTATCTCAGAGCAGCAAGTTACACCTGAAGATAAAGGAATCTGAAGAACTACAGCAGAATTTCACAACTGAATGTCTACATAAGACACAGTTGCTTTTCCATCCCCTATCAAACCTAGGGAGCTTCATTATTTAGACACTTCGAGAACACACATGACTTTCCTATAAATTAATCCTCTGGAAACTGAAAGCTATGTTTTTACTTGCAAAAATATGCAGTTGTGAATGGACATGTGATCCAGGTCAAAATCAGCAGCCAGACATGGTAGGAAGGAGCATATACCAGTATTCGTGACAAGTCAGAAAAACTTAAATGTGTACATTGCAGTTCAGTCACTAATTAGAAATAACTGACCATATCCAAATATACAAAGACTTGCATTCCCACAGGAAAGAACAACACTGTATAGATTACTTGAAGTGAACTGTTTCCATTTGATTTTTTTATACAGCCTTATATTTATGCTAAAGCACTGTGAGACTCTGGCTAAAAGATCATCTAAAACCTGACTAATAATACATCCTACTCTGTTCACTACAAATCACAGACAGGGAGATCTTCAGACAGGCAGGAAGAAAGGAAAAGATTTAACATCTGAAGGAAACCAGTTTTCAGTTTCCCTAGACTTAAATTCAGTAACACAGTCCCCAAGTGTGCTGCTCTTGGCACTAACACAGTCATCCAAAGACAACACACTAGCTACAGTTCTGCTTTCTGCAGAACACAGAAAATGTAAAACACATTCTTTTAGAACAGGAAAATTAAACTTTCCTAAAACCATAAAGGAAAACTAATCAAAAATTGTTGAGGAAGAACACTTCCATGAGTAATATTCAAGTCTGTTTAAAGAATGTATACAAGTAATTTGATTCCTGAACAGAGTCAGAAATTGCACTGTTTCATGCAAGCCCTGAAAACAAAAATATGTTTTAGATACAAAACTATCCACAGAGCCTAAGGCCTCTATGCTTTCAAAAATACTTAGCCTTAGCACTCAAAATTAAGACAAAATAAAGCTAGATGCCTCAACAGATTGAGCAGTCACTTACTGCCCAAACACTTGTTAACATTTGTAGAACCTTCCTTACCTCTTTGGAATACGGCAATACAGCTGATAATCACAACATCAATGTTTAAACTCTGAAACTAGAGTACCCATATAGTCAAAAGGACAGATGGTCTTCTGAGATCACTTCAGAGCTAGCTTAGCATCCCTTTCAGAATCCCTATCCTGAGAGTGATTCCTTTATCTGCTAACAGAGCTCCCAAGCTGGCCATTTAATTTAGGCATTAAATTATGTCATGTGAATACCTTCCTCTATACCTAAACCACCATTGAAAATGAACTTTCTTAGGCATTTAGGCCCATGTTAACCAATTAGCATCTCCCAGAGTGAATCCACCTGGTCTATCAAAGCAGGAGAATGGAAGTAGTACTTCCCTGCTTGCCATGCTTGATGAAGATGAGGCCATATGGGCTGCCAGCCCATCATGAGGTTTGTAGCTCCAGCAAGAAGGAACTGGCAGGAACACAAGGCAGCTCATGTGCTGACAGACTGGTGTCCTAGCCCAACAGCCTCTGGTACACTGATTCATCTCTGGACAAGAGAGCTACGAAGGCTGAATTGTCCTGACAACACTTTCAAAAGGATACCCTGCAAATTCTGCTCTTGGATGTCTTGGTCACATTTTAGACTAATTTTGATTTACTGAGACTCCAAGATGCAAAATTGATTGATCTAGTTGGGTACTACAAAATTGTATCACATAAATGAATGAATTCATTCCACATCCACAACTTTTAATACTGCTAATAAGTTAACTGTGGAAGAGGACTAGCGCGTATGTGTGGGAAAAGGACTGGCACTTGATCTACTCAGAATTAGTTACAATCAATAAGTTAACCATTTAATAACAACGATCACAGTTTGAAAGACACTATAGACCTAGTTTTCAGTGCATGAGGAATTTATTTTTTTTATTTATACTAAAATAATGAAAGATCTTTGAATAAGAGTTATAATGTATGCATGCAAAACTATAGGTAAGGTTTTAGATGCCAAAATATGAAACAATAATAGCATTGCATCTTCAAAGTTGTTTTATTTTACCTGAATAGAAAAATATGTGGAGATACGATATGGATACTACCAGTACCTACAGCTGCACAAATTTCAGAAGATAGCAGAAATCAGCTTACAAGATAAAACAGGAAGTAGTTTTAAACTCACATTTCTGTAAAATTATAAAATAAGTGCGAGAGGTGAGCAGGGAACTAATGCCAGTGCTTTGCCCCAAGGGCTCACTCACAGTTGCAATTTTTTTTTTTTTAAAGCAACCCTAACTATGGTAATTGATTTAAATCAATTCTCCATATGCACATTAGGTAAAGCCCCAACCACTGACTTCATCTCTTGTTCACAAAAAATTTAGCATATAATTAAGTTTTCAAATTGCAGGGCAGATTTGATGATCATTCATAAACCTAACTAAACGAGTTCTACATTCATACGGCTACAAAAATCAGTTACCAAACATTACAGGAATGACACATTATTTTCTCCGCCCATATACATTTTCTGTAATAAATCAATAATGAAGTTTCAAAACAGCTTAAATGTAATTAACTATTGTTTTAAGAGCATTACTTTCCTAACTTTTTATAGAAGCAGTAAGTCTGCAGCATACAATCAAGACTCAATCCTTACTTTGTTTGCTTATATTCCTCTGCAATGCTTACAGACACTGGCTTTCATCAGTTACACGTTTTCTTTTTAAATAGGAAAATCTTGAAAATTTCACAATAGCAGATCACGCCTTGCAAACACTGAATAATGTTAAAATGGATTTATTAACACAGCATAAAACTGTGGTCACTAACCCCTGACTTGTGGATGTTTTTGTGAGACCCTCAGACCTTCCTCAGGGTCACAAGAAATTGTCACTATAGCAGCCACAGGAAGCTATTGCCACTATGGTTCAGATTGACACAGGGAGAAAAGTATGATGTTTCCTGTAGTACGCTACTACTCAGTGTTGTTGCTGAAGTGCCAGCAAAGACTGGAGCTATTGGATGTATATAATCCACAATCCCTTTAATGTGTGGAGTCAAAGTCTCAGCAAGGCTGGTAGAACTTCAAATTGTAAACCTCTAATCTAAAATTCTTATGTCCTGGTCTAGATATTAGGAAAAATATCTACTAATGTACCAAGACACTATAAACACTCCCTATAAATCCACACACTCGTTTAGAGCTTTCATATGCCTACACTAAGACAGATCAGTTGCAACATGAACAGGCATAGTAAACTTACACAGATCCAGCTAGCTTGGATACCAGTAACACCACATATTCCGGCTACTAGGCAATTACCAGGGTACAGCCCATTCTGGAGACTGCTACCACAGTTTCACTGTTATTGGTAGCTAAATTAGGTTTGAGAAAGCTGAATATTTGTAAATATGCTGCAATCATGCACTTTGGCTTCACTGCAACCCTGATTATACTCCATTTATGTATACTGTTCCGTTACAACCCTGCATCTTGTGTTGGCTCTTTCATCGCAGTGCACTTCTATGGAACTTGGTGCTCAGAGAACGATGTTACCACTGCACGACATCTTAAACTACACAGACCTGAACCCAATGAATTTATTAATTGAAACACACACACATGCTGTGACAATTCACAGAATTCAAGATTTTCTTTAGGTCAGTGCAATAATACATTTTGGTCATGACAAAACAAAACAAATCAGTATCACTAATACTGAACAGCACAGGCCTTTGAACAGTCAAGTTTGCCAGACCCGATCCTTACCACATCCCGACTTCCACACACAGAAACAATTCTTTCACCCGTGTATAACCATACATACAGATACAATCATATCTACTTCTTACAGGCATCACACAGCCACATCGCATCCGTTCACTCACTCAACCCAAACTTATTACAACTTCTTCAGCTACCCAGCCTGTCAATATGCTGTTAACATATCTTCATAGAGCTTTGCACTTCTCTTGCTCTGAAATTCATCACTTTATTCTCTGCAATTATATCAGTTCCTCTCTCAAATTCATAGTTTCTTCTTTCCACTTCTGTCCTTTCTACCACATGCTGAACACACAGAGACTCGTTTTAATCTACAGAAAGTGTGTTAGTGCAATTTGTTTCATTAACTTAATTAATTTTATTTTGGCTGTTTCTAAAGGTTCCAGGATAGAAACAAGACCCCAGCTATGCCAATCACTATGCAAACCAGCCACAGAAAGACAAACCTTATCCTAAACGGATTAAAGGCTAGATTTAAAATAAACAGAAATTAAATGGTCATCATAGGAATTTGGGATGGAAAAAAAAAATATATAGCCAGCACTTTTTTGTTAAACTTACATGTTTCACCCTGCATCTATACGCCTACTGTTGGTAAACTTCCATTTAAGGGTTACCTGTTGGTATCATATTTCTGTTGGCCATTACACCAGTACATAAATGTCCTTATTTAGCCCTTTTTAAAAGCACGTATAGCACCTTTCAACATGCAAATGATACTGCAAAAGAGCTTTTTACATTCTATTTTAAGACCCCCCTAGTAGTTTAAACTACTTGGGTCAAGCACATAATCTCCTGTTATTGCAAAGAAACAATTCAGAGCGTTAACTAGCCATACACCCAGAGTTGTCTCCCATGCTTAGCATAAGGATTGCTGGGGACTCCAGTAGATGTAAAGATGACAGCATTTTAATGGTAATCGTCTACCATGAGCAACACCTACAGCAAGATGGATTGCAGTAAGCATTAACCTCACTGATGTTTTACAAGAGGAAATCTTCCATTTTATGCCCATTCTCTACCTTAGTCTGAACTCAACATAACAAAAGGCCTGCTGGGCTGAGCTATTGGATCTTAATATCCCATCAGCTCAAGGGCTGAGTAGCCTCTTTGTACTAGTTGCAATTTCTTGTAGTCTCAGAATTTACTGCCACCCTTCTATGCCATGGCACAGCAGCACCAGAGAAATGAACTGTGGTTAACTGAACCGACCGGCTAGTACAATCAAAATCACCAACTGTACAAAGTATCTACACAAGCCATGCTGTTTTATAGTAAGGACCATGACAGTTCTGGCCTCCCCTGCGTGAAAGCTGTCTGGCAATTTTGCAAACATTTATCTGAGTGCAAGTGTTTATAAGCTTTTGGAATATAGTACTAGGTGTCCTGATGAAAAAAAAAAATAAATACAAAAAATAGTATAGAATATATGACAATACATATTCTTGTACCCTGCCAGCCCTTCTAGCTAATGTGATGCCTTTCCCTCACAATATTAGTCTTGGGGTGAATAAATAGATTATTACTAGTGTTAAAACAGTAGTAACAAAAACAGCATTCAAGCAGATGATCATGCTTCTAATGTGCAGAACAATCCTGTGCATGCGGAGTATGGTTTGGTCTACTGTTGAAATACAGCTGGAGTACCTCCAAGCACAGTGAAATTCTTTGCGTAGGAGAGCAGTGTAAAAACAGTTTTGGTGCTACGTATGAGCGATCTTCACTAATATGTTCCTTTAATCTATCCTAGTACTTGTCTGAGTAAGGTAAAAGGTTTCTGGGAAACAAATCTTTATTTTCTACATGTCATATGTTGTCATAATCGCATAGAACAAAATTAATGAAAGGAAAGAACAGCAGAGTCCTCCTTTCACTTCTATGACTGTTTCTTTTATACCAGGCTTCTTTGAGATGAGAACTTTTTACAAATCATCTGCAACTTTGGTAAACCTTCCAGAGCCACTATTGCATTCTCCTTGGCAGAACATACAGAAAAACCTGTAATCTCAGATCTGAATTAAAACTGAAATCCTTCCACAGGGATAGCTTTGAAATGAAGGTAACTCAGTAGCAACACAAATCTCGTTATTCTCCAGAATTCTGCCAAAGAACACATTCAGCCTTAGGGGCGCCTAGACAGTTGCCATCTTTCAAAGCATTATGGCCTCAGGATACAGAATACAGATCTTTTACAAATATGGTCTAACAAAATGATTTAGGAAGTAATATTAATGGTAGGTAGTTATGGAAAAGCTCACCAAATCTGATTCCTTTTAAGCCACAGATCACACGCTGTATCCATCTGCTGTTTCTCTGTGATACAGACTGACAAAGCGGCAAACATGGCTGGAGAAAAAGAAATTTGTAATTCAGTATCTACTACTCCTTCACCCAATAAACATATTCTATTCTACCCATCCACACTACCAAACCATTGATTTAAGAGATGTAGTGATAAAACATACACATTTATTAAGCAGTGTTATCTTTAGCAAATTCTTTTAACTATATTTCGAATGTATGTGTCTCCAGAAATGTGTCTAGCGGCTATTCCTGATGTTCCCACATGTTCCTTACACACTTTACACCATCAGTAATGCAAACATTATGCTCACCATGCAAAGTAAATCACTATCAGATACAAAAGAGTCTTTATGTCCGTTATGTAAGTCAAACCACTATGATCAGGACAGAGTAGGTTAATCATGCCTTTATTACTAAAAGCCCACAACTAGCAGCTTGCAAGATCATGTCTTACTTGCACAGTTATACGTTGGTTTTTTGCTGTTACAGAAGACTATTTATTCCATGTCCTCATTTAATATTACTGGGAAAAAAAAATAATCTTTGCATTACTGTAGTACTTTAACTACACATAACTCACTTTTCCTACAATGAAGAGAAAAAAAAAAAAAGGTGTGTGTAGTACCAGGCCTTAAATCTGATCACAGGTTTTTTTCTCTTACATCTTGCAAAATTTCCTTAGCTCTTCAAGCCCATTATTTGTAAGTTTTCTACCTGACAACCCAGAGTGTAGCTCCATTTCTATTCTAAGCATATGGTTGGTAGCAACTTTGAAGCCTGCCAATAAAAGTCAGTAACGTGAAAGAAAAGAAATACTTGATTTTTAAAGAATATCTGTAAGATTTGACTCGGACTCGTCACTTCTCAGAAAATTTCATTTGTTGCTGCACAGTATAGCTCTGATAATAGCACTGGGAAGAGTAAACCCATTCATGCTTTAACATCACTTTTGTCTTTCTGCCTCCAGTTGCTCCTACTTTTCTTTCCCATCCATCCTTCCTTCCCGTCTAACAAATCCCTCCGTTCTACAAAGGACTCAGCTTCCCAAAATGTAAAATCATACACAGACTGAAACCTTTCTTTTTTTTTTTTTCATTAATTTTTCTTTAGGAAATACAAGATTTCCTACCTGCGGGTAAAAAACGCCCACACGGTAGCAACTATTGATCCCACAGGAAGAAAAATCACCGATTCAGAACATCTTCAGGGAAGACGTTAACTCTTTCCCTCCCAGCTCTGCGCTTTTCACCTTCATCCGCTGTAGCAAATTCATGCCACTTAATTAACGTGTTGATTTACTTCACAAAAGACACCAGGCCCTCTGCCTCCCTCACGTTTTCCCTCTCCCCAGCGACCCGCCCGCTCAGCGCCGGTTTTCACTCACCCCCCTCCCCTCAGCGCGGGCCCCGCTCGCCCCCGCAGCGCAGGGGCAGGTGGCGCCACAGACCAGCAGCCCCCCCCAGCCAGCACAGGCGCCGCAGCGGTGCTGTAGAGGCCGGGGGGCC
>JAVJGI010000064.1:52603249-52663904 GCA_035590275.1 Ibycter americanus
TCTTCTCAGTGCCTGCCTGTAGCCAGGGCTTCTTGGGAGGCTGGAACTCACCAGTGGTGCTTATATATCTTGCAAACAATCTAACTACTATTTACAGGTGAAAATACCTCCCCCTCTTAGTGCGTGCGTTCTAGACATAAAAGGACTACACAAGTACATGAGAGAAAAGTGAAATTTGGCTAGGGTTATTATTTAAAATAATTGGTATGCAAAAAATGCAGTGCTTCCCCCCCCCGCCCCCCAAATTTAAGTGCAGGTGTGGTCATATGCCTTTTATTACTCCCTTTTACATTACTAGTAGCTGTTTAATAACTTCCTGTAATAGCAACATTCTCAATGCTTTCTAAAAGGAAAGGCATTAGGGACCAGCACTTTTGTCCTGAACCTAGCTTCGTGGTTGGTTTTTGAAACAGAAGGCTTTTTCTGAAACCCAAGTTCTGGGTAATGTTATGGAAGTAAGTTTTCAGTTTGTCTGTTGTTGTGGTTTGAAACGTTGTTACCAATCTGCCTTTTGAAGCCCTGTACTAAAATGTGATCTGCAAACTACTCTCTTCTAGTGCGAAATATTAAATGTCTCAAAGCAGGCCAGGAGGCATTACAACTTAAGATGTAGTGCTAGGTAACATAGATTCTTTTATAGGTCTGAAGTTGTAACAGCAAAATCACATTGTTGCCCTGGTTAGCAGGGTGACAAAGCACATGCTTCTGTACTTTTAGGGTGTCTATACGTGTGAAGAAGGAAGATGCCAGCTTCTCCCTTGCTCCTGAAAGAGATCATATCTTACTAAGCACTCATTGACCACAAACATCCCCTCATTTGCCCGAGGTTTTCTTGTGCATGGATGAGCCTTCCTGATGCAGCCAGATCTACTGCAGCCCTTTGCAGTAAAGGTCATCTGTAGCAGGCAAACTGTCTGCTTCTTTTGCATTGTGCCTTCAGTGGAAGCATGCATCTCAGTTTCCCCTGTTTTTAAGCACAGGCCCTGTGGCAAGTCTTCACAGTAAGAACTGTGAAAAAGTGATACATGAAGGCTTGTGCTATTACTCCCGGATTCTCTTATACAGTGGGGCCACTTACTCCTTTCTTTCCGTTCATACCATCTTGGACTTCCTTCAGAGGTGCTTCTTACATGGGAATCCAGAAGATTAATTTTAAATTCTAAGAGCCAAGTTCTTCGGAGTGCCTGGACAGGAACTGAGCTTCTAGACGTAAGATCTGTAATACTTGCCTGGTGACAAGTAAATATTTGTAGGTGAATAGGAGTCTCTGTTCAGATATCTCAGAGCAGGAAATGCAGTGGTAAGTGAAGTCTAGGAATAGTCCAAGAACTTGCTACCTGTAAGAAATTGAAGCATTATCAGAAAACAGGTGTTATGTGAACGCCTAAGGCTTAAATTTTCTTTTAGACTTTATGACTTCTGTTGTAAGTGACTGAATGATAGTACTGTTTAGGTATCAGCTTTTCTTTGTATCTGTTTGTTTTATGTAGCAGCATGTGGACTTGTGGAACATTAACATTTTTATTTAATTTCCTTCTGTGTCTGTGGCAGGCCCTAGAATTCTTATAACAAGTTTTTCCACTGAATCAAAAAAAAAAAGGGTATGGTTGAATCAAAAGCACCTACATTTCAGCCTGCATTTACATGAAAACACTGGGATTTTTAGTATGGAAGATGGGTAGTTACTGAAAGCTGTCTCCACTATTTCACTCAAGTGCATGGGAATAATCTTACAAACTTTCCTAATGAAAGGGGATCAATATCTTAAACCTGCCAGTTCTTATTTAACAAAAGTGAAGTTTTGTAGTGGCATTTACTCATTCAATAGCTTCAAAAAGCAGCTGATGTGTTCACTGCATGTGCTAATACTGTTTTCATCATATACTTGGAAGAAAATAATTCCTCGTCCTTTTTGGATCCTAATTTCTGCTTTCCCTTCAGGGCAATGAGGGGGTGCTACTCCTGTACAGTACTAAGAAGACTAAGTTTTAATTGCTTAATTGCTGTTTTAAAAACCTGTCCACTGAACTCTTTTTAGCCTTCTCAAGTCATATTCTGAATTACTTGAACTTCAAGGTGAAAGAAAAGCAAAAATGTCCCCCATATATTTCTGGTTTTAAAGTTTCTTTTTTTGGTTCATTTTGTTTTTTTTTTTCTTTTTCCTTCATTCTGTTTCCATTGTTGAAATGATGCACTGACTTTGCATTTTATTCTTGTGGACTTTGATATGAAGTCAGTGGTGTCTGTATTAAAGGTCTGATTTCTTCTACCCTACCCCCTGTAAATAGGATGTCCATTTAGGAGTTTATAACACAAGCACCTCAGTGTTCAGTGGACTTTATTCCTGCATGTATTTGAGGTAAGGAAGTATTTTCTCTGTATTAATGGCAATCTGGTGTACCTGTCAGCAGCTGCACAGGAAGTTTTGAAAATCAGCAGAGAATAGGAGCCCATAATAAATTTCTTATGCAGTAAATAATCATCTAAAGAGGGACATATCCCCACTTTTGTTGCTCTAAAGGCTTATTGCATTAACCAGAAATGTGATCCTGCTGGCAACAGTAGTAATAAACTTTAAGTGCCTTATTGTATGCTAGGATGAAGTTCTGATGTGAGGAGTTCAGCTTATAGCTGATGGAGTGGTGCTGAGGACAGGCAGGACATGCAGCCAGCCATCAGGCAGGCAGAAGGCAGCAATCCTGGCCTATTGTGTCAAAGTGGGTAGTGAAACGCTTCATGCACGACTGTAGTTAATTTCCCATGCCATTGTACAAATTGTCATTGAAAACTACTTGTTAGGTATGGGGCTTTAAGGCTTGTAAGCTTGCCTGTATCCCGCATTTGCCTAACACCGTGTTTGCTCAGGGTGTGTGAGACGTTAATGCCACCTGCTGGCTCCGAATTAGTGTAAATCTTGCTCTGCACCTGGAGGAAGGAAATACCTGACGAGTGTAGCATTTGTAAACCTTAAAGTGTAGGATTAATAAGTCCTGGTTTTAGTTTGCTCTTCTGGAGAGAGGATAATTATTTCTGCAATGGTTTTTTTTCCCTTCCCAAAGATTAAGGACACAAGGGGGATTAAATTTATGTTCTGTTGCTTTGCCAACATTCAGGACTTGGACTTTCTATTGCTTTCTCATCTGACTAAAATTTTCCTTCTAATCCTACAGATGTGATGGACACGTGCCTTCCTATTGTCTTTTTCTCTAAGCTATTTCCCTTTTCACTTGTGTGTGATAGTAGTTTTTGAGGCGGAAAGGGAGAATAAAAAGTTGTTTTGTGATCTTAGATACCCAAAGGATGCCCAGGGCACTGCTAGTAGACAGGTGTTTGAAATTATATCTTGGGATTTGGTTGTGGAAGAGGAGGAAAGACTTCCTGCAGCAAGTATGATGAAAGTATGATATATATATATAATGAAAATAAACTCTTATAGACAGCTTCAAGTTCTTATAATTCTAGTAGCAGTTTTCAGTTACAGTGTTCGTTCTTGGCAACTCTTGAATCCTATGTTTTTTTCTGATTTATTCATTGACCTTTCTACTCAAAAGAATAAGGGTAAATAATGGACTGTTGCATCCATTTTCTAGTTTGTGTTGTCTTAATCTGCAGAACATCTGTTAGATTGTTAAATCATTTACGTTTAGCACTTATTGAAAATTGCGGTCTATGTACACTCTCATTTTGTTGGTATAAACTCCACAGGGTGAATCTAGTGTGTTGTAACCATATACGCCAAGAATGGGGGGGAGGTACGCCCAAGTTGAGAAATTTAAGATGTGTGATGCGAGAAGGAAAAGAGCAGAAGTTTTAATTGAGAAAATGTCGCACGTTTCTCCTGGCTTTTAAGCTTTTAAGTTCTCTTTTACTAATAACTTCATTTAATAAGCAGGGACAATGTTTGGTTGTCCTTGTCTGCAGAAGGTTTAGATTCTAAGTGCTGATGTTTGATGATATATATTATCAACAGTAAAGAAATACCAGTTACTCAGGGTTGTGTTTTGGTGTGGTTTTTTTTTTAACTTACGCTCAGTTTGCAAGGTGTTCCTACAGTTCATCACCTCTTCCCTTTTGCTGTTTTTCTCAGATGTGTAAAGGAGCTTGGTGAAATCCTAGCATTTAAGGAACAGCCATAACAGTTTTTTGATATTTGCTTTATCCCCAGAACACTGGAACCGTAGGTGTGTTGTGAGAGTGTGTGTGTGGTTAAGAGAGTAAATTACTACAGGTACTTTGCTTGTGATTGACAGAGGTTATATGGAATGGCATAGCGTCAGATTTAGCCTCACTTATAGGATAGGGTTGGATCAGAAGTTGTCGTGATACTGCTCTCATCCTAAATTTTTAAATGATTTTGTAATGTTTGTATGAAAATAGTTTGTCTTGTGTCTCTACATCCAAAACTTTGAGTGTTATTTGTGATCACTTATCAAATGCTTTTTGAAAGGCTTACTCATTTCCAGGTTTCCACTTGGAAAGTGAAAATCACTGACAAAACCGGGCTAGCTTGCTAGTATAGGTATAAGACACGTTAAAGCTGCTGTTTATACTGAAAACATTTGCCAATCTGCTTCTGATTTTGAGCCAGTACAAGGAGTGTGACTTCCCTTTCTCGAACTGGTAAGCCCTAATCTTGTTGGTAAATAGGGGATCTGTGGATTGTGCCTCAAACTTTCCTAAAGTAGCTGTAGTCTACTACTGTTCTTTGTCAGACTGATGCAACAGATGATGGTTAAACTGTCCTTTCTTCTTACGGTATGCTTTTCTGTATTCCAGCAGCGTGGGTTACCATTGCTTTCTAAGAGTAGCTTGACTTGAAGTGTTGAGAGACAAGGTGGAGGTGAAATTTTCAGTATGATTTAAATAATTTTTTTTCTTTACACTGTTATGGGACTGAGGAGTCTTGTCCATCTTGACATGGAATTGGCTTGAAGTTCACCCATTAATAAATGGTATCATTCTTTTCCATGTGTCTTGGGTCTGACTGGTATGTGGATGATCTTGAAGTGTATATTCAAGGTATTTTATCTTAATTATAAAGTTTTGCAATTGTGTAATACTTCCAAATATATTGGCAAAGCATCTACTTCAACATGCAATTGACCCTTGAAACTAGTAATGCCAACAGATGTAAAAATTAAAAGAATTATAATTTCAGTTTAAACAGACTTTCAGTTTTATAAGCATGCCAGTAGAATTGGTAGTTAGCAGGAAGCCTAAACTTAAAGCATTCTGTCTTTTGAAGTTTACTTTTATATCCTTGATAGAACCTGAAGTTGCAGAAAAATGAAGGGAATTCTGCAAATTCACTTGTAAATCCTTTCCAATGAAAAGGTGGGGGGTACCTTCCCACTTCTGTTGTTAGGGGGACCACCTGCATACTCTCCAGGCTTATCAACTTAGAGATTCTTCTGTCTCGACAGTGGGTAGTTCTGCAAAGTCTGCATCAGCATCCTGGCTACATGAACTTCCGTGAATCAGTTTCCTGGGAGTTGGAAGTCTTTCAAAGGGCTTCTAACTTTGTGGCGTCCTGTAAGCTAGTACAACGTTTGGTATATTTGCATATTGTTTGGTATCCATTAGTTGGTTTCCACTTGGGTAATGATTGCAGTAGTAGATCCAGGTTGGCAGTGGTTAGGAATGATTAAAAAATCACTGCTGCCTTGGATACTTCTGACCAGTTTTCTTGAGGTACTCTTTCAAACTCAATTCTACTCGTACTCTGCTCTTGTCTTTCCTCTGCCTTGAAAGTGTCCCAGAGACAAGAGCTTGGATTTCAGGCAAGTGTACCTCTTTGAAAAACACCAAGCTTAACATTGATTCGTAAAAGTCTTTGAGTAGTAAGCTTCTTATATTTCCCGTAATGTGGATTGTCACATGTTACTTAATTTGAACTATCATATCTTTAACCAGATTTTTCTTGGTGCTGAGTTTGTGATGGAGAGGCAACATCTATTCTTGATGATGTGTTATTTCCAAAGAGTTTCTTAAGCTGCAGTCCTGTGCCATGTTTTTAGAGCTCTAAGTGGAATATGCATTTTCTAGTCTACTTAGCTCAGGAGGTGAGTAAACCATTCAGTTGATAGTTTGGCTTCTGTGTATGCTTTTTTCAGTAAGGTGCCTGCCACTTAAAGCAATATGTTCCATATTGTGCTTTATCACACCAAGTAAATCGTATATTAAAAATAGGTTATTGCATAATCTCTGTTTTAAATACATGTACTTTATGTTCAAATAACTATGATCCAAATGGGTATTACATTGAATATTATAATTTAAACCCTCAGTTTAGATACATGCATGAAATATATATACTTAGCTCTACATTATTTCAACATATTATTATACTCCCAACATTCAGAGTCTTTGAACTTTTATCCATGCAATAAAAATTGCTTCAGTTGTTGCTTGTTTTGGCTTTTGCAAAACACTAAGGGATGATACTGAGTACAAGAGCAAAGCCTAAAAAGATAATCGGAGATTACTGTAGTCTGAAGTGGCAGTGAAGATGAGTTTTGATCATAGTCATTTACAACAGACTTTATTTAACGCTTACCACAACACTGGAAGTTATTGTGCTTTGTTGATGTTAATTCAGTGTGTTCATAGACAAATATGAAATACTTCTGAAGCAGTTCAGTGGGTTCTTTCCTTTGGCTCTTCTTTGCAGAACAAGGTGCTTTTTCACTTTTGTTTCTTTTAATGGAGAAGTAAAAGTTAGAGACATTGGAGCATAAAGATGAGAGCTTAAGACTTTACATAGTAGTAATGTGAAAACACTTTGCCTCAGGAGGTATTGTTTAGATGTTTATGTACGTACAGTTAGAATTTAAATGGGATTTGTTCCCTATCTCATGTTTATTTTTTAAAAAAATACTCTTTAACTGTGCTGTGTTTTTGCATACAAATTGAATAGCAATATATATTCATTGTAGTAATTCTGCTATAGAATTTTGATTTGAAAAAAGCTTTTTTACTTTGCTTGAAGTACTTAAAGCAATACAGGTTTGTATTACAGATATGTAAACTTACATGACAGGCTTCTGGGTTTGATACCCAAACTAGCTTTTATGTAACAGGTAACTATAGTATTTTTCGTAGTTCATTAACTTGCAGTTGACAAACTGGAACTAAAACCTGACTTTTTATCATATTTTTGTCTCTGCATACCCTAGCCAATTGAAAGCTTTTCTCAGTGTAAAGATTACTGGACTACCGGAATTGATCTCATCTACCCTATTAGTTTCTTATTCAAATATAGTTCTTGATATTCCTGTTGCTATTTATGTCTGTAATGCGTATGTATATTGGAGTGATATGTATACCAGAAACATTATTAGACTCTACTGATTGCTCTGGTTACTTGTAAAACTTCTTGGAGAAAAGTTTCTTACGATGGGTCTGAAACAGTCTTCTCTTCTAGAGTTGCCCTTTCAAAGCTAAAGAGAGCCAGGACACCTTTATGGAGAAGGAAGCAGGCAGCATGGAAAACTGGTTCTAATTTTTAATAGGTATGAATCAGCAGTGCACTGCTTTCCAGAACTGCCTTAAGTTAGGTTGAAATACCTATTTCTTACTTTGGTTTTCCTAGCACTTCAATTTTAGATCCCCTGTCAAGGAATCCTTTTATTCCTTCAAGTGATAGTCTGAGGTAGAACTATATTATGTTATGCGAGTGGGCTGTACAGTGAACAACTGGAACTTATGCACAAATGGATATTTTTTTTTTTTAAGCAAACCATAATTGGAGTATGTCTTTCCAAGAATAGCCTTTTCTGGAAGAAAGTAATATTATATTAGGGGCAGGTGATACTTGGGATCAATATATTAAAAAAGAAATGTGGTTTGTTGTTAAGGCAGTTCTTTGTAGTACTTAAACATGCAACATGTAACAAACAAAACGTGTAGGTCATCTCACTGATGTAGCGTAACTGAAATGGTTTCTTTTAGTAGGTGATTTTCTGCTGCCCAGTCATTGACTGATGTGTCAATCTGTAAATGTGATGATACAACTGAGTTATGTTGCTTGGTTTTTTAATCTTTTTTTTCATATGGTAGCCTTTCAGTCCCTCTTCATCTCTGTAGTAGATGAACCAAATGCTAGATTTAGCAATGTCTATGTCTAACCTACATACATGTGACACTCCTAGCTATTTCAAACATGTAGTTGGTATAATCAAAACTATTATCGTGATCGTATGAGAAGCACTTGTCTTCAAGGTCCGCCAACTAGATGTATGAAAATAGGGCTTGAAGTTCTAGTATATGCAATAAATACTTGTGTTTGCTGTTGAACTAATTAGGGGCTGTGTCGTGCCTTGTCTTGATTAGGTTTAAGATCACATCTTCATTCTGCTGCTGCTCTTAAGAAAAACAGGCCATTGTTTGTTTTCCCTTCACTCTCTTCTTACCTTGTTCTTTGTCTCCATTCTCTCCTGTATCATTTACTGTTTCATTCCCAAGTTTTTCTGCAACAAGAAGTTATTCTCTCTTAATTTTCCTATCATTCTTCCAAGCTGCATAATTGGAGGACTTCATTCACCAGGGAGGAAACAACGGTCACATAAAACTGAATGTTTATGGATGCAACCTGCTATTGGATGAGGGCAAAGAGAGGGCACCGTACACTCAGCTGTTGAAAGTTATAGTCTGTCTCTGGACTTAACAGATTTCTCTTGTACTTCAGGTGGAGTATGTTTTGACTAGTCATGTCTTCATGTATTGACACGTCATTTACAGAAATAGTGCCTTCATTTGCTCTTACATATCTGGCACTAGATGATATCTGAGAATGTTCTCCAATTCTACAATTCATTCATTTTTAGGTAGACAGAGCAGGGGATTCTAGTTCATTTGTTAAAACAGTACCTTTTGTGGGACAGACTCCGGCTTCAGAGATCGTCTGAATTGGTTTTGTGTCTCACTAAAGCAGGTTTGCATTTTAGATAAAAATTCCACTTTGGCTGTCTTGTTCTTCAGCTGTTTGGTCTGTGTATTGTGCAGGTGCTTGAAGGAAAAGATAGTCTAAGGTGCAGTATTAATCTTCAGTACCTTCATGGTGTCAGTCATATGCTGAGCTTTCTATTAAGCTTTTTTATGCGTTTGGAGTGCTAATTGTGCTGACTTTGCTTGTGAGGCAGTAGAATGAACATCTAGGAAAAGGGAGATGAAGTACTTAAACAGGATCCTTCTGGAGAGTCTCCTTGCAGTCCTCTTCATCCAGTTCTTCCCTGATCGCTGTTGCTGATGATAAGAAAGACTTGTGCATTGGACTGTGGAAATGTCTTGTGAGGGGCTAGGAAATGCAGTTCCTGAGACAGTGAAGAGAGTTGTAAACAATGTACTTCTGTGTGGGTTTTGCCTGTTTGGTATCCTGCTCCTGTCTAGTGCTATTTTTGTGATGTTTTTTGGGGGGTTGAAACTTGCACAGCAGAGATCTCATCCTGCGTTGTTCTCAACTCTTACAGTAAATTAACTCTGTCCCAAATGCTGTAATCTTTATTGGGTGGTGAAAGATGGGATTTGGATTGTATTGCTCTTAAAGAAGCTGAAGTTCTTGATGCAAGTAACACTGAAAATATTGCAAATTTAATTATTATCAGCGGATAGTTTCTTTTTAAGCCCTGCTTGAAACTGAATAACTTCCTCTTAATCCTTAGTGGAAGGAAAAATGCTTGTGGAAAAGTAACTTCTTTACACTTGGTGAGCTTCTGGGACTTTAGGGAACTTAAAACTTAGTTATGAGTGGATCCCTTGTGGTTTAATGCCAGACTGTAGGCTGGAGAAATGCCTATATCAGCTGCTAAATGTTTATAATTCACTGTAGCCTTCACTAGCGCAGTAGACTGCATTTAGTCACGCTGCTCATTTCTGGAGGCACATGTGGAATTCAATTGGAGTGGGTCCAAACCTCACAAACAAACTTTTGTGGGATGATGGGATATTTTGTGGTAAAGAGCACTCTTCGGCCAATGGATAAAACCAGAACTGTTGTAGGTAACCACCTAGGCTCCTGCTTCTGTCTCCAGGGTTCAAAGGTAGGAATGTAACAGTACCCAGGTGTAGGATAGCAGCAGTGCCCATGCTGGTACTAACTGTAAATTGTCATGTGTTTAACTTCCCTTCTTTTTTTTATGATGACAAAATTGTTTGGTTGCCCCTTGCTTAGGTTGTCTGCTGTTTCTGTTCTCCTTTTGTAAGGAAATGCAAACTGGATGGATAATTTCATCTTGGGTGGGTTGTTTGCTTTAATTGCAACTTCTAAGTGTAAAAAGAGGCTTGACAGATAAGCAAAAGGACAAACAAGTGACTGCTTTTGTTGGTGTAGAGTCTTCTAACACCTATGATGTTTTTACAAAACCAATTTTGAAGAAATAAAGCCAATGTGTAGGCACTCATATAAACTGCATGTTTCTTGCAGGAGTGTGAATGGAAAATAGACTGGTATTCAGCATTTGTCTTCAGTTGAGAGGCAACCATAGATTGTAAATAAACTTCAGTTCAATCAGTTAAGAGGATGTTGCAGTTGAGCAGCTACAGTGCAACATGAACTAGTGTTAACTTGAGGACAAATCTTGGGTAACTATTTCATTCTCCTGTCAGGTGGGGTGTGGGTAAACATAATGTGTTTAGTGATTCAAATGGATGATTTGGCATTTGAATTGCAACCTTGTCTGTCATGTTGTTACTGCATTAAGGTCAAACTATTAAAGTACCAACTAATATAAACCAAACACTAGTGTGTGTATGGGAGCTGGAGTCAGGTAGAGCTGGAGCAGTGAACAGCCTAGTGACAGCTTTTTGTAAGGCTGCTACCTCAGCTGGTAGATTGTGGAGTGGAACAGAATGAAGGTTAAACAAGCTTTTATAATCCCTCCTGCCCTGTTCTGGGGATAGAAAGATACAGTGTTGTAAAATGAATGTATTTAGGTTGGATTTCCTTTCAGGAGAAGGCAAACGTAATGCCTTTCAAACTGGTAAAATGTTTCCCTTAGCACAACCCTTCACAGAAAGTCTTGGTTACCTGTTAGGCAACATGCTACTTGTGTTACTATAGGAAAATTGAGCTAATGCCTGAGTCATACTGGGATTTTTCACTCTGTTCTCTTAGAGCTGATCAGGGTGGTGAGAAATGCTGTGTGAGTCAAACAGGGCAGCAGAGACCTAGAGCTGTCTGGAGAAAAGTAAGCAAAGGTCTGAAATATTGTTTGCTTGCAAAACAGGGAGGAATGGTTTGTTGTTGAAATAAGGGTAGTTTCGCTGAAAGAAACTCAAACTAATAGGCTAGCAAGTTTTGGGCTGTAATGCATCAGATGATCAAGTGCTAATCTTTAGTGGATGAAGAATGATGGCACTCTCTGTAGAGAGTATTAAATGCAAGTATTTATGCAGTCTGTATTTGCCTTGATTAAATCTGAAACATATTTGGCCTTTTGTGCTATGCTAAAAATTGAAGAATTTTGTAAAAGTTCCTGAAGAGACCCTTCTTCACAGAGTTCTTAGTATGGAAGTATAGCTTAGTATGGAAATTAATCTTGGGTTAGAATTGGAGTTGATGGGATGTGTGTAGTTTGTATGTTTATAAGCATTTTCTAAAAGTACAAAGTTAATTCTTTTACTGCTGTCTTTAGGTGGTATTTTTTTTTACATTTTGAGGGCATCTTGTTGATGCAAGATAAACTGATACTGTGTGAAGCTGCGTATTTCATGTTCTCTGCTGACTTGGTTTTGCTGTCCTGCTTTTTCAAAGCTTACCATAAGGCTAGATGCAAAGCTGTAAATTTCCTGGGACTCGTGTCTTTCAAATGGTGGCTACCTAATGTGGACAGGTTTTCAAATGCTTTTTAATAAGTGCAGCAAAAGATCCCTCAAAACCTTTAATTTTTTTTTTTTTTTTCCTCTTTAAGGTTTGGACCCCATGGAATCCCTGTGACCATATTTCCTAAAAGGGAATACAAGGATAAACCTGAAGCCATGCAGCTCCAGAGTAAATCATTCCAAGATGAGGCACAGGTGAAGTGCGAATCTAATGCTGCAGTCCCTGATGACTCTTCTCTTGCGCAGCCATCAGAACCTAGCATAGCTAAAAGCCTATGGACTTCTAAACCACCTCCTCTCTTTCATGAGGGAGCGCCATATCCTCCTCCTTTGTTTATCAGGGACACGTATAACCAGTCAATACCTCAGCCTCCGCCCCGGAAAATTAAGCGGCCCAAGCGTAAAATGTACAGGGAGGAACCCACTTCTATCATGAATGCTATCAAACTACGGCCCCGGCAGGTCTTATGTGACAAGTGCAAAAACAGTGTTGTTGCAGAAAAAAAGGAAATTAAAAAAGGTGGCAATGCAAGTGACTCTTCAAAATATGAGGATAATAAAAAAAGAAGAAATGAGAGTGTGACTACTGTGAATAAAAAACTTAAGACTGACCATAAAGTGGATGGAAAAAGCCAAACTGAAAGCCAGAAAAGGAATGCTGTGGTCAAGGTTTCAAATATTGCCCACAGCAGAAGCAGAGTAGTTAAAGTTTCCGCACAAGCAAATACTTCAAAAGCGCAGTTAAATACAAAAAAAGTTCTCCAGAGCAAAAACATGGATCATGCAAAAGCTCGGGAAGTCTTGAAAATGGCCAAAGAAAAGGCACAAAAGAAGCAGAGTGCAACCTCCTCTTCCAAAAATGCACATTCAAAGGTCCACTTCACACGGCGTCTTCAGAACACCAGCTCAGGTTCCCTTCCACCTCGATTGCGTTTAAAGCCACAAAGGTATCGGAATGAAGAAAATGACTCTTCTCTCAAGACAGGACTTGAGAAAATACGGAGTGGCAAGATGGCAACTAAGCCCCAGTCTCGCTGCTCCTCCACCCGCTCAGCAGGTGAGGCCCCTTCAGAAAATCAGAGCCCCTCAGAAGGCCCTGAAGAGGCCAGCAGTGAGGTTCAGGACACAAGTGAAGTGCATGTAACTGTTGATCAGGATGAACACCAGACATTGGGCAAGAGAGGCAGCAAAAGCAATATAACGGTTTACATGACCCTTAATCAAAAGAAATCTGACTCTTCCAGTGCATCAGTTTGTAGTAGTGATAGCACAGATGATTTGAAATCTACCAACTCTGAGTGTAGCTCTACTGAAAGCTTTGATTTTCCTCCAGGCAGCATGCATGCACCTTCCTCCTCCTCCTCCTCCTCCTCTTCAAAGGAAGAGAAAAAGCTCAGTAATTCCTTGAAAACGGAAGTCTTTTCCAAAAACGTCTCTAAATGTGTCACACCAGATGGCAGGACCGTATGTGTAGGGGACATTGTTTGGGCCAAGATTTATGGCTTCCCTTGGTGGCCAGCCCGTATTCTTACCATAACTGTGAGCCGGAAAGATAATGGCCTTTTAGTTCGACAGGAGGCTCGTATCTCATGGTTTGGCTCCACAACAACATCTTTTCTTGCTCTTGCACAACTATCCCCCTTTTTAGAAAGCTTCCAGTTGCGCTTTAATAAGAAGAGAAAGGGTCTTTACCGCAAGGCCGTCACAGAGGCAGCTAAGGCTGCTAAGCAGCTGACTCCCGAAGTTCGGGCCCTGCTGACACAGTTTGAAACGTGAACATGGAAAGTAAGGTAGGCAAGAAATCTGGAGGCTCCACAAAATTCATAGCCTAGTTAGAGAACTACCATGAAGGACTTGTCAAGTCAGAAGTTGCACTCGGTTGACTGCTCTTTTTATACTAAAGTTGTTCCATTTGTAGCGGTTTCTTGACAGTTAAACAAATTGAACATGCAATCAAAATTAGCCTAAAGTGAGAACTTCAGTATTTTTCAAGTGAGAATTTTTTTTAAAGAAAAAAAACCTCCTCAAACACCCAATGCATAGGAGCCATAGCCTGAGCTGAAAGGCAGCTTATTTGCAGGGAATTTTTTAGTAGTTTCTACCCAGTATATAACTAGTTGCTGTGTGGCAAAGGGTTAACACAAGGAATGAAAGTAGTAGCTGTGACTTTTTTTTTTTAATTAGGTGGCCCATCAGGGAAGTGTAGAAATGTAAGCCTTGTCTAAATGGTCTTTAAAGATTATTATAGTCTCTGATGTATTTAGTCTGGCCAGTGCGAATTGGTTCAAAGCATGCTTAAACATCTGAAGAAGGCATGCCCCAATCCACATAGGCCAGTTTAAACGGCATTAGAAGACTTGCTGAAGTTTTTAAGGAAGAAGAATTCATGTAACTTAAAGGCCAGATTAAATAGGGTTTAATCGTAGTGACCACTTAAACACTCAACCTTTCTATGCACATGGGGGCACAAATATAACACTTCAGGGTCTGAAGCTGAGAGGGATGCCTGTAGCTCTAAGACAAAGCTGAGAAGTTGCTCAGTATTTGGGATCAAGGGCTGTTAATGCTGCATAGGTGTGAATCATAACTTCTGGTCTTTCTTCCTGAAGAAATCTTTCAGGCCATTTGCCTGGAGGTTTAGCTTAAGAGAGGCTTTGTTTTGAATGTGTAAATAATTGATTGCTGAAATTGGTCAGATTTTCTCCTGACTGGTTGTTCCTAAATTCTTAGGATACGTCCTAGTAAATTACACTTTGTGAATTGTCAGATGTGTAATTGTTGCATTTTGGATGTATCTAACTTCATTTTTTTAATATTTCCGTTTAAGGTATCTGTTTGCAGGTCAGAAAATGAGAATATGTAATTGTGTAATGCTCTGAAATGTAAAAAAACAAACTGTAAATAAAATTGACTAAATCTGAATTATTTGTGTGTGTTTCTCAAAAAGCTTTGAAAAAAATCCAGGATGTTAGAGTACTTTATATGTATGCCGTATTTAGAGGACACCCTTTTAAAAAGTAAATTGTCCTTTTTCACACATTCTTAAAGATAACTGCTTGATGTAAAGTACTATTGGTATACTTCAGTCTTAATTTTGAGATTAAGCAATTATATCTCCTTTTTGTTTCAAAACTAGCTCTGTAGAGGGCTTTCTGTAAAGTTTATCAAATTTCTCCGTTAATTAGATTTTGTTCCATAGATTTGAGTAAAGACTGTGGATAATGTCACTTATACAGTGGGGAAATGTTTTCAGTTTTCTCCAGCTATCAAAACCTAATCAGACCCACTCTCCACTGCTACCTCAGCTTTTCTTGCATGTCTTTTGCTCAATGTTGGGGCATTTTCATGCAACTGACTTTTTTTTTTCTCCCTCCTTCTAGTTTTGGTCCTAATCTGACCATGTGAATTACTGTCTCTTCTCCAACCCACTCCTGTTTCAGCCTTGCCATGCCTTGTGAAGAATCTGTCAGCGTTCATCCCAAAGCAGTTTCATTCGGTTTTTTCCATAATTGCCCATATAGGCAATCATGACACCTGTAAAAATCTAAGCTTAGACTGAAATTAGATTTTAAACAGACGTGAAAATGGGGTAAGGATTTAATCATCAAACCCTTAAAATCTTTTTAATTTAAGGTTAAATTTCATATTTTCATGATACTGTCTGGTCTTTCCAAAGCATTCAGTTTCTTTTTACCTTTTTAAATTACTCTCTTGTGCCCACAGAACTATTGGAAGTCTATAAAGTGTCAAATACATGGCCGTTCAAATTTTCCTAAAGTTTACGGTAGTCTCTGTTAGGTGCTAACTAAGCTTCCAAATATACCAGCTTTACCTTGGCATTCGAAGTTACAAAAAAACCCCACTGGTCAATGCTTTTTGAATGTGATAAACACACAATAAATTTTATAATGTGGAAAAAAAAATTGGAAAAGAAAAAACCTGTTTCACTTCTCTGTATTCTTTCCTGCAAACAGAAACAGTTGCTCTAATTAAGTAAATAAGCCATACTTTGTTACTAAAGCAGGCTGCTTTTTGAAGTCAAGAGCACAAACAATGTGGTTTAGATGTCTGCACTAGTTCCTTGAGGTTTAGGAGCTCAAGCGAACTGGTTACAAGTTAGTTGTTCTGAGCCAAGTAGTGGTGAAATCAATATTTACATTGTTAATTTTTCTTTAAAAGACCTGGAAGCTTTGTACTCTTATCTCTTAATTTATATAAAGTTATAATAGTACTAAAGCATATATAGTCAAAGTTTGCTCAGGTGTTCACTGGTAAGATGGGAGAGCAACAAGAGGGGTCTCTTTAGATTGTTTTATGTTCAAAAGAACTGTTTATGAAGGCATTTAAAGAGTCTTAGTTTTGATTTGTAATTGATCAGTCTTTTAAGAAGTCTTTCCTAAGTTTTATAGTGAATGTGCATTATCACTTCAGACTTAACAGGTCTCAAAAGAAATTACTTTTTTTTTTTTTTTTTGTTACAACAATTAGGTTGAAAGTATCCTATTCATACTCATGCATGATTTTCCTTTCACTCTGAAATAGCTAACACTCTAGATTAACAGTTTACAGCGGAGAAATTACTGGGCTTATGTAAAGTCTGGTTAGAGTAAGTAACCTTGTTCGTGGCAGTATAAACGCTGCATGTAGGTTAGCTTTGAAGGCAGACAAAGCTTAGAGCTGTTTTAGCTAAAAACTGCAAAATAACCCACACTTATGTGCCTGTCTGCTCCCAGCAATGCCTCCACTTTGAGTGTGGACTACTGTTCTTGCAGTTGGGTGCACATCTACCATCTCTGAGTTAGCCTGACAGTTTAAATGGCTATTAAATAACTCATGACAGGAGCATGTCTGTATGGTGCCAGGATAGTGCATCTGTGTAATTAAGCAGTGCAACTGTTGCAAGCAGCCTGTGTCTTCAAGACAAACATCAGTAGAAGGAGCGACTGTTAGTTTTCTGTCTGCTTAATATAATAAATTGCAAATGATGCCTTTTTGAATTAATGAAATTCCTCAGTGTAGTTGTTGCATATGTATGGTCTTTCAGTTTAGGGGGGAAGACGTGACAGGTAGTGATGAGTTTCTAGTACAAGCCTACTTTTCCTTTGAAGATCTTTAGCTTCAGTTAAAATGTTTTGGGAGTGAGTAGTTATTCCAAAACTTACAAAGATTTTTTTTTTTTAACGGGAGTGTTTGAAGATATGATCGCTTCATGAGTGAAGCTAGAAGGAAATGCTTATAAAATGCTTATATGTCTCTGAAGTGGAGTTCTACAGGAAATTGAACAAATATTTGTTATTTTTGTAATCAGAGTTGTAATTTTATATCAACACTTAAATGAGATAATCATCTCTGATTATATGGTATTTTTTCATAGACAGTGCTATCTTTAGTTTGAAACCTACATAACCAACAGCTACCTCTCCAGGAAGGGGGTGTTTAGTGGGGGTGATTTAGGTTGACTGTGCAAGGCTGAGAAGACTTATTTTTTCCAGCATGTTTTAAAATCTTTTTTTAAAAGTAGTTTCTAATTGTGATTAGTTTTAAGAAATAGCCTATCAGTGGAAGTGAGGAAGGGGTAAGAGTTGCTTTTTGCATTGCTAGCCTTAGGTTTGTTTCTAGTTACCTCTCTTAAGTCCTGAAACTGATTTCCATTCTTGTCTTCTATAAGCTTTTGCTAAAGTTATCAGAGTAGAATAGGAACATGAATTTTGGAAAATAAATCTTAGTCCCCAGTAGCATTATCTGTCCTCATGCATGTTCTGCAAAGTACAGTGAAAAAATAGAGCTGCCTCCTTGGCTGAAGAATTCTGGAGAGGAGGCGGCTAACAATCAGTGAAAGGCTATTTCAGTTCATCTCTGCTTTCTTTATAATTGTGTTCTAATAAATGCCTACCGGAATAAGCAAATTTAGTCCGTGCAGTGGGATCGCTATACTAACTTGTAGATAAAGACTGGGAACTGGAAGCTAAGTATGAGTAAGCTTACGATTAAAGGGGCAGTAAGATGGCAGTATTTTGTGTCATAAGCAGTTTGTTAAAAGTATAGGTATACTATTTAAGAACAAACTTGAAAGTGATCTTACAGTACAGAGTTTATGGTGGTTAAAGGCTGAGGTGCTTTCTGTTCGTATTTTCAGTTTACTTTTTAAGGGTATAAATAGAAAGGTCATAGGGAACCTGAAGGAAAAGAGAGGAACTTGGTGTATGCTAAATACGATACTGGAAGGACAGCTGTGCTGTTTGAGAATAATACATTACTCTGCAGGTTCAGTAGAAGGGAGTGGTGCTCTCCTATTTTAGAGAGCTTGTAGGAGAATTTTGGTGAAACGTATCATTCTCCCAGTCAACTGAACTTCATCTAGAATCTACTTCACACTTGTGGAAATGGAGTGACTTGCTACAGGATTTTGTCGGTTTAAGCTGTGTTTACATAAAGTGTGTGTGTGTCTTGTTTTTTTAGGGTAGGATACAGCAGCATACCTTTTGGGGATACAGACAGGCTATACTTGCAATAATATAGTAAAATTGTCCCTATAAATAAAATGAAGTGTCAAAAGTTTTGCATAACTAATTTCCTTAAAGCTTCTTCTGACATGGCTGTAGTGGTTGGAGATCATCCACATTTAACATCAGGACAGCTAAAGGCCTGTAGCACTGAAAACTTCTGTAGTAGCTGTCAAGCTGTCTAAAGATTCATTAGATTCAAGCTTGTGACATATGAATGTAAGCAGCTTCGAATTATTCTTAATCTGTAATAGGAAGAACCTCTGTTTTGATATATGTCCTTAACAATTACGATGGCAAGTTCCTAGTCCACATTTGAAATACCTTGGCTGCTGTTCTTTGTGACAACTTTGTATTTTAGTTTAAATAGTTCCCTTCTATGGTGTCATCCTGTTAGTGTATTTATAGAGTGTGGAGATTATTAACTAGATAAAATAGGATCCCCTTGTAAGATGGCTTTTCTATTCCCTGCTCATCTTACTGGCATTTCAATGCACCGGTTCTAGTTTGAACTCATCTTTCTCTGATATTGGTGGCAAGAACTGTTTATGGTAATTTAGATGAGGTTTTACAAAACTCTTATCAATTCTTCCCTAAGTTCAAAATATCTCTGCTTATTGGTTTTTAATTGTTAGATCCTAATAGCAGCTTATAGTTTCCTGTGATTCACTCATACATTTCAGTCTGCCTTCTGTAATACTTGGGGGGTGTGTACCAATCCATTAAGTTATAATTTTTTTTCTTAAACTCTGGCACAACTGCGCTTCAATGAACAGAAGGCCAAATAGCAGTTCCCAGGTGTGGCTAAGGAGACAGTGATTTGGTGACTGGCTTGCTATCGTGCTTTTTCCCTGCACGGCTTTGTTGTTGCTACCACATTCGGCAGCTGGCGATAACTGTCCCTGGGGCAGCGCTGGCAAGCTTAATGCCAGGTACCCATTGTTGGATGGAACTTGGATCCATGGCTCCATTTTTTTTCCCTCAAGAAAAAGCGATCAATGTGCTTGGCATGACGTAGGATAAGCAGCAGCTTGGAAAATGAATGTCATTAAGACCAGGGCTTTTATACCTTAGAAGACCTGAGCCACCTTGCACATCCAGTAAGGAGAAAAATGGGAGTAAGAGATAGCCTTGCATGTCTGCGTAACCTTCCCAGATAGTTCCTGTACGCGCAGGGCTAAAACTTTCCGGTGCTTGTGCTGATGGAGATGCATAGTCTTTGATCCTCGCTACCTCCCTACCCATGATCTGAGGGGATAATGCTGACAACACAGGCTGCAGGTATGAGTTGGCACAGGGAGCAAATCAGGATCCCCTGTTGCAAGTTTAAATTTGCCCTTTGCTCATTCAGTGCATGAAGGCAAATGGATCTGTGGGATTTATTTGGGCTACGTATTTGAGAAATTACTTTCAAAATCCAGACCATGCGTATTTTGAACAACTGTAATGCAGTTTCTATGCCAATGGTTTTATTCCTCAGTCCAGAGAAGGAAGAAAGGGCTGTTGGAACTGAGGTTATTTGAGGTGTGTAAATACCTGCAGGATAGGTGCAGAGGCAAAGGGCAAACGTGCTTCTGTTTAGCTGCAACTAGGGCAGGAAATAATATTTAGAATTATAAGATAGGGAGTTAAGATTAGCCACTAGAGTATTTATTCCAGTTATTACAGTGAAACCCTGGGTGTTGTTCGGAGAGTTGCATAGTTTTTATAATTACAGGTTTTTAAAAACAATAGATTAGGCTAATCTCTGTCAGGAATGGGTTAAATTTATCCTGCGATTGGGTACGGGATAAAATAGATGATCTACCTTGACCTTGTCACAGCTCTGTTTTCTGTAATTGTGTTAGTAACAACTCTGATTTTTGGAAAAACGGAATCTGTAGAAATATGCATGTAATGAAAGATTCTGCCTCATGCGTCCTGTTCACAGTCATGCAGGACTCGCACTTGGTATAACGCAAGTATGGCCTTCTAACAAGAGTCTTAGCTTCTACCTGTAGCAAAACTGCACTGCATCTCCTGCCATGGGCCTCTTCTGTGCAAAATCATCTTTGGATGGCATGATTTATATAACGTCCTTTAAATTAGAGTGGGGTTTTTTTTTTTAAATAATCTAGGTCAGTTTACATGTTTGCTTACTAATGGTTTTGATGTCAAATATGCAATACGAATAAGAAATATTCTTATACATGCCAGCCATGTGCTGTGAGTCTGTGGTTTGGAAGGCAAGCTGTGTTCACTAGCTTCTTACCATCTCTAAAAGATTCTGTAACAGAAACAACATAATTCTGGTGATAGAATTGGCCTTGCTTGTTTTTAACAGGTGCATAAAGGGGAAGAGGTACTTGCTTTGCCAGCGAACAGATATAATCACAAGCAATTATTTACCTAAATGCTAATTTTGCTTAATTTTTTATTTAGGAAAATTCAGGGGTTTTGTTTGACTTTAGGAAACACTAGTGTTTAATTGTACTTTTGCAGTGTTTCAGGATTTTAAAATATGTGGTGCCAGTTTTGGTACTTAGTAGCTCTGGTGAAAAGGAACTAAGTCCATAAAAATGGGTGTTTCAAAGAAGTTTAGTTAGGGTTAGATTCTCAAGTTGTTCTGTATGACCTGATTAAATGCCTCAGTGGACACACAGGTGTCTGTATGAATGACATTTCATAAATAATTGTGGACTCTGTCATGTAGTCTGGTTCTGTAGTCATCTAAAACTGAAGTAATCTTTACTGATTTTAGCAAGGGGCATATTGTCTCAGCTTTTCTAAGATGTCGCTACTAAAATCAGCCCTAAAATCAGTTGGTGCTTCATATAGGAACACAGATGAATGTGGTAAGGAACATGTCCTTATGTTTGCTAGTACTAGGAATGGTCTAGTTATTTTTGCTGTCCAGTTGGTGACATGTGTGGAACCTCAGTTGGAAAGTGACTGACAACAAAGTTGTGTTCTTTCGGCCATCTGTAGTGTTTGTGTAGTAGGCAGAAATTTTGATTGACACAAACTTTGTTTTGGTAAAATTACCCAGAAATGTGTTTGCTAGGGGTTGTAATAACAAGTGGTTGAAGTCTGAGCAATGGGAGAAGGAAATTATTATCAGGTTACTCTTACTGGTTTCATGATGCTCATTTAACCTGGACATCATGAAAGGCATTGGGAGTGTGTGAAAGCTCCCAAATCAATCCTGATTCCTGAGCCCTTCAACAAGAAGGGAAGGCTTAGTACTAAAAATAGCCCCTCCCTCTACCTTTGCTCCCAAAAAAAGAAAAAAGCAAACCTGTTTTCCTGTATTTTTGCTAGGGAAAATAACCAAACAAAAAAAACACCACAAAACAAAGGTTGTTTTTTTGTGCGTCTACAAGTTGCTGTTAAAAATCATAGCTGAAGGCTTTGAGCATTGAATGTTTTTTTGCTTGGAATATCACATCAGGAATATTTTTATTATTTTTGGGGGGAGGGGGGGAATATGCCCTTGAGATTTTTCAAGTGTTGAGGGATTTAGGGACCTAATCTCTTCAATACATTTATATGAAAAAGCTGCTTTTAGCCAGGTTTTAGAAATTCTTGATACTGTGTTATATATTTCAGGGAATTAGGCATGTAAACTGAAGAATGTGTTACTGCTCTTGGTTTTGTTTGTAGTTGAGGCCCAGTTGTTGAAGATTGGCTTGGGCTGTAGAGGAGTGCAACAGTTCTGCTTGCTTTTTAGGGATTCATTATCTGAAAGAGGAGTCTATTTTAACTCTTCCTAACTACTTAAAATGGGAATCGGTAGCAGTAAAATAACATGTGCAGTTCCTTCTGTTACATAGTTTTGCATATAGACGAAGTATTAGTCCCCTGAAGTTGTATATATGCTACTGTAAATGTTCTTAAATTTGAGCTCTCTACTTCAGGAGCTGTGTATCTTCTTCACAGTATGTGATGAGAGATGCTGCTATTTTTACTTTCCTTGTCCTTCTGGGCTGCCTTTTCTTCCTCTTGATGGCTGCTTGTTGTCTTTCTGCTTTTCCTTTGAAGAGAAAAAACACTTTGAAAGGCAGTGCTTCTCTTTGGATATTAGTGAATACACAGGATTGTGAAAATTTTCACATTAGAAAAATCAGAATCCACACTACAGTGATAACTCCCAGGAAAGTGTCTGTGTAAAACACGGTTGAGTAGGGCAGATGTTCGCGACATCAGTGGTGGAAGCAGTGAGCCACGTCAGTGCTTGTCCTAACGCGCATACTTAAGTTGATTACTGGTGGTATTTTTTATGACGACTCCATAGTCTCCAACAGTTGAATGAAACTGTTTCAAAACGGAGTCCAGAATGCTGTGAGCGCACTGCACACCACAGGAGAGTCGTACCCTCAGATTAGGCTTTGCTATCACTCGCCTTCAAATCGTGGATTACACGATGAAGTGAATGAACTCACTGAATGATTAGAACACCTGATCTGCTGCGTTCACAAGGGTTGAGGATTTCGAGGACATGAATATTGAGCCAACACGGGCAGCTTGCAAGTGTAGAAGCGCAGCCTGTGAGGACCCGGGGACGCTTCATCTTTTGTGGCAACTCTGCTGTTTGTACCGTTTGTTCTCTGGGTGGCCGGTCCCTGCTCCACATGGTTAGCACAGGGAAATCCGCAGGGTAAGAAAAGTTCCTCCACAGTACAAGGAGAGTAAGATATGTGACGGCATGTGCGTGGCTTTATTTTTCTGTCACTATATCTGAGGAGCCTAATCTTGTATACTTCTGCCTTAAACCTTTCCTATGCAAAACACTGCTATTGATCCAAATAAAACAATGTAAACCCAATTATATTTTAACTGAGCAGATCAGACACCCCCTAATCAGTTTTCATCCCTTATCCAAGCAGCACTCTGAAGTCAGCTTCACTGTGACAGTGCAAAGGTTCCCATATTAATTGATTTTGCCAAATGTGCAGGTAACAAGTACATGGTTAGTATGTATTGGAACAGTGAGATTCTGCAATAGTTAGAAACACTCTCTGGAAATCAATAAAATAACAGGAATTTTGCCTTCAAATCATAACACCCATGAGAACAACTGGTCCATTTGCTCTTTCACCTTCTGTTGTCTCAGTTTTGTTCCATTCTATACTCACTTCAGCAAAGATTATAATGCCACTGGCAAGGCAGCTTTGTATTTCAGTTTAAAGGCTGTGTGAGTGACCAAATGAGAACAGGTTTTATAGTACTTGTACTAAAGAATGAGAAGCAAAATACAAAGAAACTCCAATATATTCCACAACTGTGAGTCATCTGCTTCTCTTTTAAGCAAATTTAATTGCTATAATAAAGAAGTTCTTGGTAGTTTGACCGTAATGAATGCAGTGTACACACACAGTTTTGTGTGAAGATCCAGAGCCAAAAGAAGGCACGATCTCATCTGCATGGTTTTCACCTGGAGGGAAGAATTGGTATCTCATCTGTGCCATGTCCTGAAAAGGGGAGGATTAGCTGATGGTTTTCACATTTTAGAAAGCAAGACAAATCTAAGACATGGAAGAAAGTAACAATTAACTGGGTTTGGCTACGAGTTGTATTGCTGCAATGGCATGTTGTCTGCCTTGTCACACTTTGCATTTCTCAGTATATGGAAAAATCTGGTTTATCACAGGCTGCATTGCACAATGGATGTAAAATGCTATCAATATGGAATAGATAGTGCCCTGAGCTTGCTTTTTTTTTTTTAACTTTAAAATACAGAAAGGTCATGGTCACCGTAAATCCATCCATAATCCATCACTTCAGTTTCCACTTGTTCTAGGTAGTTACTTTGTCCAACAAAATTTCATAGTATCACTCTGGCTTTGAGTACCAAGTTCTTCAGTGGGCAGTGCAGCGTTTGCATAGATGTTTGTACAGGTAGATACTCTGTTGTGCTGTTTGCTACATGATGTGTAATTTCCCTTAAACTCTGCTGGTAAAGCCCAGTTTAAGCTCAGAGAAGTTGATACCTGATTTTTCTGTGAGTTTTTAGCATCTTTTCATGGTATGCTGTTTTCTGGAAAGCAAGAGTAGTACACCCAGTAAGAATTCAGGCAGGCAAGGAGGTTAATTGTTTTCTTTTTTAAACTACTGTCAATTCTTTACTCCTGTTAGCTGGATTTTTTTCTACCATAAGTCTCAACAAATGGCAGCATTTTACATGAATCCTGTTGAAACCCTGCCTTAAGTGAAGGGTGCGCTATGCTATCAACTAATCATACGCAAAGCAGGTTAGGACAGTAGTAATGAGCTACCTGTTATTTTATTTCCCTCTTCTATTTGAATGCTTCAGATACAGCTTTTTTTCTCTGACCTAACCTGATGTCAGGATAGATATGTATTATATTGGAAAGATCCACACTGAGTTTCTCTTTAGGCTTCCTTCTTGAAGTTTGCATGACATGATGGGATTAAATAACTTGACAGGTATAATGCAAAGGTAAAAAAAATAAATTAAAAAAATAAAGATTTTTGTCTCCTAAACCAGCAATTCCTAAACATTTTTGCTATGTGGATCACATCTTGGTAGGATGTACTATGTGGGCAGCTCATCTGCTGCTTGTGACTGTAGGCACAGCTTTCTGCCTTTGCTGATATGTAAAAGTAAAATCAGGAAAGAATTTAGTAACTTTTTAGTCTTTTTGAAGAAGTTGAGTACCTAAAACAAAGAAAAGAATTGAAATCATGAGCAGGAAGATCTCAGTAAGAAACTCACAGATGACATATGGACCAGAGCTAGGGAGCCACTCTTCCAGGAAAATGAAGTTTGTTTCCTTTGGTCTTTTTTGCGTTTGGGTTGTCCGCTCCCCACCCCCCACCCCCTTTCCAAAGCTCTGATCTGAGGGAGTAACACTTAACAAGCATGCTTAGCTTTTAGTGTGTGCCAACGTCAGTAAAGAAATTTGAAGTACATGTTTAAAGCCAAGCACATACTGATTATTATTGGGAATTCTAGCCCAAACATGTATTTACTACTTAGATCTGCCATGGATGTATGCACATCTCTTGCATAATTTTTTTGACATGGGGAGGAAATAGGGCAGTGAGGAGAACATACAGTTGCTGTCAAGGGAGCTCTATTTACATGAAAAAGTCACAATTTTTACTTGATTAATATTAAGAAGTTTGATCCAGTGCTATATTACTGCATTAGGTCTGGGATTAGATATTGAATATCCATTGGTTTTAGTTTTTATAAGCTTGAGATCTTCTGCTGGTAAAACAGAAGACTGGACTATAATAGAGGACGAAACTAGTAATGTTTCTGGAGTCACTGGCGATGGTGTGTAAATGTCAGTGGGAGAAGCAAAGATCCTGGTGCTTGCTAAGGGTGTCCCGGAATCTCTCAACAGCAAGAATCAGAGGGTAAAAGAGAGCTGTAGGAACTGGCTTGGGCAGGAACATGAGTGTCAGGTTTGTTACTAACAGACTTTGCCAAGTATTGATTCTGAAAATCACTACAACTGCATCGATTGCCAAGTTGGTAGATGGGGAGTGAAAAGTAAAAGTGCCTGCCATCAGGAGGAGGGAGCACCCGTTCAAGTGAACTGGCTGTTTCCTTAGACCAAGTGGTAGCTGTATGCGTGCTCAGACAACAACCAAATTCTTGTCTCATTTATTCCATTGTAGATCGCAGAAGTCTGCTGGCTAGCAGTAGTGTCACTGAGGCTTGAGTTTGGAAGTGCCGGTGTTGGAACATACCGGCTGAACTGTTATCCGACTTTTTGATATTTCTGAGTAGAGTCTGGTTCTCTGACATAATAGAAAAGCTTCTCATTGCAAGACTTAATGGATATGTGATGCTAATTTAATATTAATCTTATTTTGGAGAATTTCTTATTGGTCGTATGCTGTAATACCCAGTATTGGTTGTTTTGCAGCCTGGAATACTGTGGTGTTTAGTTACCAGCACCAATAGTAAGTACTATTGAATACAGTGGAACTTTGTGCAGCATCCCTCTCTTTGTAAGAGGCTCTGCAGGTTTATCTCATGAATCTTGGAGTGGACCATAGCTAAAACAGGTTTAAGTATTTATCAGTTCTCAGTATTATAGCCAAATGAGGACCTATTGGATATTGGAACTAGCCTCCTGTTGGCGCAGAGCAGCTTAGCGCATCTGTGCCTGGATCTGTTAAATTTCATAAGTAGCACTCATTGCTTCTGTTTCAACTTTTCCAAAATTTCATTCCTATTTTAATTCGACTGCATTGTATAGGATATGAAATGAATCATTTTTCTGTGGTTTATGTTGTACTTTTGTGGCACAGTGAGCAACAGAGCAATTGAGAAACTCCATAGTTATCCCCTTTGTCTTCGCTGCCTCCTCTTCTGGTAGGACCATTTCGGAGATGCCTCTCTCTTACTTCTTAATTTTTTTTATATTTCTTTTGGATATTATTCAGAAGAGTTGTCTGTTTAGAAAGAACTTTAGGATGTTCCTGTCCATGCTATGAGTCTCTCTTAAAATTCTGTTGTGTTATTCACAATGCTGTTGTCAGTACTGGAAAATGTATACGTACCTCTCAGGTGATCCTCGCAGTCAAAACCTCAACAGAACGGTAAAAGGAATCAACAAGACCGGCCTGTTGGAACCTTTTTTGCTCTCCTGTGCGTTTTTGGAGCAGACTATCTCCAGAGGTCTCCAGCTTAGGTTATTCTAGAGCAATGTTTTCTCCATGCTACACAAGAGGCAGGTCAGTGCGGACTCTGCGCTACCCTAAGTGGTTACTCATGCAGTAAGTAGTGGTCTCGTGCAGTAGTTATTACTTGGACTGCTTCTATCAGCTTTATCATCGTTTCATCCCAGTTCTGTGGATCAAATGGGAAAACATAAGCAATAATGGACAAGAAACACGATTAACAGGTTTATACTTCAGTGCTGCCATGCACACGTTGGTCTTGCATTTGGAATGGCACTACAGGGTCAGGTTTAGCTTTGCGTTGTGAACCATACACATCATTGTACAGACATTGTATATTAATCTTCCTCTTTTGTTAGCTATCTTTAAACATCTTTAAAAATGGAAATTCTCTCTGGATGCTGAAATGGGGTGAGATATAACATAGATTGGTACGGTAGCTCCTCTTAAAACTCCAGGCAACTGAGGAGTTTGTTCACTTGTGTATGTCTTGTGATAATGTAAATTAATTTTTTTTTTTGTCTTCTGCACACAATGCACAAAGCAGGTGAACCGGTAACTTTTCTGACCACCTCAAATTTTGCTTACCTACTTTTGCCATATATATTGGAAGACATTTAACCATTTTCCCTTTCTCTCCCCTTTTCAGCTCAGAGACACTAGTCAACTGCTGTTTTTATGGAACCTCACTACACTGCCACGAAGAGCACCAGCTCATCAGGACTGAAAGAAATCTGAGACTGAATTGTCCTATTTTTCCTCTGAAATCTTCACCAAGTAGTAAACATTTTTTGAAGGGGAAAGGGGGTAAATATGTTAAAGCTCCCCCTCTCACCCTGTTAGGGCACCTGTACCTAATGTACATTTTCTTTAAAATTTAAAAAGATGTTAGGAAATATTTTATAAAACTTTTTTGCAATAAATGACGCATGAAATTATTAAAGACTATATGACACTTACATGCAAGGAACCACTTGAATTATTAGTATGAAGAATCACTGCAAATAACTGGGTTTTTTGTAATGTGACAGTCACGTTTGTATGTTTTGATAGGTGCCAGTGATGGAGCCAATTGCCTGGGAAGTTGACTGTAACTTTTGAACTTTTATTTTAATTCTTAACTTTAGCATTGCAATTTTCCATTCTATGAGGCTTAGTTAGTATTTAGTGCAGGTGTTAGCAGAGCTGTGATCTGTGATCAAAAGCATGTCCAAAATCAATTGTATTGTAAAATATGAACAGTCCTGCTATATGAGACCAATATTTCCCATAGAGGTGATGGAAAGGACAGTGACCAGAAATTCCATGTATCTCTGTATTATGGGAAAGCTCCTTCTGTGTGAATATGGTTGCATTTTATTTATGCTATTGTAACACTTAGGGAATTGAGGATTGTGGAATAACGTTAAGAAGGGCTACAACGCAGAGAGCAGCATTTTGCTTATAATACTATATCAAGATGGGAATCATGAATGGAGAGTGATGAAATGGAATGGCATTTCTATTTCAAATCATGGGTTAATTTTTCCTTTTGACATAAATATTTTTCAGATAGGTAACTAGTAGAGCAAAGGTTTTATTAGTGTTTCTGATGGTTGTTCATCTGAGTTGCATTGACTTCTTTGAATAGCTATAAATCAAAAAAAGAAACCCAGTGGGTTTTATCCATTTTATTCCCCTCCCCCAAAGCTGTTTGGTATGACTTATTTCAGTGGAGCTTGTGAATGCTGGACACGCTGCTGAAATGTTGACTTATTAAATATTAATTTATTTGTCACTAATTATTTGACATTGTGTGCACACTTTCTCAGCAGTATCATTTCTTACAAACTTTTTAGCAGGGCATTTATTATATAACCTGGGAAAATAAATATTTGTTTTGAAGAAATGAAACTGTGCACATAATCTACTAAAAGTCAATTTTTTCGTTCTATAGAAGTGAAAAGACTCGTAGTAAACTCTTTTCCTCCTTACTAATATCCTGATTCAATTGGAGAAATTAGAGCGTCTTTGTCTTGATCATTTAAAAACAGAGATACCTTTCTGAGAGGCATCTGTATCGGGACAAAGACAGTTTTGCAGCCTTCGTGTATGGAGCCTGAATTAATCACATAGAATTTGAAGTTAGGACAACTCTATTGTTTGGCTTTGATATTGGCAACAGGTTTATACTTGCTAAACAATCGGAGAGGGACGAAGTGAGAGGCTGGGACAGGCATCCCAATCCAGGATAGGGGTATCGTCGTACATACTGAGGCAGTTCGTGCTTCATGCTGGTTCAGTTTCTATTTTTCAGAAGTAAATTCTCTATTTACAAAGCCAGAAGTTAAATACTGCCTACTTCTTAAAAGCTAGCTGTATAATGCTGTACAGTAGGTTCAAATTGTACCATTTTCATAATAAACTAAAAATATTTTTTTAAAATTTGAGATTAATGTTTGTTCTACAGTGCTTTTCCTTTTCACCAGTCGAAGAGGATCAGCAGTCTGGTCCTGTTCGTGGCCTGAGACGTGACTACAACTTAGAAAAATTAAAGACATCCAAGTTGAGGAAAGGGGAGGCGATGGCGTGTATGTGCTAGCCTTCCACCTCTGGAGACCAAACCCTGATTGTATTGACAATGAATGAGGGTCTTGGCCTAATAAATTACATTTTTACCTACAAAAAAAACCCAAACAAAAAAGAAACCACCAAACAACATGGCACAAACCAGTTTCTGCTCAGGAAAAAGGCCCAGGACTGTAATAGCAGGGTTATTGCACATTGGATTGAAAACTGATTGATGTTGTAAGTAGAAGCCAGTAGTGCCTGCCTGTGTGACATCTAACTCTTAACCAGTGCTCTTATTTCCTCACCGTTGTGAGCACTCGTGCACAGCAGCTGGAATATAAAAAATACACTTAAGAGAGATGCAGGTCTCTGCATTGGAGAATATGGGTATATAAGCAAATAGCATAAAAATAGACAAGGTAGCTAACTGTATTTGCGTTTGTTTTCACAGAAAGTATTGCAGCCATTTTGTTTGAAACCAGATTTTCATTTTGAAATGAAATTGTCAGGGATATTCTAGTGATAGAGAATTACAGTAATGTATTGCTTTTCACTTTTTTGCTTTAGTTGCTTAATATTTAAGCTTTGCTCCGTGCTACCTTCTTGTCTGTATATTGAATGGTCACTATGCCTCTTTCATTTTGTAGACTTGAATGAGGAAAATATGATTCACCCTTTAAGGTTTGCTGAGAAGTAAATGATAAAGAATGTTGTGTAACATTTATTCAAATAAAGCCTTGATTTTTTTTCAGTGCTCTTTTAAAGGGAAATAATATTGAATAATGTTTTGATGTCTTAACTTTTCTTGTTTTTTTAGGCCTTGACCAAAAAGCCTTTGTTTTATGTTAATCCCCCTCCCCCCCCCCCCCCCCCCAATTAAATGAAGATTAAACTGAGGTTATTAGTCCACTACTGGAAGTCTATCATATGGACAAGCCTCTATCCAACCTTACCTTTCACCACAGCAGCTAAAAGATACCAAGTGATGCTCAAACAGCTGGATGCTTCTCACAAGCAATAGGAAAAAAATTTTCTTTTTCTTGTGTAATTAGCAAGAAAAGATTACATGTACATTGTAGAGACAGAATCAAAGAAGCCCTGATGGCTCTGTTCCGTGGCTGCGACTGAGATGCACTAAGTCCCAGTTAAAGGAGGAAGGTGGATGTCATGGGAGGAGGTTGCTGCCCTTGCAGACGCGATTCCAGCGCAGTCGGTGAGTGCCGAGCGAGCTGCAGAGCTGGGGGTGAGCTCAGGGCTCCCCCAGCTCAGCTGGGCACAGCAAAGCTCATGTGAGCAGATGAGGTCCTTGCTGTCGCAGCCGCAGCAAGGCACAAAGCTGAGACACAGAAGGAGTGCTGGGCCTTCGAATACCTGTGTGCTGCCTGCTGATCTTTTCTTTGGCTGCTTTTTGCTCCAATACTAATGGTTTCAGATAAGTCTGTCCGTTGCAGGTAAGTGTAATTGGGTATTTCTCATTTAGGGAAGAAATGCCTTGCGCTGAGTTGCGTTACCTTGCCATGATGCCTACAGGAGCGGGAGCACGGTGTGCTGTACCAGCTGGCTCCTGCACCGGAGCTCTCCGTCTCTGCCACTGTGGCCAAAGGAGGGCCATGTCGGCAAATATTTCTTCAAATCACGCAATCTGTAGAATTGCACTCTTCCGTTAAATAGAAGGTAGCATTTATACAGATTTCCCCCCCCCCCGCCCCCCACCTTGCGTTTTTATTACTGTAAAGAAAAGATATCCTCATTTTACTTGAGTTCCTAGGTTAAACAAAAAATAAACTGCTCAGGTAAACTCAATTCCTAGGAAGTTCTTATTTCAAGGTAGCATTAATTTTTTTTATGGTGCACAGTATGTCAGGAACTAGTGGGTGATACAGAGGTACTAACCCTTTAGTAAGTAAGGTGTTTTGTTGCAGGGACCTGTTGTTGATAGTCAGAAGTCTTTCCCCAAAACTGAATTAACTTCTGATGTGATCATGTGCATGTACACGGTCTGTAGCGACTGCAGTCTTGGCCCTGGGCCTCTATGATGCTTCTGAAACCAGTTGGTGCTTCCTGTAACTGTGAGTGAATGTCCACATCTGTCTGTTGCTTGGAGCAGAGCTCCAGCATATGTGTTTTTCTTTTCCTTCACGGGGTTGTTTCTTATTCTGTCCGGATTACAGGAACTCCCATCCTCTTTCTCTCATTATTCATTCATCCTTGCAGCAGTTCCCCTTGAATTGGTTATCCTCATTAGGCTGTGGTGGAGAGGGGAAATCCTGCTGAAATGTAATTGCTCACTAATGGCTTTTCCTTTGTGACATTGTGTTGGTAGCGTCTCGCTGTGGGAGTCTGCTGGATTTGCTGCGTGACTGCGAAGCCCACAAGAGAGGTTAGCCAGACAGATTTCAGAGTTCTGCAATTACTCCATTGATTAATCTTCACTCCAGTAGTTCGGTGACAAAAGTATAAAAGTAACCCAACCTTCAGTGATGAAGCCAGTCCTACACAATGCCACTCAGTAATAGTGTTTGCTGCTGCCCTGAAGCATCAAAAGGGTGATACTTAATGAGGGCAAAAGTGCACCGAGCAGCTGCTCAGTGCAGCTCCTGGTGCAGGAGGGTTTTGTCATGGCTTGCCAGCTAAAATGTGAGGGATTGGGACAGAGAAATAAAGATTTCTTTTAGGATGAGGCCAGCGGGCAGGTTTCTTAAGGAAATTGGGTAGATCAGCAACAGAGAGATGATGTAGTAAATTCAGACAGTGTCACATGCTCATTATTTTTAAGCATTATGTGGTGAGGAGCACAGAGTGAGGATGCAAGCAGTCACCTGCCTGAAGCCTTACCTGTGGTTAAGGAAGTCACACAAGGGATGCTCGCGTTGCCTTTGTGTTCCCTGGGCTAATCTCCCTGACCGACAGTATCTCCCCAGGCTGCGAAGAGCGTAAGGGGCTGCCGAGATTTGCATGGTGAGGTCCTTCTCGTCCCTTTGCACTTTCTGGCAAGTTGGGAATGCCACGAGGCTGGAACGTTTCTGTGCTGTGAGGTGTGGTGGTGTGTTGCGAGGAGCACCTGTAGTGCAGCAGAAAAGCCGAGCTGTCTTGAAAAGCAGCTCATCCCTCTGCGCAGTCAGAGGTAAAGCAGCGCTCAAACTGCTAACGCGGGCACAGAGGCTGTCAGCAGCGCAGTGCAGCAGCACCAGCATCCACAGGCCTCTGAGCAAGCGTCGGGGTAAAAACAAGCCCATGTGCATATGGCCTTGGTATCAACTGCTGCTCACTGTCGTGGGTTTTTTTTTCCTCTTGCTCAAGTCATGGTAGGTGGATTTGTCATCTCCCTCTTTGTGCAGGCAGGGCTTTCCGAAGGCAGAGCACGGTGAGCTTCAGCACATGCTGGGTGGCAGTAGGGAAAGGATGACGTTGTTTGCTGGGTCATACAGTGTTGGCAGCTGGGTTTTATTCGCATTCTGTAGCCTGCTTTTATGGTTCTGCTCCTGCTTTTCCCTTGAGTGTTTCTGTGGTCTTTGTTTTTATTCCCTTGTTGTGTTTGGAGCACAAGCCATGGGCTCTCTGTGGTGGGCAGGCTGGACATCCCTGCAGGTGTTTTTGGGGTGTTCTGAAAGTGGGGTAAATATGTAAAGCCCAGGAGGGGTAGCTGTAATTTTGAAATCTAGATTTTCAGCTAAGAGCTCCACGTCTTAAGATCTTAGGGACTGGAATTTCCAAACGTGGTTGTCTTGGTCTTAAAATATTAAACTGAAGCTGTGCCTGCTGGAGGGCTCGTTCAAACACTGAAGCACTCTGAGCCATCAGAGGAAGGGGCTGAGGGCTCCAGAGTGTTAAAGGATGAATACTGCACCATGCTAAATATAAGATCCCAGAAATACTAATACTGTTCAGGTGGACATGGATAATCCTTTCGTGATTCACTCAGTTTGCTCTGTTTGCCTTTTAAAAATACAACATTGTGAATGAGCTGTGAGAACAGGGACTGGGGTGGCCGTACTTTGTACGCCTTTTCATTAACACTGCAAAATCATATCAGAAGCCACCAGTCCCATCTTGGCTCAGTAAACTTGCTGCTGGCTGCAAGTACCATGGCCTCAGCTGTAGTTGAGCTTGGAGCAGGGACACAAAGTACATTGCAGCACCGAGAGAGCTGCGGCTTCAAGGGCAGGTCAGGGCTGTAGCCGTAGGCAGTAAATCCGTCAGCTTCCAGCCGCCTCCTTTTCCGAAGTTTCCAAATACTGAATTCTTCCTTCCTCAGGTGGAAAAGTGCCCTATGATGAAGTGTCACAGCCAAAGGAGCGAATGGAAATGTGTCTGTCTTCACTGAGATAAAGAAAGATAGATGCACTTGTGAGAAGCTGTGCTCAAATGCAATTAGGCAAGCAGAGCCCACACCCCCGCTGCCTCTCCAGGGACCTGTTTTATCACTTGGCACTCGCCAGCATCACTGCAGGAATACATTTAGGAAGCTCTTCCAGCAGCTACCGCCTAGACTAGATAATACCATTCCCCCCCCACTCCCTCCTGACATCCCAGTTCACCGATGTGTCAGTCTGCAGGGAGGGTGCTGCTCAGCACCTCCCGCACCGCTGCGCTCAGGCCGTACCAGGGACCGGCTGCACCTCACGTGCCAGAGGTAGAAACGGAACAGAAAAACCTGCCCGACAACCTGTGTTTATCCCAGCTGAACGGGCACAACCAGCGCCTGGGAGCTTCAAGTCTCACTTACTGTGGCTGGTGGAGGGTCAGGGTCTTGGTCAGCAGCTGTGGGGGACCCACATTTGTGCACCCAGAGACCAGCGCCCACCCAGTCACTGCAGGGGCTGGCAAATATGGTGCAGGCTGTACTGGGAGCCAGGACCAGAGCATCAGTCGCTGTCAGGCTAGGAAAGGCAAACCTATTTCTGCTGCGGCCGCTTAAGGAACACTGGCTTTGTAAATGATCTTCTCGAGAACTGGCAGATGAGAAATAGGCAGGTCCAGGGATTCCAGGCTGGAGCTGTAGCTGCAGATGGTGTGGTTTCCAACTGGGGGGCATTACCACTGAACATGCAGAATCAGAAAAATGTGGTTTATTTTAGTTTTCCGTTGGTTTGGGGCCTTTAATCTATAAAGGACTTTGCTTTGTCAGAGTAGGCTGCAATGACTTTGGCTGGATGCCACAGCAGCCGAGAGCCTGACAATTTACTGTGCCTTGGCAGCCAAGCGGACTGACCAGAGCCTCTGCCGATAAAAGACACTCCCCAGCAATTACATCCTTTTGAGCAGGAGGCTGCACAGTTTTAAAAAATTAAGTTGCTGAGCAAGAAAACGTTGGGATTCTTCTAAACAGGGAAAGCTTGTGAATGAGCAGCTTATTAAGGCTGCACATTAAATGTGCCCAACACATCTTTACCTGCTGTTAAAAAGAGGTGGCACTTTGATATAATTGGTTCTTGGCTGCAGCAGCCAGCAACAGAGCCTGGCTGTTGCAATAATCCCTTGGGAATAACACAGCTAATTAAAGCCTGGGAACTGGTGACCAGCAGCTTCTCCTTTCTCTCCAGCTCTGTCTGTGCTAATCAGAGGTAGGTGGATGTCAAGGAAGTTTTGTGCTGAAACGTGCTAATCAAGGAAGAATTCAGCTTCAAAGCTCAGTGCTTGATCAAATCCTAAATATCCCAACACGATGAGCTGAGAGAGGTTTCAGATCCCTGCGTACTGGCTGGGTGGGAGGGGATCGGCAGTGCTGTGCATACAGTAGGTCACGGGCAGGCGTGTGTGCGGTGCCACAGCCCCTTTTCTGAACTCCAGAGCGTTGCCTTCTGCTGCCTGGCGTGGGGCTGGTGTTCCGGGAGACAGGTCTTATAATATGGAGAGCTTTTTTTTTTTTTTCTTTTTTTTTTTTAAGAGATGCTAAATCCCCCAAGTCTTTGGTGAGGTTGAGGGAACTACAGGTGTTCAGCTCCTCTGAAGGTCAGGCCTTGGGACTCTCACAGTCAGAATCCAGAATTAGCTGGAAAAACCTGCCTTTGCCCAAGCTGCCTTTCCCAGAAGCTCTGCGCTCCGGGGGGTTCGGCAGAGCCCGTGTGGATCAGGGTACCCATGTTTTGTGCCCCTGGAAGGCGCCTTGCAAGCTGAGCTCATCTTGTGGACCTGGTGTTATTCTTTTCCTCGGGGAAACTGATGGATTTTGCTTTGCTGGTTACTCCCGATCTGGAATGGGCTGAGCTAGCCTGCGTTTTATGGTACCTGCCTCAGCTGGGCGCTCCAGTAATGCCAGTTCAGGGCAGGCAGCTGTGCTGGGCAGTGCAGCCCAGCCTGCCACCCTGCTGCTGAGGGCAGCGGCCACGGCCTGATGGTCACAAGTGGGTTAAGTGAGTTCATTCCTCGATGGAGCTGGATTAACTTGCTAGCGGAGGGCTGGTCCTGCTGGAGACGTGGGAGAAGGGGCAGGAGAAGCGAGAGGCGAGTGGGGCTGTGCTGCCCGGGATGCGCAGTAGCGGCGGCGCAGTCGGTGAGGTGTGGGGCTGGCACAGCCCGTGTGGGGCGGCAGCCGCGGCCAAGGGAGCCCACCCCACTTTGTGGTTTAATGCCGGGCGCTGAGGGGGGGTGAGAGCACGCAGAAGCAGGTAGCAGCGTGGCTGTGCCATGTCTGTGGGGGAAAGAGACAGGGCCGGCATGCCCGAGGGCAAGAGCAGGCAGGAAGGAGCAAAGTGATGGTAGTAGAAAGAGGGGACAGGGCCTTGCACGCTGCCAAGGGCAGAAAGAGCAAAAAGCAAAAGGGCAGCCACTACACAGTAACAGAAACAACCCGGGGTGGTTCCTCTGCCCACCTGGTTGTGATGCTGCGCCAGGCTTGCTCACGAGGGTGCGTGGCAAGGTGCGGCAGCCTGCGTGTTCGGGGGAAGAGAACTGAGGGCATTCCCCCTCCTGCTGCAGCAAAGGGACACCAAATAAACAGGATTTTGACAAGGTTTGTGGAGCCCTTCGCTGTAGCTGAGTGGATAGCTGTGCTTTGCTGAGGAGACGGTAAGACAAGGCTTTTTCTGGGGCTGAGTGTTTGCTTTCTCAGGAACCTGGGTATACAGCTTAGAGGTTTCCAAAATATTGATTTTGGAAGCCCTGTGGGTCAGCCACTGCTGAGCACGGCGGTGCAAACGCCGAAATGCAAGCTGCAGCTATGAGGCTGGGTAGGTTACAGAGACCCAGCCAGCGTCTGCTGCCAGGGATAACCACAGGAAGGAGAACAGATTGAATTACCGAGTATGGGACACGACAGGAACCCTGTGAAGTTATTTATAAAACCTTAGCGATTCTTCCAATCCCCTGAACAAATGAAGACAGATGCTGGAAATGGCCTTACTTCACTGCACATCTTGGAGTTCTGGCATGGAGATCTCCATCGTGGAGAAGGTTGTTTTGAGCGGGCTGAGCCCAGCCCTGCTGGGGCAGCTCACCTGCTGCATGTTTTAGTAATGTGGGTTTTGTGCTAACCTGAACACCCACTCTGAACTTCCTCTGTGTCCAGGTTTGATCCAGGAGGTGGAGCTGGCTTGAGTGGCGGCAGAGAAATGGAGGGTGAAGACATCTCCCTTGGGTATCCCACTCCTATCACGCGTGAAGAGGAAGAGGTAGAGGTAACAAAAGTGATACAATCTGAAATTCAGTGTTGTAAATAACTCATACGGAATTATCAGAGAGCACGTACAGGTTTCTAATTCCTCATTCTTACTCGTAATATTCCTCTAAAATAAGGTGGTTTGCAGCGTTTCATGAGGAAAAAAATGATATAAGCTTTAGGATATGGTAATGTAGTGGAATGACTCAAATGACTGGACTGGTAATTACTGGGTATTACCTATGCAGGAAGGGCAGAGTAAGGAGAGGAAGAAGCAGCCGCAATTTTAAATACTGTAGCCTAAAATGGCTACTGAGCACATATTGATGAGCATGATAATAAAACTCAGGAAACAGAACTAATGGGCCCACTAGAAAACAGATGAGCTACTTTTCAGGCACCCTTGTAATGAAAAGATAAACTGCTGGAGACATATTGGGCACTCGGAGTTTCTGAAAATTACTTCTAGAAGGGCCTTCTAATGTGGTATCTTGGATATGTTACTTGGAGCCGTGTTATAATGTCTAGAGACAAAAGTCAGTGTCCTGGAAGTTGGTGGTTATAGACAGAGAGTCTGGAATTTACCCACAGATCTGTGCACATTACCCGCATATAAACATACATATTTTTCCATTTCTATCCCTGCTTTAAAAACATAAAACTAGAAGGAAAAATTGGATAAACTTGACTAGAATAAGAAAATGAAAAAGAAAAATGTATATTTCTAAGATGCTAGACAAAGGAAATATAAAATTATTTTAAAACTACAAAATGAGGTAGTCCTTGGCTATATAACCAGGAGGTTCAACAGCGATATGAAGGTAGCAATTAAAAAATAAAACCTATGCATATGGGAAGAATAAATAGTTGCTATAAACTTGATGTAAGAGAATACAATCTTGATAAGGAAAGCTTATAAAAGACATGGCTAACAAAGATGAGGATGATACAAGAGAAATTTTAATCTATTAGGAACAAAAGCAGTGCCCAAAACGTGGTGGGGGCCTGTTGCAGACCATAAAAGTAGTGGTGTTTGGTATTTCTCAAGTTAAAGCAAGTGGGATGATGAATTTGCCATTGTTAGCAACCAGGCAGAACACTTAACAGGACTGAAAATAAGCCCAGATATTTCACCTAAAACAACCAATGGGCTCACCCATTCACCTTTAGTGTGTGCTGGATACAGAGACAGGTCAGTGGAGCAACACAGAGGAAACCCCAAGTAAATGCAGGCTGGTTAATCTGACATCTGGGCTACGAATCTGAAAACAGGATCACAAATCCATTAATAAAGAATTAAAGGCAAACATGCAATTAAAATCCATCAAGAATAGACCTTGTCATTCAACCAGGCTTAGTGAGTCTAATTATAAAGATGCATCACCTGGCATGGCACTCTACAGTATACGCAGTATTTACAGATAACCTTCTACAATATAAAATAAATGATACACTCATGGATTAAGATTGTCCCCCTGAGAGATCTGTTTGCCACTGTCCTTCAAACAGGGATGTTTCCTGTGAGATTCTGCTCAAAGCCCTGCTAGACCACATACTATCTGACACTTTCATCAGTGACTGAAAAGCAAATCTAAAGTCACTCCTGAAAATGCTGGTAAGCAACAGCATGGTGGGAAAACACATGGGAAAACAGACAGTGCTCAGCAAGCCAGGCCAGCCAAAGCAAGCGTGGCTTCATTCTGCTTTTAGCTGCGTTAGCACAAGGAAGAAAACGCTGCCTGCAGCCACAGGACAGGGGAGTCTGTGTCCCAGAAACAGCCGAGGCGAGGTCTAAAACTTAGCTCGTCTGCTGCCAAAAGGGTTAAGACAATCTTTGAGGGTATAAGCAATGAAGTAAGAATGTCACGCCTTCTGTGCAGAGCAGAAGGGAAACAAATCTGTTGATTCTCTTATCCCTTCCTAAATGTCAAAAAATGGAAGGTCTGAGACACAAACATTATGGAAATCCTGGGAAGTTCTTTGTAGGGAGAGACTTAAAGCAGCCCTGTCTCTTCAGCTTGTGAAGACCAACAGGCCCCTTCATTACTGCACAAACACGTTCAGGGAGAACAGGCCAGGAACTAACAGGGTTTTTATTTGGCAGGTAGAGTAAGAAGGAACAAAGGCTGGGAGCTAAGGACAGACACCTCGAAGTGGAAAAAAGGCACGTGCTAGTTACAATAAGGGTGAGTAACTGTTGGAACAAATTAGTAAGGAACATGGTGGTTTAAGAGCACTTATATTTAAAAGATTGTTTCATAAAACATTTTTTTCCTATTAGAGGTTGTAAGCCCAACACATGTGACTCTACACCCTGGCACTGCGGTGGAACTGTGGCCAACGACACCAGGAGGAAATACCAATTACCCTTCTGGTGGCAGCTGTGATAACTAGTTTAGACATTAAAAAAAATCCCTTAAAAAGCAAAACAAATGCAATTGTTCAGGATTTGGACAATGCAAAAGGACTTCTTTCAGGCAATTAATTGGAATTTTACCTAGAGAAGAACTTCCTGTAATGGCAGATAAACCAGAAAACTCTGAAATGTGTTATCTGAAAGAGTGGCACTTTGAGTAGGTACGACCTATAGATTTGAGCCCTCAGTAATGGTGCGCCCAATTTCCTGTGACACTAACCTGCCTTTCACACAACGCAATTAAATTACAAACACAAGTGTGGAAAGCAAATGAGCTGCAATCCTTCAGCTTCATTTGTTCTTCCCTTCATTTTAAAGCTATAGGTACACATCAGACATCCAGCAGGGAAGCTGCACTTGCTGTTGTGTTTGCACAGCCGGTAGTAATTTCAGAAGTTCTGTCGTGCTTTTATTTTCCAGAATAAGCTAACCAGCCTCCACCCAAGGAGGCATGTTTGTACTCTCCAGCCCAGCCCTTGAAAGATGTGGAGCAGGAACAGAATAGAAGAAAATCTGTCACTGAACTAATTTGTAAGACAAACAGCAGGTTGCTAAAAGCCACTGCTTTTAAATTTGCACAATAGCCATACACTTGGTAAGCACCAGATATACACACAGTGAGTGTGTAAAGACAGCAATTAATTGGTCGTAACAAAGATATACAGAAAATTTAAAGTATCCATAGTAGCTTCAAAGTGGTTCCATTTACATATGTTCTAAGGGTGTGGACATATATATATATATAAAAAAATATATGTTGCAGTTGGGTGAAACCCAGGGCACAGACCAATCTGCTTCACATTCAGCAACACAGGACTAGTGCTAATGTTGGATGAGAAAAAAACCCTAATGAACTCCTTTCCCCACCCTTCAGACCTCGTGGAAAGTTAGCTACTGTAACTCAAGGATCAGAGGACTGCTGGCTCCAGGTGCACTGTACTGCTTCCAGGGCCAGCCGCTGTTCCCACTCTCAGGCAGTGTGGAGCCTGCAACAGCAAGAACTGACACCTCTACCTGTCCCATGCTGAACTAGCTCTAGGGCAGCGTGAGTCAGGCGTACCCGAGTGCCTGCCTGGGCACAAGCCACGCTTACGACCTTCAGCCCAGCACTGCCTCTGCCCAGGGCTCCTCTGAAGCTTTGCTCTGTAGAATTCCAGTTTTCGGGACTAGTATAAATGTTAATAATCTTTCCTAACAGTCCACCCAACCCAAGAAGCCTTCCCCTAATCTGAAGAACTCTTTGGAAAGCAGAGTGGTTTTACAGCTAATTAACATATCTGGACCTGCACAGCCTCTTGGGTGTGAGCACACTTTTCTCCCAGCACACTCCCTGGTACCACATGGCCTGGGTAAGCTCAGCCCTCTGCCTGGATCCTGGAGCCCGACACATCCGACCTCCGGCTGGCAAACCCCTCTCCAGCAGCACTGTGCATCTTTCTTTAAACCCGCCCACCTGCCTGTTTGCCCAAACTTGACTAGTAAAGAAAATTCAGCCTTGCACATTAGAAACTTTACTCCAGTAAAGCACAGCATAGTTACAGTTTCAGCGCATGGAAATCCTGGAGGCTGTTTGCTGTTATTTACTTAAGTGACATTTTAATTATGCAGATGATGTTAAAGGCTGCACAGGCCTCACTGCGAATTAGGGCTTCTCTCTTCTTTTGACAATGACATTTTAATTCCCATAGACTTAATACACGCTCACTGCAGACTTGTTCACAAACGAACAGGTAACCACAAAGTCAAAACTGAAAATGCAGCAGGACACAGTTAAACAGCAATCAAAAAACCCCTCCAGAGCTGCAGAGACAAAAATGAAAATAAAGCACCAAGAACACCTCAGCTTGCGAGACTATTCCTTTCCTGCGTATTAGTGTAAAGACTGGAGCTCCATAATTTCAGTCCTTAAGCACACAAAGAAACTTCCTGAAATAAATTCAAGATGACAACCAATAGCCAACAGACAGCCACCACTAATTACTTAAGTAAATCATGTATTGAAATCTGCATGGAGACAACTGAAAAAACTGCCTCCAATGTAAACATTTCAGCATCGATATAAGAAACAGTAATTAGTAATTACAAAAGATACCCCCTTCTCCAAATTCTGAATGAACTACTTCAACAGCATCTATATATGTGTGTGTGTACATAAATACACACATTTCACAGCCTACTATACTATGAAGATCATTTGCAATCAGCTTTAACGTCACTTATTTGTTTGCAGTTATGGATATCTGTAATATGAATGAATCTCAGACAAGCAAATTTAATTAACGTTATGGTACCATTACAAAGTGTGTGTATGTATATAGGCACAAAATTTCCTTGTTGCCTTTAGAAAGATGAATAAAAAGTAAATGAACTGTGGTGTAAAGGTGGCCTGAGGTTAACTTACTGATATTGCTATAAGCAAGATAAAAAAAATAATCAAATGCTTCAAATTTATGTCCTGCAAGTACGTTATCTGTGGGTGGCTATACACACTTTTAACACCACCACCACAGGAAAGACTCAAATAAGGCAAGAACTTCACAAACCAAACCAACAGAAATACTAAGCCTTTATTACAAAGAGAAATTATTCCACAGAAGAGGCTGGCTTGCTTCCATGCATGCTGTCAGTCATATCCACCTGCTGAGTGTGGAGAAGTGCTTCTGCTAGATTCATTAATTCCCCAAGACACCATTAGGCTTTGTTCTTGGCTACAAGTGCATGAGCATTTTGATTCAACTGAATTGCTTTCTAGAATTTTGTTGCCAGCATTGAGTGGGCCAAAATAATGAACCCAACTGTTGGATAAGCCAAACACTGCAAGGGAAGGAAAAAAAAATCTAAAAAGTCACACAGCGGACACAGTTACCACTAAGGGAAGTCAAATGACTTGCTTTACATCCACGTTGTTAAGTAATTTCACAAGCAGGGAAATGAATATGCTTGAGTCTTATCTTCACTTGGGGTGTGTGAAGAATGTTTGCTGAATCCTTTTATTGGTATGTGCAAGCACACGGTCACGAAGCCTAAAAGCCAGCAGAACTAGACTGAATTCATGTTATCTATTGTTGTTTGGATTTTGAACAAAATTGATGGAGTATGAACCAGTTGATGAATCCTGTTTTATCTGGAAATTTTCTGTTGACAGGCCAAAGGGGCGGAGAACCAAATTCCCAAGATCCTTCAGTTTGCCTACAATGAAAAGGAAAGATAATGCATTAAGTATTAAGCGGAGGGAAGATTCCCACTGAATTATACCCAACTACACAGTCCAGCTCTACTAATTCATCTACTAATTTAAGGTAAATGCTGTAAGAAATCTTTGCAGTTTGTTAAATATTTAGGCTTTCAACACAAATTTAAAAAATCCCAATTGTGATGTAGTTACTGTCAGCTTTGAGGTTGAACACAGGTGACCATGCTGGTTCCGAATGGTTTGTTTAGCCAGCCCTGATGAAGAGCCAGTGGCTGCCGACAGTCATGGTTATATGTGGTTATAACTATCCAGAAGCACCTCATTTCCTCAGTTACAAGCTCCAGAAGCATGAGAGTTTAACAGCTCACAACAAAGCGCTGGTCTCCCCTGTACATACACTTGGATATAACTGATGCTGCCAGCTTTCAATTTTCTAACACAAAAGTTTCAGTTCTGGTCATTTTTGATGCAGCTACAGCTCTATAAACAATCCAGAATATTATAACCACCCAGTCTCCTAGACTACCAAAAGGCACAATGAAAGCCAAAGTTCAAACTGCTCATTTGTAATTATTAAAAATCCCTTTCTAAATCTGTATATTGATACAAAGAAAAACAAATTCATCCTTGCGACTGCGTCTGCATGTGCAAACTAAGGAGTTCCATCTGAAGCATACAACTTTACAGCCATTTTGCCTGCAAACACGCTCAGCATAATGTCATGTGACACGACATCAGTAACTCACTTTCAAAACTACAGTTCTCCAGGACTAACTTACCACTGCTAAGAGCATTAAGCAGCTATTATTTAACAAGCATTGTTAAATATACACACCGTATGACAGTTAAGAAAATCTAAAGGCTTTATTAACATACGTATTATACATGCATTCTGACTCTAGAAAATGAATCTCACTACCACCTATAAAAGGGGAAGGCCAACAAAGGACATTCTTTTTAAACAAACATGTCTATATAGAGATGATAGAATAGATGAAATACATAAAATTAAACAAGAAGCAGAGGTAACAACTTCAATGTTGGCTAAACACAAGTTAACTTTGCTGCTGGCAAGACAAGACCAAGGAGGAAGATGGTCAGTTTTCCAAGAAAAACATTATTTTCCTCCTGGCTTCAATGCAGAATTATAGACTAATTTCCCAAAGAACAACCAGAAGAAGTTTGGACAAGCTGAAGCCCACCCTAGGTTTGCATCCACAGGCTACACACTACCTTTCAAAAAGCCTTCTACCTTTACTAGATTCTCCAAGGCAATGGATTTTGTTTTGCTGGGAGCTTTGTGTGCGCACATGGTGGGGAGAAAGTGACAACAATACCTGGCACACAGGAAATCCAGCTGAGCAACTGCAGTAGTCAAAACTACTGTTCAATTATAATTTTCTTGCTTATTTCATTTTCCATAATTTTTAGACTTTTATAAGATACACTATCTCTAAACTACTAGTGTTGCATAGCAGTTTCGTTTTATGTGATCTCAATTTGCAGGGTTGTTTGGTTTTTTTGTTTTTGTTTTGTTTGTTTTTTTTTTTTACATACTTTTTGCACTTAATGTACTGGCTTACACTACAGTAAACTTGGCAGTGCTACGTTAATGGTTGGACTTGATCTTAAAGGTCTTCTCCAACGTAAATGATTCTATGCAAGTAAAACATGCAAATGTCACACCTATTCCTGCTTGCATGTGCGTGGTTTCAGCAAGCCATCTTAAGTCATGAAACATATTATTCTACTCATCTTCACGTGTATTTCTATTTCTAAACTAATAGAACCTAACTGCAAAGTCATATGAACACTTACCTAGTTTATTTGCTTTTCCTAAGTTCTTTTGTTTGTTTGAAAACCCTGTTTCTACCCAGCAGTGCAATCATCACTACTGCTATTGTGTAAGTTTCCTCACTAAAATGCAACAGCCAGAATTTAATTCAGGCTTTGTTGCTAAGCCATACTGAAGCAGTAACTTCACAGCAGTGATAAAGTACAGAAACATAAGGAGCAAAGCCCTATGTAAGTCCTTTACAGAAAGAGACAAGCAGTATTTATGCTGCACAAATGGAGTACATACAGAGCAAGACATTTGCCTTGCATGACACTGCAGGTGACCATGCTCAAAACAGAAATCATATCGAAGTCTGAACTTACCCCATGGAAGTACGCCCCTTATCTCTTACAATCTGACAACAGCTCAAGACAGGTTAAACACCATCACCATAAACCAAAATACACTATTTTTACAATCACATTTCCAAACCTGAATTGGGGCAGGGGGAGCATTTTTGAACACATTCACAGAAAATACAAAAAGAAACAATAGCTGGGGAAAAATGTAAACGTCTTATTCTAAGAACAACTCAGTCCTGCATAAAGAAACTTAATAGCATTTCTATGGTACTCCTAAATATGCCCAAGTAATTAAGATCTTGCATCAAAGTCCTGGTTCACAACTGGGTACCTTTCAGAGATTTGTGTAATTATGATAAAGCAAGATTGGTCTTTGGGCATCAACATGGAAATTCCATGGCCTTACACAGGAAACAGAAGACAACCTTAGTCTACAAAAGCAGCTAGCTGGTGAAACAGAATTTTTCTTTAATTTGATTTTTTTTCCCCCATGTGGATTAACAGATGAGGTGATTGAGTGATCTGGCCACAGTCATTCCAGCAAGTGGCTAGGATTAGCTTCATTATACTGGTGATGTTTTAAACTACATCCTGTTTAAGTTAACTTAACTATTAATAAGTTCATAATTTTGTACTGCATCCTAAAAGCATTTTGGTTATAAAACCATGAAGTTGTTCATAGCATCTCTATGACTGGGATGAATAGTTGCTATTGTACTTCTAGACAAACATTTGCTCACTGCTTAGCTTCAGGTTTGGGGTGAGAAGTGTCTTTGTCTACTGGTGGAAGAATCCTGGCATAGCCAGAGTCAGTTGTAAGCAGTTCACAAGTTACCCAGGCACTGCAGCTGGCTCAGGAGCAGGCAGACGAGTTTGCCTGTCTCAGGAAACCGTGAAAGGTCTTTTCTAACCAGAGTTAGTACAACGGCTCTTTTCCGGTCATGCTAGAGCCAATAAACACAGAACAACTGCCCTGGTATTCCTGCTTGTAGCTAGGCCAGCTCTTTTGGAGAAGCTGAAGACCGTATGATATATTTATTCGTTATCTCACTGTGACTGAATAATTCAAACAATACAGTCATAGGTCACCTTCCTGTTCGTTCGCTTAAACCCACATACAGCAATGCCTTTTGGTGCAGCCACATTTAATAAATTGTTAATGAAGCAGAAGAAAGCCTTGCCTTTTCCGGGAACTCAAGCCCAAAGCACTGCTCCTGCTGTCTTGGCGCACATAAACCCATCATTGTAGGAAAGCACTATTTCCTCCTCCCCCACTCTCCTTTCATCCCTAAATTAAGATATGCAGTTAAGTCCAACCTCCCCCTCCCCCCAAAGAAAAGCTCTCTTAAAACAGAGACTGTGCTTGAAGGAAGGAAGAAGGCATGTGGAGCTCTGACTCAGCTGCAAAGAGTTCTCAGCAATCAAACACTCACTTGTCCCTGAGCAGGGTCACATTCTCCTCTCTGAGACTGTATTTTCATAGATCTTGTTCTTTATATTTCAGAAAGCCCATGTCTACTTTCCATCTGGAATTCCAGCATGTTAAAATTTCTTCAGCAAAGCAATATTCCGAGGTTAAAAAAACCCTAACTGGTAAAAATCAATTTGGGGCTCAGAAGTCTGTGATTCAATCAATTACTCACCTAAACTGCAATTTAACACCCTATTGCAAAAGGCAGATGCAAGAAAAGATGTCTTACAATCTACATTAAGATATAACGGCCAAAATTAATTGCTATTCAGTCTATCTGGCAATATTTCTAGTGCTGTTGCTAGTGATAATGTGCTGTCTGGAAGTTAAAAAGCTAGATATTGTTTGTGTTAAGATTTTTTTTTTTTGGATAAAAGACAAATTTCCTCATGAAGTCTCACCTCACCTTTATATAACTTTCTGTATTACCAACATTTTTTAAGCAATTAAAAGAGCAAGGGCAAATCCTTTTCCGTTCCCTAAATGGTGAGGACTGAACTAAAAGTTAACTGAATATTAGATCTGGTTTGAACTAAAGTGACCTCCCTATATACAGTATTGGGGTTTAGCAGCTTAGTTGCAAATAAGCGCTTCAGTAGGGAAAAAAAAAAGGGGGGACTAATTCTTTCGGCACTAAGTCAAATAAGTATCTTTGCTGATGTCAAGTAGCTGGAAAAATCTCTTATTGGCAGAAAGGCCCCGGTGATATGCTCTGATAGGCCTTCTCATTAATCACATCGATAATCAAGTACATTTCACTGTTTTTTGGAATACACTCATATATAATTTAAGCTGAAAGTCCCAATAGTTTTTCATTAGATTTGATGAACTCTGTGTGTATAAGATGGGTTACACAGATTGGCATATGTTCCATCCCATTTTTTAATATCCAATATACTTGGCTCCCCTCTAGCCATGCAGAAAACTGTATTTGTGGTCACAGCCTCCAAGCTGCTAAACCTTGCTAAAACTATTCCAAACTTCCCCTCTTCTCACACCCTCTCCCCAAAGAAACTGGTCCCAGTATCACAGTAAATATAGTTTCTCTAAACAAGACTAGCTTGCTGCACAGTAGCTGGAAGTCTTTGGCTTTAAAGTCAGAAGAGAAATAAAAAATGAACAGAAAATGGTCAGCATATGTTCATATCCTGCACAATTACTAAGGCAGAGAACAGTTATGTTATGAAAGCTCAAAGGGAAAGAGCCACACAGATTTAAAAGCTACTTTCAAAGTGTGCTGTAAGTTAAGCTGTCTTTAATGTGAAACTCAGAGGTTAGTTAGTACTGAGCAAACTTCAGTGGCGAGTGGCAGCGCTCACCTGCAAAGGCTGAATGGAAAATATGAAAATAATTTAAATACAAGTGTCAGCTTTGGAAAAGTTAGACCCTTGCAGAACACAGCAGAAATGGACTTGGTTTGGCAACAAAACTTGCTTTTTTTAGTGACATCAACTTCATCAATCACTTGCACTCAAGAATTCATAGGTAGTTTGGAAGAAAAACCCAGCCAAGAACGTGTACTCCGATTTATTTACACACAATCACTTAAGAAGTGCTTTCAGCTTCTGACAAACTATGTGGTAATGAGCTGTAGCACTGGAAAACAGGAAGCACACTTGGGGAAGGAGGAAGATGCACTCCATTTATTTTGGTTTGTTTGTACACAGCTCCAGTTTTCATGACAGAGTTAGTTATTTGGGTATACCAGGACTTAGTTTTAGTTGAAAGAACAAAAGCCTAGGAAAATGACGCTACTGGCTGATTCACGGACTAAAATAAGAATTCAGTTCAATACTCAAACTTCAAAGGAGCCAAAGCATGAGCTGTGACATTCTTTCTAAAGATTTTTGTTGGTGATTAATTAAAAGTTTAGTGTCAGTGCTTCTGGACTAGACCTAGCCTGAAACTACTAGGATGCAACCAAAAAATCTGGGATACAACACAGACACCTGAGCTGTCGCTCCTGTGAGAAGGCAAGAATGAATCCTTGCACACCTGGCACTGTTAAACCAGTAGTCAGATAATCTCCTCACTGATTTCCACAAGCAATTGTCTATTCTGACACAGTACTCAGTTGGCAAATAGCATTAACAAAATTCTTGAAAAAGAAAAGCTGAAACAGCTTAGAACAAATACATTGTGAAACAAAAACAACCCAAAGAAATCTCTTAACCACCGTACTATATGAAGTTTATCTTCTTCCACTCCTTCCAGAACTCCTGTGTAATCCCCCTTCTTCAATTGTAAGGGGTTTTTTTTTCTTGACCTCAGGCAGAACAGCAGCATTTTGTAAACCTGGGGAAGTATTTCCTTCCCAGGCCTCCATAGTTATATCCATGACATCACTGCTATCTCTCTTACTGACAAGATACAGAGAATTTTATAGCACTTTAAAAAAATTAGTCTGGTTACTGCCCATATTCCTAACTTAATTTCAAGTGTTCTATTAAGGGACTGTATTATAGAAAAAATGCTCAATTTATGTTAAGACTAGTGATCACAAGCAGTGCTAAGAATAAAATACCACCTGCCCAACTGACACCATATAATTTTAATGATACATGTGACAATTTATTTGAATCCTGTCACATGCAAACGTTGTGGATAAACACTGGGGTTATACACTGTAGTACCCCACTCTTAGTCTGGTTCTCCTGGATGTTTACACCCGTAACATCAGTGTATCTCCTTGCATGTATGTAAAATCATTGAGAAGGGATTTCTTGCTCAAGAATCACTGCCTGAACAATTCTGAAATCCTAACTGCCACTGGATTAACACTTCTTTTTAAAAAGATCACATCTAGTCTGAAAGCTAGGCAAAAATACAGAACAGTAACAGAACTAGGTTTGTCATGACAGTTTATAAAACTGGATTTACTGTTTCAGTATAGTCCCTTGTGATTTGTTAGGCCCTTTAGACAGAGGTAACAATGGTATACATGGAGAGTTCAAAACAGATCAGGAATCGTTTTCATATTACTGTGTGTTGAAACTCATCCCATGTCCTACAAACGGGCATGATCTTTCTGGAGATTTTCTGCATTTGTCATTTATTTATAGCACTATCACACTTAACCTTCTTTATTTATGGCTTGTTCTAAGTACAATGGTGGAAACAGAATGTGATGATGGAAAGCTCTAGAAAGCCTCACTGCAACTTTACTGTGTCAAAACAGATACAAAACAAGAGCAAATCAGACTCCCTGCACAGCAAGGGAAAAAAAAAAAAAAGAAAAATACCAGTTTCAGCATAAGCCCTTGAAACGGTCTGTTCTTCCCAAATATTTTAAGAATTAGTGCTACAGTATGCAAGACAAACTTTATTTAACCTGATTCTCTACTGAACAGCAAAACAGTCTTCCCCCTTCCTAACCCAAACCCTCTAAGTCTACGCATCTCAAAATAGCATTTCACCTACTACTTGTCACACCTATAATGAGTAAACAGGTAACTACTGAAAGCTATTTCTGAAACAGGTTAGGTACAGTTAGTTTCTCTATCTTACACTGTCCTTTGTCCTTGCTCTTTTGTGTGGATTTTCTAAACATTACAAATGAAAAGATTACATAAAAATAAAAACTCATTTAAAAAAGCACCAAAATGTCAGATTGGCTTACGTAGTATCTGAACCTATAAGAATTAACAGGAGTTAATGTCTCCTGTTAGCTCGGAGAAAGCAGAAATTGTTGACAGCAGTCTTTTTGGGCAGGAGGTTCCCCCAAAACTGTTAATTTAACTGCAACACTGAGTGGTGCAAGGAAGTGCTTTATACTTAGTATCACACATTAAAACCAATCTTGCTCAGGCAATCTTATTTAAGTAGTTATCCTTCTGAACTACATCAATCCAGTTAAGATATTATCCAAGATATATCATACAACATGATGATGGGGGCACATACATTCAAATGAGTTATACTAATTAAATTCTCTTCTACAAACAAGTAGAGTCAATAGTATCCTTTGGTGCAGAATTGCAAAAAGTCAGAGACAGTGAGCTAAACAGTTAGGAAATCTAATTCCACTCCTAGAAAGGCCAGATGCCTGTTTGTAACACTAGGTAGGCCTAATTCAGCCTCCAAACAAACAGAACTGAAATACTATATAAATCAAGGTAAATGTGAAGACTTGGAGATCTATAGGTTGGAAGTGCTACAAGAACCACCAAATTTGTTTCTTCAGACACAAGATCAAACATGCTCAGTTACTACAGCTGGCTGACTTTTTACATAAAGGTTTAGTGAAAACCCTGTTTTATCCCTTTCATGGGAATGTCTCCTTTGAAGGTTTACTCACGAAGAGAAAGGGCAGAGCAACTGGTCTGTTTCAAACCATTTCCCCCTGCTTTACATGCATCAGTATTAAATTGTTTTAGAAGGTCTTGAGTATTCTTTCTTTAAATGTAACTGATAGCCTTTTCTGTATGGGCGAAGTATTTGGCTGGAACTTACCTGTAGGTGAAACCAAGCAATAGAAAACTACAAAGAAATCAGGAGTTTTGTTTTGTTTAACACAAGTATTTCCTTTAAGATTTACCTTCTTCAAATTTTATACAAGAGATTCTATTCACACATTTTTATTTTTCCAGTAGACTATGAAGATTATAAAGCAAGTTACGTGTACATCCTACTCACCTAACATTTCTTTCTTTAATTTTTCATTCCGCTCTTCAATTTGTCTAGGCAATCGCTGTTGAGAGAGATGAAAATTGGAATCAGACCCATGTTTTCAATAATACTGTAGGTTAAGCTAATGGATTTTTCATACACATACCCAGGATACACTGTTTATGGCTTAAAAGGAATCCTTACGTCAAACCACGTTTTCATCTTATTTTGAAAACTGTAATGCATCCTATGACATCACTTTACATAAGCCATAAGTCATAACTTTTCAGTGCAGGTTTCATACAGGCATACATTTATACTGCTGAAAACCAGATGTGATCTGTTTGCTTAAAATTTTAACTGAAAAGCATATGGAAGTGTATTTGAGCCCTGCTTCCTCTGCTGCATGCATTAAGCTTGGTAAGAGAGGCTAGAGGAACTAAGTAAGCACAGCATTTGACTTCTGAACAAACACAGGTGTAGTAAGGAAAATATCCATAAAGTCAGTTCTCAGTGGCACCACACTTTAGGAAAAGCTGCACTGCGAAAACATGATTTTCTAAATACAGATATTTTATCAGAAGATCACTGATTTAACTGTCTATGATCTTCAGGACATAGTTTAATGAGTATCTTACTATGCACTATATGTCATAGTTATAAGGAGGAGAGTGTATTACAAATGAGGGCCTTGATTTGGCAGTTCATCATGGGGAGGGAGCTCCAACAGTTCATCCTGAGCAAGGTACTAGTCCAAGTAACAGTTCATTAACATGCTTGTTTCCCTTCTCAGAACTGGCACCAGCATTAAAATCCATTGCACCATCACAAACTTCTCACATGTTTCTTACGAGGATTACATAACTGCATGGTCTATGCATTCCTAACGATTTGAGATTCTCATTTATGCCTACACCAGCTGTGACTCATCTGCCATCCTTACACAGTACTAGTGTTTTCCTATATGACTGTAATGATCATTTTTTATTAGAACTTTATATTCATTACAACTAAATTTACCAGCTTCATCTAAATTTTGTATTTTCTATACATTAGTCAAATGCAATATTAAACGAAAATCTATTATGAATGACAGTCACTTTTTATACATTTTTCATATTTTTCAGAAGTACTGAATTCCAAGCTTTTATACTATGCTTATTACTGTGTAATTCTGGCAGTTCAGCATGCAATTATATGTATAACTATGTTGTCTCTTCTTGTGGAGGTCATAGCAAATAAGACAGATCTGCTGTAATGGTGCTATCAGTAAATTAATTACAGTTGCAGGCTATGGTAACAGGTGTGGAATTCACTCCTAATATACTTCCCTTGTGATAATTGGCTTCTCAACATAGTTAAAGAGTTCATTTCCTAATCTTGTTCCTTCCTGTCATTTACAGCTCCAGTCATCATGGATAGGTTTATTATCCTGGTATCATTGCCACAGTGAAGTAAGATGTTCACCCCAAGAAAAAGCCTACTGGTGAGGCTGCCTGGCTATTCCTCTCCTCTTCAATGCAGGATACACTGGTGAACACAGGCAAATAGAGTTCATTTTCTACAGTAACGGGGAAGAGAGGTGGTATACCTCGAAAAAAAACCCCAGAAAAATGAGTACTAAGGAACAGAATACAGATGCACATGGATGGCTAAACTTGAAACCAGCCCAGGCCCAGCATCGCCACCAGTGAGCCAGATCTAATGAGCCTAGTCAGACCTCAGCTGACTCCTGCTGACCCAGAGGGGCTTATTAAGTTGGGTGTAGATCTGGACCTAAGCTGCCTGCATGAAAACATGTATGGATATCCCCAGGCTTTAAATTCAGTTAGCATTGTGATGTGAGATTTGCTGAATCTTGGACGAGTTTGGCATATATAGTGTGTCTCCCATTTGGACGTTAGGCTTTAGCAGGAATTGAAGACACAAATCCTTAATCTGAAATACATACTCCATGTTTTCTGTCTGAATACTACTATTCTAAAGACTCAGCATTTGTCACTCCAGAAAAGTATCTGCAACGTTACTTATCTATAGAAAGGTATCTGTAAGGACTGCTGTTTATCTGGTGTCTGTGATGCTTGTCTCAAAGTACAGCTTCTTTTGGTAAAAAAGTTTATCCAGCCTGCCAACCCCTAAAAAACCATGCTGCAGCTAAAATTCACAAAACACCATTACACACCTGTTAAAAAACCAAACCTATATACTGATACTATGTAATTAAACACTTTCTGGGAAAGCATCAATAGGGATTATTCGACCATAAAACATGATGATTTCAAACTGTTTAATTTGGCATTGAAGATGTCAAAAGTAACTGAAGTGTTTGACACTTGGATTTAAATCAAAACACTAGCACTGTACTGAGATATAAACAATACTGAAATTTTAGAGGAGCTACCAAATCAGGAATCAAAGCAAAGAACTACTGTGTATTTAATATTTTTAAACTGTCATTTAACAACATCATGACATTCCATAAAGCAGTATGTGAAATACTTTCTATGTACAGGAAGGAGAAAGATTTGCTCTAATAGTGAATGATACTAATTCTCAGATTCTCTTGATGTATCATTTTCATTACCAGTGAGGGGGGAAAAATTGCTGTGATACTTTCTGCAAAGAGCAATGCCCTTTACCTTACAATAAAGCAAAGCTTCTTAGTCTCCTACATATATATGTTAACCACATATGTGGAGTCAACATTACAGCTGGAACTTGTTTTTATTTTGAAATTTAGATATTTATTATGAATATTTTAAAAAGGGTAAAACTTAACAATGTTTCAAGAGGGGAGCTTTAAGCTTCAGTGTCAAAAGATTGCTTCTACCCTGAAACTTGACAAAGAACAGGACCAGCTCAGGGCAGAATGTCCTAAATCCCACTGCAGTGTAAATTGAGGGCATTTTGTACAAAGTGTTCTGCACCACAGGTGAGCCTAAAGCCTCTGCCTAGTAAAATGAGGTCAAGGAGCAGAAGGTATATGTAATCGTCAACCTCTGTACTTCCCAGTCACAAAAATGAAATATAAGTTACTGGTCATTCTAAAACATTCCTGAAAGATGGCCAGGAAGAACAGCAGCACTGTTTATGACTCTCTGCTAGTCCAAATCTCTGCTGGTTACTGAGCAAGGACTCTTTTGTGAGATTAGAGGCATATTCACTGAAAGAAAATTGTCTTTTTGCAAGTGGTATAAAAGACAGCAGCTGTACTTTCAGGGAGTTCCAATCAGCCAAAATATATGTATTTTAAACTCCTAACATTTTGTACCAACTACTGACAGTGTCCCCAAGTCTTAATCTGTGGAGTCCTGACTGGTGGTCCGGTGGTTCCTAACAATCCATCTGATCTTCACAATTGTTATTTGTATGATGAGCCGCTAAAATGCACTCCTTTAATACTATTTTACCAAGTAACTGGCTAGATTACACTAGGCCTCACTCTGGAGCTAGTCTAATGCTAACAGACTACAAGCTGCAGAAAATAAACCCCATTGTTTCCTTTAAAAATGTCAGCAGACTTCTTGGCTGAATTCCTGGATCAAATAAGCTATAGTCTCAGCTAGGAGACTATAAACAAGGCCAACACAAGCACTCTTTTCTAGACTGCGATAGACCCATCACATTCACTACCCATGCAGTAATGATGTTTGACAAGCTTGTCATTTATTAAGCCATTGCCAAGAGCTAGGTGATGAAGTGCTCTCCTGTTCTCAACTAGATGCATGCAACAAGCATCAGGGGGTTGTTTCACAGTACACTAAACTGACCTTGTCAGTGGGTGCTGCTGAAAGAGGTGGCCCCAGTTCCTGCGCTGCCCTGACCACATCTTTCCTTTTCACCAGCATCTGCAGCAGGACTTGCCTGACTGCAAAAAGCCAAGGCAATATAAAAGTATTTACGTTAGGGCTTTTTGGTTGCTGGCTTTTTTCTTTTTTTGGCTTGCTTGTTGCTGTTTTTCCCTTTAGCAGGGTTAGTTGCCTGCCATATTCATATATAGAACCAGCCACCCCTAGGGTCAGACACAAGCTGTACCAGCATTAGCACAAGGAAAGCAACTGGACAGCTTTGCAAGCAGCAGGTAAGTTAGTAGATCAGTTTAGCTGTTTTGTGAAACCATAGTGGTAACACTAACACGAGTTACACAGTTAAGCAGAGTATTTTTCTGCCATCAGCACAACCGATCCCAAAGGATTTTCATATTTTTCGTGATTTCAGGCAAAGCTTCTTGTCTAATGTGCCATAAAGGCAGTTTCTAATCTGTCACTTACAACACCATGGTGGGGGATCACTACTAATGATTTATTTTCCAAATGGAGTATTAAAACAATTAGACCTAACCCTTTCAAAAATATTTTTGCATTGACATATTCAAAGTGGGTTTAGAGAATTTTGTGGGCGAAGCAAATGATTTTTTTTTTTCTTTATGGGGCAGAATATGTTGCAGGTTCACTGGTGTGAAGCTGAACTAAAATAATGATGCACTTTGAAAATTTAACTAGTTATAAATAAAATTGGTATATGGATCTGGGTACCCAACTAAGAATTACATTTTAAAATTGCATCCATTTACCTTGAAATGGAAGTAAAGAATAGTTTGACTGTTGTTTTCCCTGCAGAAGATGGCCAGCTCTTCCCAGGCTCTCTGGTGCTTGCAAGCCATCTACCTACCATGACCTGAAGCTCCCACTTTGATAAAAAGTGATCACTGCTGTACTTTTTATAGTGGCTACCTTTCATTAGCACATGTTCCTTCAAAACCACAGGCTGTCGGGCTACATCTCTACCACATTTGTCCTTTCAACACAGCCTTCATAACATCTTTTCAAAAATAAGAACAGCAAGCAGCCTGTAAGAGCACAAAATAAATCTCCCTTCTTGCTACCCTTGTGAAAAGACCCTCTGATAATTTGTCAGATCCACAGCTATTTCCCACACTGAGCATTAACATACTAAATATGACTAGAAAAATCACTTCATGCTGGTATTTTACACAAAGAGTTACTTAAAACCTCAAATCAGCAGGCTGTGGCAGTGACTTTAAATCCCCATTGGTAGGGATTATTTACATTTTAGATTGGGGTTTCAGGAAGCACTAGGGGTTTTACCTTTTTTCATCCAAGCTGACATATCCTAAAGGCCAAGGAAGCTTTTAAAGCATTTCCTTACACTTACAGAGATATGGCAAAGATCCTGCAAGAAATGCTTAATCCTGAAGTATTTGTAGTTTGATTGAAAATGGTGAAAGTGGACTTTGGAACACAGTACTAAACTGCAGAATTTTTTTTCCCCTTAAGAATGAAAAAAGCAGCTGAATCATGACAGAGCACTGTTTGCAAGCACAAGGTGCCTTCTTCTTCAAGTGAAAGGCTGAGGTTTTGAAGATTAATAGCAGACTTCAGTCACTATTGGTAAAATAACTGGAAGTGGCCAATACACACACAAGGCATAGCAAAGAACAGGAACAGAAAACAGCTAAATCAAGAAACAAAAATATCAACATTTTAAAGTAGATATAAACATAGATACAGACTGACAGAATCCGGTCTCTCTGCCATTCTCAATGTTATATAACCAACTCACCAAAAAAAGTATATGCCATAAAGGCATGTGACTGCATATTTACCAATCCGAAAAATAATTCTACTGAAGGAAAACCAGACTCCCACTAATTAAACAGCTAGCAGGAGCTGTATTATAGGGTGCTTGTATTCTGATCTCCAAATTGCAGATAAGTATTGAAATGATGGCTGCTAAAATGCAGCAGTGTTCAGGCAATCTTTTCTAGCACATGCATAAATACAATTAACACCCTCTATCAGAAAACTAGAACGAAGTGTGTGCATGTGCATGCATGCACACTATGCAACAGCTAAACATGTAATTAGATGCTTACAGCTCAGAACACATGTTTACTTTCACTCATTTTACAAAGGTAAAAAGAGGACTATGCTTTATGGACCTGAGACTTGTCATGGTAGTTGTGGCAGTTCATGTAATCTTCCTTACATAAAACCAGATGAGAAAACCACTACACTTTCAGACTTGAAAAAAAAAGTTAGCACCACTGCATATGAAGCTGCTCGCATAAACAGCACTGAATATTTACAATAGGAAAGAAAAGACCTTGGTTTAAAGTTAGACCAAAGTATACTAAAAAGACTTACCATGCAAGCTTCTCTGGCTTGATGAACTGATGGATCTTTTTCTAGGACTGCCTTATAATCTTCCAGAGCTTCATCTAGTTTTTCTGTTTTTTCATATAGTTCTGCTCTCCTCAGCAAAGCTCTAATATAGTTAGGATCTAATTCCACTGCTAGAAAACAAAAACAAAGCACAGTATTTTACTTAAACATTTTTACACCCCTCAAATGAATTCTTAAGTGTGTATTAAATTCTTCATAGTTATGTTTACAATGTAGCTTTGCTTTTAAACTGTGACTCTGCTTGATTCTAAGTCGTAATTCAGAAAGGCATATATCTGCCTGTGAAAGTCTAATACAAATGATCATATTTCATTTAATGTCTATAATCTATTACAGATAGAAGTGATTTATAACATGGAAATATGTAATTTTGCAATACTATATATGCAGAGATTCCAAGTGAAGCTTCAGAAATTTTAAGGACCTGTAAGATATTTTTCAGCTTTTGTATATTTAATATGTGTCTTACTAGGTTACAGCTAAAGTTAAATATACCTAAAGATATACATAGCAGGGAAAATAAGCATTTTCCTGCTTATCTCACTTCAAGGTGAGACAAACTTCAGGAGAACTATTAGTGTTCTTCTGCATTTAATATCAAACAGTCAAAATTGGGTGGGGAATCCACAAACTGTTATATTAGCTCTACAAGTTAGCACAGGGGCATACTGACTGAATTTAAGCTTTTCCTCTCCTTATACCCTTGGCAGCCGTGACCGTGTTTACAGATGCAGTTAAAACTGAATGCTAAACTTAACAATAAGATGCAAATAGTAATTTCTCGAGAATTTCTTCATCCATTTTTCATCATAGAAAGACTGAGTATGAAAGCCTGCCCATTTTATAATTACTAAACCTATAAAATGGTTCTCAGGACAATTAAATCTAGGATTATCTAGCTAAATATTCTAGCTTATTTCTTCTGGAAGGACAAAGACAATGCTACAGTCAGCAAGCTGCAGGTTAGTGTGGATTCCTCTGCTGTGCTCCAAGTGTTGCATTGCAGTTTGTAAGCCAAGTCCCTGGGGAGCATCAAGCGATGGTAGGTTGAAGTCTCACTGCTGCAAAGCAGCTCGATTCCCTTTCAGCCACTTCACAATTACCAGAAGCATTTTTCAAAATGCACCACCACCAAAACAAGGCAAACCCCCAAAGTGTCAGAGGCCAGCTAAAATTTGTTACCTTCAAGATACTTGTATCACATAAAAAATCGTATTTACCGTACAAGCAGTACTGGTACACAGCCATTGGATTAGTTTTCTGATTGGTAATTTGGACTTTCTTTTGCCCAGCTGTCGTGGGGAATTTAACAAATATTTGAGCATGGGCGAGTGGGTGGAAGCAATAAAGCAATGCACAGCTGAAATGATTTCACCAGAAGGTGCAGAGAGAAAACTATGCAGGACAAGAACAGAAGAGCATAAGCCCTTGTGATAAAGCAAAACACTTGCATAAAAGGGGCTTGATAATGCTTTTACAAAGCTTCACAGTTCTTTGGGATTAAACCAAGGTTTGGGGGCAGGGAATGGCAGGTGGAAGCAGGTTTAAAATAGTAGGTGTAAGGAAACACCTTCCATAATAAAAAGACTTTCCTGTCAAAAAGAAGTACAAACAGCAGCCTTACTGGCACAAGAGAATAGAAAGTAAATTATTACAGACAGGAAAATTTTGATAGGCATTTTACAAAATAAATAACATAAATAATTCTAGATTCAGGTGTCTTCCATCGCAGCCTTTCTTTAAATTCTTTAAAGACCCTTATGCCCAAAATTACAGCTCTGCAGTAAGGCACTAAATGGCATAATTTATGCATGAAGGATCTGGCACAAGAGCAGCACATAGAGGTGAAAAAAAAAACCCAATCAAAAAATGTCATACCTTTGCTGCAGTCACTTAAGGCAGCTTCTGTCTTGACCTGGAACACAAAATAGTTTTGTTATATTTAAGTCATATTTCTTGGGAAACAGATTATTTACAATTGCAAGCAAAAAGGTTTGTCCAAGGAACTGGGATGTTCATGTAATAAAGGCTTTTCATACTGTTGCTTCTGATGTAAAGCTCTTTAGCAGTGATTAGCTTCCTCTCTGTGAGGGCTGCCAGTGTTCAAATTGCACGGCTGCCCCACTAATCGGTCTGCACTGAACAGCCGGCAGCAAGCTACAGTCAAAAGGCTGAGTCACATCTGCAGGCCTTGGCTTAACCCAGCTACAGCTTTTCTACCTTTGTCCATTAATTAACGGGTTGGAATAGATGGTTCCCAAAAGTCCCAGATAAATTCCTGTCAGTACAAGGTAAGACATTTGGAAAGAAGATAATACCTTTAGCACTAATACAGCATTCTCTACAAGGGAAAATGCACGAGACTTCCAGAAGTGGTAGGGACAAGATTTTAGTGCACCCAGACAACTATACTTAGAAGATGAGAGTTAAGCAATCTGCTTATAACGAAACAAGGAAAAAAGCAAAAGAGATCCAATTTTCATCCAAACTAAGAGGGCTTTTAAAAAAAATTAATAAAATAATCAGGCTGTTCCATGCTTGTACTGTTCATTGAAGTAGTAGTAATCTTTCTACACCCAAGGAATTATTTTCTCCTCCATAAAACAGAAGCTGTCTCAGAAAAGAATGCCTCACAAGGTTTTACTGTAGTGCAAAGCAAATGGGTGCAAAAGGTAAGGAAGAACAAACTTAATGGGCAAGTTACTAGTAATAAGAATCTATTTCCAAAGTAGTGTATGTCTCTGTCAGGTTCCACTGATCTTTTATCATCTTGGGCTCCTTTGGAGACTACTGGATTAGTTTCCCAGCAATATAAATACTTGACATCTGGATTACAAGGCTTTTCAGTTTACGGCTTTCATATTTGAAAAGTTCCAGTATTTGTTATTACAGATTTTATTCCATTTTTAACTTGTCTGCTCAAACAATTCAGTATACCAACAGCAAATTAGAAAATTCTAGCCAAACAGGAATACTCTATGCTGAGTAAGAATTTGTTTTATTTATGCCTAAATATGGCTGCAAGGTACATTTCTAAGCAAAGCTGCATCTGTCTCAATACTGGAGAAAAACTGCCAGAATGCTCCCTTTGCAGGAGGGTAAACTGAGGACAGGAGTTACTATGCTATTTTTCCGTAATTTAATCTTAAAAAGAAAGGCAAAAATAGGGAGTGGTTTCTCCTCAATTCTTAGCATCTTCTCTTCCTAACGAAGTGAAAAGTTCTGTTCAGACAGACCATGTTCTATGCCATCCATGCTACCCAAGTGTATTGCCAGTTCTGGTAACAGAAGGTTTTGGAGAGACCTTACAGCAGCCTTCCAGTACCTGATGGGAGCTACAAGAAAGCTGGAGAGGGGCTTTTTACAATGGCCTGTAGTGATGGGACAAGGTAAATGGATTTAAACTGAAGGAGGGTAGATTTAGATTAGGTATGAGGAAGAAATTCTTCACTGTGAGGGTGGTGAGGCACTGGAGCAGGTTGCCCAGAGCAGCTGTGGATGCCCCATCCCTGGGA
>JAVJGI010000064.1:52664004-52679277 GCA_035590275.1 Ibycter americanus
TGCCCAGAGCAGCTGTGGATGCCCCATCCCTGGGAGTGCTCAGGGCCAGGCTGGATGGGGCTCTGAGCAACCTGCCCGAGTGAAAGGTGTCCCTGCCTGTGGCAGGGGGGTTGGAACTAGATGGATCTTCAAGGTCCCTTCCAACCCAAACCATTCTGTGATTCTATGGTTCTATGATCTGAGCACCTGTCAAGGAATAGAAAACATGAAGAAAGTTGCAGCCATTCTATCCAGACCATCCCCTACTATATAGGTCTGTCCTACTATAGCAACTGTGAAGGAAGCAGACTAACTGAATTAATTAAGCCATAGTTAGGAAGTCCTGCTTATGCCTCAAAGCATTTCATCCAATTAAATGAAGACAAGTATATGACAAACCAGGCTTTTAGAAAAAACATTAACTAGCTAAAATTCTAAACAATCTAATATATGGTCTGCAAACACTAAACATGCCTAAAGACATCTGTTCCACATAAACTTTGAATTTGATTACAATAGAGAGACTGAAAGAAAAATCAGTGTTTCAAACATAATGCAGCAGAGCAACTTTCAACAGCTGTTCCAACTGCAACTTTCAGGTTTGTATTCATCCTCAGTAAAACCAAGCTTAGCAGCATTTCTACCGGGAGCATGACAGACCGAGCAAGCAGCAAAACCTGCAGACAGCTTTATGCCTTTGCCTCCTTTATGCACCCTAATGACTTCATTACTGTGTTTGTCATATAATCAATACATGATGTTTCATAAAATATAAAGAATATTCACCTGTTTCATTTTTGCAGCAGCTCTGTTCGAAAATAAAACAGCCCTATCTTTCTGGAAACAGGCTGGACAAATCTGCAGAGCCTTTGTATAAGAGTCTTCTGCCTCTCCATAGTCTGCAGATGCGACAGCAAAAAATCCAAAACAGACCAGTTATTTCAAATGCCAGTACAGTCAGTGAACCACATGGCTACGACGACTTCTTTGGAAGCATTTCTCAGTATATGATGCAATATTAAACCAGAATCAGTAGCTGCTCACAAAGTACATAACTAAGTAGCACATAGATCAAAGACAATCATTTTCAAATCAACACCCTTGTAAGAGCAGAAACACAGTTCAGAGCTTAATGTAACAAGTGCAGCATGATGTGAATATAATTCTCATCCCTGGAATTGTTTAATTCTATTTGAGTACCAGCCTTAGAGGTAGAATCCCTTTAGATTAAGCATGTCCTTGATCTGTAAGGAAGCACATGCTGAAACACATCACTGCACTGATATCTGTTCAAAGCAGTTATGGAGATATTTTGTCACATCATCTTCAGTGACTGACTCAAAGGTCATTTGCCACAAGCCCATTATCACCCAGAGGTCATCCATTATCAAGTCTGGTCTAAAGCAAGGAGCAGTGGTAAACCACATGGGATCACCAAGTTATTAATTTTCTAATAAAAGTAGAGTCAAGAGTGAAAAGGCCCTATACTGACTCTGAACAACGTCCTGCCAGCTGACAAACACACTGTCCTCCAAACAGAGCAATTCTTTCTGTGCATATTAGCTGGTGACCATCCAGGTGCTTAAAAGGTTGTGTACTTCTGATTAGTAAGGACTATGGCAGTCACTCTGAAAAGATCTGCAAAAGAATTTGTCAAAAAGGCTATGGATGAGACTTCACAGGGTGACTCAGCCAACGTTGCAGGCTTGCTGCTTTCATGGTCCAAGCAGCTTTCTTCTGCCTGCTCTGAAGCTTGCCTGAATTGGTCAGTCATTCCCCAGGAATCTTGCTCTCTTAGCACACAATAAGAGACCTCCCACAGGAAGGCCACTGTCTGGTTGTCAGGGTATGCTTTTGGGAAGGGGAAGTTACTTGTTTGTGTCCCTGCTGACTGAGGCAAGTACAAATCTGCATATCCTCATTTCTTTGTGAATCCTCTAGCCAGCAGAAAATTAAATGAAAGGCAGGTGTCAAAAACACTTCCTTTATGTTTTTTAATTAAAGGCATTGGTACAGTTATTTATACACGTGTATACATCTCTATATACACATATACATATGTATATACATGTGTACCTATATACATATATGCACATCTATGTGTACTTACACCTCTGTGTATACGTACATATAGATGTCTGTATATAGACATCACATACATAAGTAAAATATGTAACGGATAGAGTCAGTGGATAAAAGGAAACATGCAAATGTACAAAGGTATGAGAGAGCTACTGGGCCACCGAGTCCTGCATCAATTCAAGCACACACATTAGCAAAACTCAGCCTAGTGGAAGCCTTTTTTGATTAGTAAAAGAAACCTTGGCACTTGGAAGGCAGTCAATTCTGTATCATGTTCTTGGATTTAAACACTTCCCTTTCATGAGAATCCTGCTTTAGTAATCCAAGGCTTTGTGATTTAAACTTAACTCTCAAGGAGGTCTGCTATCTCTTTCTGTTCTCTAAATGATGATGAAAAATTATATAGATGATGCATTTGAACAATAATAGGTATGAGATCTTCCTATGGGTCTTCTGCAACATCACCATGATGGCTAAGTACTAATTTCAGATTCTTTAATATCCATATGATGTTAAAACATTATCAACCCACCTCCTTTCTTGAACTGCTCATTTCCTTTCTCCTTCAGCATTGTGCTTTCCTTTCTTCTTTTCTACAAAAGACAAGACAATGTCTCAAAGTATTTAATTGAAATGAACAAGTAGGTCAGCTGCAGTTCCAAATAAAGTATGAATGGAAATCAGAATAAAATATAACATGAATTCTAACTAGTACCAAGATCACTTTCTGGTAGTCACTGTGACATGATATACTTTATATATCCATAAAACACTGGAGTATAACAACAAGGCAATTAAAGAATTCAAGTTCATGGACAACAGTATGCAGAAAGAGGATTCAGAGTGAATTACATGTTTTAAACTAATATGTTAGTTTTTTAGCTGGCTGTTTGGTTCTCCTTTCCAACTGTGTTTAATTCAATCAGTGCAGGTCAGCTATGCAGAATATACGTTAGATGTAGAGTTTCAAAAGTTTTGCTTGAAATAATTCCACCTCAGAAATTGGTAGTTACTTTCAGACATGTACAAAGCATGTTGAGCTGACTGCAGCAGAAACGGGTCCATGGATAATACTGCCCTGAAAGATTTCTTATGCAGAGAGTGACTAAACCATCAGACCCAGAGACAGGAAGATTGTTATGTTATACAGTGAAAATTGCACATACTGAGCAGAGTTGTGTTTTCAACCATGAATATCTTAACAGTACTCTTGGCACAAGTGAAGTCGACATGAATGCTCTTAGCCTTTGACACAGAAAGCACAGGATGTCACCAAGCCATCTCTTCAACCTATTTACAATGGAAGTCTTTCACACGCAGACATACCTCACAGAACTAAAACCAAAGCAGTGTAAGTAAGACAGTAACATCAAGAAGCAATGCTCATGTTCATGAATAATTTCCATGGTAGAAAAATGATCATTTGACCACTGTTTTTGTGCCCAACACACATGCATACATAAATAGACATCCTTATATATGTCTATGAATTACAGATCATTGAGCAATTAAAAAGCCAACACTACGAAAAGGAGCAGTTTCCTTTCCTGCAGATTGTGTAAATCAAGGATTAATGCAATTATCAATATCGCACAGAACATCTCCTTGGAAACAGCTAAATATAGTACTCTTTGTGGAGCACTGCACCATCTCACAGCTTTGCCAAGTAACTGACAAACAATACAAAATCAGAGGTTCTCTCCTCTTGCTTTTATTGGTTTTGGAAAGTAATTCACCTGGCTGTTGTCACCATCTTAGTAATAACAGATCATAATGCTCTGAAAACTAGGCTCAGTGGAATGGCATTCAGTTGACACACAAAATTACACACTAAAATATCCTCTGACCCTTCAATACATGCCTAGGATCACTAAATTTTTTCCTATTGCCTATTATGTTTTAGAAATATGTTTGTTAAAACTCATTGCTCCTCTCATTTAAAAAAACATATAAACAAAACATAGGTCAGACAAAACATGCACTACTGTTTAGAAACTGGCTTTCCTCCAGGGTGGACTGACAAACCTACACAAGTCCTTCCACAATGTCACTTGCACCAATGTATGCAAGCCAGTTGGTGCTTTCTAAATATAAGCATACAAACAAATTTAAGCATTTAAGACACAAGCTGCATTAAAAGCACAGATTCTTTGTATATAGGCAGGATTCTGCTGTTCGGCTGAAGGAGCACATTAACTGCATTTGAAAACTGCACCCAAACTTTCGAAGTGCCAGGCAGAACAGCTCCAGCAAGGTCACTGCCACACGCACAGCTGGCCCTCCACAGAAAGAAATTTTTTAAACATCTTGAATGCATATAAAGTAAAAGTTAGCACAACAGAAGTCATTTTCATACCAGTGAACAAAGCAGCCAGATTTCAGCACAGAACAGGTTTAGAGATGATGATCCTACTGGAAAACGTGAAAGATCTACATAGACAACCCTCGCTGAAGAAAAGAAATGCTTGAAACACTAGCCCTACTGACTTCATTGCTCATGACCTATTTAGAACTGGCCTTTAAGTGCCATTAACAGATTCACTGTTGCGTAAGGTAAGAGTTACAACTCTACAATAACAAAAGCTTTTTTTGGGGTATGAAATAAGAACTACAGCATGACCAAAGTACTCCTGATGCAGAAATCCTACAATCAAGGAATACCGGATGAAAAGCTTCACCTGTATTATCATTATTTTGTTTCATTTTATTAAAGTTATTACAACATACTACATGCTTACCCCAGTTAAGTATTAAATACTAATATAAAAAGCAACTTGCTACAAGAAGGCTTCATGAGAACAAGCTTTATATTTAAAAAAAAAAAAAAGTGTAAAAGGAACAAAAAAAATTAAATTCTTCAACTGTGGGATTCCTTCTCAGGTAGCCAAGAGGATTGTGACCAGAGGCTCACCAGCACAGAATAAAGACCAGTGTGGCTGTGTGGCCATGTTCACTGGGGAAACATGGGCTGATGAAAGTTCTGAGCAACTGAAGAGTTTAAGAACTCACACCAGCAAGCTGATGATTCATACAGCTCTCCTCCTCTGAAAGCCTGTTCCTTCGTATGTCCTCTCGCCTGCGAATCAAACTGCGCAAACTTGAAGGACAGAGGACTGTTAGTCATCCAACTGCTACAGACGTACAAATGTCAGCGACAGTCTTGCGGTCACTTCTGCCTATTTGACCAGAAAAGGTGTTGTCTAAGCACATTTCAGAAGCCAGCAGCGTTGTTAACACCTTATATGGTTTTGCAGCTTACTCAGCTCCCTGGAAAGCAGCAATGCCAACAATGCAGTCCTGGTTCCAAACCAGTATTTCTCTTACAGCTTGCCCAACATTTTCAAGATATCCCTGTATTATGGGGTTCAGGCTGTCCCTTAGGTTCCAAACTACAATTTTTCACGCTATTTTTTAAAAAGCTAAAGTCTATAGGGCACCTCATGCATCATTATGGATTTGTATTTGAAGTATGCCCCACAAGCAATACATAGTAGCAGACTATCCCTAAAAGCAAATTTCCCTGGCTTTTCTACAAAATGTAAAAGCATACATATTAGCACATCACATCCTAAACACACTGCCCTCCAAAGCACACCATGCATTTATGAAATAATGCATGAAATAATATGAATGAAATGCATTAAATAATACATAATTTACTCCCCCACATATACCTTTCTTTAACAGAAAATTCTAACACAAAAGCAGTGGAAAGCCAACTATTTTGGATGAATTTACATTTAACCTGAAAGGACTGCTCCAATGGATGCTGTTAGAATCTGTCTTCCAGTCAAATTCAGGGTAAAATAAACCAAACAACAAAACACCAGAATCTAAAGTGCTGTTAGAAGACATAACCTCTTTACTCTGTGTGCTACATTTCCAGCTTCAATGGACAATTGCAAATTGACTGGTCATCAGTTTACTGTGATCATATCAGCCCAGAGTGAAAAAATTGCTAGTGACTTGTCCTTGGGACAAATTTTGCACAGTGTCATTTCAGTGTCCCCACCCACTCATTTTTCAGAAAAAGATTTAAGTAGCTGCAGGGCAGGCTACCCTTTCCTCAGTGAGGGAAGTAGGTCAGACTGAACTCCTAGAATGCTCTGCCTGAGGAAAAGATATCTTGAACCACTACGTTCCCTGAGGCTGCTCATATACGATATTGGGGTCAGGCACAACTTCCCCAGCTTACACTCCATTACAATTTTCTGCTATTCAAAGTCCGCGAAATGTTAAGGTTTGTGTTAATAAAATTTGAAAAAACCAAAGATGACAAATTCCAAGTGGCAGACATTATTTTTTTATGTACAAAGTAAAAAAAAAAATATTTTTTGAAGTCCAGAAAAAATAACTACATTTAACTAGTAATATGATTCTTAAAGGATCTGATTAGAAATGTTTACAGATTTGGATACTGAATTACAGTTGTCCATATTCTGAAGAAATTAGGATCTTAACATAAACCTGCCTGGCAAACTAGGCATACTGAAGATTAAGGCCTGATCTGAAGTAATGAGAAAAGACAGTTTTGGCCTTCTGACAACAAAGTACACAATTTAAAAAAAGGCCATCAAATACAGTCCTTGGACCTCAGCTGCTCTGCTAAAAAATTCAGGGTTAGAATAAGGCTTTAATGCTTTTGTTTTTACTATTAGAGAAGAAAGCAGCCTACACATTTTCACTGTTTAGTTTGGAAGTAACCAATATAAAAGTGCTGGAAGTAATATCCTTAAATATAGCTGGTGAGAGCTGAAGGACAAACACCCTCAGTTTGTAACGCTTCCAACTATGCTTCCTCTGGCTGTTCCTATGCATTTTATGTGATCAATTGATTTAACTTTGCTAGGGAACTGTTCTTGGCTCCAGTTTTGTCAAGAGCTGCAAATGCGCACTCTCTCTTCTCTGCAAGGCTATTTATACAATGTGACAACGCACATCTGCACCATCTCATATACCCTTTTGTAAGGTCACCAAGTAGCAGTCAATTTAAAATTACTGGAGTTCAAAGGGTGCACAGAAGCAAGGAATTTAAACAGATAAGGAATATATTTTTCAGCTTCAAATACCAATTCTATTTCTAAGTCATCCATTAGTAGTCATCTGCTTCCCCCTGCAGTTTTGTGAAGCTATTGCTGTATCATGCATTCAGGTATTTAAATTTCAATTTAAGGTTGTAGTCACTCAAAAAAATTCCTTTTTCAAATCTTCCTAGAGTTGTCACTTGAAAACTGTGCCAAATCTGCCCTCTACACTCAAGAGGCAGAGTAAGAAGCATCGCTAGACTCTAGCCAATCTCTGCTGATTTTTAACTCCATGGTAAAGACCTACCAGTCTTCCTACTGCCAAATCGCTACCTTTTTCCTGAAATTGTAAGCAGCACTTCCAGAGACAATAGGTCACATCCATCCTTGACAGTCTAAAAGTTTAAGTTAACATGCCAGAATAAATGTAACTATTTCTGAGTGACAATACACGCCATTCAGGTGTTCCTGTTCCAGAGGCAACAGCCTCACTCAGAAAAGTGGAGCTGACCACTTAATCCATCTCCACCACAAGTCGAAAAGATCTCCATTTGACAGTATCAGCATCTACCATAAAAATGCAAAAATGAACGTAAAACTAAAATCAGATAGCAGCACTGAAAGGTATACTTTTTCACTCTTTCTCTTAAACTGCCATCCAGCAAAAGACTTTTATGTTTGTTTAAAAACATAACCCAAAGAATTATAAATCACAAGGGAGATTGTAACTCCAGATTTTACCAAGGTTCTTCTCACCAGCACTTGGAGTTAATGACTCTAGCAGGCACAGGTACACTTCTCAAATGCACTTCTCCAAGCTTTGATTAACTCAAAAAACATAACATGATGTTTTGTACTATTTTGCAAGCCATAAGACAGGGCAGTTTTAGTCTAGCAATCCGTTTTTTCCTCCAATTTGACAAAAACAATAGTATATTTAGTACTGCTGCTCTACTGTATACAGGATTCAGGTTATTAAAGTAGGTCATTTGAATAAGGGGATCACCTTTTATTTTATTTCACAAGACTGCATTGTGACACCTTCAAAACCCAATTGTCTTACAAGTTTTATTGCTATACAAAAAAAATTTTGAATGCTGATGAGAACTGTTAACAAAACGCATATTCCTTATTGGCATTTGTCAGTAACTTATGTAGTAAGTTTTACTGCTGCACAGTCAGTTGGACTGTCTCATGTATTAATAATCTGGTTTTTTTGGTCCAACCACATAATTCTTCCTGGAAAGAGTTCTGAGACCATCTCCAAATGATCAACACCTGAGGACTGCTCCAAAATATGACTTGCTTCACCGTATCCCATCTTCCATTTTGTACCTTAGTGTTGATTTTGTAAATACTATAGAAAAAACAGAAGCTTTGAGAGTCAAGGTTACTATACTATCTTAGACAGATGGAATTAGGAAAACACAAAATGGTGAAATGAATGACTACACTTGAGAAGCCACCTCGGAAGAAGTCCCAGATCAGTTCTTCAGCCCCTGGAAAAGCAAATTCTATATAGAAGCTATAATTTATGGAAGAACAATGGGATCAACCTGAAGCATGTAGAAGAAATAGTGAGGAGGGGAGCAGTTTATAAAGGAAATTTCTTGATTAAGACAGCATCCTCTAACACATCCTAGAACTTCTGGAGAAAACAGGAAAAAAAAAAAGAAAAAAAGGAAAAAGGAAATTTTACTGAACTGAACTGAAAAAAATCTCAGGCATAACTCAAAAATACTATTTCTCAAAGATCGGTTTCACTTAATTCTTACAGAATTGCTAACAAGATACTAATCAAGAATCTCCTCTACTAGAGCTGTATTCCTTGTCTTGCTGACACATTTCCTAGTGTTAAAATAGAAGTTGAGCACGATTACAGCCAGCTGTAGCTCTAACGCACATGCAACCACCCAAAGGAGGGAACTGCTTTTGAGGAATATTAGATAGTTATTCCAGGGTCTTACAGCAGCTAGAAAGTAGTGTTCTATATCCAAAATAAGAGCTTACAATGCCAGGTGCTTAAGTCTTTGCCAGATAAGGCCCAAAGAACAAGACAACATCTGTCATGATGGAAGAGCATGAGGGATTCAGAATCTTCCTGCTGGATAAACTCGTAATTAATGGGTGTCCCTCCAGAAGAGGACCAGGTCAGACTGAAACAATTACCATGCAACAGCTGTTGGGTGTCTTCTGATTAATTCTGCAGACTAGACCAACGTCAAAGCCATCACTGTCAATGACAAATAACCAGAAAAATCTGTTTGTAATGCATCAAAAGCAATTTACTGCTCAGTGCCTCTGCTGAGGCAGCAATCAGCATGCTTTTGAAACAACAACAACAACAAAAATTTATAAAAGTGAATTTTGTTTCAGGCTGCTTAATTCTTCAAAAGCTCAGTTACAAGTCCAGGCAAGTAAGCAGGCTCTATGCTACACGTGTTTTTAAGAATACTTTTTGCACGTTTGTGTCTAAATATCCTTTCAAGTTCTTACTTTGTTGTATTGTGCAGAGAAGACTTCTTATGGTATCAGTACTGTTTCCCTGGAAGTAATTCCTGTTGCTTAAAATTAGAAATCTCACTCTATGGGGCTCTTGAAATATAACAGAGAAAATACACAAGCACTTGCTCTGTCAGTTTGATCTCTGCAGCAGCTTCTGCATGGATGAGATTTTGTACTCAGAGCTGCTACCATGAAAGCTTACATATAGGATATGCATAAACACACAGAGCAAGGACTAGAATATCTTTGCATCTCCAGAATAAATTAGAGACTTTTTTTTTCTACAGTCTAGTTATTGGAGAACATCACTCAGAAGAACTTATTTATTAAAGCTGCTAACACACAACAACGGGCTTAGATAAAAATACATTAAGATGTAGCTGTATAAATTTGATTTGAGGAGGGCTAACATCCAGCTCTCCTTATGACTTGAGTACATAGTTTAGGGTGCTGCAACCACAGTTCATGGGAAGTTTTTATTATTTAGGCAAGCAGCCTAATTGAAGAAAATCCATTTACCCCTGTATGCCATCACGATGCTGCCATTTGATGTCTACTTTTACCAGCACTGCCCTTGATCTAAAAATACAGCATTATTTTTCATCTGAATCATTCCTTGTAACTGGTTCACTGCACATTCACACAGAGAGGTGTGCCAGCACAATGAAGGAGGCAGCAGGGGGCTGCGAATAACTGATCAAGGACTGTCTAAGTAGCAAACGCAGCACTACTGCTGAGTGTCTGGTCACAACCTAAACAGTCAAACAAGTTCTGAATATTTCTGTGTCATTTTCTCCAGCTGCAAAAAACAAAAATCATGTTGCCCTTCTCAAAAATGACCTTTTGAGTAATTGGAAGGAGCTTTAAGATGCGGGAAAAACTCTGAATAAATGGATGTACAGCAAATGTTTTCAGACCGTAACTGCAGTATTTTTTTCTTAAAAGCTGCATCATTTAACAGATTCTTTTCACAATCAAAATATACAGAACATTTCACTTTTAAAAATAAAAATAAAATTTGTAGCTATCAATTCCAAGTACTATGGGGAAAGTTGCAGTGGCAATTCAGGAACAACCCATCCCCATGGTTTTACTACACAGAGAATGTAAGGTGATGTAAGGTAAGATCATGCAAATGGGCTACTTCTTTAGAAGTAGAGTTATAACAGCTCTAAGCTTCTAATTCCTCTCTAGTTTCTGGATTTTTCAAGGTCTACTTATAAGAGATACCAACAATATTTTGTTAAAGAAAAAAATAGCTATATTTTAAAGACTGCTCAGAAAGCTCTCAATGGAACATAAAGTTCACAATGTATGTATTGCCAATCTAATAGTTATGGTGGTACTAAGAGATGCAATCCATCCATTCCATTAGGTATAATCATAAACCAAGCTGAAGGGCACAATTGCTCAATACCACTGGAAATCAACCTACAGAAAGATGAGAGCTGTCTCAATACTTTCTCAAGGACATCTGTCCAGCTTTAAACAGTTATTATTTTGTACTCCCATTGCACCTTTCAATGGAGTTCCAGAAAGCTGAACGCAAGTATTCAACATTCACAATTCTTTTGCTCATTTTACAGAAGGCAAAATTTGATGTGCAAAATTAAGTGATTACCTAACAATCCAACAGAAACAAGAGCAGCATGAAAATTAACACACCCAATTTCCAGGCCTGCTGGAATTGTAGCTATCAATTCCAAGTACTATGGGGAAAGTTGCAGTGGCAATTCAGGAACAACCCATCCCCATGGTTTGCTGCTCTTTCTAAAGTTTAATTCCACAACATAAATTTGCCCCAGTTTTTAGCATTTTGTCTATGAAACTCTCAAGTTGCCTTCAAGTTACAGTCTGCTGCAGAAGCCTCATTGTGACTCATGATGACAATGCTCCTTGCTGTACAGCAATAAATACAAGTAGAAAAAATGGACTGTTTAGTCTGAACTGGAAAAGACACAAGGGCAAAGTGATGCTTTTTGTGTGGAGTAGGTCAAGGAAAGTGATTATTGCCCTCTGTTCAGCACCTGAGAGGATGCATTTGGAGAGTGCTCAGTTTTATTGTTCTCCCCATTTAAAAAAAAAAAAAAAAAAAAAAAAAAAAAGAAAAAAAAAAAGGAAAGAAGAGAGAGAGAGCAAAAAAGAGACATAGACTTCCCAGAGGGAGTCCTGTGGATGGTCCCCAAGATGGTCAGGGCACTGGGGGGATCATGACCTAAACAGACAGCCTAGGAGGGCTGAGTTTGTTCAGCCTTAGGAAAAGGTGGCTTGGGGAAGCTTTACTGCTAGAGAAAATGGAGATGGACTCTTTCTGTAAGCATGCAGAGAAAGAAGAGCCAGTGGTCACAAGCTGCAACAAAGGAAATTCTAATTAAATACGAGGAAAAAAAGTTTCTACCATGAGGGCAGTTAAAAACACTAGAACAGGGGCCCAGAGAGGCTGTGTAGTCTCCAGCCTCCGAGATGTTTGCCTGGCTCTGGGCAGGCCGATCAATTTGATCTAACTTTGAGGAGGTGGTTGGACTAGATGACCTCCAGAGGCCCTTTTTAGGCAAAGGATACACCAGACTACCTCTTGAAACTTTTTCTCCCTCCTATTATTCATCATTAGATCTTGAAGTGTAACAACTGGCTAGCATTATTATGCTGATTTTACAGATGTCAAAATTGGAGACAGAGAGGGAGATACTTCTACAAGGTCAAGCAGCAGACAAGTGTTACATTTTATGTCATTCTACTTCAAGGAGGTTATATTCCATGTTTCCCTTACCCACTAATCCTGTATTGCTTTTCCACCTCAACGAACTTCTATATTAACATAATTATCTGCACTACAGATTTAAAACTACCTTTTTGTCTTCACCAATGTATTTTGGTCAGAAATCCCACCCTATCAGCAAGGGAACTATTTGAGACACAACTTGACTAAATTTCTGTATACTGGTTTGTAACAAACAATTTAGACATTTGGTTGCCTCTGGCATCTTAGCTCTGCATAGTTCTGCCCCTCTTCTCTATTTACAGAAGCTGACAGTAAGACCATGGTGTAGTCAAGTTACTGCCAAGCCCCTCCCTCTTTCCAACTTTTTTGGCAATGTAAAGCCAACATTTATTTACTTAAACCACACAGACAGGGCTATCCAACAGTTAAGAAAGTGTGGTCCAGCTTTACCAAGTCAGTTGAATTAGAAAAGATCAGCTTGCCTGTACAAAAGAGTAATAAGCTCCTATAAATTCACTGAAACATTTGTAATATTTTAAGCACTTTAAAAAAAAATTAAATTTATATGACCCTTCATTTTCATCAAATGCCACATTTTAGTAGAACTTACCCATTACAATAGTAATTTCTTCTGCTCTTGGTGATTTGGGAGTTTCCAGTATAAAAACTATACAGCTATATATTTTTTTATATATATATCTATATATAAAATAAATACAGCTATACAACACACTATCTTCCCCTGTGAAGTAATGATTTCCTATGATGCTGCCTGCCTTCTCTTGTCAGCTACTATTCCCTACTCCACTCTCTCCTTCCCTCATCATAATCAGTTATTGTGTTACCCATGATCCAAACTGTGCAGCTAGCCTTCCAGAAAGGGCTCCATTTCCTTTATTAAAATAAGATGTAATTCATGCCTACAGGACTATAAAATAACGTTTGCTGAAGTCTTCCCTTCACATAAGTTACAATATGTCAGAATGCCATCTCCTTCCCAACTGCCAAATAATATAGTACATCACTATTTCAATTTTCAGTACAACCAACTGCTTGTTTGGATAATTCAATCAGATTCAAAGAACTGATCCAGCCTCTTAAAAACATGACCTGTTCAAGCTATGTAACTTGTCAAAAATAGTGTTCGGGGAAAAAAAAAATAATTACAAGAGCTGATGCTGAGACACAGATTTAATAGCTTTACTCCCCCACCACTAACAAACTACAATTGAAAAAAATCAGGAAAAAAAATATCCATAAATCAGTAGCAAGCCTTCCACCATTTGCTATGAGAACATAATTACCAACAGAAATTCTCCACATTACTCAAGTGAACAGAGTCTAATCCTGAAAGTGATTTAACAAGTTTTCTCAAAGTTAGAAAAAATAAAAGTGTTTTTTTTTTTTTCCTAACTACTTGATGACCATAGTATCTTAGAACCTTGAAAACTAACTGCTGTCAAATGACACCACTGCTTGAGGGTCAAAAAAACCTGGTTCACACAGACTTACAGGGGAGTAAACACCACCATTACAGAGGCTGTTGGACTTCCCCTGTGACCTGTTTTGTTACTCCCCACAACATTATCCAGTTTGTTACCCAAACATTTTGTCCAATGTAACCACACTGAAAGTAAAGAAAGAACCACACATTTAATGTGTTCTGTTTGATTAAAGCTTAAGTAATCTATAGGGTTACTTTCAAATTTAACCCTAATTAGTTGTATTATATAAACTAGCCTTTCAGATAATGAGAACTATCCTGAAACCTGCTCTGAGTTTTGGAAAAGCACCTTGCAGCTAATCAAGTGAAAACAATGAATGCACACAAACTAAGTAACATGAAACAGGGAGATTTTTGTTTCTTATAATCTCTCTAAGTCACAGTAATCTTATACGCTGGTGAAAGTAGACAAAAATCTGCAACGGAATGTGACGATTCAGAACAGCACGGAAAGCTAACAAAAAATATTTGTTACCTAAAAGCAGAAGTTAAGAACAGTAAAACTACACACATCAGAGAGTTTTAAAGGTCCATTTTCATGCCAGTCACAGACCATTCAGAAACACAACACTGAAAATGTATCTTTGTATATTCAACATTGGTACTTTGCATTACCTGTTTTTCTTCCTCTGGCATATCTTTTTCTAGTTCTAGTAAGTATTCTTCATCTAGTTCTGTCTGCTTCCTTGAGCTATTCTCATCATTCTGTAAACTCCCTTCATCATCCAGCACAGGTTCTTTTGCCTCAAAGGAGTCATGACAGTCATGGAAACACTCATCTGCAGTTGTGGGATCTTTGGCTGAAGATGGTGTACATCCACTTTCAATGTTTTTGGGATTCTGTGCATCTTTGGGGCCAGTCTCTGAAGACTTCTGATCAGAAAGCTTTAAGTGATCAAGTAAATCTTCAGGTGGACTTGCATCTTTAAACTCTTCCATGACGGACTCCTTGGTGGGGTTGGTTTTTAGAAACAAGAAAAAAAACCCCTTCAATAAGCATAACATAAATGCCTTGTCAGCAAAGAAATCTCTCAAGTACTCCTGACATCACATAAGGGAAATTATTATTCCCCAGGGGAGGAAGCCATTTATACACGCTTCTTCTATGCACTATACAGCGATATGGGGCCAGTACGCTGCTCCCATAAATAAGTAAATTCACGAGCCCCGATTCCCTGGCCCGCCACAGCACAGCATTATGCTACCGCAGCTTTGCCTTTGCAATGGGACTGAAGTCACGCACACAGGCCTCAGCACCCCGTCGCCCAGCCCGGCCCCCTGCAGCCTGCGTGCGGTGAGCCCCCCACCGCCGCCCCAGGCCCCGCCTGCACCGCGCTCCCCGGCAGCCCCATCACCACCCCCCGCAGCCAGGCCCCAAGCAGCCGTTCCCGGCTCTGTCATCTCAGCCCTATCCCGCCCCCTGAAACTAGAGGCCGGGCTGCAGCCAGCGCCCCCGG
>JAVJGI010000064.1:52679872-52708918 GCA_035590275.1 Ibycter americanus
GCTGAGGGGAGCCGGGCTTGGGGGGGCGGCCAGGCTTAGGCGGGGGGAGCCGGGCTTGGGGGGGGGCAGCCGGGCTGAGGGGAGCCCTTGCGCCCTGCGCCTCTCTCCCCGCGGGGCCGCGCTCTCTTGTGCCTGGCGCCCGGCGGCTGAGTTTTTCGACTTGGGCCGCTTGCACAGCCCTTTTGCGCATCTGAAGGAGTAGCTCGTACAGTCATTTAGGCTCCCTGCAAGGTTGTAAGTTACAACTTGAAACCGCCCCTGTGGTAGCACTGGGGCAGGCCCCTATTAGGCTGGGTGCGGGGCAGCTCTGAGGACGCGGGGAGCTGCGGGCTGCCGCACCGGGGGCTCCCCAAGGCATCAGGTGCAGTTAAAGCTGTGGCAAGCCCTGGGGTGGTAGATCCCTGCTGCAGTTCTCCCCATCCGCGGTAAGGGCACTGCTCAGGCTCACCAGGAAGCGATTGAGGGATGGGGAGGGTGTGGGGGCTGGGAAATGAAGAACACAGCTAGGGGTGGTGCGGGTGAACAGCAGAAGTGCGGTCTTGGGCAAGTACTACCTGGCTTGAAAAGAAATTGGGGTGAAAACGTGATCGGCTGCGGGAAGAAAAAAGAAGGAAAGTCTTCATAGATCGACCAAAAGAGGGATCGTATCTACAGCAGCAGATTGGTGGTGTTGCTTCAGGTTCTGTTGCCTGCACTACTTCACTCTAGTGGTTCATTTAGTGAGTGACGAGTGTGCGTGTGATAGCCATATCACTTCTAAGGCACCATTAATTGGTTGTTTTCAGCACAGACTTCACTTTTGGTTTTTCTATTCCAGTGATATGTGAAAACTGAGCTCTTTCTAATCAAGCACTGGAATAAAACTTGCTTTCATCTTTTTTTGCATGCATCCCTTGTTAATGTTAATCCCCAAATTTTGAAACAAAACTGAATTTTCACAAGTTTTGAAGTCAAAGGCATGTGCAGCAATGCCTTTTAATTGAAAATCACTATGCCAAGCCATGAGCCAGTTAAGGCATGTTCTTACAAGGTATTCCTTTCTCTAAACAGTTTTTCAGTAACCAAGTTCTGATGAAAGATTAAGTTTGAAATGTTCCTCTAAATTAAAATTCTTAAGGAAAAATACCCCAATATCAAAACCCAACAACAACCAAAAAGCCCCTGAACTATATAGCCTGTTCCAGATTCGGGTTAGGTAGAATCTGTTCTGATCATAGGACACAGCCAAGGACTATCCTCAGAGAATATGGGCTCTTAAAAACAGAAAGTAATCTTTTATGGAGAGGGTGATTCTTGTTCTTCTTTCTTCTCATACTGTGGGGAAATACGCTGTTAAAGCCATATCAGCTCTTTACCAGCCACTATTGTTAAAATACTAAGAAAGTATTAAATCTGGCAGAACACCATTAGTGGACTGAAGTGTATCTATCCCATATGAGGGTGCTGAGGAGGAGGTGCATCTTTAGAAATACTTTGAGATGTGTCCTGACTTCTGAATTTCTTCTAACTGACATCACCAGGCTTTGATTGAAGTCTGAAGGGCCTGTGGGATGTTTGGCATTTCAAAGTTGGGGTAGAAATTGAAGATTCAGATGCCAGATTCTTTTTTGGTCTTAATTTCTTTGATCACTGCTTCTAAATGAACATTTCAGATGACTGAGTCTGTTGGTGCCAGTGATAGATGTATTAATGAGAGATTGGAACACTTTGCAGTAAATTGGCAAGAGCATGGCTAGTTACAATGAAAGCAAACAGGAGCTCTGTGGCTGATTTTCCTCCCTCTCCCTCTGGATAAAAAAAGTAGATTCAGCATTCTGCAACATCCCAGCTGCAATGATTTAGCCCCCAAAAATGTGCCTTTCTGCTGTTCTGCTAGCACTGTGTAATTTATTCTGACTTACAGAAAATATTTCTGAACCTTCACACTGTCCTGTTAAATATCATGTCATTTGAAAAGGGAGAAGGAAATTACAGCTGTGGTACAAAATCAATCCATACAGTTTTGAATTTGCTGAAATGCTATTTAAATCTCCTCTGGCTGTGCAGAGTGCAGGGGTTTGAGAAAGTTACAGTGTTTCATCCCCAGAAGGAATTGAACTGATATGGACATCAGAGGTCAGCAACTCATCCAGGATGGTGTGCTAGCCTTTATTTTTAACTTTTCCAAGAGACTTTATTTACCAGCAAAAACTACAGGAATTGGACCTGCTTAGAAATTTTGAGCTGCTGCTGATCACTGACAAGATGCTACCTTGCCTCCATGTGAGGCAGGGGCTTCTACTTCCCCACAGCTCCGAACTTGATGGGAGCCAGGATCAGGAACATTTGCTTTTCAGGAATGCCGTGGTTCCCAACTCCGGTCCCTGGCCAGCCTTCTTGTGCACTATCCAAAATCTATCTGCTGCCTTTGGCTCCTGTCCCATGGAGTTTCTATTCCAAAATGACTGACAGCTTTTCCTTATCATCACTTTTTTTAGAGTTCCTCAACTTTGATGAAACACACTTACTGACTTCATAGGAAAAAGTGTGAGAAAAATTAGCAGATTTTACCATAGAAATTTTCTGCCTGCATCTCCTCTGATCTGGAGACATTTTGGATCTCCTTGAACTTTCTATTCAGCATTTTGTTTCTTCTAACACAACATAGGTGAAAAGATGCAACTCTCCAGAACCCCAGTTCCCTGCTGTCATTTAGGTATGATTATTCCCTTATGAATCTTTATCCTAGATCTAGCAAGAAAGGCAAGCTTTACCATGGTCCTGCTTTATTAAAGATGGGGATGTCCCCAGGAGTCCTTTTTAGCAGAGTGACCTTTGAGCCTCATGGCTGCTGTTTAGGATTGTTGGTTTCCCCTGAGGTTAGCCCTGAGCAAGCGGTAGCTCAGTGAATGTCTCTGAATCTCTCTCCTGTGGAACTGCTCCTCAGTGCCCCTATGAAGTAAAATCCCACAGGCTTCACAGGTGTTCAGGGAGCAGACACCTACCAGGAGAACCAGAGGCTCTGCCTGCCACCAGGGGACCAATCCTCCAGCTAGCAAATGAAGAGGTAGAGACTTTGTAACCCACCATCAGGTATCGACGTAGTCAATGTATATGACTTCTGTCTTTAAGGTTCCCAGAGTGCTGACTTCCTGTCTGTATGTCTCACTTTCTCTTCTTTACACTTCAACTCTCCTTGCAGGAGTGTTGTGTTCATAAGTTACTTTATGTTTGGAAAAGATAAGAACAAGTTGTCTCACAGTATTTTCAAACATACGTGTTTTAGTAAGAAACACTTACCCTGGAGGTTATAGGGCAGTTGCCAGTTTTTACCACTAAATCTTACTTGTTCAAACACAGAACATGTTACTGCTTTAATCAGTCTTTTAGAATCTCTAATTCATTGTTGTAAGTGGAAGTGTATGAATAGCTGAAGGCTGTATATATACAAAAATGAACACTTGGTATCATTTGTTTAATCTTCCTGGTGCTAAGGGATATTTCAGAGCATTTATGTTTCTTTAAGTGAACACCTGTTGAAAAAATCAAGAACATGTAATCCTGAATAAAGCAGATATGTTTGTATAAGAGTTCAGTGATGGAAGCCTTGGGTTGTTGAAATTTACTCCCTGTTTTGAATGGGTTTAACTCTGGGCAAGCACGCAGCAGAGTCCAGGGTCATGGAGTACCTCAGGTGGAACACTTTAATACTACAACACTTCTACTGAGCCAGGCATAAGTTGAAGAGGTGAAGTCAGAGAAAGAGGCTGTATCTCAGTATTTTCCTTCATCAAGAACGTCTTTACCTTTTTACGTTTTTTCCTGTTTCTTCCCAAACCCACAGTGTGGTGTTGGTGATGTTATCTGGCATGATCAGCAGACTCAAGTACAATGTAGTGTGCCAAAAGAAAAGCTGCCAGGAAGTAAAGAATGTTGTGTTGACTCTAGCTTTCTCAGTAGTGCTGAAAGAAATATAGAGAGGACCGATGTGAAAGATTTATGTTCTTTTCTTTCTGACATGAAAGTTTTCTAGTAGATTGTATACAAATACTTTTTCCTTACTGCTTTCAAGACAAACTTGGATTTTGCCTGCCTTTTATAACAGTACTATTATAGAAGACAAGAGGGCAGCTGGGAGGAGTAGAGCATTTTATTCAGATTGTTTAAAACACTTATTTTTAAAACTCATAATAGTTATTCCCTGTTTTGCAGCTATGCCGAATTGGCAGTTGGTGAAATGACTCTGCTCTTTGAATACAGTTATGGAAATTCATAGCCTAATAGCCTTGAGTTTGCTAAAATATCTTAACAAGATGACAATGAGACCAAAGACCATTTCTCATATTTCCAAGTGTAAAATGTTCCTAAAATGTAACAATAGGCATACAATAGTTTAAGCATTAAAGGCCAGCTGATTTTTTGCTGAACAAACTCCTGAGAACGGTACCCGGCAACTGAATCTCACATTTGGAGTTTGTAGCTTCAGTATTTATGGCCACATTTTCAAGACTGCTTTGCACACAATTAGGCATCTAATCTGTGTGCATAATGACAGTGATTTCAGGGACACACTGGGTGACACTTTACTGCTGAATTTCATGTGTTTCCTCATTTCCTTGATTTATATGAGAAAGCAAGAAAGATGAGTATAAGAAAAAGGGTACCTGCATTTTGAAAAAAATCATCCTTAAAACATTCAAGGTCTTGTGACAAATAGAAGCATCTCTTTGCTTGTTAAAGCTTGCACTCCCTCCTGCAGACTTGTGATACCCATGTTTTATTTGTCTTTGTGGATAAGAATTCTCTAATATTTCTTTCCAGAAAGTTACATTATTTTTCTAAATGTCTCCATGAACTGTGAATTATTCCAGTTCTGAGCTCCCCTGATGAACATTTCCTGTTTATATATCTCAGGAATACGTGGATTTTACAATGTAACTTTGAGATGATCCTAAACTTGTTTAGTCTTACCTACCATTCTGGTTTCATACAATATGAAAGGTGTTAAGGTATTTCAGATCTGAGCCTGAAGGGAGGTTGAATTTTTCCAGTAGATGGAACAAAACCCGTGGATTCAAACAGCCAGAGACTATGAGGTTACGCATTTGAATTTTGCAGTCTTTAGATGTTCTTAAATATTAAGATTCAGAAGGCAGAAGATTCACAAGGTAGAGCCAACATGAGGCCCACAAACTGAGCAATGTATATGCATGCTTCTTGGTTTTCACAGTCTAAGCTTTGCAGGAGGAGCACAGCAGGACTAGAGCAAACTGGGGTTATCAATTTTGCATACTAAAAGGATCTTTTCTTTGTAGCCTGTTTTGGGCTTGCTCTGTTGCCCACCTGCGTGCAGCTCCTCTCAATTTAAGTGTTGCACTAGGATCCCTAGGCTGGACTCTTTTTACAGTGATGAAAGCAGGAGCCTTTGCTGTTGGGTGAAAATGGCTAGTCTACGCTCAAGCTTGTAAAGGGTCTGCTGCTGGTAACTTCTGATGTATTTTAAAAGTATGCATTCCTTGAGAAAAAATCAGGCTTGTGCTGCTTAAGACAGTAATAATGTAAATGAACAGGCATACAACAGGTTTGTTAATGTGGATGTAAAGGTGCCTCAAGCCCCACTGGGTGCAGTACTGGTGCAATACCAGCACTGCAAGGATTAATACCAAGTGTTGCACTCACAGCTGGGGTGAAGACAGGCTGACTGGTGTGTACTGCAGCTCAGTACCGCTGAGTGCTTCTAAAACTCAGCATTCTGGAAAAAAGCTTCTCTTTTATTTTTTATTATTATTACTGTAAACTTGTGTGTTTTGCACAAGAGGTGAATTATTTTAGAAATGAAGACTGAATGGAAGAATTTCTACTGAAAGACATTACGTCTGGGAGCTTTCAGTCAAAGGAAGAGGTGCTTTTCACAGCTTTCCTTTTTTTATAGGTTCTAGTTCCAAGTTGTCTGAACAGCATTCTCTCTTTTGAAAAATAAAGCAGAATAAAACTTCAAGACACAGGAATTTCTATGGAAACCAAATTGCCACTTTATGTACTTAAAGTTTAAGGAGGGGATTTTTAAAGGCATCTGCAAAATTTAATTAGTTAACTTCTTTCTCTGTAAGCTTGCCAATCAGCTTACTTCCTGGATTTTACTGTAAAAAGAAATGTTTCAACAAAACTGAGCATTGGGAACACATCGCTTCTGGAAGAGACCTAATTGTAATTGGAGATAGGATATCTAAGATCTCTTGCTGCCTTAAGAAAAAGGCTTCTCGATTTGCTGTTAAAGAGGCTGAATTTGTGGTGTGTAAAATCCAGGGAACTGTTAGCTGGATTAGAGCATTTGTGAATTTCACCCGGAATAGAAATCCAACAGATGGCGATGTTGGATTTTCAAACCCAGGTCCCCATTCCTTTCCTTGCAAAATTGATCCGGTTCGTATTGAAATCAGGGTTGAAGCTGCCTTGTCTTGTAGTAGTGCAGGACTGGACTCTAAGGTAACTGGAAGAAGAGGACGAACTGTTCCATAATTACCTCAGGCTCCACAGCATATGCTAAATATACTTTTTGGGACAGCTTTTTTTGATCTGTACAGTGAAGAAACCAAAGCTCAGCCAATGAAGCAACGAAAAAATAATTACCATTTTCCAGAGGTTACATAAAGTCCAGGTTCTTTGCTAGAATTAAACATTTGCACACAAATCTCAGTGGAATCAAATTATTTTTCTTCCCAAAGAACATATTAAAAGAAATTGTGAAATAGAAAATTGAAGGCTTTTTAATCACATCTATAAATTAAAGTTTTACTACATCTGCTTTTTAGGTTGAATTATTAAAGAAATTATGAAGGATTCTTATTCATTTTGAACATCCATTCTCTTTTTCTCCATAATTTAGCTGGAGTCTGTAAAGATTATGGGGATTACTTAGATAGGGAACATGTTCTTCATTGGTCGAGCTAATATATTTTGACATAAGAAATTTCCAGTAACAACACCAAATTTCCTTTCCCTGTCACTTTCCATTTATCTGAATGACCCTATCCCAATATTTTTTCAAGCCTTCCATTGTTTTCATAAGTTTGACTCAAGTTCACAGGGTCTAAAATAAGGGTCCAACCTCTTAATTAAGACTATTCTTTGCCTTTATCACTCTTCACATGCTTTGTAGAGGCAGAATGCTAATTGTTCAACCAGTGTAAATTAATTTGTCTGATTTGAGCTCAAAACTATGTCAATTCACATCATTAGAGTACCTAAGCAGCATTTGCCATAGTGAAGTCACTGATTCATCTGGTGGGATTGTGTGCCCTACTTTCCCCTGACTTTTGTTTGGGGCATGCTACTTCTTACACTGATTTCAGACTTACACTCTCAACAATGCTAATGGAAAAGTGAAGTGACTGAGACATGTTTGTAACTTCTATGGAGCTCACCGATTACAGGAATAAATAAAAAATGCAACTTTAACATTAAGCCAGTGCTTGATTAAAAGCAGTGAATAAGCATATCATTGTGAATGACTAAAAAGCAGAAAAAACTGTTTCAGATTAGTCTTTTTAGAACTGTGTTTTCAAATTTGAATGTTGTGTTCCTAAAATGATGGATATTCTAGGAAAAAGCCAACCCGTAGATTATAACTGAGTATAAATTGAACTTAACTTTATGCTTTTACAACCAAGGCAAGAGAAGAGAGGAATGCAGATACATCTGTCCATGTCATAGTGACATAAATTGACATAATAGCCTTGCTTTTCTCTACAGGGAGGCTTTGCTTATCTCCTCATTTTAGTTATAAATCAGTCAGATAAACATGATATAAAATGTTGTCCTGTAACCATTAGGATGAGTAAAGGCTGATTTATGGTATTGCAACCTTTATCTCTTAACACTTCTCCCTTTCATTTGGTGTTTTCAGTGCCCTCATTTTTCTTCCATGTTGTCCTCCCACATGCCCTGTTCCACATTGCCCTGTGTTATCAAGCAAATGGGAGCATGTGGCCTAGCTGCCTCTGGGCTCTGTGTGTGTGCTAACTAGTCAGCATGTACAAGCTTAGAAGCCAGCAGGCTTTGAAATTGGTCAAGGGACAGACTTAATAAAAGTCTTCTCCTGAGAGAAGGCACTAGTTTGGGTCCGTTCCCTCTATTCAGCCACAAATTTTCAAAATACATAATTGATTATCTTTCTTAATTTAACTTCTTGTTCAATTTCGTAGAAATCAATGAAGAGATTCAAAGACTAATAAGAAGAGGACAAGAAAGGAAGCCAATGGATGGACAGACAGAATGATTGTGTGAGCTTCATTTCTTTAAAATACCAGGGTAAAGATTCATGCAAGTTAATGAGCAATATGTTATTTTCAAAATTTTATATATATTCATATATTCATCTACAATTAAACATGGCAGCAGCTTTGCATGATATATTGGAATAAGGTTTCTGTTCCTGAGTCCAGAATTTTCTATGAATAGGCTAAACCACATCTATTTTTATATCTTGATTTCATTCTCTGTTTGCCAGAAAATGTTACACACTGTCCAATATATATGAACTTTGTTGATGCCTTTCGAAGGTCATGCTTGTTCTCAGCTGGCTGTCACAAATATCTCTATACAGGCAGGAGAATGGAGTAAAAAAATACTGTACACTTTACCACAGAAATCATGGTTAATGATGCTTTGATTACTCTGTGTTCAGAGAGAAATTTCCATTTCATAGACAAATCAATAATTACACATCCCAAGAGAATAATGAGGGAGTTTAGAGTTGTTTGCGTGTAGAAGTACACAAACCTTAAAATAGTAAGTAATGGATAGAGAGAGCTTAAGAATATATATCATTTCTGTCTGCTTGCAATGTCAGCTGAGCAGATGGCTCCAATGAACCACTTATATGTAAAATACCTGTTCCCCTTTCTTCTGTGAGCCTTTGGAGGTTTTATTTCATACTTCACATATTTGCTGAATGCTATCCACAGGTTTGCTAGAAAGGATTAAACTCTTGTAAGACAAATATGTGGAAAAATATTTGATAAAAGAAAAAATATGCCCGCATAAATAAGGGTTATCTAGGATGATAACAAAAGACAACAAAATACTGTTGTCTATGGATTGTGTTCAATGCATGGAGACAATTAGGTGTTTGGCAATGGGACCTAATACAGACTGCCTGGGAGAACCTAAGCTGAAAGCTGCCTGCTGGCGTGTGCTAGGGTGTTGCTGGGAGGACAGAAGGCATCCTGAAACCAAGGCCCAGTCCAAAGACCTTGCTGTATGCTGCAGGAAGGTATCTCCAAACACTTGAGATCTACAGTCTAGATGTATCTGCTGAGAGTGGATGCTTTCAGCTGTTCTTTGGAGGGAAAAGTAAAGCTCAGTCTTTTTAAAAAAACAGTTAGAGGAGGCCCAACAGTTACAGAATGGCAACTGGCATAGCAGTCATTTTGTAAGAGGGACTTGTGTGTTCCATTTTCTCTTCACTCTAGGGACTGCTAGGTTAGTACCCTGACCACTATGTTACTGCTTCAGGTGTTTTTACTGAACTTGGGAATCATGACTTACATTTTGCACAAATAACATGTTTCATGAGGAAGGTAACTAGTACTCCTTCCAGTCCCCAAAAAACCATAATGGGTGGAAAAATATTTTGGTTCCATTAAAGTGACTTCAACTAGCATGATGTGTCTTCGTATTCTGAAGTATTTGTTTTTGACCACTTCAGGTTAAATATGGTGTTTCTCTGTCTGATGCACCATCCCCGTGATACTATCTTCTGCCCTACGAAGTGTGTGATCCAAAGCATGGTTTGGAAAAAGGTAGGCATATCGGTTGTTGAGTGTATCAAAACAGAATCCAGTTTATTGTTGTGGGAATGAACTGGTTAGTTTGTGGCCACTAACAGGAATAAGCAGTTGTTGGTATACCAATACTTCCATACCATAGCTGCTGCGGATTATCATTTCCTGTGTTGTGCAATTTTATGCTCATTTGTATCAGGTGAAAGTCAAGCACAGAAACCGAGAGCAGAGGGCACATCGGTTGAATAGAAAGTTGCTATTTTTACGTTTTCCAAACCAGTACTGCACTTTATAATATTAATGTCCCCTCTTCTCTCCCTGTCACATTTAGTAAGATAATAGAAAACTGCATTTCCAGAGAGTAAAGAATGTAGAATGCTGTAGAGTTTCAGTCTCATTCAGTTGGATTGATTTTACCATAACTCTTTTAAAAAATAAGAAGCACTTCTGTGATAGCTGAGTGCATTGAAGCCTAATGGGTTTAATTTATGTGCAGCTGGGCTGTAACAATACTCTGTGAGCCATTACAGCTGTGCCTCTCAACTGAATGGCTTTGTACAAGCCCCTAGTTAGTGATTAAGCTCCACACAGTAGCTTAACCTGGAGAAATTCACAGTGTTTTTTGAACACCTTCTGTGCTAAATGGCAGCAACTCCTCTTTGGAGGCAAATCTATTTGCCCACAAAATGGGTTCATCATAAGGTCTGTTAATAGGCATCAAAAATATGCATAATGGAGTATAGTTGCATCTGGTAGACCACCATTGTGTTCCAATTGCCATTTCACTAGATTGTGGATGTTCTGCTTGTCAAATTAATTTTGTCTGTACTAAAAAAATGGGCTAATATGGACTTGTCCCACAAGGTTTGATGATGATGCCTTGACCCAAGTAGTTTTTCCTTTAAAGGAAAACATTGCAACAACTGAACAACTAACAAAAGGAAGAGGGTGATTGGTATAGCCTCATTTGGGCTGACTTTGCCTGGTGGAGGTTGTAGAAGATTCCAGTGTTGAAAATAAAGGTATTTAGAATAGATTTGTTCCAGAGAGGTCAGGTGGCCTTGCAAGGGTTTTGTTTTTTAAGGTGGCATATCAGACGTCCTCCTCTGTAATCTTTGTGATCCCTCCCTCAGATCCATGTTTTGTTTTGTTTTTTTTTTTTCCATTTTTACAATCAGTTTTATTGCCTGTACCTTTATTGAAGCTGTGGCTGGAGGTGAAGTAGGTGTTGGCATCTTATGAGCAGATGTGACATGACTTTTTTGAAGTCTTCCATAATTTAGCATATTTGCGTGGATGACATCCCACTGGTACAGTGTTGCTGTGTATAAGAACAGGCTGTTATGTGACCCTACAAAAATAGGAATTAATGAGACAAAAAGTAAAGAGCTTGGAAGATCAGCAGTCATGTATTTGTTTTGGGGAAGTCATGTAATATCATGCATGGCTATGGAGAGTCTGTCATGGCAAGATGTGTACGTGACCTGGAAAAAAGCTTGGAGAAGAGAAATGTATTTTTGAGAAATATTATTTCTGTCTTATAATTGTTACAGCTACAAGTTGTAGGCTCTCCAATCTTAAAATTTAATTGGGTGGTGATTAAGAATGAGAAACTGTTAAAATGGTATCTGAAGTAGGTATCAGGTATTGCCTGAACTTCTCTCTTTCTGTTATCACTGTTTGCTGTGCTGGAGCCTACAGTTTGTCATTCCTTCATCTGTGTGATGCTAGGGATTGTATGAGATGATCCCTTAGGGTGTGGCCTAATGAATAGATAAGAAAACCGGGCCTGATGTAAATGTCTGTCTTAGAAATGGCAAAATACATTTGTTTTGATTGCCTGTAATTATTTCCAACTTCTTGTTTTCCATCTTCAACATAAGATGTTGAAAAACCTTTTTCCCCCTTCTTGTTTTCCCTAGTATCAGAAATCCCAAAGCAGAGCTTCTCTTAGTTTCCTGTTTTCTTGGCAAGGCAGCATAACCTAGTCACGTCTCCAGGAAGGTTGCCCCTAATGTACTTGCTGGACTTGGGCTTGAGGAAGGGAAGCACTACAGGGTAGAGATCATGTGTGTCTTGAGCCACGTACATTTTGCATGCAGTTCAGACGTGCCTCCCATGCTAGGTAGGACACGGGAAGAGCAGCAGTGCTGGGGCTGGCGGTGAGAGAAAGCAAGCTAGCAGGGGTGGATGAGTTTGTGTTGCTGTCCCTGCAGAGTCCAGCAGCCTTCCCAGCTCAAATTTACAGAAGAGCAACGTAACTCTTGGGAAAAAATAATATTGTGCTTGTGGAATGCTTTCTCTTCTCCAGTCTTTAAGGCTTATGGCACGTGTCTTGGAGTTTTTGGCTCTCTGAGGATTTTGGTATATGATTCATAAGGTTAGAGGCACTGGATATTGTAAATGGCATGGACTAGCATGATGTGAATGCATATCTTCTCCTCCTGATCAATTACAGTGGCTAGAGAAAGCTGTTTTTTCAGTACTAAAATGGCTGAAAATCTCTTTTTATAGATCTAAAAAAAGCAGTAAGGGAACTTCCCTTGCAGTGTTTGTTACGTTCCATGTAAAAATGTACACAGATTATAAGTACTTGTAGGTCACTGCAGTATGGGATAAAAGCCTATCTGATTTCATAGGTAATTAGAGAATTATGACATTGTTTAAGGAGCTTAAATGATAATTTGGAGATCACACAGTCTTTGTTAGGACTAGAAACTAATAAAAAGAATTATCAGTCTCTGAGAGCTACATAGTTAAAGGTTTTAGAGTAATGGAATGCTATTTATTCTGAAACCTCATAGTATCACTTAGAAATTCTCAAATATGGATAACATTACTTGGATTTACTTTATAGTATACAAGTCATGTGTGACTCAAAATCTAGCTGAATTGTGCTGTCAGGTGGTTAGATTAAACAAATTTATTTACAATTAACAGTAATTTTGAAGAAGCTTTATAAAACCCAAAAGTGTTTGACAGACTACTGTGGGTTCCTTCCAAAAATTGTAACAATAGGTTAGAAATACAGTCCTCTGCCATTTAGGGGCCCAAAGAGGATAGCTTCATACTAGTATATCATAGCTAGATAGAATATTCTTTATGGCAACCTCAATATATGAACAATAAGAGTTTGTTTATCTGTTTTATAATACTCCTAATTTTATAAGCATTGTCCCTTTAAGAGGAAATTACAGCCTTCCCCCCAATAAAAATGGAATTATTAAAATAGGAGATTGGCCGTAACTTCAACCAAGATAAGACTTAAAATTATTTGTGAGATTCTTACTATAACATAAGACCATGGGAAGACCTTGGAACATGACTTTCCTATCGTTGCTCACTGAGCTGGGGGATATTTCATCTAACCACAAGCCACATCAATCCCTGTCTACTTAATGAAAGAATACACATTTAAGGAAACACAAGGAAATGGCTCTCCTTTGGGACCTAGCATTGTTAAATTGTCCCTAAGTGTTTTTAGTACATCTGCTTAACATTCTCCATTTCAAGCTTTAAAAAATGTCACTGTAGTTCCTAATAAGGAAAGTCTTGGTTGGAGGAAAGAATAAATACCAATTTTCATGTTTGTACCACTTATGTAAAAAAATCAGTCATCAGTTTCATGATTCACACTTAATTGGAAAAGATGAAAATAACTTCCAAACATGACCTAAAATGTCCTAGAAGGTATTCTCAGGAGTTCTGTTAGAGTACTATATTATTGAGCTGAAAAATATTAATGACAGTGAAACTTAAACTACTCCATTGTTTTGACTCTTTCTCTTCTTACCGAAGTGGCAAAGTAAAAGCCTTTAAATGTGCAGTACTGTTTTCAAAGTGTGCTGAAAGAACCAGGGCCTCAGTGTATTTGTCCTAAGGCTGAGTTTTGGGCCTTCATCGGTCACTGCTCTTTTGTGCTGTGTTCATGACACTGTTTATGAGGTATTTGGAGTGATTTATGAGTGTTGCTTTTAGTAATCAAATCTTCTGGTAGCCTGTATGTTTACAGGACACTTACCAATGTGCTGAAATGTAGATTATGAGCTCTCATCATTGCTGATATTTTCAAACTTTCAAAAAAGAACATAGTGAAGGATAGAGGAGTTACATATGTTGGTGATAAGGGAATCATGGAAGGGAAGCAACTGCAGAGAGATTCAAGAGCATCCTAGGAGTTACAATGGCAAACTTAACCATTGAGTGTTTTATTTTGAAGTGAAAATTGTGATGGGGGAACTTGGCTGAATTCCAGTCCTGTAGTAATCTGTGCAAGTATTTAAATTGTTGCGAAATTACTTTAATCTTTGTAATTGTTTTCCATTTCTAAAGTGCTAATGTACAGTGAAGTACAGCAACAATAAGAAATCACAGGCAAGATCAGTGGCTGTTAGTACCCTGGAGACCTACAAACAACACTGCATTGCTTACTTCCACTCTCAGGCATCCATACATGCGACTAGCACACATGTACACACACACATATTCATACACATTTCTCCTGCCCACCCCATATTTATACATTCTTTCTATATACACATGTATTTGGCTGTTCCACAGCACTTCCGTGACAGCTAAATAATTCGATATGAACTTCCCTGGGTGTATGCAGCATCTTTCCTGCATTCTGTTTTTGCTTCAGTAGCCTCTGGCAGAATATGGTTAGCCCCTGCTTTTTGCCGTGCTTGTGACATAAATCTGCCTGTTCCTCACTGGCTTCCTTTTAGTGCTATACTGAGAAACTGTGCAAAGGTCCATTTCTTCACTTGGACTAAACATCAAACAGGTTAGTGTACAAAGAGAACAGACAATTTAGAATCTGTTCATTCCAGCGTCATGTTTACTCTACAGTTGGTTTTGCCATTCAGTGTGTCACAGAGGGCCTCATGGTCTCCGTTACTGGAAACTTGGCTGCCAGCAGGAACATGTCCATTGCGCTCTGTTAAGAGATTGAAGGTAAAGAACTGGCATGGGTCCTTTTGTCTGCTGCCTTCCTGTAAGGGGCTAAGGAAAGAGCTGGAGTTTTTCCATTCCTGGAATGTGCACATCTCCATATGTGGGTGAGTGATTTTGCTCAGGTAGCCAGGGCTGGGAGATGCTGAAGATAATGTCCTCTGACTGCCACTTAGGAAACTCCCGCTGTCTTCCAGAGAGTCTTTCCTAGGGTGTTCAAAGGAGCACCGATTCCAGTTTCTGTAGCTATAGGCCCACCACCCCAACTGCTTTCGACGGTGGCACTGGCATTTTAGGATCTGTATGAAAGCCCTTTTGAACTCTTTGCTTGAGCAAGGGTAGATGATTGGATTCAAGCAGCTGTTAAAGTAGCCAAGCCAAAAAATCACCTTGAAGATCGTTTCAGGGGGCTTCAGAGCCGAAAACAGAGATCCTGTCCAGAAGAAACAATCAGAGTCAACATCTGAGATAACTGGTTTGTCTGCCTTTGAGAAGGGTAAATGTGCCATCAGATCACTGTTAGAATCTGTTTATTAAAAATCTTTAATGCATGTTGCTTTCATTTTCAGTCTTTTGGTAATAAAATATTATTTTTGTAGTTTTTAAAGCTAATAAGGAAATGCTTTCCACCATCTCAAAGCTAAGGAAGCACATAATTAATGTAGAATTAAAAAATAAAAAGCAGTCCTTGTGTTTATATGTACACATCTATTGCACTAACATCTATTGATCCCAGCGAAAGATCAAACCTCCATTGTCCAAGCTGTTGCACAATGCACACATGGAATAAGGTTGTGCCTTCTTCAAAGAGCTTTTAAACGTAATTTTTGAAGAAAGAGATCTAACTGTCCCTAGGCTTCTTGGAACATGTGTGTTCAGACATACCTTGTAACTTCTAATACATTCTCTGGCAGCTCCTAAACATCACCCCATTTATCTAGATTATTATGATAGTACAAACCTTTTGAAACTTGAAGTTAATTGTGGTACTTCCCATATCTCAGACATTCATAAAAATGGTGTAACCTGAACAAAGAGGTTATTTTATGAATACTTCCTCTTCTGTTAACAACTAAATAATTTCCCTACAGAGGCTGCCCAAATGAAAAACTCATACTGAGAAATCCATTTCATGTACTTTTCGTATTTAGGCATTCAGCAGTTATCCAGCTGGGAAAACACCTTTGTGTCTGGCTTAAGTAATCAGAGAGTGGGGATTTAGGAGAGAACTCTTATTTCAAGAACTGGTGTTGGATTTGAAGAGTTTTTCAAATGGAAGGTGACACTCAAGCCTCAATGTCACATCTCTGAGAAGAGTGACCTTTTACACTGGAGTGGTTTCAGATTCCCTGGCCTGTGAAGGCAGCTGAGTCAGTTGTGACTGTCAGGATGCCTTAGTGGGGAGGGATATGATTCTAGGCATACTTCCCATCTCAAAGCAATGTAGAGGCCATGGCTTGGGCCTCAAAACTATGCAAAAGCTCTTCCTAGCTTTGTGGGAAATAGCTTCCGTGCCACAGCAGATACTGCTGTTTATTTAGATGACAACACTGGCCTGGTGCTGACTATAGGGGTCTGAGTCTCCTTAGCTCACAAGAAAGCCAAAGCGAGGTAAGTATGTTTCATTCCTCATGTATCCACTGTGCTCCTCAGTGTGTCAACTAGTCCTTGAGCTGGCTCAGAAGAGAAATTAAGATGCTGAGATGGCATCAGCTATCTGGAGAGTCTCTTCCTCCCGCTCACTTGGGCAATAGGAGTCAGGAAAGATCCTGTGAATCCGGAATAATAGATTTCTTCCCTGGCAGTGTTTTGGGATGATGCCAGCTAACACTAGCTCTACCTGTTGCCTTGGAGCTAAGCAACATGCTAGCCCTTAAAGTTAAAATGGAGGTTTTAAATTACAGGATTCATAGTATTTCTTTTGTGACTCCTGCACTTTACTGACTTTTACTCCATGTACAAGGCTCTTGTAATTTGAACCCATGTCCCTTACTGCTCTGTTGCTGCAAATGATCTGCAGGGTTTCACCAATGCTTCTGTCCATCTGATGGAGATCCTCCATCTGTCCTGACTGATAATGCAGAAAGTAGAGTACAACATGTCTAATATCAGAGAAACTATGCATTGTGTTTGATAAATTTCCAACAGCTAAATCAAATCAATGCAAACACTTAAAACTGTCTTGTGAGCGTTACATACTCTTTGATGAAAGATTCAGTAACAATTCATATGATTCTATGGTATAAGCCATTAAATAGGTGTCAAATTCTTACAAAGCTTTAGGAAAAGTTGGTATAAGTTTATAATTGCAGCCAAGATGAGGAAGATGCTCCAAAATCTCCTACATGCACAATTGCAAACCTTTTCAGGATTCATTCTGTAAATAATAATTGCTAATATTTCCCCTTGAGTTTAGGGAAAAGAGAACAAGTACAAAGCATTATTATGTACAACAAGGATTTTTTTGGAGCTCATACTGATAAATTCTTAATTTTTTATGGAACTTCCTTAAAATATGCATTTTAGCTGTTAAAGCCCAGTAAACCTCTTGAAGTGGCTAAAGAGGTCCCATTTTTTCTTATGTGTGAATGCTGAATGAGCAGTGGTGAATTTTTCCAGATCAGTTACTTTGCCTTTCTCTCATACTGTAACAATTGATAATCTACCGGACGTTCCTCTACGAGTTTAAAATATTTTTAGGCAGCTTAAATATGGACAAAGTAAATGCTGTGGTATAGTTTTCAATAAAATAAAAAAAAATATTAAGGATGTTTGCTGACAAATTTTGTGAAATTCCCTAAGAAATAAAATGAGCTAAGCTATAGAGAAGAAAACTGGGAACCAATGCAGATGAATGAGTTGTGCTTATATAATCTATGTTGCACATGAACTGAATTTAACTACATACAGTAAAGAATAAGAGACCAAGCAGGGAAAAAGGTAAAAAGCTAAGTGCTGGAAAATGGGTAATCTTTTTAAACTGCTTTAAGAAGTGTGTATTCCTTAAGCAAAAAAGGTAAGGAGCTTATGCTTATCTTTCATGATAATCTATTTTTCAAATGCCATTTGAAAAAATGACAGCAGGCCATTTTCAGCAGCTGCAGCAGGCATTTTCAAAGGTCTTTTTTATATTAAAGGGCAGCAACACAAAAGAGCAGAGAATTTCCTCATAGCAACCCTGACTGACAGAGGCATCTTGTGTTCAGACCTGAGTCTAGAAAAATCACTGAACTGGGATCAATCATTTAAAAACTATCATGACCCTAGCTGAGTCATTACCAAAAAGTCAGGAAATATATGTTTGAAAAGCTATGTGGTGGTGTGATTTAAACATAAATGTTAACATTTAGCTTCAATAGTAGAAAAGTTTTAAAACTAAGAAATTCAGGAATAAGTTTCAAGGAGTTAATGAAAACACTGATCATTAAACACTACTTCATTCTCCACTTTTTCCTGTTTCTGCAAATAGCACAATGCAAGTGTTACTTGACTCTTAATTTATACATGAACTAGTAGATTAAGTTTTCACAAGAAGGCGAGGAAGTATGCTTTTCTGAACAAGGAATATTAATTTGATAAATAAGCCATTGATTTATAGACTGGTTTGTTAATTGATCTTATTTCAGACTGATGTATTAAAACTGGATAGAATTCTTAACTCCTCTACCCTTCCTTATATCTATCTATCTATCTATCTATCTATCTATCTATCTATCTATCTGCAGCTGCTCTGAAGGGAGACGGATTTCATCTATGAATTTTGTCTATGGTATAATGTTCTATTACATTATCAATTTTTTTTCAAAAATCAGGTGGTAGATGATTATTCCAAGGAGGCCCCAGCAATAAAAGAGGTCACTGCAGTCCCAGTGAGAATAAGTTCACATACAGGAGCACGACTCATTTGCTCTCAGATAGCACTTTTCATCTGTCTGTCATCCTGACTTTGTGCCATCCTGATTTTACCAGTGGGCAATATGAGCTGGGGGAAAGTAAAAGCAATCAGTTGAAGGTCATGTGCCAAATAATTTTCACCAGTAAGAAAGTTTTTGTTTTACCAGGAAGAGAACCATGAGACCTGGCACAACTCTCAGCCACTAGAACTCACAGTGGGTAGTACAGGACATTCAAGTAGTGTGTTGAGTGGGTTGTGCTGCATTTGTCACCACCCAAGAAAAAGCAGAATTCAAGAATATTTTCTGGGATTAACAGAAACTGATTGATGCACATGATCAGGTACATTGCTGGCTGTGCAGAGGCTATGTGTGATAACTGCATGATCGTAGCAAAACTCCACCTGTGAAGGAATCCATGGCTAATGAAGAGATCCTCTACCACCAAAAGCTACAGATACTCTGAAATGTAGTAGTTTTGCAATACAACATTCATCCTGGTGAAGGAAAAAGAACTGAGGACAGACATGACAATTCATCTTTAAAAACATAAAAATTATCTGCTAAGAAGGAAATGAAATTGTTTTCCAGGTCCACAGTGGCAAATATATGAAGCACAGTGATTTGAATTGCAGCAAGGCAAACTGAGATTATGGATTCGGAAACACTTTCTGTCTTCCAAGAAAGGAAAATTCTGGAACATACTACCTAAGAAGGGTATAAAAATCCAACCCTGGAGTCTTAAAAACAGAGTAGACACACATCTACTGATATATGTATAGCTGATCCAACCTTTGGGTTGGAGGGTGCCCTGAATGACCTCTTCAGATCCCTTCTAGTCCCTTTTTTCTCCAATTAACTCTGCAAAATATGACTGTTTTCATCAGGGAAACTTTTATGGCTTAAGTTTTGGCAGCCCACCAGACACTGTGGGCTTAGATCCCCTTGGTAAATATATCCACTATTTAGGTTGAGGATTAACTGTTAGAAAACTGGAATGTCCGAGAGAGATACTTATTTGCGCACTTACTTTCTTCAGGGCTTCAGAAAGTTTTTAAGTGTTTGTGTTCAGTCCCTCCTCACTGGGTGGAATCCCAGGTCTGAGTTTTCTACAGAGAGAAGCTGTTCTTTATTATTCAGAAGGTGGTTTAAATGGATGTCGCCATACATGCCATGTACTTCTAAATATAATTTAATTTGGCGACTATTATGCAAAGCTCCACTGCCTCTCACCATATAAAGATATGAAAAATATTTTGATTAGCTTGTATATTTTTAACATCACCCTTTTCCCTACCTTGTTCTTGGAATTAACAACATTACCTTTTATTTAGCTGCAGACATGCTTTACCTCATAATTAACCTGCCAGGAGCAAGCAACTGGAGGCTATTTTGGTACCTTGATAAAATGATAAAACTAAGCCTACTAGACACACTCTCTAAACATCAGACTAATATTTCCTCCCCTAATCTCTAACTACTTTCCCATTGCAGTCTGATAAACAGATTAAATATTTCCCTGTACTGATTTAGATTACTTTTCAAAATGGCTGGAAAATTTTGCATATGATTATCTCCTCAGTGATTTATTTGTGACGAGGGTAGCCAGAGTGACTTCCCTGCTCAAAGTGATCACTTTCCTGATGCTTCATGTTTAACATCTTCACTCTAAGAGAATGTGTATTTTCTATTCTTTTTTACTTTTCTGCACTAAATCCTGTGATTTATTAAACATAGCCCCACAATCTTACCTCTGATTGCACCATTGACACCAGTGAAGCTTTTGCAAAGCCTGTGTCCAGAACAAATAGAGAACAGGAAATACTTCAGAAACTCAATCAACTTGATCAGTTTTGATTGTTTTTTGACCATGCTTACCAGACTTGATAGAGCTATTCAGTTTGGGAATGCACTGAGCAACAGCAAATATCATGAAAAAAATTAATAAGTATTTTATTTAGTAACAGCTAATTTTGTTTAGGGTCTGGTTCTTTATAATGAATTCTTTATTACACAGAAAGTAAGTAAAGCATCCTCAATGAAATTAAGGAACATTGTGGGAAGCAATTTGCCATATTAATTTTCTTCACATATTCTGCAGAATATCTGGCCAGAACATCACGGAGATTAAAATTCAGAGTCCACTGGAGTCAGTGGGAGTCTTTGAAAGCCTTTGTAAAGGCTCATAAGAACTTCAGGGGACTTTGGAAGAGTCCTTAAAATAGCAGGGTGAGCAGCAGGAAAATCTTCTGAACTGACTTAATCCCCATACTCTTAATTAAGGAAAACTTCACTGAAGGAGGTTTTGATGAGGCCCTCTGCAGAGGAGAAACACACACATGCACGCATGCATGCATACGCATACCTGCACACCCACCCACCCCTCATATTCTTTCCTGCTCTGTTATTTTTCTTCCATCTAAATATCTGCTCCTTTGCTACCTCTTGCAGCTGACCGCTGTATTTGTAGAGAAAGGAGGATGGGAAAGTTAAGACCTTCTATTTAAGGGTTCTTAATGTAATAGTTGGCGAGCTTCTTGACAAAAGTGTAATACACAGGACATATTTGAGTTTCCATTTCCACTTTATGGAAGGAAGGACTTAGCATCAAAATTAGACCTGCCAATGCAACCAACCAACCAGACAAAACCCCTGCAAACTACTTTCAGAAGAAGGGAGAAAACTTGCTACTCCAGTTGTGTGCATATGCAAGGTGATCAGATACTACAGTGATTAGCTGCAGTTTATATCTGAAAAATAACCTGTAAGATAATGTTTATGAGCTAAAACTTTTGCAATTGTCTTTGCTATCTTTGTGCCATTCTGTTCTGTGTGCTACTTTGAGACACACAGAGGAAATAAACAACTGTGTATAAGCAACGAACAGTTTGTGACAACAGTCATTTGTGAAATATCACTGGGTTCCATTGTGTGGTTACATTTCCTCCCTTCATCCTTCATGCATGGAATGTATATATATTTATACTTGATGGGGCTGAAAGCCAAGAACATAATAGAATTACAAAATTATTGCAGTGGGAAGGGAAGTTATGGAGTCTCTTGTCCAGCCCCCTGCTCAAAGCAGGGTCAACACTGCATTAGGTCCCCTGAAGCTTTTCCTTCTCCAGGCTGAAGGAGACCCATTCCTTCAACTCTCCTCACACAATGTGCTCCAGCCTCGTGATTGTTTTGGTTGCCTACACTGGACTCACTCCAGTTGATCACTGTCTTCCCCTGCATGGATGCAGTACTCCAGACACAGTCTAATGAGTGTTGAGTAAATGGGCATAATTACTTTGCTCCATCTACTGACTTCGTTCCTGTTACAGAGCCCAATATACTGCAGCTTGCATCTGACAGAGGCATTTGAATAGTTTTACATCCTATGTTAATGTTTGTGTGAGTCATCTTCATTGGGAGAGGGTATTCTGTGTGTATGTATTTTCAAGAATGCCCTGTATTTATTGTTTGTACCCAGTGGGAGGAAAATTTTAAACTGTTAATGATTTTTTAACCTAAAATTAACCATATTCTCCTTTACTGCCTGCTTTCTCTTTAATGTCTCTGCTTTTTCTTTTTCCATCCAGGCATGTTCACTCTCCAGTTATTTCCTGTCTTTCTCTTAATTTTTAAATATTTATTTCTACTCTCCTTACGTCTTACTTAGTTCTTAACTCCAACTCCTAATCTCTAATCATTTTAAGTTGTGATAATTGTCTTTCTATTAATTAAACCTCCATTTTTAATAACTTGTGTTTTTGATATCAATTAAGTATATAAATTACTCATAGAATCATCAGTTCTGTTCACAATCAAGTATTTGATATGTAGATTAGATAATAGTTGGGCAGGAGGACTGTGAATTTCCTGGATTTAAGGAGAAAAAGTCTCTATGGATGAGTTTTGCGTTGTCAGGTGCTATGTTTTCTGCCCATTACATAAAAAATCACATTTCAAAATCTTCTAAATCCTGTTTTGCTAAGATGAGAGCCAGCCTAGGGTGAGTGTATGTTCCTGTTTACTGGAACAAATACAACATTTGTTTTTATTGAAGTAAAATGGTCTGGAGTTGTTTAAGTGCTTTGCTGTGTGTCATTTGATATTCCAGTAGTAGAAAACTAGAGAGTTTCACTGCACAGGTTTTTGTCATTGTCTTAAGATTAAAGAAAAGCCATAAAATTTGAAACAACTTGTCTCCATTCATAACAAGTAGAAAATGAAGTGTTTCAAAACTTGAAACACTGATTGGGGGTATTCTGGAGAGTAAACCACCTTCTTGTTTGAATACTATAAAATAGAAATAGTTAGAGAATTGGTAATTAGTATTTGGAAGTTTTGTTATACAGTCTGGTCAAATTTAATTAAGGTAACCTTGGAAGGCAAACATACCCTCCTTCATTCAGAGGAGAGAATTACTCCATTTTGGTGCAGATTGGGTTCATTCTGGCTGGAGTTAAATATGAACTTTTCAACATTCTCCACAAGAGAAAATTCCAGTGTTTTAAAAACTGCTCTAGTGATGAAAAGCATTGCAAAATACAAAATGATAACAGATGAGTTCTGAAACATGAAAAACAGGAAGCTTCAACAATATCAAGCCCTGTCTCTCAATCTGTTCTCAAGAAGATAATTTTTGCAAAAATGACTATTGTTTTGCAAGAAATTTGTGGAATGATGGAACTCAGTCTTCTATGAAAAGTTACTTGATCAAATTTGTAATGTGATCAGCGAGAGCCCAGTGCTAGGCAGTGGGTGGCTGCTGATGGCCTGGCTGGGAACTGCCGCATCAACCCTGTAGCTCATGCTTCGACTCCTGCTGCAGCTGTAACTGCTGGTAGCTGCTAGTGGCTGAGTTATGGCCACTTCCTAATGAACAGGGAAAGCTCAGATACTATGTGTGTATAGCTAGTAAAATTCTCCCTGTAAAAGTAATAAGCTGCCTCTGACCAGAGTTGTTATGAGTATGAGTTTAGAGAATGCAGAAAGGATGTGTTTGTCTTTTATTTAAGCTTTCTGCGGTCCTTTTTACCACATGCTTAGCCAAGTCAGCATGCCAAGGTTTTAAAGCTAATTGGATTTCTGCAGCTCCTGATTTCTTTCCTTCCAGCATTCAATGTTTGTTTACATTCCCCTGAACTTATTTAATGTAGGAAAAACCCCCACAGTTTACAAACAGTAGAGGATGAAATAGAGAGTATGGTTATAAAATTAAGAATTGATCAAGCTGGGAGGGACTGCAGGCCTTCTGGAAAAGAGGGTTAGGGTAGTGGCAAAAAAAGATCTTAAATAGCATCCAAAATCAACAGAGTAAAATTCAATAAAGAAAATTAAAGGAAAGATGGTTAAATTATAACTACTACAAACAAGTAATGATGGCTAGCATTTGGTTATGGCGTTCAAGCATGTTGGTATCTCTGTGGGATGCCTTGGGCTGCATATCCCAGCAGTGCCCAGGCTGCCAGGCTGGGGGACACCATGGGAATCACAGTAACCCTGCAGTCACCAACATGCCGCAGAGCTGCTCTCCCGTGTTTGTGGGTAACTTGGGTGTGTGTGTTGGTGGAGGGCACTTTGCTGTTGAAGAAGGAGAAATAATAAATAAGGAGTAACTGACTAGACAATGATATTGCAGAAGATAATGTGGGAGAAACAGAAATAGAAATACAATGCTGTTGCAAGTACAATGGTTCTCATTCTTCATTGTGTTAATAGGCACGTGGCGTATATGTCCAAGGATCTAGGCCAGTTATTAAGAAGAGTGTCCTGGTTTTGAGTAATTTATGTCCTAGAACTGACTAAGTATAGCAGTTGCGGGATTCTCTTTGCTGGAACCTTCTGGCCCTACAGTGAGCGAACACTTGAGAGGGGTGATCAAGGTATCATTCAACCAGTCCTCAGTCCTTGAGTCTTTTATTTCTCTGTTTTCCAGTTGAGTCAAGGAAGTCACACAGAAATCTCACCTAACTGTTCTGACAGGGTAAAAGTAGTTCATACTCATTTCTCCATCCCATTCAAACAGGGAAATATGTCTGCAAACCAGTACATTACTGGTATTAACTAAACTCAGTAACTCGTACCAGTCTAAGGCCTGATACAGTTTAGACAAGTTCTTAAGCAGGCAAATGAAAGTAGCAGACGTGCACAAATGAAGAATGTGACCATAAAGAGTACACCCCCCTATGGATATGCTCATGAGTAAGAGCAAAACCTAAGGAAAATATTTTTCTTGCTGTCTGGTAGGCTGAAAAAGGTTATTGTTTCTATTTCTAATCCTAATTGAAATTCAGAAGTTCTTATCATCCACACTATCTATCTCTGATAAAGGGTGCCTTATATTTCAGATGAACAAATCACTTCTGTGAGACCTGCATGAACTTCATTCACAGTGGTTCAAATTTGAGAGCCTTTTAAAGGCTCCAAAAGCAGACTTACCTAGAATGGCCAAAATAAAACTTTCCCTTCCTTGAAGCTTTGCTTATGGAAGTTGTAGTGCAGATAGGGATCAGATCTTTTTACTAAAACCCAGAGTTGCTACACTTTCTTATGTTACAAGCAATTGCAAAGCAGAGTAGCTATGTTTGCATTTTTAAAGGGACAGTGCCTACGTATTTAACCACAGAGTTACTAACATTGGCATTCCTGGCATGGTAAAATTGTCTCTGATAGGCAGCAGTTAAGAGATAATTATCTGTTCCAGAGATCCTGCTCTGGTCTGCAGTCCATGACTGTCCTTCCTACAGCATCATACAAAAGATGGTGTTGATACTTAAATCATTGAGAGCTGAAAAATGTTTTTAAAAACATATGGTACAACACACCATTTGCAAGTTGGTACTCAGAAGAGCAATAGAAAAAACAAATAGGAGCTTTATTTGCCCAGTCCAGAAAGAAAAAAAGGAAGGCTGTAGTTTAAAAAAAAGCAATAAAAAAAAGCAATAGGATTAAGGTTTTTCATGCCTCATCCATAGTTGTCATATTAGCAAAAATTCTGAGTATATCTTCAATAACAAAACATGGAGATACAAGATATGGAAAATACATGAGATATGGAAAAATTCCATCAAGCACTTAGATTTTTGACACAAACCCCACCTCTCAGTCCAGCATGGTGATGATGACTTACACCGTGGAGAGAATTCACTTGTGTTTAAATTGTATTGCCCTCATATAAATATAACAAAATTCAGATCAATTTTAGTTAGAATTTTGTTTGGTACTCTAAAAGTGACAATAGATAGGGACAGAAACATGATATTATTGTCATTACTATTTTGTCCAAAAGAGTTAGAGTTTTACAGCTTGCTAACTAGAAAGAATATGGGCCAAGCTTATTCTTGTTTTGCAAAGGATTAGCTGATTAAGGAAGTCTAGAAAAGCTAATCTAAGTCTGCTGACATTTCATTTATTACACTTAAATATCTTCAGTTGCTGGGCATGCTTTGGGTCTTCTCCCCTTCTCGCTTCTGACTTATAACTGAGGCAATCTGCCTTGGACATTGTTGGTAAATAATAGGACTCTGCCATGGAATTGAATAACACAGCTACAAAGATATTGTATGAACTTCCATTATATTGTCTCTCTTTTGTTAGTTAGAGACTGATGGTTATTGCTTTTCAGTTTTCAGTTTCTAGATATCACTTGAAAGCCTGTCAAAATAGCTCAAAATCTTGCAATGGGCTATGGGGGAAGACTTCAGTGAAGATACTAAAAAAAATCATCACATATTTTTTCGTGTCTGTATTTCACAGAAAGGTACACTAGAGAACATGCAGCTGAGATCCTGAGGTATGGCCTCGATGCTCTAGAACCAAATGCACTTGTATAACCTTCCTCAGTGCTTTCATCATGACTACCAACCTAAGCAATAGCACGTGCTTGCAAATGCCTTTGGCATAAGGACCTTGTGTCCGCTGCCTTGCTGCATGCTGGATGCTGAAAGCAGTCTTTCCTCTGAAATTACACTTCTTTCCTATCTTTGATTTCAATAGTTTTGAGATTTCCTATTGCTGCCCAGTGGCTCAGTCCTGAATTTTTTTTTTCTAGGAGTTTTCTGATCACCTGAGATAGGAGTTACTGCCATCCCTGAGATTGAATAGTCAACATGAGTTGATTTCTTTGTATTTTTTCTGTATTGCGTTGCGTATTTGTTTTCATAAGACTGTACACGTTAAGATTTCCCTTTGTTCCTCTGACCTGCAAGTCAAAAGCCTACATAAGGAGTACCTCAGAGTTTGTGCAGTTTCATCTGCTTTGGTAACAAACAACTTTGTTAACAAACAACTTTGTTCTAAAAAATAGAAGTCTGTAAGTAACTGGTTACTGGCATCCCTTGCAAACCAAAAGGTTTAAACCAGGACCAGCTTAAAGGACACTATTTTAGCAGCAAAATGAAACACGTTTAAATAATCTAGTCTTCCACGTGTGATAAAACATGCTGTACTGGTCAGGAAATGCCCTTATGTTTTGTTTTACAGGAATTGGCTAGAAAATAGGAGGAGCAGGTTCCTGCTATCACCTGTGCAATTGAACATTGTACCAAAGATTGACCTGTAAGGGGGCAGAGGGTCAGATTGCCCCATATATCATTAATTTGTACAAATTCTGTATAACTATTAACTTGGGGGCATCAAATCTACAGAGCTAGGCCAGTTAGAGAGGGGGAGAGGAGGCATGACTAGAATGAGATGAAAGACAAACCAGGCCTAAAGCCTTGCAGAAAGCAGAACCCAGTAGCACTGACATCACTGGACCTAATGCCTTCAAGTGTTTCCCATGGGAAACTAAGTGGCCTAATTTGGTATTCTTGGTGCAGAGGTGCAGAGGTTGGCCTGATGTAACATAAATCTACATACTGTACTTGAATAACATTTTATTTTAAGAATAATTTTGTATTGGCTGACCTGTCACATGCAGAATATTTTTGTCTTCTTTTTTGTTGTTTTATAGAGTGGTTTCAAAAGCTTAATATGTAAGGACAGTCAAAGGAGTAGTATATTCGTTATGAGGCTCTTGAGACCTTATCCAACTGCCAGTTAAGTTACAAGAATTTTGTTTCTGACTTCAGTGGATAAGATCACAGGTTTTGTGGGAGCAGGGGGAGTTAGTCTCTGAACTGGGATGTGAATAATGCTCTGCTGATCTCTGCTGGAGTTAAGCAATAGGCTGGGGAAGTGAATATGCTTTCATTAAAGTAGTGGAGGTGGTGAGTTTTGCCTTTGTGGGAGGGGTGCGTGTGTGTGTGTGTGAGAAGACTGGCGAGCCCACTCTGATATCTCAATTAACAGGAACGAGACTAAACTTTACCTAGTAGCCATGGGGGATACATACAATCCTTCATTTTGTATTCATTTTTTTAATAAAGGTATTGGCATAAAATTGGATATTCCTTTGTTTAAAGGAGGGAGTTTTAATGAGTACCTTATTTCTGCAGGGCTTTATTCTTTAGATAAAAATCATTTATTTTACTCAGCATTTATCAGCAATGCATATTTAATATAGTCCTGATGCCTAAGAAAGGATTTGTATGAGGGAGAATAAAAGAAACATTTATTTTAAAGAAGCAAGATACTTACTCTTCAAAGATGAGTCACTGAATTTATGGCACAAGAAGTTGTCTCAAAGACACGTATGTCTTAATTTTATTTTCTGTGCTGTACCACAAAAATTTGAGTGGCAAGACAACTGTTTACAAAGCCATGGAACATTTATGAATGTGTGCCACAGGGATATTCTATAGCTCTATTGTTATCTGGAAAGAATATCTGGTAGCTACTGGAATAAAACCAAATTTCTCACATGATTCTCTTTGATACCAGTTTTGCTGCATCATCAGGAGCTTAACACTAAAGGCAGCATGGTTCAGTCCTACAAAAAGAGGTTGTGGGTCATTCTTCATGCTGATCATTTCATGATGCTCAGTGCATCATCGTGTCACTGCTGTAAGTCCTCTCTGTAGCTGTATACAGAGCTCTGTCAGAGAGCTTTCCTTGCAAAGCCTTTTGATTCTTACTTGAAGAACACTCTGTAAGTGTTAATATTATTTCTTTGCCTCTGTCATGGAATATTTATTCAAGCAATATCCCTGCTTTCAGCACCGCATCAGTTCCCAGTATATATCTGCCACCTGATGCAGTAATCCTTTGTCTGGAATATCAAATGGGTAGCTGTGAAATACATTGAAATGCCAGAGTGGAAGAATTATAATTTTGTCTGAGAAACTAGTAGAAGAGCTAAGAACACTTTTAACATGAAGGAAGCTCCTCTACTTTTAAGCAGATTTGTTAAGAGATGGCTTTGGCATGTTGCAGAAATAATGTTTACCAACTTGCCAAATGTTTTGTGATTGAATCCTCCGAAATCTGACTCCTTTCTGCAGAGCCATGGCATTACTGAGTGAAACAGGGGGCAACCAAAAATAGTGAAGATGTGGATGTGA